>OX359281.1:36054466-37254466 GCA_947179155.2 Hedera helix
TATCACCGGTATTTTAACAGTTCCGTTGACTATTTTTATTTAAAAAGGTTACTTCTGTCGTTTTCTATATCCGACAAATATTCCGTTGTGGGGTCCACCAATAATTTATTATTTCGGCGCCGTCGTACGGCACGAATATTCCCCGACCAAACGAATATTCCCCGACAAAGCGAATATTGTCCGACAAAATAAAATTTGCACATAACATCCTTAACTTTCAATTTTGTTAATTTAACCACTTACTGTTTCAAAAAAATATATATATGAAGAAAAATTAAATTTTGTATTTCATAAAATTCGGGGTCTTACAGTAATACTAATAATAATAATAATAATAATAATAACAATAATATTAATAGTTGTTATGTCTGAATCTTTAGGTAATATAGGCTGCAAAGAATATATAGATGTAATTGTTATGTAATTGTTATGTAATGTAGTATTTTAATCTATTTTTTCGTTATACCGTGCCTTCAGGCACGGGCAATTACTAGTAGTATAATATAAGTTGACATTCAAAACATACTTTCTATATGATTATAGAAGTAACTAATTATCCAAATATACTAAAACTAAAGTATGTACACATAAATAGGAAGATCAACACTCTCTTTTAAGAAGGATTGATTATAGAAATTTATAAAATTAAATTAAAATGAGGTCTCGAAATTTAACTCGGTCAAAATACTAATCCAATTCCACAATTGTGCTCTCTATGTTATACCAAACAAAAAAGTCACTTTTTATTTTTATTTTTAATTAATTTATAATTCATATAAATTTATTTAATTTTATAGAGCAAATACTAATAAATAGACCTAAAAAAGTGTCATTTACATGAGTATTGCCATGGTGATAAAATAATCTTACAAAAATTAACTTAAAAAATAATATGATATGATATAATATAATTTAGTTAATAATTTATCATATATAAATGAATCAAGTAATAATAATTAATTACTACTAATTATATTATTTTATACACCAAAATATTATTATTGCCTTCTATGTGTATTTTACGCGTAGCGTGGTTTTTACAAATTTTGTCCGGTGATAAATTATTAACATATGAAGTGATTGCTAATATTGAATGAGCTGTACATAGAAAATTATTTTATATTTTTGAGATAAATGAATAATTTATTTTTCTTTTTATATACTTATAGGCTCCACTCAAAAATATATAAAAAAATAAAACATATTATTCGTTTACTCAAAAAATATAGAATAATTTTTTGTACACTAGGATTGAATCACTCAATTCTAAACGTGGATAAAGATATGGAAAGGTCGCTTTAAATAATTATGCATCACATGTGTGTCATGCGAATATAGTCCAGACCAGATATTTGTCTTCCACCATAAATATTTTATTTTGACCTACAAATTATCAAAAATCGTAAACCCAGGAACTTTACGTCTTTGGACAATTTTTGTGTATGTCTTTAGACGTGTCACAGATATATATACATTATCTTCACAAATGGTTACTCCCATCTTTTAAAAATTAAAAGGATGAAATTTTAAACTTTAGTAATTATTAAGATTGGGCATGTGTTTAAATTATGTCACAAATTATATATATATATATGTGTGTGTGTGTGTGTGTGTGTGAGAGAGAGAGAAAAATAAATATGCACAATTGTATAAATTTCAAATGTGCACAATCTACAATTATAGAGGAAATTAACTCAACGATCGTTAAGTTAATTCACTCTACGATCCCAGCGATTGTTGAATTAATTCGATCATAGAAAAAATTAACGCAATGATCGTTGAGTTAAGTCACTCTACGATTCCAGCGATCGTTGAGTTAATTCGATCGTAGAGGAAATTAACTCAACGATCGTAGACTGTGCACATTTAAAGTTTGCACGACTGTGCACCTGTATTTTTTTCTCTGTCTCAATATATATATATATATATATATATATATATATAAACAAAAAAAATTAAACATGATAAAAAAAAGCTATTATAGAATAAAAAAAAAAAAATTTATTATTATTTTATTTTTATGTGTATTTTTTAATATGATACTGAATGTGTATGTAAATATATGCATTCGTATATGGATGAAAAATTATAGACCTTCTCACTTTTGTTACTCGCATATAAGACAAATGAGTGTGGCCATTTATTTGGGTTAGAAATGAAATAAAGTAAAACTACACTCATTTATTTTATATACAAATAAGAAAAATAAGTGTAAAAACACTCTATATGCATAAAATTTTCGCCTTAGTTTCATCTAATCTAATTTCAAGTTACCATTTTAATCACTTTCAATTGCGTAATCTAAGCCTTGGTTTCATTTAAAATCTAATTTCAAGTTACCATTTCAATCACTTTCAATTTCAAGTTACCATTTTGATCACTTTCAATTGCGTAATCTACGCCTGGGTTTCGTCTAATCTAATTTGAAGTTACCATTTTAATCACTTTCAACCGCCATTCCAATGACAATAGCTAGAGCACAAACCAATCATTTTAAAAACTCACATTTGTTGAAAGTGGGCAGGGAATGAAAGAGAAAGTAGAACAATTTTTTTCTAAAATGAAAACAAAAAAAACATTTAACGTTTCCTTCTCGTCCCCTTCCCTTCCCTAAAAATAAACAAACAGTAAGAGTCATCCTTTAGGTGCTAATGGGATTTTTATAATACGTAAAAGCAAGAGCCATATACTATGTCAGATGCTCAGAAATTATCCAAAATAATATAACAAAAACAAACACCCATCACAAATAAGTAGGTGCGTCTCGTGGAATTAAAGTAAACTTTTGGGAAAATTACTTAACAAATTCAAGCTTACCAGGAAGTGTATTCTACATAAGTAATGCCAAACTGTCCGCCAAGGTTATGTAAATTTTGCTAGTTCTACAAAGAGAAACTGGCCACCTCTTCATCATCTTCTTCTTCATCCTCATCTATTACATCTTCCTCCTCAGTAAACCTCTCATACTCGTCCTCTTCATCCTCTTCATCTTCTTCATCCATCATTTTGCTACTACTCCCTTCTCTGTCCTTTAAGCCTGTACTCAATACCACTGTTTCTCCCCTGGACTTCTCCATATCTTTCCTCAGCTTATCCATGCTTTCTTTTCTGTGTTCTTCCTCCAACCGTTGCTTCTCTTCCCGTCTTTTGTCAAGGTCAGCCCTACATAACAAAACAAGAAAATGAAACTCTAATTCATTATCCTAGCAGAAGGTATGAGACGAACAAATAAAATAGCAAGCCAAACTGATTGAGTAACGCTATAGGAGGGAAACCAGTTGAACAACTAATTGAATTCAGGATATACTTGTAAGTTTCCATGTACTCCTCAGCACTTGCTTCAATGGCCTTAAAAAATGCCTCCATGCCATCACCTTTAACTGCAGAGACTCCAACAGATCGTATATTTTTATAGAACTCTTCAAGCGCTAGGGAGAGGCTTCGAGTCAGGGTGGAAGAGTAAGAGTGATCTGAATCTAATGCGGCATGAAATACCTCAAAATCCTCCATCCACTGCACTCACAACAAGAGCAAGAGTGATTTTTTTGTCCCCCAAAACAATACAAATAAATAAAAAGAAAATGTTCAATCTGCAACTGAAGTACTAAAGAAAGGGAAAACCTTATACGGACTACAGAGAGACGAAGCTGATGTCTAGCACTCCTTTCATGCAATCATATGAAATGATTGCTACACTAATAAAGTTTTTAGATTGTAATAAAGCAATAAAAACGAACATAACCTCATGCTATGTTGACATCAATTAAATCCTAAAAAGAAGGTGGAAATAAGATTCTGTTCTTCATTCATATAGGTGAGGCCTTTAATCATGACAGGATCTTACTAATCAGATTTATTTTCCTGATATTAAAAAGGGCTAAATATACTTTTGCTTCTCCATTTCTTTTCACCAAAAATTAACAGCATGATGATTTCATGGGATGTTATAAAATATTATATATACATAAATATCTGTAATCCCAAAATAGGGAAACTGAACAAATATACAAACTCCAATACTATTTCTCTTACAACTTATAAATGTTTGGTATGTCACGCCATTTTTTTTAATCTTTTTTGATGAATATTAATTTGCACAATACATTGGGGAAAGGGGAACAACCTCAATCGAGGCGGATAGAATTTGTCCCTCTGAAATTGTGGATGGGTGGCCTGGTCCCTCAGCACCGAAGTGACTGAACCAACCTCTTATCTTACATCACATCATTTTATAATTAGGACCTTCGCATAAGCCGTGCACACTCTCTGTTTGGAGAGTGCTTTGACTTTTTAATTGATGAAAACTAGGTGCTGTCCAACAAAGTTTTTTATTTGATCTTTGCCCTTAACCAAACAACAAGAAGGTACTAACCCGTCATAAAATTATAAATTATTAATCAACACTTGAACACCACAAAAAGAAATTACCCAGTTCCACTATATATTGATGCCAAAAACTTGATAAAGAATGACAACAATGACAATATAACTGAAAATATGATGATACCTCCAAAGCAAACTGATGTTGTGCCACATCAGTCTTGTTAAAGGCCAGCACTAAGGGCAATCGTGTCTTATAAAGAATGCTACAAGCATAAAGCATATTGCTCATAAAAGTATTTGGATTTGCTGAACGAGGTGTGTCGACTACGTAAGTTACCACAGTCGGAAAAGTTGAAGCAAAAGCTTCAGTAATTATTGCTCCTGAAGCAGACCAAGTGAATATCTCAATCTGACCGGGGGTGTCCACAAGAACATAGTCAAGTTGATCCGCTCGCTTCTCAATTACTGATATAACCTGAAATGTGACATTAACCAAACTTTTTATATAGAATAATAAAAGGAAAAGACAAATTGCAAGGTTTCTTTTCACAAGTAGGGACAAAGAAGCATTGGAAGTAGACTTTTACAGCCCACACCTGCCCACACAACCAACTACGCCTGAGAAAACAATCTACGGTTTGTTACCATCACAATAAAATACCTGAAAAGCTAGAGTAGTTAATATGTTATAAGCCATCTGAAGCTATACATACAGTTGTACCGTCCCATGAATTTGTGATGGTTAAAAAAGTGCTTTAAAATAAACATCCAAGAAAAAATATATATATATTTTACAAGTTTTAGCATCTTTACAGGAATGCCAAAACCAGATTTACATTGTCAACAATTCCAGCTCGAGACAAAGTGACTACAAATTTCAAATAAGAGAAGTTTAAAAATACACCCTTAAATTTACCTCATCAAACTTCGTCGCGAACAAGTTAAGTGATGTGAGGATGCCGCCATTGGGCCCTAAGTTGTACTGCTTCATCACTTCCTTGTACCGAACAGTGTCTCTTATATCAATATTTGCACCAAATGGCAGGGTCATGACGGCAGGATCAAGGTTCAAGACATAACCCCTAATGTTTGAAGCTTGTGTATGGCAAACCAACCTATGAAGAAAGGTAGTTTTTCCACTGCCTAAGTACATTTAACATGTCATCATCAGTTATCCTACCATAAAAATAACAATGCTATCATCGAAATGCCAAGTTAAAACTTTAAATGTGGATATACCTGCCATTCCCACAACAATGATGATAATTGGTTTTTTCTTGAAAGTAGTTTCGTCCATAGTGAGTTTGCCCATTGACTCACTGATATCAACTTTGGCTTTACCTTTCAACTAAATAAACAGACAACAGAATTGAAAATCTTCTAAAACTACTACCTCCTTTCTCAAAATTAAAGACATTTTGACTTTTTAAAGTCAATTTGCATCATCCTAAAATGTACAGCGGGTGAGAATCAGTTTGAGTTTTCAAACCAACACATGACAATTAGTAGTATATTTATTAATTAGCATATAACAATTATAATTGTTTGGACTAAATTCTAAAAAATTAGTATTGATTTTGAACATTAGGATTTCATAAAGCGACAAAAAAAGTCTAAATGTATCTTAAATTTTGGAATGGAGGGAGTATACTGGAAGCTTGAAAAGGGTAAGCAATAGTCGATAAAGGTAAGTAATTACAGATTCCTCAGAGTCCATTTGCATAGAAGACTCGGCTTCCTCGGCAGTTTTCGAGTCAATCTCCATTTCTGCTGCCCCAAACAGGATAATCAGAGTTTCAGATTAACAGAAATTACGAAAATAATTTGTTTTTTGTCCAGGTAACATAAAAAAATAAAAAAAACTTAATTTTGAATTGTGAAAGCTTAGGGTTAGGGTGATAGTTGATTTTAACAGATAATTCATGTCCTTAAGATTGAAATCCAATCAGCTGAAGGAAAAAGAAAGGAATCCTCTAACATGCAGAGAAGGTAAAACTTACGCCGTTCAACTTCGGCTTGGGAAGAGTTTTATTGAGGGTTTTTCTCCATCTTCTCTCTCGCAGTCTCGCTCTTCCTGTTCTTCTCACAATAGTCTCGTTTCTTATAGTCCCGGCTGCTGGGCCAGGCCCATCTATAACATGGACGACACCGTTCCGATTAGAAATGCAAGAAGCGCGCGGATCTCGGTAGACCTGAATGGCGTATTAAAATTTGGATAAATATATAGATCCCTACAATTTATCTTTTATTTTACGCAAAAGATAAAAATTTATAAAAACAAAACAAATTATTTTAATTTAACAAAACTATCTATGCACTGTTTCATATAAAACACAGTCATTTAAATAAGTTATAAAAATATATATATATTTATCCTTTAAATATTGTAGAGTTTTTGTTATATGTAACAACAAATTTGTGCAAAGTTATTATTGTTAAATATTAAAACAAAACCAAAATATTAATTACTTTTAGATTTTTTGGTCTTTTAAAATAAAATTATTTTTAAAAAATCTTTAAAATGTCTTGTTTGTAAAAGAAAATTATAAAAAAAAAATTACATGACAATTTTAAAATTTAGTGGAATTTATTATCTTTATCTATTTTTTCTTATATTTAAAAAATAATTTAGTATCACACACATAGCGTGTGTCTGTATACTTAGTATTAACATATGAAATATGACAAAATTATAAAAGAACTCTATTTATTATATATATTTTTAAATAATTATATTTATTTACGTAGTTGACAATTAAAAGTAGACATAAGCATTATAATATATATATATATATATATATATATATATATATATATATATATATATATATATATATATATATATATATTTAATTTTACATACGGTGACAAAATTATATTAATTATAAATAATGACATACGTGAATTGTAAATATATGTGATAAATAATAGTTACAAATGGTCTTACAATAAGTTATCATATCTTATCTTTAAAATTTCCACTTAAGTCACAATCATAATCCAATCTCATTAGGAACTTATCACAAACATCATTATATTGCATGAGTTAACTAATATATTTTGGTTGATTTTGAATTGAGATGACTTGTAAAATTATATTTACGTTTAATTGGTTAATATTTTTACTTTTACTGCATTTGTATTATATATGTAATAGCATTTGTAGACAATTTAGTGTATATGTAAATTTATATTCTTCTCTCTTTATAAGCATTTAATTGTATATGTTTTATTCATTTAAAATTCTCTTTTATTTATTCTTCTCCTTCTTTTTTTTTTTATCTTTTATTTATTTATCTATCTATTTTTTTTTGGTTTTGTCTTGATGAGCCAATGTGTTTTATTAAATACTAACAACCAATGTGAATATTATTGTTGGGTAAGATTATATTTCTAACTATTTTAATAAATATTGATTAAAATAATATGTCAAAGTCACTTTATATAATATTTTTAACTAATACTCACCTTCTTTTAAAATTATGAATACAATTTTTTTAACTTGGTCTAAATTTATAAATATATTTTTATTTTAAAATAGTAGAATGACATGGTTTTCTTAATTTGTTATTAATTTTTACTATTATTCATACCATATCATTATCATTACTTGGTTAATATTAATAGTAAATTTAGTAATATAAATTATAATTAACTAGTCACATGGTGCTTTACCTTTTTTATTATAATATAAAAAATATTGAAAAAAAAATTAGTGACAAATCTTGTTCAAAATAAAATAAAGGGAGGATAAAAAGGAACTAATTTAATTATGTGAGAAAGATTGATAGAGGTAAAATAAGAGTGTTGAGAGATTATAGGAGACAAGTTTGATGGCATTTTCTTTATAAATATTTTAATTTATTTTATAAGTATTATTTATTTATTATATTTAAATATTGATCATCATGTGTTTTTATTATTTCTATATGGTACAATTTAATATTTTTATTATAAATTAAACTATTTATTTTTTTAGATGTTCTAATTGTATTAAAATGTTTAAAAAAAAATTATTGCAAATACTTTATCTCTCTCTCTCTCTCTCTCTCTCTCTCTCTCTCTATAACTATATCTATATATATGTAATGTATAACTATTACAATATTATACATACGTGATATATATTTATATTATTATATATTATAAGTATAATTTTATTAATTCATAAATATTTAATTTATTAAGAAAATAAGAGTTTAAGAATGATTCTTCGTCGTCTATTGCGTTATTATATATTAGTATTGATGAGAGAGATTTAGTGAAGATAAAGTAGAAGATTAAATTATATATTGTGAAAATAGTTTTTTAGAGTAGATCTCGGGGAGTGCATATGAGTAAACATGTATTTTTTAAGATAAAACTTTACATGTACCAGTGAATTAATTTGATTTTATTAAATTTTAACTTAAAATATAACCCCAAATCACCAAATTGACAGGTTGAAAAAAATTAAACACTTTATATACAAAGATAAATAAAATATAATTGTAAACACGTGACATCAAATTAGTTTGTTATATAAATCATTTTTCTCTCACAATGTTGATCTTCCTCTCCAACATGATGTTTCTGCACAGTATTGTTCATACAAAAATCCGATGAATTAAAAAAGTACTATGATCAACTCTCTCTCTCTCTCTCTCTCTCTATCTATATATATATATATATATATATATATATATAGCAGTTTTTAGATTATATTTTACTTTATAAAAAATAAAAAAACTATAAGCTAGAATTTAGAATTTAAGATTTATGATCTACAGGTCAGTGGCCTATACTTTTAGCTATTGTCTTGAACAAATCAAATTATTATAACACAAACAATGAAACAAATATGTTTTATATTTTAGGTTATTTGTTAAGCAAGTGATCTTAAGTTCAATTCTTAACAGTGGTTAAGACATGATGTGTATGTTTAAATTCAATTTAAATTATAAAAAAAATAAAAAATAAAAACAAACATATTTTGAGATTATTACAAGCAAATGTATCTAAGCAGACCATATTTTTTCGAGTCTTTCCTTTAGTGACAAATACTCCACATGCTGATTATATTTTACCTGGCTAAGATACTCATAACACGTCAAACGAATCTTAGCGTTGGTATTAAGTACTAGTATTAATTTTCGTCGAGGAACTAGACTCTCACAGAGTTACAGTGGTGTCATATTAGTATTAATATATTCCATTAAGTACTTTTTGAAAGACCGATGATTATGGTTTTTGTATATATACGTATGTAGATGATAATATTATTAGATTATATTTGTTTGTAAAAAATATATTTAAAATTTAATTATTTTATTTTATTTTAATAGTAATTTGGTCTATTTTATCTTATAATAAGATATTAATAGTTCTTTAAAATATAGACTATTTTTTGTCATTTTTAATATTATTTATGAGAAATTATATAATCTCATAATTAATATGGGATTAATAGTCCCCCTATTTTACTTTGCTCTTAACTTAATTATTCAAAGACTATATTTTAATAATAATTATATAAAATGACATAAAACTGTTAAATTTGTTATTAGAATTTTGTATCATACAATGTTATTAAATTAATAATTTATCATTTTTATAGACATATATAAAATAAAAGTTTATTTATAATATTCATAAATTTTGTATATGATTTTTTTTTTTTTTTGATACTATTAATTTTATCTAATATAAGGTCTCTTGGTGTAAGCATTTTTATGAAACTTTATGTCTTTTTCCAAATTGTCCTTGACTTTTAAAAAATTCCTATTTTGTACTTTTCAATTAATTTATTTTTATATTTAATGATTTACATTTTATCAAAAATTTATTTTATTTTATATGATTTACACATATAATGCGTATGCCATTGAACACTAATTATAATAATGGAGAGAGAGATGAACTCACAATCCAACGAAAGCCTCGGCGGTGAACATTTTTTTTTTTGTGGGGTGAGAGAATAATCATAAATTCATAATGCTTTATATGTTCAAAACAAGATATATAATTTGATTTTTGAGTTTAAATAATAACATATTAAATTTTAAATTGATGTGAATTTATTTAATTTTAATTAATATAATTGTATAATATATAATAAATATTATTAATTATAAATTTTATTTTACTTTAAATTTTTATAAATTATATTAATTTTAAAATTTAATATATTGTCAATTAATCTCAAAAGTCAATTCTTACTTTTAATTTTCGAACGGAGGAAATATATCATCCGACTACCACGTACGGTGGAAGGACTTATATAATTGTATTTGGGCCTTTGGCGATCCGCATGAATTTTAATCATATAGTAGTGTGGCCCAGTAAGCGAAACGGTGTCGTAACCCTCTGTGTATTTACTGTATATAAGAGTATATATCATCGTCAAATTGTACTTAACTTTCGAAGGGAAGGAATATATATCATACGACTCCCACGTACGGAGGTAGGACTTGTATTTGGGCCTGGCAATCCTCATGAATTTTAATGGGTTATTTATATGAGTATACAATTTTTATAAAATAATTATAAAAATAGTGCACTAAACAAATAATTACAAAAAAAGTACCACAAAAATAAATCTATTAAATCATTATCCCTTAAATCAAGGAGAACAATAACTACCTTATTTAATATTTTCTATTTAATTGCCTCAATAATCAACATCAGATATATATATATATATATATATATATATATATATATATATATATATATTTTATTTTATTTTAATATCAAATAGCATCCGTTTTTTACAATATCAAATGAACATCAAGAAGTTTTTCTCCAAGTTTGACCACCACGCTACTAGTGTAACTTGATAAATGAACAAGACACTAATTATCGCCCACGGATGACGGATGAGACTTTTTTCCTGTCAAATGGTCGAAACTTCAATGGACTTTATATATATATACATAAAGAATTGGTTCTATGTCAATCTATAATTGATTTTTTTATAATTGCACTAGTTACGACACGTTTAAGAATTGGTTACCTTCATACTAGTGTTTTGTTACCTCCAGAAACCTGCAGATTGTGTTTTAAAAACAGAGTACCGTTTTGGAAACCTGCTGATTGTGTTTTGGTTACCTTGGTATGAATGTTTGGTTACCTTGATATGAATGTTTGGTTACCAACTGCATTATGAAATTCACATTAACAAAGACAAAATAAAAGGAGGAAGAAGACTAGTATTTGGTTACCTAAATTTACCAAACGAAAAAACTATTTACTACACATTTAGAAATTGGTTACCTCCATACTAGTGCTTGGTTACCTCCAGGAACCTGCAAATTGTGTTTTAAAAATAGAACACCGTTTTGGAAACCTGCTGATTGTGTTTTGGTTACCTTGGTATGAATATTTTGTTACCTTGATATGAAGGTTTGGTTATCTTTAATGCTGGTGCTTATCCACCCCCCTCCCTCATTTCTTATCCACCCCACAACAATTCCCTGTATCTTTAACTTTGCCATTAGTGATCAATTTCATCATCTATATTAATCTTAGTGCTCAATCAAAAAAATAAATTTAATGAAATATTTAAGGATTTTCTAATTCTCTCTTGCGATGGTTGATCTGAAAAATGGTGTCCTCTATTTGCGACAGTCTTAAATTATTGAAAATAAATTCTCTGAAGAACCTTTGTTAGTGGTCCAAGATCCTAAATAGAAAAAGATTTGTGAGTGGTCCGAGATCATTGTGGATTATAAATAGAAAACCTTCAGACGTTGATTCAATAGAAATAAAAGCAGATTAGTAGGCGGTAATAATAGGAGTTGAAAATTTCAGTACCATTTTTTTAGGGAACAAATAATAAGGAAACTTACTAAATTACGTAACTAAATTGAAGGAACAACAACTACACTACTTTTAAAAATAAAACATTAAATTATAATATTTTTATAAATATTTTTAAAATGCACTTTTAATATAATTTTTTCTAAAAAGTATTATAAAGTGTAAATGTCCCAATTTTAATCACATAGTAGTGTGGCCCAGTAAGCGAAACGGTATCGTAAGCCTCTGTGTACTCACTATTCCTGTATATATAATCGGCCAAACAGCGGCCCTCGTTACTCTTCTCACATCGTTGGAGAATTTTTACCTCTTTCCTTCTCCACGCTGAACTCGAATACCAGCCCCTAAAAAATTCCTAGGGTTTGGAATTTCAATTCTTTCCATCAAGATGGACAGACACAGAGGCGGAGACCGCTATGGTAGCAGCAACGCAGATTCACACCACTTCAGGCAATCCAGAGCCCCTTCTCGTTCATCCGATGATGACCCCGCCGTGAACCACCACTACAACGGTCGCAGCCCTCCTACTAATTATCACCAACCCGGATTCTCCGGCGGTGGACGTGACAACCGTGCTTTTGACAGTCCGCCTCGTTTCCCTCCCGGTGGAGGCGGTGGTGGTGGGTTCCGTCCAATGGGCAGCGGTGGTGGAGATCGGGGTGGGCTCAATTCCAATCACCAGATTCTTCTCACTGGGCAAAAAAGAGGCTTTCCATTCTCTGGCCGTGGAGGCTCTCCAGGTAATTAGTTAATTGTCCAAAAGTTAAATGCTGAACTAAATTATTGCGAGCTCATTTCTTTTTCCTTAACAGAAAACCCCCGATCCTTCTCATGCTGTAATTTGAAATAAATTAACAAATGTAAACCAAAATTTTATTTTTTGTACTAAAGAGTGATAATCCAGTTAGGGAACCCATTAAAGTTGCCCATTTACACTAAATAGTGAAAATTCTACGAAGTCCATAATAGGAGTTGAAATTATAATGGTGGAATAACAATGATAGGTGAGAGTTTAATGCCTGTCAACTGTCTCTATATAAGCTTAATATTATAATATTTGTATATTGTTCATATAATGTTTGAAAATTTATATATTAATACTAAAACTAACCGTGAGTTGAATTATTGCTGGTATCTCCACCCTCGAATCAATTTTTTAAGTAAGATACTTTAAATATTTTCATAGACGATATTCATATTGTCTGGAATTGATAAAGATCTACTGTATATTGCCTTAACCAGAATCTTGATCTTTTCCTTCTTGACGTATTGCGTCTCTGTAACTTAAACACTTAAACTCAAGTTGATATGAATATATGTAATCTCTACAGTGTAAACATTCAGTGTCAATTTAGTTGCCTCCAGCTATTGTTGTTTGGTTAAGAAAGCAGCATTAAATTGGCTACTTTTCGCTGTCATTCATTTTCTTATGATTTGCCGTGATTGCATCTTCATATTATTTGTTTGTGGTACTGATATATGTATTATTCTTAGACCATCTTGATGGAGGTAGTTTTGCCAAGCTTTTTGTCGGTTCTGTTCCAAGGACAGCCACTGAAGAGGAAGTAAGTTCGTTGCTTCATCAACCTTTTCATGATTTTAGAATTTGATATCACACATCCAGTCTGTTTTCAGGGTTTTGATTATATCTTGAAGAGTTTAAGTTTTTGCGTTGGACTTGTTAGTCTTTGTTTTACAATGACCTTGTCAAACTACAAATGTGTTTGCCCATGTGTTTCACTTTTGTGGAAATGATTTTCTTTTTGCTATAACATGTTCTTCATGAATGATGTTCAAACGTTTCTCACCCTCTGTCTGGTGGACAAAATTTTAATTGATTAGGGTCTTCAAGAAAGATGCTAAAACCTTTGTAAATTCTTTTGCAAACAAAAAGCCAAAATGACCATCGTACTTGCATAGAAAGTTTCGGTTTCATCCTCTTCCCTCTGTGGAGAACTTGTTTTGCTCTGGAAAAATGTATGTAAAATGTACCAAATCTTTGATCCAATGTAGGCAATTGCTGCAGCTTTTGATAAGGTTTCGCATCATTTTGATATTTTGTTTCGGAGTACAACTAGCTTTTGTAAAAAGAGATAGTATTAAGGATAGGAGACAAATCTTTTCATAGAGTACAGTGATCATTGTGGTTCTTTTAGCCCTATGTCCTTCTAAACATTTTATTGTGACCCTGTTTTGCCCCACTTTCTCTGTGGTGTATAGAATTGATGAATATTGTATTGGAGTTGATGAACTAATCTACAACAATAACAATGTGTCATTTCTATTGAATCACTTACTATTTGATGTCAGATCCGGCCCTTGTTTGAGGAACATGGACTTGTTTTAGAGGTTGCTTTGATCAAAGATAAAAGAACTGGGCAGCAGCAAGGTATGTATAAATATGTTCTGTTATAGACTTATTTGCTATCTCTATCAGTATCTCTTTTCAGGTCCTTTGAGGGGCTGAGAGGAGAAACTATAGCCTATGTTTCATCTCAGTTATTTTTTCCCAACAATTTTCGGCTTCTTGGTCTTGTTTGCGATCTTTCTTTTATGTTCGCCCTTTCAACCAAGAAGGCAAGATTAAACCTTTAAAATTCGATTTGTGTTGATTGAGAACTGGGAAGACATAGATGTCGCTGTTCTACAACTGGCTGGAAACTGTTGGGACAATACCAGTATCTTTTGTAATGGAGCATCTGTTATCACTAGCTTGACTTTGTCAGATTTGCGGAAGTTCAGTTGTTGTACAGCAAGTGACACATCAATCCAATGGTTTTAATAGTGCATGCGTAAAACATTGTAACTTGGAGAATTTTTTATGGATTCTTCTTATACTGATTGCTTTAAAATCTTCATCTTATTGGCTAGTTATGACATAGGAAAAATGGATGTGTCTATATAGTTATAATAGAGATGGTTTGTTGTTGTTTCCTTATAGTTGCCAATGAGATGTATAGTTCCTTTAAGGTTCTTTGAGAGTTGTTTGGGTAAACTATATGGCTGATGGATAAATTATATGGCTGTTGGGTAAATTATAAGGCTGATGGGTTAATTATTTGGCTGAATTATATTTAGAACTAGCAACTTATTGTTGTGTGATCTCGGAATGATTGTCCCCTTACTTTGTTACTGCGCACATGATTCTACTTAGTGGTCTGTGGTATTGGAATGGTCTTGGCTAGATATTGTTACCGAGCACATGATTTTACTCGGTTTGGGTAAACTATATGGCTTAGCATGGGTGATATTGATAATCCTTCCCTAAATGGTTTAGTGAGTTCTGACAAATTTTAATATTTCAAGGAATGCAAATGATTATGTGGATGTACAAGGATATGCAACTTTCTTTGTTTTTAACAGTAAGCAGAATATTTGTAAAGTTCAATGCATTTATTGTATGGTTTGATACACATGGAGTTCTTTGTTTTTCTTTTAGAATTATGAATGTTTGGTCTAGAATCTTATGAGATAAGGTGTCAGCACGTGTGCCTCTTCTCAGCCGTGTGTCCTTTTCATTTCATTTCATATTTATTTTTGGTTGTGAGGTTTCTATGTGAATTTATCCTCTTGGTCTCTTTGGTTACTTTCTATCGGATTAATTTCTTATAATGGGTGCATTGATGCCTTGAGGCAGCTAAGATATTGTTCAAGTTCTTATTTGAAATGGGTTGCTTTATGGTATTTAGGCCTACAGTTATTGAATTCATTTTGGGATGTGTATGATGTATGCATTTTGGATCATAATTTTTCATTTTTGTGTTGGTCTGGTCATGTGTGTGATGCGTTCTTGCCAATGGGATCTCTATATGGGTTTTGTTCTCCACAGTTCAAAGCTTGTTCCTCCACCCTTCGTTTAGTGGAGGCTGTAATTGCGTTTCATGTGCTTCATTTGTCATTTCAATTCTCATGCTCAAATATGTAACAGACTCTACGAATAGTTGTGTTTTGATTGCGTGCTATCATGTTTGCTGGTTTAAGTCAATGCACAGAGAGAAATTTACTTTTTGTCATGTTATAGTTAAATTTACATTGATGTTTTATGGTGAATGGATCTATTCTATCAGTATGAAGAGATGTTGAGTGTGATTAGGTTATCTGCTGAATGGTTCTTTTTCTTGCTTATAAAAATGGCTGGACAGAGACAAGATCAGTTAGCCAATTGATTAAGGCTTTTAAGTGTTTGCAAATATCAGAAATCATGGTATCGTTATCCAAATGTGGAATGTACAGCTTTGAAGCTTACTTAGCTAAAAGCTGAGCAACTGAGACTACATTTATGATCCATTCTATATAAATTTCTGGAATGTTTTGACTGTTTAATTCACATAATCAGGCTCATTTTGTGTATGTATTCTCTCATATTTCTTTACATATTATTGGTACTGTGGAATTACTGTTTCCTTTGCCCCCCCTTAACAGTGGCTTAGACGTTTAAACCTTAAGATTATTTGTAGTTTTACCTATTCTCCTTGTAGCTGATCTGTACTTCAATTTTCCCAAATGCCGTTGATCAGGTATTTTTTGTTGTTTACGCTTGTCATTTTGATTGGTTTTACAGATGTATGCAAATCAATTTTTAACTTCTTTGATACATCCCCTACAAATTATTATTTATTAATATTTTGGAATGGTGAATGCACGCCTTCAATTCTATTCATCATTTATGTAACTTTCTTGATTTTCTGTGTGGTTCCAGTTATAAGTAAGCAAGTGGAGGAAGATCCACCTTATGTAATTTTAATTCCTGGAGTTTCTTTATGTTATTTGGTTGATGTGGATGAAACCTTGGACAAAAAAACAACGCATTTAATATCGAGTTTGTTTGAGCAGATTTGGTTGTAGAGACTAATTAGTTTGCAGTTTTACTGTACACTGATAGGAAGTGTAGTACGGAGGCTGCTATCTTTCTTAGTATGGCCTATGCTAGACTTTTAGGTTTGGTCAAATGGTTATGCATTTGATCTTGTTTCCTGTGAATGTTGCAGTGGTATTTAGCGATATATGGTTAAACGTCAATTTCCAGAACTGGTATCTCGTTAGCTGACATAGTACTATTAGTAAAGTTTTTTTGAATGAGGAATCTACATGATTATCCTGGTGGCTGTCATGTTTCCTGCAATTAGGATGTAAAGCTAGCAGTAAATTGTGCATTTCTGCTTACGATGCAAGACAAGTAGCCATTTATGTTTAATGGTTGCCCTTATTAAATAATATAAAATTGAAAACTATGAAATCATTTGGCATTTGATTTGTGTTAACGAAGGAATTCACCAATATACAAGAAAATATTTTCTATCAAAAAGAAAAAAAATAGAAAAAAGGTTTTAATTATTGTAGTTCATAATCAGTTTTTTCATGGCTTCTCCATCTTTGTTTAAGGGATTTTGGTTCGTCATTGTCGGGAGATTTTTATTTCTGGATTGTCTACTTGCTTATCAAACTTTGTACTTTTGCTGTTGTTGACTTGGGAACTTTGTTGTCCTGACCAGGACATTTGTGTTGTTCATGTTTATAGTGGTTCTCTTACCTGACAGTCTGGATTCATTGTTTCACTTCATGGTTTGTTGGTGTAATCTATGAGCATCATGTGGTGATGAACGTATGTCGTATATAGCTAACAACGTTTGTCATATGTAGTGGCTGCTACTACCTCCATGATGTTTGAATAATGTCTTTTTTCTTTTATTTATTTGTTGATTGTTGGTGTTTAATGAATTAAAACTCTGATATCTTTTAAAGAGCTTCATGTTGGTCCGTTGTGAAATCATGGGTTATGTAACAAGGTCAGTGATATAGATCTGGTTATTATGAACTGTAACTATGACATGCATGTTGAATTTCGAAATTGTTCACTTTCCTCAGCTGTGGCTGTCCTATTTATTAATGAATTATAGATACTGTAGAAATTGTGTATTTTTCAATATATGCGGCATACCAATTTATACATCTACATGTGCTACTTTTGCATCTACATATATAATTCATACTCTATTGCATATGAATTCCTACCTAGGTGTATCTATATCATCCCATTGTCCTACTATATTGTACAAGTATAGTCGCTTAATGAAATCAGGATGCAAACACTTGACTTCTGCAGGATGTTGTTTCATAAAATATGCTACTTCAGATGAAGCAGATAGGGCTATAAGAGCTTTACACAATCAACACACTTTGGCTGGGGTTAGTCTCTTTTGGTCTGGCGTTCATTTACTCGAGTTGGCCAGTTAATTTTGATATTATCTTTTTTTCATCTGTGTTTTCCAGGGAGTGGGTCCTATCCAGGTCAGATATGCGGATGGGGAACGAGAACGCCTTGGTAATTTCTGTGACTTCCAAATTTTTGTTCTTTAACTTGCTTTTCAATGATGTATATTGATATTTGATTTAAGAGAACCCTTTCTGTGCTTAATACCTGTTCCTAAGTATATTCAGTAACAGGACTTTAGTACGGAATGTTTCTGACGTCATTAGTAAGGAGTCCCTTGTGGAGTTGTTATCATGTATCTTATTGCTTATTTTAACCCTTTCAGATATTGATATTTGATTTAAGAGAACCCTTTCTTTGCTTAATACCTGTTCTTAAGTATATTCAGTAATGGGACTTTAGTACGGAATGTTTCTAATGCCATTAGTAAGGAGTCCCTTGTGGAGTGGTTATCATGTATCTTATTGCTTATTGTTGTTATATGTCGTTATAAGACCCTTTCAGATGGAGATTATCTCACCGACAAACAGTTTCCTGATTGAGCATCAACTTTACAGTAGGTGTGGGTGTTTCAATTCTCACTAGATTGTAATATTAAGGCCCTTTAGCCAACAACCATTTATTTGAATTTGAATTTCAAATTGTTAAGTATTAAATTTTTTGAACTTTCAATATTGGATAATTTTTTTTAGTTATCAAAAAAAGAAAAGAAAAGGAAAAGGTACTGACTAGTATATTTCTTGTTTGCCAAGCTTTCATATTCTTAGTCATCAGAATCTAATATTGAAAAGTTGAGTAATACAACTTTTTTGGTCTTATAGCGTAAGCCGTAAGGGAAGGGAAGGATCATGTGCATTTAACTTCAGAGTGTTTCTCTATGGTGCAAAAAAAGGAAGTGAGATAAATATTCGCCGATAAAGATAGATCTGATGATGGGGTTTCATACCAAATATTCAGTGGAAAGCTCTCCCTCCCTTCACAGGAGAAACCGTGGCTACAATAATATACCCTCTTCCTCTTCTCTCTCCCTCTGCATCTTATCATCCCTTTTATTCTCAGCCTTCTCCATCTTCTTCTCTAAGTTTCTTTCAACTCCACCTGATTTTGACCATAACAAGGTTCATAATCAATAAAGGTTCGTTCTTCATTGTGATCATTATAAGCGGTGTTAGCGTAAAATGGGTGTGATAGTGAGGAATTTGGTTGAGAGGATAGTCACCAGAAGATGTTGCAAGTTCTAGACTCGTGCGAGTTGTGTGACTAATGCTTGAAATCAGGAACTGGACCATTTGGAGATGAAGGGGAAGATGGTTTATTGGGAAATTCATTGCTGAGTGTTATTATTCTAAGGGAAGATGGGGAAATGGGTTCAGTTTGTGATGGTTTGAGATGGGGTTGAAAGGTGGAGGAGATGACGGAATTGAAGGTGCAGATGATGTGTTTGATGGAAGCCCTAAGTAAATTTTACTATGGTTGATACAGTATGAATTTTGGAACTGATGAGTTTTGGCTTTGGTGATATGGTAGAGAGAAGGGAAGAGAAAAAAGATGAAATAATTTTTGTGAGATTTTTCTCCAAAAAATATTTGGGATTCTGCTGCAGTTACTTGAAAAGTTTTATTCACCTTTTGAAATATCGAGTTGAATTCAAAATGCTAAAACTGACCAAACAAGTAACTGTAAAAATTAAATCAATATAATATAATTGAATTCACTGGCCAAACAAGCCCCAAGTCATTTACGTGTACATATTTACTCAAACATGTAAAACACATGAAACCAGTGTAATAAGGGGGGAATATGATTAGATAATTCATGAATTAGTACTTGTTAGAGTGGTTCTAATCTCTGATTCATAGTTGGTGTGCTTGAGAGATTTTTTTATTTTTTTTGTGAGAGATATAATCCTTTGCACTTCATTTTTTTACGATGTACAAGGTGGTTGCATTGTTTTTCCCTAACATTTTTTTTTCTTTTATTTCTGATGTTCCGTTCTATGTTAGGTGCAGTTGAGTACAAATTGTTTGTTGGCTCACTGAACAAACAAGCTACTGAAAAGGAAGTTGAAGAAGTAAGTTTCAAGTTTATTGATATGTAGATTTTCATAGAGTTAGTCTTTTGGTGTTTCGCTGACGCCTTGTTACTCTTTTTTTACACCTTGGTACAAATATTTGTATTTTTCTTTCTTCCATTTACTTCCAAATGTTCGTCACCTTTTCATAGAGGAGAAAAAAAAAAGAGCCTATTCATTGTTAAGTTTTGGTGTATTGGTATTGATCTTTCTTCAGTTCTCTTCCAAATGCCTCTCTCCTTTTCAAAGAAGAAACAAAGTGAGTGGAGCATGTTGCTCCACTGTCATGATTAAGTTTTGGTCTTTTGTAGTATCATTGTTTTGTATTTTTATTCATTTATTTTTATTGTTCTTGTAGTTTTGAAGTAATTGTACGGCTAATATTTTGTTACAGATTTTTTCACCATATGGTCGAGTTGAAGATGTTTATCTCATGCGTGATGAAATGAAGCAGAGTCGTGGTTAGTCCTGTTGCTCTTGTTCTTTATCTTTGTATTCTTTCTTAATCCCTTAACACGGGCCTCTGTTCATGAAATTGGTGGACTACACATGTCTGGGTCCTGTTCTCCCCCTCTCCTTTATGGAGTCCTATGTTCATGTGTTAGGTAGTATCCCTCTCTGTGTCACAACTCAACTCAACTATACAGTTTTGAAAATCCTATATTTTGCTCTAAAAACAGGTACAAGTTTTATTGAAAACTAAAATATAAATGAAGTATACGTATCTCGCTTTATGCATTTTTTAAAATCTTAAAACAAACTGATCGACCTAATTCTTACAAATTTTCAAACTTGGACCATTTCTAGTACATTGCCTTTCTCCTGACGTGAATCTTGACCCTCAACATATTGAGAATGATATGTTGACGATGAGATTTTTGTACATCTTAATATGAAATTTAATGAGTTCAGATTTCAGAACAATTTTTGTCTTTTTAACCATTGTAAAAGGCTCTTGTTTGATATGCTGTTTATCTATTTCAATTCATGCCTACTCCCTTATTTTTCTTTATTTCAATGTTTGATTTATTGACATAAGTATTTATTTATTAATGGTGATATTCTAGTCTCGGTTTGTTTCTACTAAATCCTAATCTGTTCAAGCTACTTTTGAAGGATGTGGATTTGTTAAATTTTCGAGTAGAGAAATGGCATTGGCTGCTATAAATGCTCTTAGTGGAATTTACGTAATGAGGGTAAGCTTACTATCATAAAATTGATTTTGTGTTCTCTGGTAATTTTTAGGAGTGCTTACTTACCTGGTTGTCTTCTTATCATCTTAGGGTTGCGATCAGCCACTAACTGTTCGGTTTGCTGATCCCAAGAGGCCTAGACCAGGAGAGTCGAGGTTTTCCCTAATTTTATCATAATTGTTTCTCGTTCTCTCTCTCTCTCTCTCTCTCTCTCTATATATATATATATATATATATATATATATATATATAGTTTGTATATGGGTTATTGCACTAAGTGGAGGTATACATTTGCTGTTGAGCCAAGTATAGCTATGGTTACTGGTTGGTTTAATGTGAGAGTATGTTGTATCCAATCTTCTTTTCTAAAATTTTAATTAAAAGACTCTGGAAAGTTCGAGCAGGGACTGAAATTTTGATTTTTTCTCTCTAAAAACATTCAAACATCTGTGCTTTAACATATGGGCCTTTTTTGGTCAAATTGCCTTTGAGCCCACGAATTGGTTCCTGGACTTGGGGGATTATGTTTTATTTATAGTTGATTGTGTAGTAACCTTCACAGTCCTTATGTTTCTTTTTTCCAGGGGTGGTCCCGCATTCGGTGGTCCTGGTTTTGGTCCTCGGTTTCAACCACCAGGGGCTAGGTAATCTTTTCCTTCATTCTCCTTTTCATTTATTTTGTTTAAGTGCATGTTTTGGTTCCAGTCTTCTCTATGAACTGTTGTCGCTGTTGCATAATCTTGCAGGCCGATGCCGAATCTTGGTGAGCCTATGCATGGCCATATTCAGCCTAATTCCTGGCGTCCGAGAAGTCCCCAAAATCTGGGACCATCCTCTGATTCTGGTATACGTAGTTTTGGAAGTCAGTTTCCTAGATCTGGTGATATGCCAGTTCCTTCAACACTGGTAAGAAGAAGTTTATGATGAACTAATAAATTTAGTCTGTAACATATTTAATAAGTTTTTCGCGAGATCCACCTTCTAGAACCCCAATACTCTGTTAAATTTTTGGGGTGAATCTATTTTTTTTAAAAATAATTAATTGATCGGTGGGCCAATTTGTACTATTTGATGACTGAGATAAATAAAATGTTCAGTCAGCATCAGGTTTGGGTAGGTTGGCTTGGAATACCACGTTCCACATGGGTTGCCCTGGTTAGTCACACTGATTCAACTGTTGCTCATGGTGAGAGTAGTTTAAACACCACCACTTTACTGGTTGCGTCTGCAACCGTTATTGTTTGTGCCAGATATTACTGGTTGCAGTTTATGCAATTAGACAGTATAATATCCTCTTAGTCACCAATCTGTACCTACATGATGCCATATCCTGCTTACAACTTTGTTACTTTTTTCTAGTTGGGATAATTAATAATGAGTCCAGGCTATATGGTTAATACCTTTTTATCAAAAATAAAGAATAAAAAAGAAGTGATTCCCCTTACTTATCTGTGAGCCATTGTCTGACTCGCAGAGTGAGAATTTGATATCTAGCCCTTCTTCCACCTCTCTCTGGGGGAATCTTAGTTCACAAGAGGGCTTTAACCAACTTTGCAGATATATTTGTATTCTATTATTTATCTGCTCCAGATCGTTGTGCTTACTACATTTGCAAATGTTTTAGGGTGGTGGTCTCACTGGCTCTGCAGACGGTTCTCTTCCTGGGTTTCCAGTTTCATCTTCTTCAACGGTGCCACAGGTATATGCAAAATATATTTTTCCTTTATTAGGTTTGCATAAAAATACATAATTTTTCCTTCTTTTCTGTATTTCTTACAGAATTTTAACCAGTCAGTGTCACAAGTTCCATCAGTTGGCCAGCAAATATCACCATTACGACAGCGGCCACATCAGTCTCCACAGCAGTTCCCATCTGCTCTGCAGCTACAACCTTCAGCGTCTTACTCACAGGCACAAACTTCTAGTGCACAGCTTCCTCAACTTGGTCAAATACAAATGCCAAACTCTGCAGTTCAAGCTCCTTTTGGTCAGGCATATTCGTCTCAACAGTTGGTTGGTTTGAATGGACAGTTACCTGTTTCACAGTCTCAAATCCAACAGAATCCCTCATTTAGTGCAGCACAAATCTCTTCAAATAATAGCTTACCACCACATGTTCTCTCTGCTATGGCAAATCAACAGCAGCTACCTTCTCAGCAGCTGTTGTTTCAGCCTCTACATCAATCACCTTCTCAGTTAACAGCCCAGATGCTGTCACAACAGACCCAAGCTCTGCAGGCAAGGTTTCAATCATCCCAACAGGCATTCTCTCAGCTTCAACAACAGCTGCAGCTCATGCAACCATTGAATCAAAGTTTCACAGTGCAGCAGGGTTCACAAGCTGCTAAACAGCAGGTATTTTCTACTCATAAGTTAAACTTGAATAGCTGCTGGGAAACCAACCTGATCTACGACTGCAACCTACTGATGCCTTGAAGATTCAAATTTTCTAATAAATGTCTGGTCAAGTTTGATTCTTTCCAACATATTCTTACATCCACTCTCTTACATTTGTAGCTACACGGGACTAATTTGACCTTCACTCAATTTTTATCATATTCCTTTTCAATCTGAAACTACAAAAGCACATCTTACTTGCTTCCTAATGATTTACCCCTGAATATGCATACTGATATATTTAGTTTCCTGGCTTTGTGAGATATTAGACTAACCACATCAATGCATAATTTTTTAGTGAAAAGAAAAGAAAATGATGAAATGAATATCTGTACTCCTAGAAAGCCGCCTAAGGGGCTTCTGGCAGACTTATTTCATCTCTTATATTTGTTAAATTTTAATTGATATTTGTTCATGAAGATTTTACTCTTCCCCTGACATTATGCTACCTTTTACTTCCAACATACTTATTATGGCATTCTTTCTATTTCCTGATTTGAAAATTTTTCTTCCTCCTGCAGTCTGTGTGGGTTGGAAATGCACCACAGACAGGTGCTGGAACTCAGGTTATCCCACCAGTGACTGATGGACCTTCTGCTACATCTGCGGCTTCAGTTGTTCCTGAGATGATCCAGGCAGTAGCTCCTTTAAAATGCAACTGGACGGAACATTCCTCTCCCGATGGATACAAATACTATTACAATAGTACAACTGGCGAAAGCAAGGTAAAGTTCATTACTAGTTGCAATTCTTGCTAATTTATGTGCTCTTCCCCCCACCTAATGTGGTTATAGTATTATGTATTAATGTGTGTTGACATGGAACTGTAGTGGGAAAAGCCAGAGGAGTTATCATCATTTGAGAAACAACAGTCACAACAACAAAAGTCTTCCGTTCAGCAGCCTCAAAATCAGCCTCAAGGTTTGTCTATGCAGCAAATTCATCAGAATCCACAAGGTCAGCATCAAAGTCAATTCCAAACTCAGATTCAAACCCAGCTCCGCCACCCGCAGCAGTTTCAACAAGCAACTCGATCTTCATCGGTGAGTTTTGTTCTTTATGATTTTGGAAGGTGTATACTTTTTTGTGATATCCTCTATAACCCATGTTATTTTATATTTCAGTACCAGGCTCCTGGAGTTGCAGGTCACCAAAGTATTCAGGTACATTTATCTTGCTTGTAATATTTTAAGTAAGTTGTATGCTTGCCATGCTTCTTATATGCTAGTGTAAGACCTCCTTTCTGCTACAAAAATGTCATAATCTTCCCTGTTGGCATTTTGAATAAAGTGCAACAATATTCATTTAATTGAATATTTAAATATGATCATAATGGTACCTAGATTGTGATTTGTGACAAAAAGAAGAGTGATATATTTTTGATTTAATTAGTTTATGTTATATAATACCTTTTGTTATTTCTCTGTGTGTGTGTGTCTGTGTATTTATATATACAACATTCTGTTATCTCTCTCTCTCTCTCTCTCTATATATATATATATATATGCACACATAAATGTATATATATATATCTATCTATTATATACATATTGTAATATATATATGTCAAAATTTATTAGTTTCTTCAATATGAGCCTGCGACTTGAAGTAACGGGGTAGTATTTAGTAATCTTTCTTGTTCAGGCAGAGTTGACATTTTAGGAAGAAAAATATAAGTGACAATGCACCACAGGGGACTCAAGTAAATAGGAAGCAAAATTTTAAAACAGGTTTTATCAACAAAATCCTCAATCAGTTATGATCCAACTTTGGAGCTATATGTGGAGGTTCAATTGAAGCTTTCTGTTGATGGTGGCTTTTAGTGAGGATGTCGTAGTTTTGATTACGAAAGAAAGACCATTTGCTCGTTGTAAGCTATGGACGATCGAGATTTTCTGAAAGAGAGCTAATGTGCTTCTGGGATGATTTTAATCTGATCAGAGGAGATGTTTCCTCCTAAAGGCCAGCTGGGAAAATGTTGACTCGGAAACATCCCTCTTCGGCCCATGTCTATTCCTTGTACCAGTGTCATTTCAACACGAAACTGCCCCTCCCTTTCTTAAACCAGTTGCTCATAAACAAGAGGTTCTCTTTTCTTTTTGTAGTAGTCCCAAGCTTATGTTTGGACTTACCCGGCGAACGGCTCTTGTGAGGGGCTGTGCACCCTGGGATTAGTTGAATGCTCTAAGAGAGGTTTGGATACTAATGATTGCTAAAAGAAGAATAGATGACAGTTTTTATTGGTGAAATTATCATACAATTTCTTAAATGAACTATTGAGAACTAAAAGAAGCCACATTCAATTCCCTGTATAGCTAGTCAACTATTTAGGTTCATATTAGTTTGACTTAATTAGTACACTTCTGACTTTGTTTTATCTTTCCCGGATATTTTTGCAATGCAGGATCTTGCCTATACACAATTACCGGTAGCGGCTGGCCCAGCGAATGATCCCACACGATTCCAGCAGGTATGATGTTATTTCTTCTTGATGTCCTTGTACTTCTTCATTTGATTGCTATAACATTTAATATCTCCACTGATGCAGGGGCTTCCGGCTGCTCAGGAGTGGATGTGGAAGAATAAGCCTGCAGGTTGACAATTTATCTGCTGTTCACTGTCTTTTTCATCGTTTATTTGGGAATATGGGATTGATATGTCTAGTCAGTGTCCATTAGTACCTTCTGAAATCGTCATCTTTTGAGCTTCAGCTGAAAGTATTTCATATGTATTTTCAGATACTTTTTTAAAATATCAATGTAGTTTTTAATACAGAAGGAATCAGGTCAAATTGTAATGAGCTTTTTGATAAATGCCTCTAGTAGATAAAAGGCATTCGGTCAAAACTACAAATAAATGCTTTGGGGTCCTATGCATTCAAGTCCACGCTCACCTGCAAGTAAACTGCGGATGCCCGAAGCCTCCAAAGAGGAAAAAAAGAAAAGGAAAAAGAAAGGGGTATTGATAAGTTTGTTAGAAAAGCATGTTGTTTTAAACAATGTTAAATGCTTCTTTCTTTCATCCAAGTATTTTGTTTGTTCACCCCCCCTTTTCATCATCTATAGAGGATTGATCTATCTAGTCAGTGTTGACAAGTATCTGCAGCTCTTTAGAAACTTTCTTCTTATAAATTTCAGCGTAAAGTATTTCAAAATTTAAATTAGACCTAAGAAATCTTTTGCTCAAGAGGGTGTCTACCTCTCCATCAAGTGAGCACACGTATTTATGGGCCTACAATAATCTTAGGTTTAGCTCTAGAGAGATCCTTTTGTGTAATTAGATTAGCATAAATGATGTATCAGGTATGACAATGACATTCAAGTTGCCAGAGGTAAAAGCAGGTAGCTGATGTTTACTTGTCAGACGCAGTGGCTATTGTTTTTAATCTTTTACATTGACAAAAATTTCGGTCCGATGTCAATTTCCATTAAATTATAGAAAAGCCGCATTCAAACTATGTCCTGAATAATGTTATTCTGCAGGAGCTTAAGTCTGAGATAGGATTTTGGCAGAAGTTGCTGCAGTGAGAATGTTGGAGTTGGATCGCTGATGTTATTTAGCCAGAGGCAAGGCAGGTTGGTAGAACTGAGAGTGCTTGGGATTTGATTGACAAATTAATGCCCCGTGTGTTATTAACGCCTAGGACTAGGATTGACTGCTTGTATAAGTGGTTCTTGTCTAGCTAATTTGTAACTTGTGATAAATTATTTTTCGGTTGGACCTTTGTGAAACTCTCATTAGAGAGGTCCCTTTCCCTTTTCTATTTTACTTTTCAGTAGGGTCTGCGGGATACGTTATCTCATTCACAGATCTGCATAATGAAAAATATTTGAGTAATTGATTCACCTGTTT
Organism: Hedera helix; assembly: GCA_947179155.2. Classification (NCBI taxonomy): domain Eukaryota; kingdom Viridiplantae; phylum Streptophyta; class Magnoliopsida; order Apiales; family Araliaceae; genus Hedera; species Hedera helix. The sequence continues at coordinate 36,082,314 of OX359281.1, forward strand.
TAGTGGGGATAAAACTACGGTGGTTTAGTGTTCAGATGGATATTGAATAGCATACTAATAATATCAATTTAATAATACTTTGCCCAATTAGTTACTAATAATATCAATATGAAGAAGCTAGCAAGCTACAAGTAACATTACAATCAAACAAGTCTTCTATGGCATTAATGCTGCCTATCTAAATGTACTACGGTTTCATCACCATTAACATGATCAATCGAGCAATAATTCTCGCCTTAAATAGTCTAAATTTGATCGACTACCCTGCAGTTCCTGCGAATTTCTCCATTTCCAGCCTTCCCCAAGCCTCCCATTTTAAGCATCGATCTCCTAAACTCCTAGAAAAAGATAACCGGGTCATTTGCATATAATTTGACGATTTCAAGTGTCTGCTCATCTCCGGTCACCGGGGCCTGTCCGATGGAAGCAACCCCTGCCCGTAAACAAGGTTAACATAGTACTGATTACCGAAAGTTGAGGGCGTTACAAGGTCGAGCTCTGCTAGTGTTGCGTTGGCATCAGATGCCGAGCACAGCTGTTGGAGTGATGAACGGAAGTCTAAGTTAACATTTGGACTAATTCCCTTGTGGTCATTGTTACCATTTAGCCTTGAGCTAAATGTTGTGCATCGAGCTTTTCCCATTGTGTTTGCACCTGTTTCAAGAAAATTTTACAGCAATAAATTCTTAGCAACCAAACGGTAACAATTTCTACTATGTTCTGAGCTGATTCAATTAATTGAACAGACGAAAGATGAGTTATAGCATACCAGAGAGGGTGCCCATGTCATTGAGGTTAAGCCCAACATTTTGAAACTTGGAAGTAAAATCGGAGTTTGGGCCTGGAATGTTGTTGTTAGCTGATGTTTTACTAGCAGTTAAACTGTCCTTTCTTCCAGTTTGTACTCCCCATCCAGGCCCACCAGAATGAAAATTGGAAAATTAAAATAATCACATAGGGAATAGTTTGTCTAGTTTAAAATTTTGGAAAAAGGAAAATGTCTCGGAGCTCTGCCCCTACTTTTGAAAAAAATTACATCTATATATAAAATTTCCCCATTATTGTCATGTTAAATTCATTTTAAGAAAGTTCTTTTTTTTTTGTGTGTACCATATTTCCGAAGCTGTTTAGTGTCATAAAACAGAACAAATGTGTATATATACCAGAAGAACAGAGTCCTCTAGCTGCAATAGCCAGAATGTCAGCCCAAGAGACAATTTCAGGGCATAGAAAATTCAATATCGGCTTTAATGGAGTCGATTACTTCAAAGCCTCTGAGCGAGTTCAAGTTTGGTGTTGCAGTTTTTTCTCCAACAAAGTTGTGTGTATCATCTAACAGTCCCCCAAAAATATAAAATGTCACATTAACTAGTACAAGTATATACCGTAAATGAACAACAAAATTAATTAAATTAAACGCGATCATCACTTGCATTCACAAAACAATTATGGAAATGTAAACGGAGCAAGGAAGCAGCGATTCTAGGGTCCTCAGAGATGGCCTTATCGACCCAACAAAAGACGATAGGTTCTGCCTTGGGGCAACTATTTTGGTGCACACCAAAGCTTAATGTGATAGTTGTGGCATCGCCAACGCATTCTTCGTTCAATATGTTGTTGGTCATATTAGTAGTGGCAAATGCTAGTGAGAGCTTGAGTATGATCACCAAATAAAAAGCCAAGTCTGCAGCCATATTGTGGTTTTTTTTGGGATCACTATTCAGCGTTGAGTTGTGAAATTTCTGTAATATAGATGTATATTTGTTGGCAGTTGAGAATGTACTAAAGGGAAAGACATGGTCAAGGATTAGAAGAGGTCAGTTTATTCTGATCAAACACAATGAGATGCAGGCTCTACCTGCTTACCTACTGTGATGTGCCCTTCAGAGATGCATGGAAACTTTCCATATCTTGACTGATTTGTTTTGTTGAAGTTTGGCTAGGATTTTTCAGAAATATTACTTCCGTAACTATTTATTTATTTTTTCTTTTGAGAGCCTATACTTTTATAGTTCAATTATAGGGATACATTTTATCCTAACGTTTAGGTAGGGTTTAGGGCATAATCTTCTAGAGATACGTTTCATCTTAAGGTTTAGACAGGGTTTAGGACAAAATCTAGGACAAGGGCCCCAAGGGAGGGCTAGAGATAAATTAGTGGAGCCTTTTAAACTTGCACAGTAAAAAAAAGATCTCTCTATCTTTAGACTATCACCTTTGATCTAATGTCCCTGATACTCCTCGTATAACTTTGATTAAAATTGAAAGGATGGAGTCAATTAGTATCATTTTGCTGATTAAGTGGATGTATCATAGACAGTATATTTAATAGTACTAAATGTACTCATTCAGTTTTAATATTACTTTCGTACAAATGCAGGAAACGTACAAAAAAGCACAATGAGATTTTACCAAGTAACGTGCACAAACATGCCTTAGATGTCTAGATCGGAGGCTACTCTTTCTTTCCCTGGCTGCATTAAGCTTGCAGTCCATAGTGATACCCATCAGACACCCAATTTTAATTTACTATATGATCTTTAATATTCCCTCACAATCCGCTCTATTTTTAGTTTTTAGTGTATCCGAAAATTTTAGTTAAATATTAATATTGTCATTTAAATTCAGTATAAAATCATCTCAAGTGATAAATGTTTTAAACTCCACATAAATTTTATAAAGAGTAGTTACAATTGATTGTTGGAGAAAAATTATCAGCCTAAATACTACTAGCCTTATAAATAATCTTTTTCTCTAGTATATTATGAACTGTAGGGATTTATGATTAAAGTGGATAAAATACTCTCCTAAATTAATTCATACCTTCCTGTTGTGTATATCAACTTATGAGATTTACCAACTAGATTAGTTAATTGATACATATATATGTGAGGTCCTCGATGCTTGTTAATAATACTCTCACTGCTCCATAAAAATTGAGTATCCATTTGTAAAATTTGCATATGGATACTAAAGATGTATATCTGTTACTTGTTTACTAATAAAATCTTAGTCTTCTTGTTTCACAAAAAAGTCTCATATATAATAAATTTGATTTATAAAAGGAGACCTCTTCTTATCGATATCAATATAAATGACCCAATATCCTCAATTTAGTTTTTCACCTTAATTTCATTAACATATCACTATTAGCTAACTAACAATACAAATTTTAAGATTTTCGTGGGATGGAAGGAGTAAGTTATTAGTGTAATATATAGTAGTGACATGATAACAAAATTATGATGAGAATTTAAAAATATTATGTCATTTTTATTTTCCAAATTCACATATTCAAACACACCCAAAACATCTCCATATTAATATATAATAGATCAAATGGATTAATAAAGTATGGAGTAATAAGGAATATAAAAAAGAATCCTTAAATGGAGTATTCGCAAATTCAACGAATTTATCAATTGGAGTAATAAGTAAAAAGGAATATCAAAAGATTAAACATTCGGCAGAAGCTTTAAATACTCTTTCTTCTTTACTTTCATTTCTAATTTCTCTCTCACGCACTAACACACAGAGAAAAACCTTTCTTCTAAATTTGAAATTCAAAATTCGTTGGGGTATCACCGTATCAGTATGTGGGCACGAAAATTATATACCATGATAGGGTTAATGTTCGGTAATGATGACGGAGGTGAGAAACCTGCAAAAGAAACGGAATTGGTTGAAAGATTGAAGAGGAGAGAAAAACTGGTGAATAACTACCAGAGTAACACGTGACAGAACTCTCGGAGTTCTGACGTAATTGCTAGTGCCCTAGAGTCATGACTAGTGTTATGTGAACTCGAGTGAATTCAAGATAGGCAACGCTAACACTTTTGTTCACTCGATTTAGAGTTAATCATAAGTTCCGCAATTACTTTCAACTTTTTCTTTGTTTTGAGAGAGAGATAGAGCTTTTTAGGTGGCAAAAGATCTCAAAGTTCCAAAAGATCATTCACTTGTCGAGTGAATGGGTATTTCTAGAGTCCAGGTCATATGCCAGACACATGTCAAAAAGGAAAAAATTTAGAAATACTTTTAATAACAAGAAAATTCTTAGAATATCTCTAGTTACCCCAATAATGCCCAAATCATTCAATTCATCTAGCCATCAATCTAATCCCTCTACTGATTCCCAATATAAGTTGTCCCCACGAGCCTTCTGCATCGGGACTTGTGACAACACCTCTTAAATCATATTTTAAGGTTAAATAATATTAAGTTCAGAAAAATCACATAAATCAATTTTTACCACCGAAGAGACCAAAAAAATGCATTACGAAACGGGAAAAGACCACCCAAAGGGGACTCACCTTAGGGGCCGAACCCTAAGAGACCCGCTTCATTTTCGACGCGTTTGGTTCATTTCATGTTTTCTTGATCGATTTTTTTTCCGTTTATCTTGATTCTTGTTTCTATGAAAAGTTTATCTTGTCATATATAATTTAAGAGGGATCATTTTTAATCGTTCACAAGTTTTCTCAATTTTGGATTCATTATTCATCTATTGTCCCCTCTAAAACTTGTTCGGAACAAAGTTCGGGAAATGAAACATTAAACGAACCCTAATTAATCAACCTTTAGGGGGTCGAATCCTAAGGGGAACTCCTTAGGAAGTTGTATAATTTTGGTTCATTTTGTTCTTGTTTTGTTTCAAGAATTCAGGTTAAATTCAATCGGGGGATTTTAACATTAAGAAGGGACATTATATATATTGTTTCAGGAATTCAGGTCAAATTCAAACGGGCTTTTCCTTAATTTTGTTTTAGTTTATTTAATGTGAATCATAATTTTATTCATGGGCTTACACAGTGTATATATATATATATATATATATATATATAATAACGCTTTTGAAGATCAGAAGATAGTAGATTTGAGTCAGAAACTTAAAATGTTTTGATTTGTACTAATAACTTGAAAAATGATGATTTTGGGGACAGATTAAACTATGATTTAAGAATAAATAAGAGATAAGAGATCAAATATGCCTGAATCTACTGATGAGTTGATGAGTGACGAGTGACAAAGTGGGGCTAAAAAATGAATAAATTTTTGTTTCTCTCCCTGTTATATTTATCAGCTTCTGCGTCCCTTAGAGTATCAATTGTCTTTTTGTATAAATTATGGTAAAAATCGATATCGAATCGGCTAACCTTTTCGATATACCGGTCCAATCGGTAACAATTTCGGTTCGATTTTTACCAACGCACAAGCCTATATATATATATAACCCATCTTCAATCGTCCATTATAATATTGAATGTTCCATACTAGAAAGGTATCTTTAATATCCGCAAGAAGTTCTTGCTAACTGTAGACACCCAAATTTTGCACTTCTCTACTAACCTTGATAGGAGGGCAAAATCGTCACTTGACCCGACATGCGAAAAGGAAGGTGGACCCCAACACAAAGCCACCCCAACGACTTAACGTCAAAGCTGTCATAACAAACAACGAGCATCAGGTTACTTAAGACGAGGCAAACAGCTGATCCAGAAGAACCTGATTTGATCACAAAAGATGACTAATGGTCACTACGCTTACGATGGTCGGGGGTCTCGCTCCCCGGTGAGCGAGCGGCTGCTCAGCTCGCCGGTGAGCTGGCGGGGGTGGAAGGGGGCAGTGCCCCCTGGAAGCCAAGCACAAAGAGCAATTTATACATCAGGTAACAGTCTTCCAAAATAATGCAGCAGAAATTGACGATTTAAGACTGCGTGGCACGAAAATTGAGAAAAGCAAGCTGGGCAGCCGCAGGTGCACCTGCGGCCACCGACAAGTGTGACATTTGCACGGCTCGAGGAGACAACCCGGCAGCCGAGGGTTCGGCGTGGGCGGCCACTGCAGGCAGCCGCAGATGCACCTGTGGCCAGCCGCAGTTGCACCTGCGGCTGCCTGTAATCACCTATACAACGCCATTTTTGATCTGCAGAAGAGAAGGAAGCAAATTTTCCTAATCTAAAGAGAGAGAAATACGTGAGGAGAGAGAAGAGAGCTCGGGTTTAGAGAATCCAAGTGAAAAAATTTCATTTTCTTTGTTAAATAGTCAAGTGTTCTTGCGATTTTGCCCAATTCGTGAAATAAAAAGTTTTTGTCGGTGTATTGCAAGGTGAAAAGGGTGTTTTCTTTGAATTTTTGCTTGTGTTGTTATTAAATCTTGTGTTTTGGGTTGTTTAATGTAGTATGTTGTTACATTGTTGAGGATTCGTGGATTAGGGATTATTAGCGAGGGTTCTGTTGGAACGTAATTTTCTCCTAATGTCCCGATAACCTCCGTACGGTGATATGTATTTTATTGTGGTAGTGGATAGTTCGTAATGTTGGGTTGTGATTTTCTGAGTCATGTAGCATAGTATCAAGTTTAGTATTGTTTATCTTACTCTGGTATGGTTGTGCTGCAATTTGGGTGATTGTGAGCCTAGGGAGGAGATCCTCGTGATCAAATCCCGATGATGGACAACTTTTGGTGTATGTAATCATTGCAAGGGTCCATTTTGTATATATGTAAATATTGGGCCTTAAAGCGATATCGAACCGTAATCGGGTTAAGGCCCCGTAATAGTAAAATATGTGATTATGGGTGTTTGAGGTTATTTAGACGGCTCACATGCCCATGGATAGCCCCGACATGTTTTGAATGCTTGTTTTGATTTCCGACACAAAAAACGGTTTTCCAAAATAAGGCAAACGGTGAAGATTTTCTAAAAATGATCAAATTAGGATATTAGATTCACGAGGTTTAAAAATTAAGAGTTTTGACGAACTTTGATCATTGTTTGACGAAAAGGCTCCATTTGGTTTTGAAATGTCATAAAAGATGTTTTCGTAAAAAAATAGATAAACGTTTTCATTAAACTTTGTGCATAGGGTTAAAGAGTTCTAGAAGTTGCCTTCATTTTATTTGAATTTACTGTTAGAAGGCAATGTATAGTCTCGATTCCTATTTGACAAAAGTTTAAAAAACTATTGTTTTCTAAAAATGACATCTAATAAAAAACCTCATCGTTTTTCGAAATTAAAATCAATCTTTATTATAAAAAACGAAGCCTTGTCATTTGGGTCAAAGGACGTCTAAAACGCTTTCCAGAATAAGGCACATTTGCTATATAAAATCCAAGCAAAATTCACCACAAACATTCACCTAGGCACTCACGTACACACGTACAACTCACACATTTTTAGGATTTTAAAAGAATAGGAAAACATCGAGATTGAGGTAACCGTGTTTCACGGAAGTCGGGGGGTGCCTAACACCTTCCTCTCGCTTAAGCAAGCCCCCGAACTCTATGAATCTCGGTTCGCGGATCAATTAATTCGGAGTCACATATGAGCCAGCGATTACGAAAATAAATTCGGATGAGTTGGTACATCCATTTCAAAAATACCAACTGGCGGTTTTGGTCAAATTGGCTCATCATAAAATCCACCTTTCAAACCCCGTCGACACTTAATCCGACCATTTTCAAAAAATCACATCTTAATTAAAGGCTAAATTGGAAAGGGCTTTTAATATTATTAAAAAACGAAACGACAAATCCCAGCGTCGACACTAAGAATACTTAGTATTCGTAAGAACTTGTTACGGATAGTAATGATGCCTGGTTTTTCATCTTTGCCCCTCAGTTTAAATTTGCAAATATAATTTTTATCTCTTATCCACTAGAAGTTCTTGTAGAGAGTATACAAAAAATTGATTATAAAACCCAGCAAATCTAATTTAGGCAAGAACATTTCGCACAAAATAAACCCTAATCGCATCCTACAAACTCAACAGCTGGAATTGATCGAATATTACAATTAGTTTGGGGAACTCATCAACATTTATTCTTACTCAATTCATCAACTTTTCTTGGTAAGATTTCTACCATTGCTGAGAATATGTTTAATTTAATTTTTGATACGTCTTCTTCATCATCTAGAATGCAAATTCAAAATTAAAGTGTTCATGTTCAAGATTTATTCAATAGTGATGAGATAATTCCTTATGTTGGTCAAAGTTTTGCTACACTTGAAAATGTTAATTTTTTTTATAAAGCTTATGCCAAACAAAATGATTTTGAAATTAAAATTAAGACAACTAGAAAATATATGGGTTTAAATGATATTTATTCCAGATTATATCAATGTCATAAAGCTAAAAAACCAACAATTAAAATTTATTGGATTAATGATGATGAATGTGACGATAGTAAGGGAAAGAGGCAAAAAGATCATATAGGTTGTACTTTATGCCAATATAAAATATTTGTTATCCATAAAAAAAAAAAATAATTGAGTTATTTCGACCTTGGAGTTGAATCATAATCATGAATTACTTAGTCTGAGTAAGGTAAATCTCATATTGAAATATAACCCTTGTTGTAAAATAATTAATTGAAATATTGAATAAATCTGGAGTTGATAAAAGTATGATGATAAATGTACTTAGTGAAATTAATAGAGGGAGGGGCAATGTAGGTTTTAGTTATACAGATATCTAGAATATGGTTCGAAATATAAGACGTGACACAATAGCGGAACATGATATATTGGTTGTAGTAGATTATTTGACAGAGATACAACGTCGAAGTTCTAGCATTTTTTTCCCTGTATTAAGCCTGATCTTGAGGATGATAATTGTATTGGGAGTATTATATGGGTCGATTATCGATCTATTATTACATATCAAAATTTTGACGATGTAGTTATATTTGACACTATGTATCACAGAAACAAGTATTAGATGTCGTTTGCCCTTTTCATTGGTGTGAATCACCATTATCATTCTATAATGTTTGAGTTTGACTTGCTGAAAAATGAGACATAAGGTACTTCTGAATGACTATTCCAAGCTTGGCCATAAGTAATGAAAAATATGGCACCTATAACAATTATAACAGATAAGGATAAAGTAATGTCCAATGTGATTGGTCCCTTTACCGGATACACATCATGTTCTTTGTTCTCGACATATTAGTAACAAGTACCCTAAAAAATTACATACTATATATGTTGAATATCCTATGTGCAAAGATGATTTTTAAATGTGTGTTTATATAAATCATTGACGATTAAAGAATTTGAGAAGCATTAGGAGTATTTAATGCCAGAGTATAAGTTGTATAGGCATGATTGACTATGTTCATTTTATGAAGTTAAAGACAAGTGGATCAAGACTTATATGAAGAGATATTTTGCAGCTGAGATGACCATAACGACAATAAATGAAGAAATGCATAACTTATTGATGAGTATGTTAATACCACAATAAGTATAAAATAGTTTGTTATAAATTCTTAGCAAACAATTGAAAAAAATATTTAAGAGAGAGAACCACTGACTATGAAACCAAGTGTCGGAGGTGGAGTATGTATCTTGGTTTCACTTTAGAAAAACATGGGGCGATAATTTATACAAACGAAATGTTTAAATATTTTAAAATTGAATTGACAAAATCACATCAATTCAATATGCAAAAGATTTCTGAGTTGACAGAAATGTAGCTGAAGACATACTCGGTATACAAGTTCGATGTGCTAGAGGGTTTATGGAGGTATTTACCGTTGTTCACTATTTCATGCGGGTCGCATTCAATATACATGTCAAATGTTTAAGCACGTGGGAACGATTTGTCGACATATATTAAGATTATGAGTGCTAAAAGTTTTAATTAGATTCCCGAGAATTTGATCGTGTATCGATGGACCCCAGAAGCTAATAAAGTACAAGTTAAAACACCTTATGAATTTTATGAAGGTGTTGATTTTTGACAGTCACAAGCTATACGGTATAATTATTTTTGTATACTTATTGTCATTAGAGGGGGAAGTTTGATTCCAGCGCATGACCATGTTGTAGATTTGGTTGATATAGAGATACTAATTTTGGATGTTTACCTTCCTGAATAGTCTATTGAGATAAAAAAAAATGCCAATTTACACTAACATGGACGTGCAGAATGAAGTTCATCCATTATTGGATCCAGTATATTCACAAACAAAAGGCTGTAAAAAATCACAAAGAATCAAGAGTTGTAGCATTGAAGAGGTGGCAACGTAAAAATAATTGAAAATTTGTGCATTATGCAAATCCATAACTAATCATAACAAACGAAATCACTATAAGGCATTTAGATTGGAGGACCCATCACAAAAATAATGTCTTATTTGCTTTGTTATACTTTTTTTTATTTATAATTTTAGACTTGAACAATGTATTTTTTAAGGTTAATGTCTGTATATATTATATGATGGATGAATCATTAATAGGTTTTGCAAAATTGATGGCATAAAAGCGTTGGGACCAAATTCTCTTTGCTTACTATCCGCAGGAACTTCCTATGGATAGCAGGCAGAGGGTTTGGCCAAACTCTTTTATGCCATTAGTTTTGCTACACCTGTCTCAAAATACAACAATAAGTTCTCCAAATATGTTACAATAAACACAACAATAATAAATTCAAATTTCATGCATTAAATAAATCCTAAGCAAACCATTATAATTTAATTCCTAACCAATCCATTACAACTTAAACCATATTTTCTAAGTTACAAATATAAAACAAAATAAGTAGAATTTTCTTAAATCTCTCTAAACTTCCTAAGCTCATAGGCTATTCTATAATGAAAAGTAAGTAATACTTCATCGGTCCAATCCTCCTTTCAATAATGTCAATTGATTGAAGGAAACAATCTATGTACTTTACAAAGTAAATTCCACAATCATACGAATTCCTCTGTTTCGACCGTTTCTCCAAAACATTTAACTTAGGTGCTTTCTTTGGCCATTTTTTAGGCTTAATAACACAAAACATGTATGGGACAACCTCAGTCTACAAAAATTCAAAAATAAATAAAGATTACAAATATGCATACAATAAAATCTATAACAAATTTATGATATAAGTATTAGGAAGATGCATACCATAATTTGAATAAAATATTTGTACAACCCTTTAATACTCATTTCGGGGGCATCATTCAAAAGAGGATCAATTAAAATTATTTTTCATTTTTTTATCGACCAAATAAATAATATGAAGTGCTTATTGTCTAAGTTAATGGCGGAAAAAAATGCATAGTCTATATCGATTATACTTGGACCTCACTTTCGCTGAGAAACCCTTAACAACTAATTTGGTACACGATATGACTTTTTTTGTTGAGCAGTAAATGCACGATAATTATTTAGATGTTGGTGTACCAGTTGTCTAAAAAAAGCATGGCATGAAGAAGAAGTCATCAAACCTCTTAATACTGTTAGCTCTCATCCGTATTTCTTTTCCTCGAAGAAGTGACATATAATTATTAAGCACATGATCTTCAAGCCAATATCTAGGCTATAAACAAGTTAGATCTAAACGTATAGTACAACTCCAGATGCTCGAGTGAGAATTCATTGAGATTTCAATTTTCTCCCCGCCAATGTTCGTACAACCACTAAATCTTCTCATGTTTTAATGGCGTAAATATCGAACCCTTACTTGTACCATCTTTACGTTTAAATTTGTTTGCTATCTCACATGAACTTGCACCACCATCTTTACGTTTAACTAGGAGTTTATGCCTAAGGATCATATGCATCTTTGGTTCTAGATCTTCATAATCTTAAGAAACTGGGGGTTGGGAACCCTGAAGTGTAAGAACAACTTGACTAGATGGTTCGGGTTATGGGTCATTTTTCTTTATGCCTTTAAAGTTAACCATAAAACTATCTTTTTTAGTTTTTCATTTTTCATACATGGTTCGAAACTCAGGTGGCTACCCAACAGTAAAGAATTTTTGAAATATGAAATCGACACACTTTCAAGTTTTATTTAAAATGAAGACAAAGAAGATATAAGTAATTATTTCATATATATCATCAGTATAAATTATTAAACTAAATAGAAATTCAACTAATAAAATAATAAAAAACTTACAAGATTAATAAGTGTCATTTATGGATAGTATTCTCAAGGTGAATATTGTTCACAATGTTGCAACAGAGGTCTATGTGTTTGCATGTTATCTTCTTGTACCACTCCATGTAGTACTCAATAGAAATCACCTCAAGTGCATCAATTATACAAGCTCGCAAAATATGCTTTATTAGAATTTTGTGCAATATATGGTGCCCCTCAACGTCTCTTAATCTATAATGTCATATTTTTGTTGCTTCTCGACCCTTAGAGCCATCATATTCTCAGCTAGTTCTGGTATTGACTGTAGCTAATCAAACTGTCGCATGACTTTATATAATATTTGGTATTCTATTATGTAAAAATGTATCAATAGAACTTTAACTGATCTAGCTAATCTTGCCTTAAAAAAATTCCACCCCAAATGTCTATCAAACTTATCATAAGTTCTCCAATTGACCTCGCTTTCAACCATTACGTCAATCTCCCCCCGATAAAAGACTATATGGTGATGAGAATTCTCTCGTCTATCCTCATATTTATCGCCCACGGAATAAGCCCATGTTGGACTGAGCAAAAAATGGATAAAATCGAATAACCGAACATAACTGATTTTTTAACTGAATTATTTTGATTATTTGGTTATTTTCTCTAATTCGGTAATAACCGTTTTAATATTTCGGTATTCGGATATAAATACGGTTATTAAAAATCTGGTATTCGGTTAACCGAATAGATTAAAAATAATAATTAAGTTTTAAAGTTACTTACTTTACTCTTACACTGATAAACTGAATAGATTAAAATAAATAAATTAACTCACAACTCATACACTCTCTATCTCACTCTTAGTTTCTCAGAGTCTCAACTGACAGGCGACAACCACAGTCAAATCCCTACCTTGACTCTGCTCCGTTTCGGCACAGCCTCTCCCCTACTCTGACAATCTGACCTCCATTGCTCCACCTACGACCTCTCTAGTCTCCGTGATTTCCTCTTCCGGCGCGCTCTGTGTGCCTCTTAACTCTCAAGTCTCAAATGTCTTCTCTCACGAGTCACGAAGTGAACAATGAACACCTTGAGCTCGAAGTCGAAGGTATTGTAGACTTGTAGTCTTTGTTTCTTTCAAAAGTCTAGGGTTCATCAGTTCATGAATCATGAGTCATTCAAAGTTGTAATAAAAATATATCTTTATTTATAAAAATTATGTGAAGCCTACCTAGCTACATGCTTGGATCCATATTTTAGTCCTTGAATTGGTGTTAGAACTTATCACAATTTGCTTTTAGTTGGTGTTAGTTCTTGTCAGATTCACGAAATTTTACAGTTCTGGACCTCTAGTTTGGCTTGATAGTGTACGTGTGTATTTGTAATATGTTACATACTTACATTGTTACCTGTACCTGACATCTTATAATTTGTGTCAAACTGCAAGACGTTCAAAAGAATGGGGACAAAGTCTAAAAAAAAATGTCTCTTATTTGAAGTGAGGGAATAATTTAAACTTCCTCATTACTTGAGAAAAGGAAGAGTAAGTAATGAGGAAGATAATACTATTCTTTTATGTTTCTTCATACTTCTAAAAATAAAATACATTAAAAAAAATTATAGTTTAATTCATATTACAATAACTTTAACATATAAAAAGTTTAATAAAAAAAAATAGTTCTCTTTTTGTTCATTTTCATAAACAATGATCATCATAATTAATCAAATATATTGTAGTTGTTATTATGGGATATGCCTGCTACTGGATTTCTTTAACTAAAGCCAGGCTAAGTTAAGGAGAGAAATTGCATATCCCCAGATTTACAGAGGAAAGATTTACAAAAATGTACACTTCATTGAATAAAAAGTAGTAAAGTCCAACCTGCAAATATTTCTCTCCACAGATGTTCTCCTTAATACACATTTAATAAATGTAGTAAAAAAAATGCAGTTTTTCTTCCTTTGTACAATATAATTTTGCTTATAAGATGCATGTATAACTTATAATCCAAAACAGATTATGTACTACTTGAACATGCTTCACTATTTATGTCACATATATGTAGGCCATGTTCTCTTTGTTGCATTGCTGCTTTCATTTCATGGTGTAGTTTGTGTAGGTAATTTGATAGTTTGTTTGTAATCTAGTTCAGAGCAGACATGCCTGTTTTGGTAAAAAAAAATTGGAAGATTTTTGTCATTGAAGTTTTCATAGATCCATTAAAGTAAAAAAGTACCCAAAGTGAAAGTTACATGTCTGTGTTAATTAGCTTATTTGTTAATCTAATTTGGTTTGTTTGAAACTTTTAGATGATGTCAAGGAGTGTTTTAAATGATTTACAAATGGTGGAAGATATAGACAAGCCTAACCTTGATGCAATTGGAGATGGGAAATAGTTGGGTGGTAGTGTTCCCACTAATAAAGAGACCGGGCCAAAGGAAACCACGACAAGTACAAAGACTACGGGCCAATAAGAAAGTGTAAAAATACATACAAAGAGGATGACACCTAGATCCAAAGTGTGGACTGAGGGGCACTTCATTCCAGTTAAAGATACATATGGTATTATCATAAAAGGTAAGTACACTTACTGTGGAAAAGAATTCGCTGCTGATACATCTTCTAACGGCACTACTGGTTTAAGAAATCACTTTAGAACTTGTAAAAAAAATCTTAACAACATGGATAAATCTCAGCCCCAGCTTGTAGGGATTACAGAGGGTGAGGGGGAGGGAGGGGTAAGTGAGAGTTCACTCCCGCTTGGAGGTTTAACCAAGAAGCTGTTAGGGCAGCCGTTGCTTACCATCTTATTGTAGATGAGCTTCATTTCAAACATGTTGAGAATGAGAGTTTTAAATGACTTATGCAAGTTACATGTCCTAGGTTTCAGTTGGCTTCAAGTTTTACATTTGCTAGAGATTGCATTCGTTTGTATGATAATGAGAAAATTAAATTGAAAGCAATCCTTAGAAAAAGTTGTGAACGTGTTTGCCTCACTACTGATTCTTGGACTTCCAATCAACGCTTGAATTATACGTGTCTTACTGCACATTTTATTGATGAAAATTAGAAATTGCACAAGAAAATCTTAAATTTTTGAACCATCACAAGTCATAAGGGGAAAGACATTGGGGAAATGGTTGAGTGTTGTCTAAAAGAGTGGGGACTTTCTAAGGTTATGACACTCACTGTAGATAATATTAGCTCAGATGATACTGCAGCGACGTACTTGAGAGATAGATGTACATCTTGGAATACTAATGTCTTGAGTGGTAAGTTTATTCACATGAGATGTATAACTCACATTATTAATCTTGTTGTGAATGATGGGTTGAAGTTGAATGAGAAATCTGTTGAAGACAATTAGACATGCAGTGAAGTATGCAAAACAATCTCTGGCTAGGCTTAAGTCATTTAGGGATTGTATTGATTATTGTGGTCTTCAAGACAAGAAAGGTTTAAGTCTAGATTGTCTAACTAGATGAAACTCTACTTACTTGATGTTAAGTTCGGCCTTAAAGTACAAAGAAGCTTTTGATCGATTCGAATTTGAAGATCGTGGCTTTAAAAAAGAGATGGGGGGTAAACACATTACAACAGACTTGGATTGGAATAGAGCTAAATTGTTTGTGAGATTTTTAAAACACTTTTATAATCTAACTGTTCGTATTTCAGGGTCATCTTATATCACATCAAATAATGCATTTCATGGAATAAGTGACACTTATATTATGTTGGGTGAGTGGGAAAGAAGTAATGATAGAGAATTACAAAAAATGGCCAAAGCAATGAAAAAAAAATTATAAGTATTGGGAAAATGTTACAAAGATGAACATGTTGTTGTATATTCCCGTTGTGCTTGATCCTCAGTATAAGTTGAGTTTTGTTCAGAACAAATGTATGGAGATGGTGAAAGTCAAGTTGAAGATCTGTTGGAGGGCGTGGAAGTAGATCTTCATTTTGACATTGATAATGAAAATAGAGATTTAGAATATCAAGTGATTAACACGGCCACGGGGATGGAGATTGCTGAGGGTGTCAAAAGTGCAATGAAGGATTTGTTTAATGAGTACAAAAGAAAATTTTCTAATCAAGAAAGTGGAAAATCAAGTATAAATAATATGTCATCCTAATGTTCTATTGTAATGAAATCACAACATACAAATAGACTTGTGGATAAGTTCAAAAGGCAAAGAACTGGAGGGGTACTTGTAAACAAATCAGAATTGGACAAGTACCTAAATAAAGATGTTGAAGAAACCGATGACACTTTTGACATTTTGGGGTGGTGGAAACTTAATAGTGCAAGATTCCCTATCCTTGCACGTATTGCCCATGATGTGATGACTATTCCCATTTTTACCGTTGCTTCGGAGTCCACATTTAGCACGGGAGGGCGCATTCTTGATGCATTTAGGAGTTCATTGTCTCCTAATATGGTTGAAGCTCTCATATGTACTCAAGATTGGATTAAAATGAAGAATCATATTAATGTGGAGGAAGATAACGTCTTTGCTGATAAACTTGAGAATGGTAATAGTTTTTGTTGTTGTATTTATTGAATTAATAAAGAAATATGTAAATATAATGTGTTTATAATATATTTTCTCATTTTCAGCAATGTCCAAGTTGAGTCTTGCTACTAACGATACCAATGTTTATGTGACTCAACTTGATTAATGAGGTAAATTTAAAGTGTACATTATCAGAGTAATTACTTATTAAGTGCAAGTTATTTTATTTTATTTTTAAATGTTTGGCTTTTTTGTTATTGAACCCTTGGAGAGAATGATTAGTCATAAAGCCCTGTGACAGAATTATTTGAATGGGGAACTATGCTTTAAGATGCAAATTTAAATAATAGATCGAGGTGTTGTGGATTCTTACTGCTTGATTCATGATGTTGGCTCCAGAACGTTGCAATGGTTGCTAAATGATGAGATTTATTGTAGGACGTGATTATAAGAACCTTGCTTGTTGCAATATATGTAGTAGCATAAATGATGAGATTTATTCACATTATCATGCTCAATAAGACAGCAAGAAAACATTAAACACTCATTGGAAAACATCTATGATATTTTTATAATTAGCAGTAAACCATATATTTGTTGTCCAAGTTTGATAAAGTCATGATATTTTTATAATTAGCAGTGTTGCTGTATACTGCTGTTGTTGTATAACCAGTATACTGCTGTGTTGCTATTAATCTGATCTGCTGGCTGCTGCTGACTACTGGTAAGCCTGATATAGTGCTGTTGCAGTGCTAGTATAGTGCTGCTGTGTGCTGCCTACTAGTACAGTGCTACATATTGTTGCTGTCTTGCTGTTGCTGACTGTTGCTGCAATGCTGCTGTTGCATGTTGTTAAATGTTGAATGATGGTTGCTGCAATATGCAGCGCCATTGCTAAATTAATTAGACTTTGTTAAGTCATAATATGGATTATGTATTATTAATTTTAAACCATTAAACTTTGTTAAGCTAATGAATTATTATGATTGTTAATTATTAATTGAAAACTCTAGTATTGCTAATTTGAAATGAATCTGTTTATTTGATAAAATGGAGATTAATTTCGGTTATTAACTGAAATAACCGAATTGTATATTCGGTTATTCGGTATTCGGTAGTTTGGTTATTTATAAATTCGGTTAATTATTCGGGTAGTAAAATTTAAAGTATTTCGGTATTTGTTTATATCCGAATAAGCTATTCGTTTTGGATATAACTGAATTGCTCACTCCTAAGCCCATAGGAACAAGACGCCCTGATCTCGGTCTCGGTAGTGTACGGTTGGGCCTATAATTATCTCTCTTAATCCTATACTTGCAAAAGTGTCAAACATACATATATAGACTTAGTGTTCTTCCTAATTGTCTTATACAATGCTCTATACAAATATGATAACACGCTTGCTCCCCATGCGTACACTTGAATATCCTCTACCCATTCTAATAACATTAAGTATTTATGGCAGACAATGTTTTTATTTGAAGCAAAAAATAATATTGTGCCACACAAGCATAAGACATACGATTTTGTATGTAATATGAGTTGATCATATGTATAATCCTATGGTAATTGACCAAATCTATCCCTCAACCATGTCAAATTAATTCCTTCACGTACTGGGGTGTAGGCTCCCTCTTCATTGCCCATATTGGCAATAGTTTTTAGAAATAAGCATTTGGGATGACTTGCAAATCCATATGTTAGTGGCTTTTCAATTACTGGAAGTCCTAAAATCATACCTATATCTTCTAAAATGATGGTCATTTCACCAATTGAAGTGAAACAAATTAGATTCACTCCTCCATCGCTCAACAAGTATAGATACCAAACGTGCATCACTTTTAAGTAGAACAAATGAATTTGAGAAAACTCCAAAATAACTTTTTCCTAATATTTCTATTTTCTTCTCATTTAAATTTCATTATACCAATTTACTGCCATTTTCATGAGTAGATAAGGCATTTCTTTCCTATAATCGTAAAATAAAAAGACAACAAATACAAAAGAATATCACAATTTACATTATCTATCATCAATATTACTTAATCACTTAATTTTAAAATTTATATAAAAAATAAACCATAAGTTTAATTCATACCTTATTATTCTAAACATCTCTGGAAGATAGTTTTGTTGATCATAAAAAATACTATGATCAATTGAGCCAAGATTAAAATCCATATTGTTCCACATTTAACAACAAAATTAAAAAAATCACCTAATTCAACAAAACTAACACATTAACCTACATTTAACAAAAAATTGCAAAAATTACCAAACTACCTTATACAATGTAAAAATAGCAAGATTATTGGAAAACTAAACTTAGAGATGTATTTTTCTTGCAAGATTCTTCAAAGGTCGGCTATGATCTCTCCAAATCGCCTAAATTGGATATCTAGTGCAGCTACAATTCTGGGGTTTGTAGGAGGAATTCTTCTCATCCAATATGATTTTTGGGTAACTAGCACGGCTCTAGGGCTTGTGAGAATTATCTCGGCCAATTTAATCTGCTGGGTTTTATATGGATGAGACTGAATTAATATCCGCAGTAACTTCTTGGGATAGCTAATAGAAAGTTTTTTGTATACTATCTGCAAGAAGTTATTGCGGATAGAATATAAAAAATATATTTGTGAATTTAAACTGAGGGGCAACGATGGTAAATTATGTCTCATTAATTATTATCCGCAATAAGTTATTGCGAATACTAATTACACTCCGTAGAAAATTCTTGCGGGTAGTAATAAAACTTTTCTAATCTGAGCCATTCAATATTACAACGGACGGTTTAAGATGGGTTAGCTAAAAAATGATCTATAATCAGTGGTGACTATGAATTATATATATATATATATATATACACACACACACACACACAGAGCGTACCAGCCTTTCAAATTAGGTCTTAAGTTATTATCACTGCAGATAATGCAACCGATCGACCGACAAAATTCATCCTAAAGTGACGATAGTGGTGAATAATGTGTTAGAATCATCACCTACGTATGAAAACCAAGTTATTGTACCTAATATTTATTATTTCCATATCTCTTCCCACTATTTTTTGTTTTACTAGTGGAACTCCTATTTCCGAAAAAGATAGCTTCAAATTTTTTGGTTGCAACATTTTAATTCACATAAGAAAGGGATCTACTTTTGACTAAGTTGTATTTAAAGTCATTAACAATTAATTATTGTAATCTTTTTTTCCCCATTTATTCTTATCGTCAATCAAAAGAAAAGATTAAATCGCATAAATCAAATCAACATGAAAATGTCTTTTAACACTAGTTAATTACTAATTTCCAGGTGCAACATTGAATATTTCTGATATATATCGTCTTGCGTGTAGAATAATTGAATCATTATAAAATACTCCACTTTAGAGTTTTGCTAGATTACCCAAAAGATTATTGTGCATTTTGATTCCTTTAGTGAAGTTGTCTGGTGGTTTAATTCCTGCCTATTAATTATAATTTTACAAATTAAAATATATATTCCCTTAAAAATAACTCTATATGAAACTTGAGACATGAACAATGATCATACTTCTTAATTAGTTCAAAATAATGCATTTACTCGAAAAATAAAAGCCTCGTATGTGAAATCAATCATACTCAATTAATGAACTTACATATATTGAAATATATAGTTAGAAAATCCTTTTTGAAATAGGAAATACAAGTAATTCATGTAGATGCCAAGAATAGAAGATATTTATAATAAGTATTCTGATATTTCATAGGTCACTATTATGCATTCCACGTCGCTGGAAAGCTTGAGATAGAATAAACTACGGTATTCCAAGTATATGATACTTCTTGGAAAAAAAGAAGAGTTTTTCTCATTTCTCTTCCCTGTAATGTATAAGGAATCAAACATGCCGCATCCCATTATTAAAAAATAAAAAATAAAAAATAAAAAATAAAAAACGATTCAACTGTTTCATGGAATAAATATGAGAAACTAAACTTTTTGTTCTATGTTCATACTAGCTAGATATAGTATGCCGGGAAAAAAACAAAAAAAAAGTTAAAAACGAAAGAGAAAGTTATACATAAAGTGAGCATTTTTAATTCATATTGTTAAGCTGGGGTTGTTCATCTTCAAGGCATATATAATGATTTTTTTTTTTTGGGGGTTATTTAAGGCATATCTTCAACTACGACCATTAGCTAGGTATCTCTTCACATTGTCATAGACTTTTAAGTATTTACGAAGTTCATATATTGGCTAAATCATTATTCATGAATTAATTCTGCTCTCTCATCCCATATTCATCTCGTTTTCTCTGTCGATATGATTATAAAACACGGATCAATATATATACCACTAGCACACGCATGTATATGTAGCAATTGATGTGCAAATAAATGATATACATATATATATATATATATGTTACGTATACGAAATTAAATCTTTGATAAAGTTGGAGTACACATATAAGCTAGGTAGGTAAGTGCGGCAGGCACATATATATAGTCATGTGCATAGTCGCGGTGTTTTTTATGTGGTCTCCCAAGTATGGGATAAAGTAAAGAAGTTGTGAATGTACAATCTCTCTCATTGTCTCTCTCCATGAAGCTATATAGCAAGAAATCATAAGTAGAAGTAGAAGCGCATTCTAGTCAAGTACTAAACTTTCCTTGCAAATCAAAAGACCTTGTCATATGGTTAATGATTTATGTCCTACCAATTCCACATAGAATGAAAAAAACTACACACACATTATTATATATTTCATGAACAATACCTAAAGGCTAAAGCAACCATATATATATATATATATATAATTCCTGATCTATTTGATTCGGCGTTAAGAGGATTGAGCTTTTTGAGAGTATCACACTGCGATTGAATGGCGGATTTCAACGATGAAGAGAAAAGTCTAGTTATTTTTTCATTTGAAAGAGGAATAGATGTCTTATTATATATATATAAAAATATATATATTCAACAAAATCTCACGCCATCTTTCCAACTAAGAATCGAATTCGAGTTTGCAAAGTAATTCAATATTTCAAGCTCAACAAGGATAGCTCAGAGAGTAAGTACTAGTAAACGCAGCATTCGTCCTAAATGATCTTAGCTTCGGTGCAACTGGAAATCAAATCACGAGTAAAAGCGAGATGGAGTAGTGTATAGGTTACTCTATAATATATACAAAGAATTAAAGCCTACAAATTGTAAGGGCAAGTTAAATTGCAACAGACTCGGGAATATGAAATCTAATGGGGGAACACCAAAAGGGGTAACTGTAAAACTAAAAGAACCTTTAAAAAGTAGGGACTTTTTAAAATGAGTTTCGATCAACCTTAAAGCCAGCTTTGGTAAAAGTTCCTTCAACATAATTCACTAGTGAAAAGTGTAAAGAAGCCTATATATATATATATTGTTGAGCTTAGTTTGACTCTTCTCAATATCTAATATATAGAAAGAATTTATACCAACCCTTCTTGTTAAATAAATAGCTAGCTAGGGCAAAGGTCAATCTTGACACTAACAAATACTAATGAGTAGATTGATATTTAGCAACTCAATATTTGGCTTATAAATATGCTAATTAATGAAGTGTTTCTTGTCCATACCAAGTAGTAATATATAGTAAGTGAAGAACTCAAGTAATGAATATCCCAGAAATTAGTAATAACCCATAATTACTATATATCCCACCTTGAATTTTCCATGAACAAGGCAAAGCATCAAGTTCTTAAGTAAATTCTTCTCTACAGTTCCCCTTATTGGGCCATGAGGCTTGCAATAAAATGAAAAAAGAAACAAAAAACAAAAAACAAAAAGTTTGAGCACAACTTGCTCAATGGATCAAGAAAGAAACCCTAACCCTAAATATTCTAGCTAGCTATAAGCAAATATACTCCATTCATATATAAAAACAATGCACATGCAACCAATCAAAAAAGAAATATAAAGAAGAATAAGAATGAGAATTGGAGACAAGTAGCGGCCGAAAGGAAGTAAATAAATAAATAAATATATAAAATCCCAAAATCACCATTAATAAAAAAAGTCTGTTCTTAAGTACAAAGAATAGCACAAAAGAACCAAAAGTACGAAACTAGTATCTCCATATAAACTAGAAAGGGCTACAAGTCATTTTACATTAACGATAATCAAAGAGTGGTCTCTAAGAACTGGTGAATTGCCTTTTTTTTTTTTTCTAAATAAAAAATTCTAAAGTAAGATAAAACCCAATTAACCTTAGTAGTCAGTAAGAGAAAAATGCAAACATTTTAAATTCTCATTGATCCTCTTTCTTTTCCACTCGCATTTGGGACGGCACCATGTCCTGAAGAAGCCCCTGATCTCTAAACAAAGCAGAAGGATTTGGCGAAAAACGTCGGTCTTGAAGAAAAAGATTAGGGAATGAGGCTGGATTAGTACTAGTACTGATATTAGTAGCTCTAAAGTTGAATGAAGATAAAGTTGAGCTATTGTATAAATAGGGGTTTTGTTGTTGTTGTTGTTGCATTAGTATTTGTTGATAGTGAGGCTGCGGAACAATATAAGGCAAATTACTAGCACCACCACCAAGACCACCACCACCAGCAATGCCGCCAAAAGTGGAAGTTTCCGGCATGATGCCAATGCTTCCACGTGGGGTAACGGGGAACGGATGCGTGTGTGTACCTTCATAAGTTGTAACAACAATGGAGGGATCATCGGATGATCTTTCGACTCTCTTTTTCACACCACAGGCTGCAGTAGTGCAACGATAGTAGCTCCTGTAGAATTAAATCAATCAGATTAAACATTGCATGCCCCACAAAAAGATTTAGCCATCATAATATTTACAAATGACTAATGATTTTAATCAATTAATTACACTTCTTTTCTAAACAAAATCATATCAAGGTGGACCAAATAATTAAAAAGAAAAACTGGAAACGTTTTTAAGAGTTTGTGTGTTATATACCTTGGGAAAGGGCTGTTTTTGACAGCTTTTTGGCCGTACTTCCTCCATCTATATCCATCGTCCAAGTTATCAATCTCACTCTTTGTCATGAAAGCAAATCTCGGTTCTTTTTGCCTC
Source organism: Hedera helix (assembly GCA_947179155.2). Classification (NCBI taxonomy): domain Eukaryota; kingdom Viridiplantae; phylum Streptophyta; class Magnoliopsida; order Apiales; family Araliaceae; genus Hedera; species Hedera helix. The sequence goes on from OX359281.1 coordinate 36,105,752, forward strand.
TTTGGGTTCTTCTTTTTGGGTTTTAGCCTGTACATACATAAATAAATAAATAAATACCCACAAAACAAAATTCATTTATTACATAAGGATCTTCATACTGATCATCCATTATTTATTTATATATTTACTTACAAACTTATAAAGCCCCATTAATAGATCATTTCTTTCAAACTAATTACATGTGTATAAAAACAACTGTAATCAGATCATGCATGACATTAATTCCAGTATCCAAATCTACCTTTTAATTAATGTGTTTACATCCAAAGCTGGCCCTTGACAAAAACAAATAAATCTAAAAAAAAATATTAAAAAAAACTTACGTTTTTTTGGTCTTTTCTTGAGGGTCTTGCTCATCTTGTTCATCAGGCGTTTTGCTCTGCTGCTGATCATCAGTTGCTGCTTCGGTGGACGGTGAAGAGATCGAAGAAGAATTAGGGGTCGCCGGAGTGTTAACAACCTCCGATGACTCCGGGACTGTGGAAGCCGGAGAGAGGAGTGGTTGATGTGGCGGTAACGGTGGTGGCTGAAGCAAATCGAATAAAGAGGAGGCTGAGGCATAATAATCTTGAGTGCCCTGTAACATGTCTATGAAGTCTTTTTCTCCCTCACATGGCATGTCGAATATGTTTGATAACGGAGCGCTCATCGGAATTTGATCGGAAAATGCCGAATTCGCCATTGATGAAGAATTATCACTGTTAATTAGCTCTTGATCTTTCTTCTCCATAGATTGTTCAAAAGCATAGATTCTTCATTTGAACTAATTGTTCATTCAACTTTTTAACAAAAAGTGTAAAAAAAAAAAGTAGAGAGAAAAGAGCTAAGAAGAGATGTTGAGAGATTTTAGAGAGTATTTGATTTGGTTTGGTTCGGTTTGGATTATAAAGTGTGAAGAGAAGGAAACAAGTTCTGACGTTTGTATTTTTGGAGATTTTCCAACCAAGGGGATTGACCGGCAAATCCCGGTGGACAGGTGTACGGAATAAAGATGTCAAGATGGGTCATACTCACATTTAATGAAACGAGGGGCCACCGTCAAATGGTCCGGCAAACAGTTGATGAGTTCTTACGCGGGGTTGTTGACCGGGAACCGGTTGAGTGTGAACGGCCTCCCGGTTACTCGAGGGCTTCAAAAAGTTTGGCTCGTGTGCATGCAGTGTTGGAGTAGTAAATTAGTAATCTCTTTCTAGAATGTCATTTTTCCTTTCCCCGTTTTCCTTCTCAACTTTTAACGGGATATACATACATATCATATATACATCCATACATATATATATATATATATATATAATATTTCTTTGACTGCGACAATGTCTGTTATGCCCTTTTCTCCTCTTGCCATATATATTTGCTTAATGATCGATAAAGGTTATCTTTTCCCCTTTGTGGCCGGGGATATATCATTCCATATATAGACTGGGAATGGAACTAGGACTCGGCCCCTCAACTTTTTGATATATCACGATTAATTTGTAGATTGTTGCATGGTCTACACCATGATAAGGAGTCCTAGCTAGCTAGTGTACTTAATGTGATGATAGTAATTTGCTAACTAATGAAATGATGTGTTACATTTCACTAACTATATAGGCACCGGTACCCTTTTTGGATGGTCCAACCATATATCAATTTGTTTTCATTGGAAAAGATTTGCTCCTCCGGCAAATTGTAATTGTCTCACTTATTTATAATATGCTTACGGAGTTAATATATATATAGCATGTCTAACCTAATGATTATTATTACAGATCGCACCTAATTAACTTTTTATGAACCATGCACATCTAACAATAAAGAAAATATGATATTGTTAGGGATCTAGCTAGCTAGATTCACAACCTAATTCCACATGAACTACTATATTGAACAAAATGATGGTGATTCTCAGATTAATTGAGTAATCTCATTAAAACAAACAATTTACACACTAATCATGCTTTTTTGTTAATTTAATTTTCATATGACATATAATATACATACTTCCATTATTTTGAAATAAAGGGTACTAAAATTGGTTCATTATTTTTAGTTTAGAACATATTCAATGTACAAAAGTGGTGTTCAACTTGGTCGCCTAAAGAACTCATATTTTCTATATTTACAAATAAAGGTGAAGAAACCACTTTACCACTTTATGTTCTTATGTAAGGGGGTAGTTGTGTATATGTCGTAAATTTTTGTTGTCTTCATTTGCACAAGCTTGCATGAAAATCTTGGGGGCAAACGGGTAAATAATCGAGTACATGGAAAGGGTAGATAGTTGCAACGTGTGGCCTAGTTATCTGACACGTGGTGCGAATGCTGACAATTTCCACGTCACCAACTCAACGTAACTCCCTCTAGGCGTATTTCCCGACAAGTCCACACCGTCAATTATACGCTACCTTTTAATTAATTACTTCATAATTGTTCTCCCTGTTTTTATCTTTTCTTATATATTTATAGATTTATATAAACTTTGTCCATTAAACTTTTCATTAATGTTCGTTCAGATTATTGCCCTTATTCTTTAATAAAGTCCTTTAAATTGAGATAAAAAGAGCGTATATTGACTATTGTCAAGACCCACACGGTAACTCAAGATTAGAAAATAATAAGTTTACACATATAATAATTAAATATTATATTTATTTAAATTATTAAAAAATAAAATATTATATAAATTTTAATATTATGTTTTATTTTTAAATAATATAGGTGGATATAATGTTTAATATAATATTTAGTTGTTATGTATTTATATTTTTTCCTTAAAAAGTGTTATTTTTATTTTTTTTCAGGCTTTTTTTGGAAGCACATTTTCATGTTTTCGATCATGGGTTCAAATTTCTATCATCACAAAAAATAAAATAAAATCCCCATAATACTAGGTTGATGAGATCGTGGAACAGCTCATTTGGAACACAATAATATATTGAAAACACAGTTTGAATGTAATTTTATTTTGATAAATTATGATGTGTAATATTACATAATGAACAATAATATTTTGATGACAAAATATTAAATACAAAAACAAGATACAAAATAATATGTATAATAATAATTAATTATAACCATTAAATCTATGCATATATGATAAAATAATAATTAATTTTAATTCAACATATCATTTAATTTTGTATTATTTTTTTTTAATCATCTTTTTATCACGTATTATAGTGAATATCTCGTTTCTTATTATGGGATGATAATATTTTCTTCGACCTTATAATGAATGAAAAAAATATTGAAATTCGTGCTAACAGGCTTAGAATATTTAAAAGCCAAAAAACAATCATTATAGCTATATAACACCAAGGATTATTGAGAAGATAATTAACATTGTCACTATTATTGACAAATTTTACATTCACACCAACTTATGAATGAGAACTTTATGTATGTAAATTCCAAAGTCATTTGTTTTGGCGTATATAGGAGGACAAATCAGAATTATGTAATTGATTTTCTTTGATCCATCAGTAACCTCACCCCTCGAAAAGAGTTTAGTTTTGAATTTTAAACTAAATTTATAAAATATAATTTTAGTTAATGTAATCGTAATCCTTTTTTTTTTTTGGCTAAATATATTCGTAATCCTTGTAAACCGTCTAAAAATTGTACTAACTTACTTTCTTTCAAAATTAACACGAATAGCATCAATTTTCAATAATAAGATGTTGTAAATTGATCGAGTTTAAAAGTTAAAAAAAATAGTCTAAATACGGATCCGTGGAGTTATATATATATATAGTACAATTTAGTCAAGTGGTGGAAAATTAATTATAGGCCTAACGAAAATTATAATTCTTGGGGACCTGTCCTAGTGACCGGTCTAATTTTATTATTATTATTTTTTTATTTTAAAAATATTTATAATACTTATATTGATATTTTTTTTATAAAATTTAATAATTTATGTGTAATTTAGATACATGTGAATAAGAATGTTATATAGATTGTATAACACTGTTATTTATATATATTCAAATTATATCTTAATTATTAAATTTTATTAAAATATTTATTAAAATAAATATTTTAAAAATTAAAAAATAATAAATTAGACCGATCGAGAGTCACTCGAAACGTAGCCACTAGCCACGAAACACGGGCCCGGGTCGATATTATTCCCCGAAATCATATGTTGGAGTTGAACTAGGTAAAATACTATTCACTTTTGGTCTTGCAACGTGTAATTATCTCTGGATGCTCTGTACACCACCTGTGAAATCCAACGGCTATCTCTTTATGATTAGAATAATTTATTTATTTCTATTTTTTTACAAAAGAAAGAGTTTAACGCGGTTTCAGTATATAATATTGAGGAGGCATTACTTGCATTACACGCACTCTTTGTTTTCCCACCACCTTTGCCTACGTTTTCCCACCCCCAGAGTATTTATTTGTATATCCATACAGAAAAAAGAAAAAGAGAATTTATTTCATTTATTTTAAAATATAATTTTTTAATTTATAATAAAAATGCAAAAATGTATGAGGAGTTAATATATAGACACACGTGTTACGTTTAAATTTGTGTTAATTCTGCTACTCGGTGATGTCGGAAATTAATTTTGAGAGTCAATGCATTCGGGAAAATAATAAATAGAAAATGAGAAGTGGTTATTGTTGACTTACAATAATATACATCTAATACAAGACAGAGATAATGCCATACTTCACTTTGTTACCTATCACTCTTTTATACTTCTTACAGGGGTGGCTCAAGACAATATGAGGCCTAAAGCGATATTTTTTATTTTTTTTTATAATGCTAAAGTGATATTTTTAATGAGGCCTTCTATGTTTGATACATCTTTTATTGACTTTTATGATCAAATTGATCATTTTTTAAATAAATATATCTTATTATTATTTAATATATATGTAAAAAACCTATAAATATTATAAATTATATAAAATTTAGTACATATCTCAATGTTTACTTTTTTAAAAATCTAAATATATCTATGTTTAATTGTTAATTTTAAAAATGGTCAATTTGACTATAAAAATCAATGGAGAACTTTTATTTTGGGACGGAGGGAGTATTAATAATTTTTATTTAAATGAGGTTTTTTTTTATACTGTTATTTTTTTTTACATATTTAATATTTGAATTGAATTATGGGCCCTAAAAAATTATTTGGCTTATATTTTTATAAGACCTTTTTATATGAATTATTTATGATCTTCAAAAATTTGGGGCCTTTTTTAAAATAGGGCCTAAAGCGCGCGCTTTTTTTTTTATATAGTAGGGCCGGCCCTGACTTCTTATTTCTCGGTAATTTCATACTTATTGAACTTTGTTATGTTGATTTTTTTTTATAAAAATTCTATCTATCTACTTATTTAATAATTATTTATGTTGGACATTTATTTATTAATAAAAGTATATCATTTGTCATTCATTAAATAGTCATTTATTTTGTATAAATAAATCTCCAAATTTATATATATTATGATTTATGTATATAAATAAGTATTATACACAAAAAATATAAATCATATGTAATATATATAAATAAAGATATAATAGTTTATAATATATGATAATTTGGAGATATTATCATGTAGGTCATAGTGCTTTAATAGAGATGGTTTATCTTGATCATAGAAGTTGGACATTTAATTAAAGTACTAGTGCATTAGCGGTGTACATTAAACAGATCATGTGATAATATTTTATTTTCACATAAATACTAATTTGATAATGTTTCTTAATTTTGAAATAATAATGAACTTAATATTGTTATGTATATTAATTTAATATTCAAACAAGTGAATTACATTGTGTTAATTAATACATCGAAATGTTAATTAATATATTTAATTAATATCAGGAACATTATTATTGTCAAAATATTTATAAGATTTTTCATAAGATAATTTATTATTGATCATAGAATCTTGACCAAGTCTTTTAATATTTATTATTAAAAGAATTGATTTAATTCTTAAATCAATTTATGATCAAATGAAGATAAATTATTGACTTATGAAATTATTTTAAATACATTGGGATTATATTTAATTCTAAAATATTTATATACATTTATAGAGAAAATATTTACAGTTTATTAGTAAAAAGTTTATTTTATTTAATTCCTGAATTGAAGTGCAATTACAATTATTTAGTGAAATTAATTGTAATTAATATTTATTTAGTATATTATTATTACATAATAATATATGGATAAGTATCGAGTCAGAATAAGAATCTCTTAAGATCCCCATCCTAGTCTAATATGAATCAGTTTCATTAGAGAGTTAATGATCAATAAGAATATAAATATATCATTGATTAGACACGTAAATGAGGTTATTATTTCAAATCAGATAAAAAGACCAAATATCGTATATTCTCCATCTTTTCCCAGGAAAAACATGTAAAGTATTTTTCGATAAGGGTGTTTTTGATATCACACTCCAGATTCAGCATAAGATCATAGGAAGAAAGATCTTGAGAATACTCAAAGACTCAAACATGTTAATCCAACCAAACACTATGTAACAATTCATATTATAGATACATGATATATATATAATTGTTCTTTTGTATAAAATCATAAAGATAATCTTGTTTTATTAAATTTTTAAAATTACTTTTTGGAGAATTTTTCCAACATGTTACCCATCACTCTTTTATACTTCAACTACAAGAAAACAACCTAATTTCGACGGAATTAGTGTCGACGGAATTAGTGTCGACTGAATTAATTCCGTTAAAATTATGTTATTTTCGTCCAAAAAATAGGTCAAAAATAATTCCTTTGAATATAACAATTACCAATTATGCGAAAATTTACCACCAGTACGCATCATAAGATCAACGGAATAACACTAATTCTGATGGAAATTACATCAAGAGAATATTATTTTTGAGGGGAATTAAATTTACAAAATATATAAATACTATGATGTACTTTTATTTGATGTTTATGTAACACTTTCTAAAATAGAAAGAGAGCTAGGCTATACACAAATACAATAGAAATAATAAAACAAAATCAAACTTTTAAATCGTCAAAAGAATAGTCTTAATAAATAATAAATGTCAGAGTGACTCAAACTACAATTTAGGATATTACAACTCCAATGATTAAATAACTTCATAATATAAACCAAAGTATCATAATCTAAACAGAATATTTATATCATTTAGAATAAAGGCGACTCTCATCACACTTGCATTTGATTTCCCTGATTACCTGTCGAAATGAAAAGTACAGTATGAGCCAAATACCTAATACAGATATAGAGTTTGTAAGATAATGAAATGAAATATAAACTAAATGAATTGAACTAAACTGAAATGAACAAAATTAACACAACAAAATAGTAAATTGAATCAAATGGCTATGTGTTATTTCATATTGAGCCCAGAATAGAACAAAGTACATATTGCCACACAGGCAAAAAGTAACAATGTCATACAAGTATAACATACACTGAACGACTGGATTCAAATGTATGCAAAATTAGAAGGCATGTTCAGCATAAATATCACCAATCTGCATGATAGAACAAAATAGAAAATTAGTATCGATCCATACGCCTCCCAAAAGAAAATCATAATATAACCAACTCTAGCCGGAGTACAAAATGGAGACCCCGTGAACTAATCATACCGCTACAGAAGGTGTCATGTCTCGGTGTCAATTAAGAGGACATATATATGGTACTCCACTGGTGGTTATAGACTTATACTCTACGGTATATTCTGACAAAGATATAATGTCACAACACATACGACAAAATACCAATATAAGGGGTTCTAATATATACATGTCAAACCAAACCGAAACGAATCATCAACACAAAGTCTCTAAAAATATATTAATATGTATATTTTTACAAATATATATCAAAATAAATTATTAGATATGATAAACTAGTTCAAATAGTATAAATACGAGTTCTAAGTATCCACGTCAAAATGTCATTGTCATATGAATTTGACAAGGAACAATATTCAAGTGACTCGATATCGAATTTCTTGCAAAATAAACAAAATAAAATTAAAAGAGTGTTGCTGAAGGAGTTTGAAATCCGTATTTATGTAATTAATACCCAGAAAATAGTTCAAATATAACTCATCAAATTCCTTTCATCCAAACTAATTACATAAATTAATAACTTATAAGTTAAATTACTAATTTCCATTTCCAAAGATTATTATTATTATTATTATTATTATTATTATTATTATTATTATTATTATTATTATTATATAATGCAATCAATTTCAGTTATTCCGTCCCAAACCAAACTTTCTGGAAGTCATATATACATACATAGATTAGCTAAGCTGAAAATCATCGATAAATTTAAATAGGAAATCCTCACATGAAACTTTTAATTGATATAAGAAGTCATTATTTTTTATTTTTTATGCTAATTTGACTTACACACTTACTTTGGCTTTGTCAAGAATTAAACCCCCAACCTTATGAATACCATGAATTGAGTAATACCATGGGCCAATGGCTAGTTCTTCTAATTTTAGTAGGGATGAATATTACACAAATATAAAAGAGACCCAATTAATTTTAAGGCTCAACCTTATTAAATTAATAATACCTATTAATTATTATTAGCGCATATAATTTTTTAACTAATTTGACCCAAACAAAAGATAAAGTTCAATTATTATGTTTTAAAAATATATAATTTTATTTATTTTTTATTGAGTATTACAGTTCACCCCTAAAACTAATAAGCTGTTAACTAATTTAATTTTAATGACATGATAATAAAACTATGATGACAAATTCAAGCACACTGTGCTAATTTACATTGCTATAGATAAAGGATTATTTTTGTGGGAGAAAAAAAATTGATAAAAAAGAACCAAGGGAGTAAAGTTATTTCAATTTTTTAACATTAATTTCTATTGTATTTCATAGGTTTTTTGTTGTTGCAAATATTAAACAGCTGAAGATCTAATTCAACGTTACTAAATAATGTAAATCGCCTAAAAAATTCATCTAAAACTTCTGTAGAAAGTTGAAGTTTTTGTCGGAATCTGGCTAGCTAGAAGCACTAGCTTGCAAATTATAATTGGCATGAAGTCCTAGTGATTTCCGACCTAATTAGTCAAGGGCAAGTTGTTGCTAATGGCCATTAAATAAATGTACTATATATGTGTGTGTATATATATATATATACTATTATTTTGAAATAAAGAGTTATCTTATCAAGAAACTATATGTATATTTTAATTTTATTGAGAATGAATAATTTTTTACTAGACAAGTTGACGGTGGTTTACTTCGAAAATAAGATGAACAAAAATGCACATAGCTAGTAGTTACCAAAGAATATTGTTGTTTTTAATCTTACATACGCACGCTATCACATTGTCCAAAATAACGCGTTGTCGATTCGTATAATATTAATAAAACATAATTTCCTCCATTGACCTCTTTTCTTCTCTTTTCTAGGTAGTTCTATTTTATGCTGTGTCATATTATAGTTTGACAAATCTAACTGTTTGTTTCGATCGAGGAATATTGTGGAAAATTTATAAAAATAAGATAAAAAATAAAAACTGAAGATCATAAATATTATTTAATTTAAGGGGTTATCAGTTTTATAGTAATTTATTCCCATTTAATTAACTTGTTAACAAAATCATATATACCACCTATCCTTCCCTTTCCTTTTTTCAAACTATATGAGTACTAAGTATTAATGTTACGAAAAATGATATAAATGTACGGCCATCATGTAAGTCATACTAGAATTTTTCATGGAAAATGGAAAATACAAATATGAATGAATTATATAGAAACTTACCTAAGAATCAGATAAACAAGCAGCTTGGCGCGTGGTTGTAGTTATGTACTGAAAATGTAGAAGGAAATTAACAAGAAGTTAAAAATGTAGTAAGAAATTGACCATGGTCCCCAAGTCTCCATCCATCCTTCAATAATTCGTCGGTGTAATCTAAGAATATGATATGAACTACAGTGGTCAAATGTCAAACTTTCGAACTTTATGTTTGTTCAACTATAAAATAATTATTGATCATTTTAATTATCAATCAAAGATAATTCCATGCATGTGATCAGGAGTGCATATCCAATATGCTCCTTTCTTTTATATATATATATATAGGGGTAACATGGGTCTCACCTATAAAATATACATGGTTGTGATTATCATAGGCAATAGGATGTGACAATTGTTCAAAATGACATAATTTTAAAATTTTGTTAATGCTAATTAAGATATAGTACTTTTTTTGGTATTTGTCACCAAAAGCCAACCAAGTGTAGTAGCAACAATTAACCATGACAAGTACAACCAACTAATTTTGCAGCCACAATTATATGTATTTCCCCCATATCTTTGTTTGAAGTGTAACTATATATTGATTCATGTCATCGTATGGTGCAATATTGAGATAGGATTATCCTCGTCTCTCTCTCACTCTTCACACACATATAAAGTAGTATGGTTAATTTGAGGGGATAAAGAAAGAGCAAGTACTAACTTTGAAGTCATTTAACCCCAAATATTTTTAAAAAAACTCTCATCTCAACTCTCAACTGCATGCAGGCACATTGATTACATGAAAGATATATAAATGTGTAGAAGAAAACGAAAAAAAAATCTTTAATATTCTTTTGCATTGTATGTGTGTGTGTGTGTGTGTGTGTGTGTATATATATATCACTTTCAAAATAATTCAGACTAATTATAAGAAAAAAGTAGAAACCACTGTGATCTAGTAGCCAGTTGCTGATTCAAAAACTCATCATATATATATATATATATACATGCTGATAGACCATAATTTAATTAAAGTAGCTAGCTAGATAGATTAATCCACATGCAGTCATATCCATAATAAATCTTTTAATCTGCTGTTCTTTCCGCGTAACGCAATACCGCGTCTTGCGGCCATTTATTAAAGATTCTGTCTCTAGCTTCTATATATATAAATTTTGTATTAATTTACTTATCTATCTATATATCTATCTATCTATCTATCTTTCTATATCTTTTGCACCTTAAATTTTAAGAGGAAGAATACACATGGACTGCTTTGTTTCAAAGTTGCTTTCCTTAGCCGAAAATAAATTAATTAGTCTGATAAAGCAACAAATTAATTAGTCAATTAGATAAAATACTCAGCCATGCGACTATAAACCGACCAATATCAATCGTTATGTATGTTTACTTGCTACAATTATAATATATTTTATCTGTTCTAAATTATAAGATTAATATTGATTTTTTTAAAGTTATTTTTAAATATTTTTAAACTTAAAATTGACATGAATTTATTTAGTTTGTGTCAATATAATTATGAATATTATGAACTACTTAAAAGATACTACTAGTTATAAGATTTATTCTTTTCAAAATTTAAACGAATTATGTTACTTTTAAAATATTTAAAATTAATTTTTTAAAAGTCAATATTAACTTTATAATTTAAATAGAACGGAGGGAGGATATGGTAGCAGGGGAATTTAAGAGAGGAGTATTGAGGTTGAGCTAGGGTTTAGTATTCTACACCTTCATGATAGACTAAATATTCTATACCTTCACGATTCATTGAATAGCTTTTTAGACCAACATTATAAATTAATAAACTAGCTTATATTTAATATTGCCACGATGGATCGATCTTTTTCTCGTTTTTTTGCAGTTAGTGATCATGCCGTTTCTAGATGAATGTATGCATCATAAGCCATTGACAATTATAAATAAAACTCCCTATAAATTAAAAAAAAGGGCTTTGCCAACAACTATATGTATATATATTGCTTATTCCAAAGCACTACAATAGTTAATTCTTAAACAGGATCCTTTAGACAGATTTTCTGTAAATAAACTATCGGATATAATATTTTGAATTTAGTATTTAAACCTTTCAGATGTGATCGATCGATCACTTATCTTGTTCACAAGGGACGTCCTGATGTAATCGAATTAATTAGGAATTTTCTTCTTCTTCTTCTTCGTGTCTCTCTTACATACGCAGAGAATTTGTTAGTGGTCAACCTAACAACCTATCGGAATATTCATGTTTTTCAAATGAGAAATAATTTAGATGAAAATAAAAGAAAGGAAAGAGAAGAGTAATATTTTTATGAGAATAAATGTTTTTAGAAAGAGGAATAAATTACGAGTATTATAAAAATATAAATAATTTTATATTCTAAATAAGAGATAATAGCTATTATATTGAAACAGAAAACAAAATCCTAAAAGAATTAATATAGTAAAATGGAGGGAGTAAAAGAGTAACAAAATGGACATTTTCGTAAAGAAATATTTGTTGGTAACATGTTATATACGCGATAGGGGTGAGCAAAAAATCGAATTACCTCCGAAACCGCACCAAAAATCGCACAAACCGCACTAATTAGAACCGCACCAATGGTTTCAGCGTATGTGGTGGTTTTAGGTGGTTGAAAAACCGTAAATGCGGTTTGGGTTTGGTTTTCGAGCAAAACCGCATCTAAGAAACCGCACCGCACCATGCACTATTAAATGAAGCATATCAAGAATTACAAATATTTAGAATTATCCCAAATTGTAATTATCTATATTTAGAATTTTCATATATAAGGATAAATCATTATTCATATTTTTAGGTTATATTTTGCTTTTGTTTAGACAAAACATTATAAGTAAAATTGTGTATTATCAAAGTAGTATTTAATATTGTGTGATGCTAAATTGTTAATTTAAATTGCATAAAATTTAATTATTTCAATTGGTTTTGGAACCGAAACCGCACCAAACGAAACCGCACCAAACGATTCAAAACCGCACCGTACCAATCATAAGCAGTTTCATGTGCGGTTTTCAATTTGTCAAACCGCACCTAAACGGTTTCATGTGCGGTTTGGGCTTCAAACCGCACCATACTCACCCTTAATACGCGAACACTATTAAATGCTAGGCGGCGGAGGTGGACGATTATGATATTAATTATTATAAATTTTAAAAAAATTATATTTTAAAAATTAACTGTTAAAATTAACAAAATTTAATATTTATAAATATTTCACATTAAAATTTTATTCTATTAATATAAAATACAAATCTCATATCTTATGATTAGGATTATACCACAACACTATTAGATGGTAGGTTTGAACACCAAGCCGTTGCCCGTTGACTACATTTCGCGTCTAGAGGTTTGAACAAACCGATGATTGCGGCTATTATTCCTTTCAAAAATATATATAATTAATTTATTTTGAATTTTAGACAATCTACCCATGTGACCCTCAGGCATCAGCAGTGATGCACTTGACGATAAGTCAAAGTCAACAGCTTTATGTGTATTGTTTTTTTCATTTTCGCCTTTTCGGATGAGTCATATTTATTTATATAATTATAATTATATATATATATATATATAGTAAAAATATTTTAGAAATTTGAAACGTTAACGCGTCAACACAGAGACGCACAAAGCTGCATTTCCAAATAGGACAAAATCAGCCTCGTTTTACGTGCACGTTTCCGCTAAAAATTACAGATGCTCTCTCCCTCTCGACCAGTCTCTCCTTCTGGCTAAAAATTATACGGAACCAGTAATTTACTACTTCCCCCTTCTGCCTCGGCCTCGTGGGTAATAAAATAAAACTAAAATATAAAAAACAAGAAAAATAAAAAGGTATTATTGACACTTAACGTTTTAATTATTTGATCACATTGTAATCAAATTTAATTAATCATTTGACTCAAGATTTGATCATGTTATAAATAAAATTAGACAGATCTTTGTGTAACTGCAAGTGATAATCGTGAAATCGCGTTTTGCATTGTAAGCTGATTGACACCACAATATAATATTATAAATATTTCATCATATAAGTTGATCAATATCTCATTATAGAATTTGATATAAATTACTCAAGCTTCACTATAACAAATACTTGGATCCACATTTATATCTCAAGATAATTCATCGACACTTCACTGTGTAATGCTCATAATAACACCATATATAAAATACTTGGATCTACATTTATCGCTCAGGATAACTCTATGTAATCATTATTTTGCATTATAAGTTGATCAACACCTCAATCAATAGGAATATCTAACAACGCAAGAGATGATCTCAAAATTAATTTTTTCAAGTCAATTTCTTTAATCACGAGTTAATTTATCGAGTTTGACTTAAATTAATGTATAACCTATTCTCCTTCCTCGCTCTTCCATCTTCTTAATTAAATTACATATATATAAATATGTTTTGTATGTATTTTATTGATTGATCTTATTAGTTTATGTATTTATATATAAAAAAAATTCTTGAAATATTGCTATTATCAATTCATTCCAAAAAAATATATCAGTACATATATTATAACAAAACAATAAAAATTAGATATTTATGAATAAGTAAAATCATACTTATAATATGTAATACTATACATATATATCACGTATGTATAATATTGTAATATTTATATATTACATAAATACTACAAAACATAATATATATATATATATATATATATATATATATATATATATATATAAGAGTTGATTTATAATAAACGTTTGTCATGAACACTATTTTAGTAAATTGATCTCTCACCGTCCGATCCCAAATCTAAGAGTTAGGAGTTCGACCTGGCCATCAGTAGTAGTAACAACCAATCCAAAATCTAAGAAAGTAAGAGTTCTGCTTGACAGCTAGTAGGAGTAGTGGCCAGTGCTGAGCGGCTACTCCTACTAGGAGCTAGACAGAACTCCTATTTTCTTAGATTTTGAATTGACTGTTACTCCTATTAGCGGCTAAATTGAACTTCTAACTTTTAGATTTAGGATCGGACGATGAGAGATCAGTTTACTAGAATAGTGTCCCTGACAAGCGTTTACTATGAATCAACTCCCTATATATATAGTATTTTCAACATTTTTTTAACACATTTTAATAAAATCAGAATATCTAAGTAAATAAATACTTTAATTTATAATAAAAGCACTAAATTGTACCGTATAAAAATAATAACAACACTTAATGATCAATATTTAAATTAAATAAATAAATATAATACTTATAAATTAAATAAAAATATTTTTTAAATAAAAACTTTCACACTAGCTCTTGTCTCATACAAGCTATCAAACTTTTATATATATATATATATATATATATATATATATATATATATATATATATATATATATATATAACATCCTAAAATACTCTATATAAATTGATTTAACTCACTATAATAATAAAATACTTGAATCCTTAGTTATTTATATCTCAAGATAATTCAAACGTAGTCATTATATAATAGTTTATATTATAAATTGATTGACACCTCACTTTTAACACTTAAAATATTTAATGTTAATTGATCGACACAACACCATAACACCGTAAAATACTTGAATCAACACCTCATTATAACACAATAAAATAGTTGAATCTACTCTTACATCTCAAGATAACTCAAACTTAAATATGTATCAATTAAGCTCACAACCAAACATTCTATGTTTTGTTTCCTGGCCTCCTAAATTGAGAATGTCAAGGGTGTAAGGTTGGAAAGTAGATCTTAAAATAAGAGGCGGTAGTGACTACTATTATAAAAGGCGTGGTCAAACCACATGAAAGAGAATGGGAACAAGAATAGGGATAAAATGGGTGCCGTGAGGTCGTCATTTTTACTGCATCAGTAGGTCTGTTCAAATTTTTTTTGTTATATTTTAAGTTGCACTGCACCGACATATACCGGTCAAAATTACCAATATTTTTTATTTAATATTTATTTAATTAGTTTAATATTTTTACAATACACATTATAATAACATTTATTAAAATAACTCAAGAAATAATATAAAAATATATGTTCAATTAAAATTTCGATAATATTGTTATAATTTAAACCATATCAACTATAGATAAAAATATTCATAAATTAACTTTTGATATGTAAAAATAAAAAATAGTTAAAATATATATTTGAATAACTCTTTGTTATATATAATACTATATAATAATAATACTTAGAAATATAGAGACATAATTAAAATAAACAAGTATATATAGAACGGTTCAAGAACTAGTGCACCATTAGTTCAAAAGGCCATATGGCGGTTTAAAAACAAATACCAAAATTACACCACAACGCATTGGTCCTGGTTTAAAATTTTTTGCACTAAAATCATATCGGCAAGGCTAACAATTCTGATAAATATCGACCAATTCAAGACAATTCAACCGGTTTCAAATTGTCATCTTTAACTAAGAGTGGATTTGGTTCCCCAAATGAAAGCTGTGTGTGAAAGTGGACATAGTTCCGTAGAAGAAGCTCCTCTTGGCTTTTTCAACTCAGTAACTTGAATAATTCTACATTTCTCCCTTTTTTGATGTATACCCCAGGGCTGTGACCTCACATCACATATTTAATGGACTATATATATCAGCCTATGTAGCTAGAACTAGCTATAATGCAAAAAAAAAAATGCTGCCAACAGGCCCCCACCTTGAAATCAAGCTGTCAACCAGATTTTCAAAACGCTACAACGACCCCCTGATTGGAACTAGTCAAATTTGTCTTCTTAATAACATCTGTGTATTAATTATATGCACAAAATTTATATTTTTCACAAGAAATTTTGGGTTGAGGAGGTTATTCTTACGCATAGTGAGAAAAATATGCCCCCATTTCGGTTTTGTTATAAAAAATAATTTATTATGTTTTAATTAATAAAGGGTTGGCTATATTTTGCAACCGGCAAGACTCAAAGTGGGGGAGTATAGACAGGAGATTGGCCATTCATAATTCCGAAGAAAATGACTCAAAAAATATTATATTTCTTTCGTTTTAATTTATAAGAATATTATTAATTTTTTAAAAATTAATTTAAAATATTTTTAAATACAAATTTGATATAAATTCATTTAAAATTATAAATCAATAAATATTCTATTTAATAATACTTTTTAGATAATTTCAAATATTAATCATTGTATTTACTAAACTTAAGTGACTCTTATATCAATTTTGAATTTAAAAGTATCTCAATTTGACCGTTAAAAAGTCGATAATGATATTATAAATTAGAACGGATAAAGTGTAATAATTCCTGCTGAACTTCTCCCATTAGCAGCAATCATCAATGACAGAAAACAATTCTTCTACGGCAGAATTCAAAAAATTAGAACAAGGGCTAAAATTGTAAGTTTCTAGCCTAATCGATAATGATCGTTTGCCATTAGTGGTGGGAACAAATCTTCGAGCTAGAGAAGTCCAAGTGTGACATGCTTATGATTTGGTTAGACCATGTTGTTCTCTTTTCTGGAGATAATATTACAGAAATTCACTATCCACAGGATCAATGAAGAACAAGGAAAGAACAGAACCAGGACTAAGATTTGGAAGAGTCAACTACAATATTAAAATTATAAAAAATCCGTGCTGAAAATACTAAAAAAAATATTGATACGTATTTTGAGAACAAACAATTAAGGGTGTAAACGAATCGAGTCGAATATTAAGTTACTCAGATTTGGTTTATAAAATTTATCAAGTATTAAATAAGATTTGATTGAGATTCGTTTAATTATCTAGTTGAACACGACCTTAAATCGAGACCGAACAGTTTAAACTTTTCAGACGAATATAACCCGAATATAAATAAAAAATTACAATTTAAAAATATTGAGTAATTTATCAAATTTTAAACTTTTTCGAATCGAGTTTGAATCAAACTATTAATCGAACGAGTACAAATCAAGCCGAACCGTTTTAGTTCATTTTAACAGCCATTTACGATTACAAATTGGAAGCGGCAGGTAGGCCAATAAAAGATTTCTATAGACTGAAACTTGCGAAAAGGACCGACTCCAACTTCGCAGGCCACAGAATTAATTAACAAATGCTACCCAGTCTTTGATGAGATGGGCCAGAAAGGAGAACATTATTTTTTAAGCAAAATATTCAAACACGTGTTTTTACCTCTCTCTCTGTTCCCCAAAGAAAAATATGATAATAATTAATGTAATTTGAATTATTCAACAACAAAAAAAGTAAAAACTACGTGATTAGAAATAAGATGAAAGTGAAATACTGGCAACGACCATATTTCCTGATGCCTCAGCTGTCTGAATTTTGGACAAATTTCCTTCTTCAAGATAAGCCTAAGCGGCCCCATTCGCTCCACTCATGTGCTAACCTTCAAAGATAAGCCTAAGCGGGCCCCATTGACTCATGTGCTAATCTTTAAAGTCAAAAAGGCCTAGATTTCCTACTTAATTGCTCAAAATTCAAAATAGTCAGCTTGATAGTGGAATTTAACACCGGGCAATACAGAGCAAAGAACACCATCATAAAGCTAAAAATTGTTGTGAAGTTGGGCAATAGTAGTGTTACATATCATGCATCAAGCTGGTCCGGGTAACATGAGATTCTTGTTGCACATATAACATATCTCAGGTAATATTGGAACCAGAAACTACATTGAGAGGGAGAGAACCGTATGATGACTACAAAGCTGATCATCTTTTTATAAAAAACGAATCATAAAAATAAAAACGACAAAAAACCAAAAACAATAATGGCGTTCCGAAGTACATTCTTCTCTGGAAAATAAAATTCCGCTACCTCATCCAGAGAGGAAGTCTCATGAGTCTGTAACGGCAGTAGCTTGTTGAATTCTGCGTTGATGAACATCCCAATTGTATACACGAGCAATTGTGACCTGATACACAGCAGTTGTATCATGTTATTTCTCTTGCAAATGACAAAATACAGAATTAGAGGTTACAAAAGGAGTCCAAATCTTAAAATATGATGCTCTCAGGCAGTCAGATGCTGCGATGCACGCTTGCTAATATCTCTTTCTAAATAAGAGAAGGCAAATACAAAGATAGACTAAAACATGCTTAAACTATATTTTCACTTCTCAGGACTCTCCAAGAAAGATAGAGAACTGTACCTGGGTAATTGTGACTTGATCCCTTAAAAATTGTAGATCAGTGATTAGAACTTCTAAACTGGCTTTAGCATTTTCCAAATTATTTTGCAGAAGTGTAGTGGCCTGTGAAACAAAATTTTAAAGAACTTATAATCTTGTTTTTTTAAACGAGATAAAAAAGCTAACCTAAAAGTATCTCATGTGAAAAATCAGGCACCTCTTCACATGAATACTCCAGCATCACATTTGCTCCCAGCCATAAACACACAGAATCAGCATCCTCAATTCGGGCCCGGGAATAGATTCCTTCTGACACTTCAAAATCAGTGATCAGTGCCTGCAATTAACAAGCAGAACCTTAAAATTTGTTGTGCTATAAAGAATTAGCAAATAAAACAGCAATTAAATTAGCAAACCAATAACAATTGAGACTGTCCGACACTCTGGATTTATTTATTTATTTATATATATATATATATATGTGGGGGGGTTGGGGGGGGGCCGCATTGATTGTTGCAATACTCATAGTGTAGTCTACATAGCTGGAGAGCAACAAGTTTTATCCAAGGGCTGCTATCTTTAAAAGTAATTCAGTGCATTAGCTACGTCTTGAAAAACCAAAGAAAATGTTTTAGAATAATTATTTTTATTTTTTATTGTAACTTTGATTACCTAGGATAGAGCAGAGAAGATATGCTCTTAAGTCTTAATAGAGTGTGGAAAGGAAATAATGCCAACCCCAATAGATACTTCAATAAGTAGTTCAATTTAACTGAGCTATAATTAAATCCAGCACATAATATTGAAGGCTTATCCAGTAATCTGATGGATAAAGGAAGATGCCTAACCACAAAAGACTAGTCCAATGACAAAATTCATAAAATGGCTCAGCAAGTGGCATGACACGTGATGAACTAGATAAAATCTAGTGGCAAAATGAATGTTATGCTAGCAGTTATAAGCAAGAGATAATCAGCCATAAACATCTGGGATCAAGTTATGATCAAACTTGAGCATAACTCCTACATTTACCTGCCACTAGACAGAGTTATGATAAAATGGACAGCCCTTATCAGTTGCATGCCAGAGATAACTATTTTCATATCATCATCTGCCACTATATGCCCGATGGTTGTCCATCCTCATCTAACAATAACAACCAAATGAGGTAAAATTTTCATTCATATTATGAGACCCTAAAGTTTCCTAATTCTTCCTCTCTTATTCTTCTTTTATTTTCTGCCTTTTACTTCTACATTCAGACCTAAAAATACCTTCACTCAATTATTAAGTACTATACACGTATCATTAATTCCAACCACCCCACTTTCCACCCTCAAAGCCAGCAACCTTAGCATTCACCCCAGAAGCCCTAGCTTCTATTCACGGTTATTGTACATACCTCAATAGCAACCGAGAATCCTACTAACAAGCTATAAACCTTAAATACTGATCCAAAACTAAACCCTAGCATTAAAACTCTAATCCTAAACCCAATCCCACCTTTCCTTGATTATACCAGTTTTAAAGTCCTATTACATGTCAATGCATACTTAACCATGAAACTATGTTCTCCATTATGCCTCAGATCTTATCTTCTTTACATATTACAACTTGCACGCATTGACACATGGTTTATAATATAGCAAAGCGAACAAGTAAACTAACATCCACCCACATTGAGGGTTGTCCTCGTCTCCTAGAGGAAGAGACCCAAATTTACATGGGTTGAGAGAAGGAAAGAAATGCATTGTAGATTTGATTAAAAAAAGTACGTCCATAGACATAAAGGAATTTCAAAACAAGATTTATGTAGCAGACCAAATTTATATAGTTGGGAAAAGGCTATGTTGGAGTTGAGCATGCGGTGAAGTTACAACGAGCATGCACAATTGCATACACAAATACACTAAAATCCTTCTTCAGACTATTTTTCTGTGAACTTTTGAATGCATCAACTTGATGACCGTGGAGGGTTTTGTTTTAACATATTCACACATTAGTATTGGTGAATCTAGGTGAGCCACTACCCTATTACAAAAATTCTCCTGCTTAACCAAAAACATTCATTTGACCGAATTATGGAACTGACATAGAACAAGAAATATGAAGATCTTTATCCTCACTTTGGTGAATTAGAATTTCAATTCCCAATAATGCAGATATAAAAAGTTAACGAAACTGACTGCTTAGATATTAGTAGTTCATAACATTACAATAACGCACCTCGCCAGTACCCTTCTTAGCTTGTAAAGTGGCAACTACATCTAAACACTTCTCAATGTCGGGGATCTTTGCCTGGTCACCAATAAAACAAGAAAGCAATTGACAAATCTCGTATAAATGGGAGTAAGAATGTCAAAAATAATATCATTATGGACAAATGAATTTAGGTAAGTCATATCTGGATCATGGTTTCAATATCAAAAGCATTCACAAAAGCTAACTTCAAAGAGGTGTCATATTATAAACCCTGGAATAAGAATGATAACAATCAGATACAATACGATTAGGATCAAACTCAAAGAAATTAATCAGCTAAGAATTCTCTAAATTTTGTGTGGTAACCAAAATTTAAAGCATCCAAGTTCAGTGCTTTTCAAAGCTTGAGACAGAAAGGGGTAACTTTACTTGCTTGTTATTAAGGACATAAAGCACGCCCAATCATGTCTATCAGACAAAATTATCCAAGCAATGAAGCAGTTTAAATCCTCCATGAGGCCATGAGGGTGGGGGAAAAACCCTCAAATATTCTAACACATCACACCAGTGAATAGCGATTTGAGTCATTTAACGGAATCATGGGCACGCTGCATAACAGTTGGCCCAATTTTATATTGTTTGGTCACAAATATGCAATTATTTGAAGATTGGTCATGGCTACTTACGCCAAGCATGTTCATGTGCCGAATATTTCAAGATTGTAATAACTATGTAGGAGAAATTATTAAGTGTGCGCTGATATTGACCAATCAAAAGGCAAATTTATCCTTGAATGGGTCGAATAACATCTTAGCTTCATGTCAACGAAATATTTCGCGTTGTTGAACTGCAAAACAATTCAATGCAAAATGAATCAAGTGTAGAAAAGAGAAGATCATAGAAACTACCTGAAGATCCCTTTGTTGAGCAAGTAATTTCATCTCAACCAATTTGTATTGCTGAAGTCTGCAAGAGATTAGAGCAACATGGACATCAATATTTATCTT
Organism: Hedera helix; assembly: GCA_947179155.2. Taxonomy (NCBI): domain Eukaryota; kingdom Viridiplantae; phylum Streptophyta; class Magnoliopsida; order Apiales; family Araliaceae; genus Hedera; species Hedera helix. The sequence goes on from OX359281.1 coordinate 36,127,870, forward strand.
AAATGCCAAAAGACTATAACATCACTTGAATTAAGAAAAAGCCAAAGGCCATAGAAGCTTATTTTTCTAGTATCAAGTCAGTAATTGTAGCCACCAAGAATCATAAGCAGTCAAAGAATCACGAAAATACAAAGATTTGCTGAGAGATGATTAATTCTACAGTGGCATTACATTCATCATTACAAGTTACAACCACCTTATGAACATTACAAATTAATCGAAAGCAAATATAAAGCTTTGGTTACAGCCACAGATACTTCTCTAACCTGGCCTGAATACAATAATTAGTCAAAGACTCATACTACAGGCTTACTGGCATGAGTCTATGATGATTACCAGATACATGTTTGGGAGGAGGTGAGAAAAAAGAAAAAAGATGGCGATAATAAACAGTTTACAGGAACAATCTTATGAAATTCCACTGACTATATGCTGCACATAAAGGACTAATTTCTCCTTATCTTGGATGGTTCAGGTGAGTAAATAGAAGATTAATGACATTGTTGCACCAAGGGAAAGTCAGTTAAAACACAATCTATAGCATCAACTACGATTCGCCACTACTTATGGATTGCAAGGTAGTAGTAATTTAAGCTGCTACTTAATGATTGAGAGGCGAGAGCTAGTAGCAACTCAAACTAAGACAATTAACAAATTTAAACCAAACATAGGTGTCAAGCAGATGGGTTGCTGAAAAGTCACTTGCAAAAGATTAAGAAAATACAAAGAGTAACAACAACAAACAATTGCATTGGTGTTTGCATAAATGCTTCACATGCCGACAACTGATTATCTTCAAAAGTTTTAATTTTTCTGACTATGATAACTTCAGAAGGCATGAACAATCAAGCCACCTTTATTGCCCAATGAATATTTATATAAATGAATTGCACGTATGACCATTAACGATCTGATGATGCAAGGCATATTTACTTTGTGTTTAATCAAACAAATACAGTGCGTTAATTTTAGCACAAAAACGGTTATAGTTAAACAAGTCTCCCCAAAAAATTGCAACATTTTTGTAATGATTGGATAAAAGCAAAGGTTACCAACTGTTAAGGACAATAAATTGGGAGATTATTAGAGAGTAAAACCTCATAAAAACCCTAGAGTAATGCAGATCTGAGAGTTTCAATACACGGATTTAGATGAATTCACTTATGTAAAAATGCACAATTAAAGAGAAAAATAGAGAGAGGAGACCTTTCTTGGAGGAAGGAGAGGGTAGAGTTGACATCGAGACTCAACTGATTGAGATATGTTTGTACATCTTCTACGAATGACGCTGCCGGTATCCCCCTCCTCTCCGTTACTCCTCTTCCTTCCGCCGCCGCTGCCGACGACGATGCTGCCATTTTTTAGTTTGTGCGTTTGTGTTGATTCCAGTCAGTCTTCTACTGGAGCGAGCAAGGAGCGAGTACGACGTCGGTTAATAAGTGATACTACTTGATAACTGGACGACGTCACTTCATGCTTAATTAGTAGTATTTCCTATTTTCAAAATAATATATCAAATTTTAAAGATATATTATACATTTGCATACTCCTCTTCTAATTTTACTATATAAAAAAAAATAAAAATCAATCATCTGCATTTTATATTTATTTTTTGCATGAGAATTAGAAGGAAAAGGATATTATAATTATTTCATATTTGCCAATTTACTCTTTTGTATTTGATAATAAACTTCACCATCAATCATCTGCAATTATTTTATTTTATGTTTTATTTTTCATCCAACAGTAATAACAGATACTCCTTCCGTTCTAAAATTAGATAAATAATTTAACTTTCGAGGTCAAACGACGACATATTAAATTTTAAAATTAGTATGACTTATAAAAGTTTAAAATAAAATAAATTTTATAATTAATAGTTCTTGTTATACACTATATAATTTATAATAATTGTATCAATTAAAATTAAATAAATTTACAATAACTTGAATTTTAATATGACATAGTTTAAGTTTAAAAGTCAAAGTATATCTCTAATTTTAGAATAAAGAAAATATATGGTAGAGTACTAGAATGATAATCATTCCACTTCTCCATTATATATCCACAAAGAAAACTTAACCTTGGTCATAATGTTTAAATCCATAAAATTCATGAACTGAACTGATACAAGCTGGGTCATGGTCTAAAATGTTTAAAGAAACCGTGATGTAGGAGTTGTATCACCATGAATTATTTGCCTATCATCAGACTTCAGAAAGAGAGGCCCATTGTCTTTCAGTGACGTGGATGTGCCTCGGCTGCAGCTAGCTTTTATTTAAGTGGCCTAGGCCAGATCGATAGATATAACATGTGTAAATATGGCCCATTTAGTAGCTCAAATGTTCTGGGGCTTCTTGTGCCTGTGGATTTAAATGTTTGGGCCTGCAGCAAATAATGAAATTATGGGTTTTTGTTAAAAGTGACAAATTAACTAGAAAATGGATTGTTATTATTTTTTTATCAAAATTATTTGTATTGTACTTGCATGCGTGCATCAAGAAAGGAATTAAAGTCATTGGCCCCCCTCTCTTTCGCTCGTGTACCCGGGTATATGTTCAATCCAGAGGCCTTTCATCTTTAGATGAAAATGACACACAAATAAGGCATAATACTCATAGAAACATCAATTAAATTGATCAATTTCCATTGCACGCCCATGACAAAAAATAAAATTATTAAATAAGAAAAGGAGACAAATATATTTCTTGCCCATGAAAATTTTGTCATATATCTACGTTAACCTCTTGTGATATTTATTCTCTCTAGTGGGGCTCCGAAAGTCCCCCTCCCCCTTCTTTTTTATTATCTACTGTTTCTTTTTCTGATCATTTAATTAAGCTATCATGATTTAAAAACTCTTGTATAGTTGAAGTTGGATCTTGTTAGCATGAAATTAACTTCATGGTAAGTTAGACAATTGACCAATATAGTACTGACACAGAGAGAGAATAATCTCAGCCTGTGTGTCAACATTGTATTGATCAATTGTCCAACTTATCATGAAATTAACTTCATGCTAACCAGATCCGTTGAAGTTGAATTAAATTACTTAATTTTCATTGATTTTATATGGTAAAAAGACTTGAGGATTACATTAGAAAGATTTTATAATTCATTTGATCATTAGAGTAAAACAATTTGATCATTATATGGTCTTGGCGTTCCAAATTGAGAGTCTTGTATTAGAAAATTAAAGCAAACAAGAGTGTATTTGAATTTGAGGGACAATGGTTTATAGAGTATCTATCTATACATATATGTAGTCTTTAGCCAATTTGAACTAAACTACTTCATCAAACATGACGCAACATCAAATGTTCTATCATCATTCTCAATGGAACTGATACTTGAATTTCTTAAGCAACTTGTTGAGAAAAATGCCCTCACAATTCGTTGGAAATCTAGAGATATTTGTATGCAAATATCACAAAAATGGTATAAGAAATTAAATAACGAAATTAAGGTAACATTTAGAAGGTTACTTCTCTCCTAATTATGTCTATTTTATATTGTTAGAAACAATAATTTACACATTACGAAATTTAGTCCGAAAGTTGTTAAGTTGTTTTACCGACAGCAACACTTAGAAGAGTTCTAGTGTCAATCACTTTCAGTTCTTAGTCCGTCTGTATATAAAACCTACATGTTAATGTTTACAATTTCGATAGCGATACCAGTGATTTGAAGGAAATCTCTTAAAACATTTGCAAATTTATTTATGATATTTGCTTTGTAATTAAATTTGATTTAAGATGACTTGTGCCTTTGTGTTACATTAGATCGAGAAGATTCAATCCCTAGGTGGGAAAAAAGAATGAGTGTTGTTATATATGATAAAAAATTATGTCGATGTTAAATATCGATATATTGGATATAAAAAATAGAGAGTTAGTAAGAAAATGATCAATATATTGTTTTTATCGTTTTGAATTTTATGTTAGTCACAATTTATATTTAACGTGAAATTAATTTACATCCAAGTAATTTTTCAAAAGACAACGAAAAATTGTCTTTTGGTTGAGGAGAGAGGGGGTAGTGGTCAGTGGGTTGGATTAGGGTTTGGAGAGGACCAGTTTTGTTCCATATATTTCTTGCCCTCCATGTAAGCAAGCTCAAACAGCACCCTCCGGAGGGAGCGCTCTTGAATAATGATCACATAATTATCTAAACAAACCTTCTTCAAGCTAAGTGAGATTTATACGTAGTTTATTTTTTCAAACTATTATATTGATGTTACTACTTATAAGAGTTAAATCTCACTAATATAATTATCACAGCTAATTAATTGTGACAATAAAAAACAAAAATATTACTTTGAGATATTTTATAATTTCACCAATTTTATTGTAAAACAGTTTGACGTTTTATTATTTTGATATTCAAAATTGTATCACTTTGTGAGCAGTTATCACAATTCTGACAATCACAAGCATTTTTTTTTTGTCCTCGTACATATAATTATAAGTATTACAAATTTTAAAATTAATCTTAAATAATGTGAGTTGTTTATATAGTACTCATTTCGTTTTAAATTATAAAATTAATATTAATTTAAAAAAAATTAATTTAAAATTTAAAATCGACATGAATTCATTTAATTTATATTAATAAAATTATAAATATCATAAAATATTTAAAGAGTACTACTAGTTATAAATTTTATTTTTTTAAAAATTTAAATAAATCATGTTAATTTTGAATTTACAAATATCACAACTTAACTTTTAAAAAGATGATCAAATGTGATAGTTTAGTGATAAAAATATATTTCTTTACTGTATAAAGTCACTTTCCTCGAGCAGCCCCTATTTTTAGACTCATAGGCTATGTTTGTTTGCAAAAAATATACTTGAGATGGATTATTAGTATTAATTTAACACTACTTCGGACTATTTTATCCTATAACGGAGGATTAATAGTCCTATAAATTATTTTTTAATTATTCCTAAGGCTATTTATGTATAATTATATAATCCCTTTAAAAAATTAGAATTAATAGTCTTCTTTATTTTAAACTATTAAATGATTTTATGACACTAATAGTCCAACATTAAGAGATTAATAATCTCTCAGAATTAAATAATATAAAGTAATATTAAATTAAGATGAATAATTTAAACTCAAGTATATTTATTTCAAATAAATATAGCTCTAAGTCTTTAAAATTAATTTATATTCCTAAATTTATTATATTATAATAATATAGATTTTAAAAAAAATTAAAAAGATAATATTAATCCTAGAACGGAGAGAGAGCATATTAATTAACTACGTCAATTACCATAAACATATAAAACACTTGCCATATGCCAGCACCACATGCTTTCCACTACTGATTTGATGCCTCTCCCACTCTGTGTGGAACCCCACCATTCTTAAATTCATTTCGTATGGTTTCTGCTAACTGGACAAGAATCTAATATACCACTTTACTAATTTAATCAATTGTTTATTTAATCCGGGACCTAATTAATTAATAAATCTAGTATATATATATATATATATATATATATATATATATATATATATATATATATATATATATAATTTAAGCCTGCTAGTGCCCCTCCCATGTGCATTGTTGCTTTTTGATTGATCAAACCGACTCTAGTTCAGCTTTTTGGACCTAGCTAAAGCCACCCTCTATTCAATTAGTCTCCAATGAAATAGGGGTAACACATCATTTTATTGAATTAATAATACCCACTAAAATCTTGAGATGTCATCTCATCAACAAATGAAATCAAATCAAATGTTACTCCTCTTCCAAACTCTTCTTAATAAGAAATTATCTCTTTCATTATGGTTTCACATCTTAATCCAAATAATTACTCTCCACGCTGAAATATATTTTGAATATAATAGTGGTAACATGATTCAGTTATTATTTTAATAATTATTAGCTCATGAAAGTACATTTGGTTCACTTAATTTTAAGTCAACACCTCCTACCACCGAGTGGGAGGATAAGAGAAGCAAATGATGAAGGTACTGTATTAAGCTCCATCCACGGAAAAAAAAATATTTTTTGATCTTAGAGAATAGTCACGTCATGTTTTATAATTATTTATATATTATTATTTTAATATATACAATAAAAAAAATTATTATACATATTAAAATAATAATTTATTAATAATTTAAAATATTACGTAATAATACTTCAGAACACTGAATAATGATGCCGGCTAATTCCACCTAGTACGGATGTTCTGGTTTTTAACAAGAAATAAAATGTAAATACTATTTCCTTATCAAAAACAGTTCCCTACTAGTAGTTTTTGTCTTTTTTCTTAGAACTACATATTGTGTTTCCTTACTAATTTTTGTAATTTTTGAAAATTTAAACGCACTAATTACTGGTGTTTATAATTTTTAAACTTTTAAACATATCAAATATTATGTTTATAAGTTATATAAATTGTGTTGAAATAAGTTATTTATAAACAAATAAATTTTTTAAATATATTTAAATTTTTAAACGCATTAAAGTTCTCCCATTAACTATCTCTCTCTCCCTTGTTCACCAAAAAATTAAACGAACCCCAAAATCAATTTTAGTTATTCATTTATTCTAATAAATTTTATTTATTTATTTATTTATTCTCTTATAAAAGGGCAGGAGACTGGAAGGATTGAATTGAATAAGGCGCATGGGATGGGATCGTGTCTGTGCGCAAGGAATTATGAATCAAAACAGTGCAGTCACTTTACTGACTTTCAAGCCCAAGCATACGTGCAACATTCCAAGTGGCCCTTGTTCAATCATCAAATGTCGCTACTCCAACAAAGGGTTTCAAGCAAAGAATCCTTCTTATCCCCCATCCAAATTTCACAATGCATTAGGTTAGATGAGAGTGAAATTGAATGAATACCGTTGGGAATACATAGATTTCTGCCACCACAAAAATAAGAATAAATATTAGAAGTAATAATGACATGTAAGGTAGCTAGTAGATCTTGGCCCTGGCCTCGAACACAACAAATATAGGTCACATTTGTCACTCAGAGTGAGCCTGTTTTGGGGTCCTAACATTCCCTAATTTAGGAAAACCAACCTATAGTCACCATTCACTTTTTCTTCTCCCCCGTCCCACATGCCACATGCCACATGCAACCCTACCCACATTGAATAAGACAAGAGGTGTTATTATTGAGTTGAGGATAATACATGCTAACACACATATCTAACATCGATTATGAAATATTATATTTATTTATTTTTTAAATTACGTCCATGAAAAATAGACGAGACTAAATAAGTTAACTACAAAATATTTTATAATCGACTTTAGCTAAAAAAATAACTCATATATATATATATATATATATATATATATATATATATATATATATATATATATATATATATATATATATATATAATAACGTAGGGACACCGAAACAAAGCTCACACTATTTGTATAGCACATTACCCATTTAATACTTTTGGCGACTTTACTTTAGAAAGCAGCAGTAGTATATTTACTACAGTAGTATATGTATATTAAGCTAGCTATTTTTAAGATTCCCTACACCACTATTGTAACTGCGACAAAAAAATAAATCAACTTTCTTACCATTGATACCCTGAATACACCACCTCCAATTCCATCGAAGGATATGTCATATGCTCTGTGACAGTTAATTTGGCTTATAGTTCAATACTATTCTAGTAAAATCTGAAACCAAACACTACAAAATACTTCACATTGGAAAGGCATACTGAATCAATGCACGTACACTAAATTGTTAGGAAGAAACCAAATAATTTTGGGACAGCTACTTTCTGAATTTATCATAACAAAGGCAAAGCTAGTAGTTAATGGTGGGCATCAATACCCTTCATGTCCGACTCCACCACTGATAACACAGACTCTGCTTCATAATTGCACCTTCCCAGCAGTAAAAAAGAAGAGATTGAATGATCCCACATTTCACACAAACTCCACATGCAAACAGATATACAGACAGATGTAACCAAGGGCACAAGCAATAAAATTATTTCTGGCTATTGGATTCTACAGAGGATATTAAATGCTTAGTATCTATGGGAACCCCAAAAGGACTAAATCCCCAACTACCATCATAGGAAAAAGAATCTCAAAAAAGCTTTCAATTCATTTACCTCAACAGATCAAATCAAAGGGACTGGATTTTTGGGTTATTCAGGTGAGATCCTCATAATATTGAGCTTGCTTCGGGATCTGTATTATTCTTAGGGCTCCAAAGCAATAATGACAAAGCTTCAAGCTAGACAATAATGTGACTTTATTCTTTGCACTTAGCCCCACTTATTTGTTAGTATTATCTTCTGGTAAGTAGTCTCTATATTTCATAATAAACCTCTTAATTTGATCTTCATGGTTAAACTAATAATTTTTAAAATTAATAAATTTAAAAAAAAATTAAGATATATATCAAAAAATTATAATCATAATAAACTATAAAAAATATATTACTAATATCAAGTTGAATAATTAAAAAAAAAATTATAAATTTTTTTAATTATTTATATTAAAAATAGTCAATTTGACTATTAAAGTCAAATTAGAACATTTATTATGAGTCGCAGGGAGTACGGATGAACCGAAAAAACTAAAACAGTAATCGTGAATGTACTTAACAGTAAAATAGTTGGAGAAAGAGAGGGAGAACAAAAGTAAAAATAAATCCAAAAAAAAAGAGAGAAAAAATAAGAACAACGATATTAACAGCCGGTGGAAGGCCGGCTTTGGCCAAGCTGAGGCACCGTGCTAGAGGCGGCTCCGGAACCGGAGCCAGAAAGAAGGTCGGCCAGAGCAGCCATGGCTCGAACTTGCATCTCCAGAGCAGCTATGTAGTCAGTGGCTTCTTCTAGAACAACCGGAAGCGGTTGCTTCCGGCAACCGGGAACTAGGCGGCCGAGGACGCTAGCTTTCCTCTGCACAGCCGGTAAAATCTTCGATTTCAACTTTAAAATACTCAGCTTTGGCTTCTTCGTCGAGCGTCTAGCTCCGGTCACCGCCACTCTATGCCTCCTGGAGTTCTTCATGAACTTGAGCTTGAGCCGGTTGGTGAGTATCGCGCGGCTCCACCTGGTTTTTCCTTTTGCTGTCGCTGCGAGAACTCGATCGGCGGCTTCGCGCACAGCGCGACCGCGCCGCGGAGGGGAATTAGGAGGGGAGCTGAGGCGGACGTGGCGCAGAGCCTGGAGGAGTTTGGAAGAATAGACTTGTTGCTGAGCCTCAGACTTCCATATGATTTGATTGTTGTTAGCGCTCTGAGATTGAGCAGCGTCTCTTGTGTTTTGGCTTCTCTTCTTCTTCTTCTTTTTCGATGATTCTCGCGCTCTATCGGAGTTTGTTACCGGATTTGAGATCAGAGTTGTCGGCATCATGGATGTTGATTCCTTTGCCTTTTAATTTTGAGGTATTGGATCAGATCGGATTACGTGTTTCTCACTCTGTATATCTATATATGTAGCTATGTGTATATATGAATTTGATAAATACCTACCTGTATATTCAATCACGGAATAGATGAATGCGAATCAGCAGATGAAACAGAGAGATTCAAAGTAAGCACAGGTTATATACTTAATTGAGTAGTTTTAAACAGATTATTCAAAGTTATCACAGGTTATTGTTGATCTAATTAGCTAACAAAAATGATCAATATATAAGATTTTGGTGATTTTATAAACAGTACATACTTAGAATCGTGAGATTGTTACCTTTGAAAGCTCGCTTCGAAGGAATTTGATGATCGGAATCGTGGACTTGGCCTATTGAATTATATTACTGATTACCGACGTCGGTGAGATTTGAATGGACGGAGAGAGAAAACTGAAGGAGGAGAGAGAAAGAAGAGGTGGTTAGGAGTTTAAGAGAGAGAAAGGTGTTTACCGGTGGTGGATTTAAAGCGAATATCTCCGCAAAGAGTAGGGGTGATAACAGAGCACAGCAGTGAATGTGAGTGGGTGAGCAAAAACTGATTTGCTACGAAACCGCACAAACTCACTGATTAAAATTAGGGTTCTCTTAACATTGTTTTAAGGGCATACAACTAAGTACGAAAAATAAGAGATGAGATCCACTAAATATTAGTATTTATTTATATATTTACACTGAATTCAATACATAGGATCTACTAATATATTATTTTTTTATATATTGAATTCAGTGTAAATACATAAACAAATAATATTTAGTGAGTCTCACTTCTTGTTTTCAGCCCTTAACATGTGTCCTTAGAGCACATATTAAGATAACCCTTAAAATTAAATCAACATTTTCAACGTATATGATAATTTTAGTAGGTTGAAAAATTGAATTTATGTTTTAGATTTTGGGTTATAACCAAAATTACATTTTAAAAACTGCACTGCACAAAATGACGTCGTTTTATATTTATTTTTAAAAAAATTACATATCCAAAACAACGTCATTTTGGACATTTTTATATATTATGAGCCCTATATTTCCTTCTTCCGCCTCTCTTTCGTCTCTTCCTTCTCGCAGTCTCTACCTTTTTCCTACTTCATTATGTAAGTTGAATTTTAATTCATGAATTACTTTTTCATTTTTGCTTTTTCTAAATGGGTTGATTAATCTGCCTTTTGGGTTTCGATTTTCATCTGGGTTTTGTTGTTCTCGCAAATATTGTTGATCTATTTGGTCAATTTTTACTCACTAATTTAACCCACAAACCTCCCTTAGAAAGTGCTAATTCTTCATATTTTTTATGCTAATTTATGATTTCAGGTATGAATTGTGGCTGCATTTACTCCCTGTTTGGCACTACAGATTGTGGGTTTTACTCCCTGCATTCACTGCATTTCATGTATGAATTCCTCTTTTCATCTGGGTTTTTTATGTTTAGAACTACAATTTTATGCTAATCCACGCTGGTTTGTGGGTTCATTTGATTCTTTAAAGGTAAACCAGTAGTTCCATTATAATTCCCATGCACTTATTGATTGTTTGTAGAGGTATGAGGTGTTTTTTTTTTGCTGCTTCTATTTTGTTTGTGGAGCACTTATAGTATGTAATGAACTTTTAAATATATTTACGAAGGAATAGAAATTTGGTAATGAGAAGGTAAAATGTAAATATTATAAGGTTGTAATATAATGTAATATAGAAAAGATATTTTTTAATATGTACATGTTCAATTGGTTTTAAAATCGAAACCATACTAAATGAAATCGCACCGCACGTTTTAAAATCACATCATGCGATTTTATGTGCGATTTTGAATTTACCAAACCGCACATAAGCAATTTTATATGCGATTTGAATTTTAAACCGCACAAAATGCTTTGAGTTGCTTCTTTAAATATAAGCCCACTTATTAAATGCGCTCTTTGTTTCTTCTTACTTCTCATTATCAAGTTTAAAAACCTGACATTATTACCCTAAAAATAAAAAAGTTCTACAATTATCAACTAAAACAAATTAATTCTATTACTTATGACTAAAACAAATTAATTCTATAGTTTTCAAATACAACAACCTAATCCTATGATAGTTTACTGCAGTGTTAAACTAGTCATATGAACTGAGGTTAATTATCTTTTATTTTTCTTGACTTTATTTATTAGATTAATTTCTTCAAAAGTTATTGGACTAATTTGTTGAGTTAAAATTATAGAATTGATATTTTTACGAGTGAAAATGTTAGTTTCACAAATTTCTCTCTCATATGAGAATAGATCCCACTTACTATTCATGTGAGAATGACCTTATAGAGCTAACATTTTATTTTAAAAAATATAATTTCCCAATTATAATACTCCCTCCATTTCATTATAAATTTTTTTAAAGTTATTTTATATATTTCAAAATAATTATTATTTGCATATATTTAGAAAAATCTTAAATTCTCTTTTCCTATTATACCTATGTTTATGTCCTCCTTTCAAGAATATTTATTACAATTCTTCTTTCTTTCTTCTTTTCCCAATAAAAGATAATAGTGTCATTTTTCTCTTAAAATTAAGTAATTAATTATTATCCTTAATAAGTGCGTATATTTTTTTAGTGACAAATTCCTTATTTTTTTAGTGACAAATAATATAAAATGAAGGGAGTATCAATTTGCATGAGTTCATCCTTCCAGGACAAAAAATGTCTACTTTCGAAACAGGAGGGGATGCTTTTGCATTCGAACGCTCCATAAAACACATCCCAATAATAACTAAAAATTCACATCTGCCTAAAATTAACTAAATATAACCTTTTTTCTCAAGTACTTTCCTCTTTAATATCAAAAGTTTAGTTAACAGTATATCTATAAGTTAAACAAATAAAAATGGCAAGACTTTTATTTTTAGATGGATGGGATAGTAATGAAGCTCTGCAAACGAACCCCAACCAAAAACATAACAAATTCGAAGAGCCAATATACCCCCACCAACCCCCGGAAGAAGATTTTAAAAACATAACGTAGTATACTACAAAAGACCCTTGTGTTTCATTGAGAACAGCTACAGAAAAGAAAAGGAGAGTAAAATATTTGCACATGGCAATGAACTACTACTTGATGCCTAATTATGCTTAGCTTCAAAGAAATATCAAATGCAGTGTCTAGTTTTAGAGTGAATAAAGTACACAGAATTTGGTTAATCAGTTCATCTAATTTTGGGCGGAGATACGTAGCAACCTTTTCAATTTTCTAATGGCAGCACTATTAAAATCAGGGGCATAGTTTTCAGAAGTTGCCGTGGGTGAAATAATCATAACTAATGGATCATTTGTACTTGTAATACCAGTGGATAAAGAAAATCAAATCATTAATTTGTAGGAATTTATGTTAACACGTAAATGTTTTTTGATGTGGTACGAATTTATCTCTATTCTTCACAAGGATAATAAGCATTCACAAACTTTTAAACCATTCAATATCCACAACTAACAGTTAGTCCGGAATGGTTCTCCAAACACCTCGTTTCCAAGCCTGTTTGGTTGGGTTTAAATGTTTGTGCAAGCAGAATAAGTAGTAGTTAAGAACTTATAATTGACCTAAATGTTAAAAAAAAAAAACACTTCTATAATGGTAAAAATAAGCAGCAGCATTTTTAATTGGATGGGCCCGAGGTGCTGGCTTCCATTAATCGACTGCCTTGTGGGACCCTCAAAGTTTCTTGTTTTTCATTCCGTGCAATGATAATTGAGGTCAATGAGGGGTGATCATGCACAAAAGAAAAAGATAAACAAAAAGAGATGCATGTGCTTGTTTCTGTGAGGTGCGGATACTGGATAGTTATGCTTTACATTTCCAGTGAATTATAATCAAACCCAACCCTAGTTTTCCCTCTAGTAAGAGATCAGCCAAAAATCTACGAACATTTCCCAAATCCAAATTGAAGAAAGAAACTAGACTAGTTAAAATCCATACTTTTAAGGCAAACTCACTAGCACAGTCATGGATAAAAAAAACTAGATGCTAAATATATTTTTGTGAAAAAACTATATGAAGAAAGAGCCAACAAATTTGGGTCAACTTGAATTTCTTAAGGTAGCTCAACAATTCCACCTCTGTAAGGAGGGAGTTTTCTACTGCAAATTGATTACTAAAGTGAATGAAGTTTAGCTCTTAAGAAATAATATAAGGATTAACTTTCCAGTCTGTGGTAATCACCAAATAGGTCCAACTTTGACCGGTTCAAAGCAGCACGAGAATGAAATAGTGGGAATTGACAGCTTGACTGACATGCTTAGGATAAAAGAATGCCAAAATGCTTACATGATTGCGCTTTGATTATTTTTTATGTTATATTTCAAGTAATCATGAACCTAATCCACATTCTCACCAAAATCATGGTTCCATGTGTATCTCTCTATACACCATCCACATGTTGAACGAAGAAACTTTAAAGAAAATTACAAAACACTAACATAGCATAATCATGTGCCAGAGCAATTGCCCCCCTACCATGAGACACCATTTAACAGTGATGAGCTCCTGTTAAATAAAAGCAGAAAAAGAAAGGTCAATGAATTGCATCTGGTCTGGTGATATAAAAATATGAACCCCAGCTGGATCTGGTTTATCTGTATAATTATTAATAAAGTAATAATTAGCAAACTCACTCTGTGCCTAAACATATACTAATAGAAAATTAAACACCTTACTAATGCTGAACTGTCTAGACCACTGTTAAAGACGCAGACCATGTCAATAATTAGTGAGAAGTGTTCTACCATACAGTAAGGGAAAGAGACAAAAATATTTTATATTCTGTTTTATTCTGACGAGACAACACGACCCAAGAAAGTCAAAGGGCTGGCATTTAAATACTATTCAACCAAGTTGGATCTTTTGGATTATGGAAATTTTCTTAAACTAATCATTTGCTCTAGTGAAGGTTGTCTGGGATAAGATCAATTAAACACATTTAAGTCAAAAACAGTCCACAAAGCCTTCGACTTTGTTACTGAAACAGACTTAATTACCAGCAAGAAGGATCTGAATCTTTAAAAGGATGTTTCAGAGCTAACCTCATCGACGCCTAACTAATTTTGGATTGGTAAAGTGAACCCGTTCTTAGCTTAATATTCACTTCTTCAGTATAATCCACCTTTAGTCATTTCATTGAGCAAAGCTAAGCTATACACAAACAAAGTATTTCACGAAAAATTAAGTCAATCTCAAGTCGCATCTTCTAACCTTCAGCGATCAACGAGTATGATGATATATTATATCTTGAGATGATCTAGCAATAAGCACAAGAATTGTTATCAAGTAAAAATAAAAACCAGAGCACTACAATTGGCTTAAGGTTAAAAGGAAAAATCACACGCTTAAATTGTATTTCATTAAAATGTATAAGATTTCGCGTGCCTAAGTTTATTTTATCATATTGGAGGGTTCAATGTATGAGTATGCATAGTGTGTGTATGCTGTAGTTTTGCTTGATGAAATGGCATGAGTGTCACTAACAAATAAGTGAACTAACAAAACTACCCTTCATATAATGTTTTGCCACAGCGATGTTGTGGTTGCCACAACTATGTTATTCCCATATATATATATATATAAACACACGCATATACATATATGTATATATTTACATGGACAAACAGAATTACCTTTTTATGCTTTAGTGGATTACACCAATCAATCCTTCAAATTACAGCTGGGGTTGTGGATTAGATCGAACTATTATGTGAACAATGAGAGCTTTGCAGAAAAATTACTGTAAATACATTATCAGTCTATTGGCATTTAAAATAACAGTCACAAGAAATCAGCACCTAGCTAGCTACCACATTAATCACCACTAAGACCCTGTTTAATTGTCTATCAAATTTTGACAAATTATATATATATGTGTGTGTGTGTGTGTGTGTGTGTGCGCGTGTGATAACTACTCACCAAGTGGGAGTTTATAAGACTTTGTTTGATCTCAATCATCCATTCAGAATCTCATATTCTCATTCGTCCCTTGGAAGTTTTCAACAAATCTACTGGAAGAGACTGTCAAAACCCTGTTTCTTGTACTTTTGTGATTAAGGAATGGTTAATAAATTATTAGGATTTAACCAATGGATAAGACAGCTATTACGCTCTAAGGCTTATGATTACACAAATGAAAGGTACTTCCTAAGAAATTGTATTGGCTTTCCTAAAATGATTCCAGATTTAATAAGACAATCTCTCCAGTGATGTAAGAATGATTTTTTTTTATTTCTCTAGCTTGACTGGTTTTACTTTTATTACTATATAATCCATTGCCGTGGAAGAAAAATACATCCAGGTTCTGCAGCAGAAAATTTCTGTGACCAAGTTAGATGAACAACTCCATAAACGTCTATTTTCTATTTTCAGCATATTTCATCTAGTATTTGTATAAATTTTGTCCGGATCTTATTGTTACATCTTAAATTTACACTTAATATTGATCGTATAAATTATATTATTCTAATGATTTAAGACTTTTAAGCAGACAAATCACTGGATTATTATATCTGTCAACTTTGTTAGCTTGCAGGGTCATACAGTCCAAATCACCTATGAACCATGAAGTTCTGTACTATATTGAAAATCTAATTGACTGCAGCTGTATATATCAGCCACTACAAATTGAACAGACGGTTATAAAAAAAACCAATAAATGATTAACCAAGAAATCCACAGTTACTAGATTTAGATCACATCAATCAACCAGTTTAGAAATATGATGTATACTCCCAATAAGAGTACTCATTTAATATTTAAATAAATAAAAGATATATTTCTACTTGATTGTATCCATTTACATGCATTCGGTATTATATAAGTTAGACAAAAGATTCATAGTTTAGAGTATTTTTTGGAGGCAATTATATCGAAGTCAGCTTCCCCTGTTGGGCATTTGGAGGGCTAAGATCCTCAATTTCATTTGCAAGGTCCCTACTCCCAGTTATTGACCTAGTTACGAACGACCAATTAATTAAATACAAGTGATCAGGGAAGTTAGACATGACCTTCTCAACAAGCCCATCCCCAATTATTACTAATAAAAAAGAACAAGTATCAAGAAGTTTTTAAATTTGTTGAAGAATGATATGGTCTGATTCGTCCAACAATATTTCACAAAACTTATATATTGTGAGTGGCTCAGACTAGTGAGCTTTTACATCAAGCTCACCTTAGCAGGAGAGATGTTATTGTTGTATGGAGTTACTGCATGTGAACATCATATTAAGAGGTAGGCCAGTGACATAACAAATGGAAGCTTCTATCTACTCCAGACTAGTACTAATCCATGAAGGATGTTTCATAGATTGTAGATTCTCGCTACTCACTTGTAAACGTCAGTAAGATGTGGGCTCATAGCAAGTGACCAGTCCAGTTCACAAAGCTTTCGAGT
Source organism: Hedera helix (assembly GCA_947179155.2). NCBI lineage: Eukaryota > Viridiplantae > Streptophyta > Magnoliopsida > Apiales > Araliaceae > Hedera > Hedera helix. The sequence goes on from OX359281.1 coordinate 36,144,710, forward strand.
CTGATATTCATCAAAGCCAGTCTTAGGGCCGAAAGGGAATGCAATGAGGATTGAAAATCAAAACTGTGGAGAACTATGAGTTTTAAAAGTATGCTCTAAAAGATTAATCCTAATAGTTAGCACGTTATAAGTAGACTAGTTCTGGTGGCACACGCATTGTGTGTACAATTATCGTAAAGATATAATAGGAGTTTTGTCAAATTTTGAGGATAGAATAAAAATAAAAATATAAAAATCAAGAAGGGCGATATTGTAATAAAACCAAATTTGGAGGGGCAAAAGGGAAAGGAAATTTGTGACACAACCTCAAGAAAGCGGTTATTTTATCCTCTCTCCCTTAATAGTGTAGATGGGGAAGGACTTATCAGTACATAATAAGTCAAGCTGAGACAAGCCAAGGCTAATATTATTCATTGGTTCTGACTAGTCCAACTTTGGTTCAGGTTTAAGATACGGTTTGAAACAAATTCTCTCAGATACAGTTCTAATAAGAGGCAGGTTTCGTGAAGACTAATTGTAGTCGATTACAAGTCTGGCATCATTTGAAATTATTTTTAGTCATGTTATGGCATCTAAAAACCTATAACACTGACAGGCCCACATCTGTTTCCTGATAATTCAATTTTGTAAATTGTTCTATCTTATTTTAATATTTATCCTTTTTATACTCCCTTCATATATATAAATAAATAAAGGCCCACAAATTTTTCCTAGGAACATTTAAATTCTCAAAAAAAAATATTGATGTCAATCTTGATTCTTGATGGACTATTATTCGCAACTAGCAAGACAACGAAACTACTGACAAATAAATGTCATGCATGACTAAGATGCACATATTGGGAAGTAGCAAGTTGCATAGGCATTTCATGGTAAGATCAATCATGAGAGTCTAAGTGGATTAGCAAACACCACTCAAATTCTTCAAATCAAAAAGGACTCCTAGGGTAGTTAAGGGAAATCCTATTCCCTGGAGAATATGTATGTTCACTACATGCATAACAAGTCTGGAGAGTAAATCCTATTACCTCAAACATATCAAAACTGATACATCTAATATGATCATTATAGTTTATACATTTCTAACTACAAGTCCAATAGATTGAGTGAACTTTACTATAAATGGATTACAATATCAACACTTCGGCAGTATTTAGTGAGAGAGCAAGTAGATACCAATCAAGCACAAAATTGAAGATCTTACCATATAGGATAATCAGTCTTCAATCAACGTATCATGTTGGCAAAAGTTCATTGAAAAACTCCTGGCCACCTGAACTGAAGAAGAAAAGTCCCTTGATAACAACGATCAATAGCATAAAAGTCAGAATGACACAGAAAACTTTCCTTAGGACAAGGGAAACTTTCTTTTCAACAATTTCAGTGAACCAGTCTCTCTCTTCTGGCAAATTATAGAATTCCTCTATGATGATTTTGAGTAATGCATCCAAAATATTTGTAGATAGAAGAACCATATCATTCGAATTTGTAATCTGAATCCCAGCTTGTCTGAATTTCTTTGCCACAAGCTCTGCCTTAATGGAGCCTCTCTCCACAGCAATACTTGATTCTGGAGTTCCAAAGTTGACCGAGACATCACCAGCTTGGGACTTGTCAGAAGTGACCATGGAGGACAATGGAGAAAGATCAGAATTGAACATGGATGAAAACTGAAAGACATCGGGAATGATTGTTGAGGACAACAGAGAGAGATCAGAAACTGTGGACGCTAATGATGGTGAAACAACAGGACTTGATGAAGTGACAATATTCTGCAACAGAAGTTAATCAAAATACACTCAACAAGATGGAAAATACTAATAAAACACAAACAAAATAACTCTACTTACTACTGGTCCAACAATAGGGAACACCTGTGAATTAATATATATTGATCTGGAGCTGCTTTGTATATATATTTAAAATTACTATCTTAAACTATAGAAAAAAATTGAGAATAACATTAACAAGTCAAAATGGCAGCGGCAAGTGTTTTGTCAAGAGATGTTGTTCTTTTACTGCTTCAAAATAAATCCACACTCTCTCTATAAGCAAAAAAGAAAAAAAAAAGTTGCTTCCAAAAACACAAAAATATTAATTACTAAACCAGGCAAATGTGAATTGTAGATTGATATGCATTGCTCTGAACTTGCTTTACAGTATATCAAAATCATTCAATAACTGTGAGAATTACTTCAGAAACCAAACAAACCGATACTAATGAAGCAATAGGCAAATATGCTAGGAATTGATCAATTTGTTCGTTTATTTTGTGAAAAATCTCATAATTTACACTCTACGAGCAGGTTTACTTCAAGAACACAAACACTGATTACTGATCAAACACTATGAAACAGCTTACTGCGGATATGCAAAAGCTTAGCACTTATGATATACTGAATCTATCGGTTATTATTTATTGCAGAAGTGAACAAGGATGATAATCAATTTTATAGTGCTTTCAACCTAAGCAAAAATAATTCCGAAATTACAGTAGCTGAAATTACCTCAGTTGATTCATAGAGTTGATTGTCGCCAGAAACCTCAAAGATCGAAGAGATATCGATGGAGTCTTTTAGCGATTCAAGTGAGCCGTCTTCTGATACAGACGAAATTACAGAATTCAAACATTTTCCGGTGATCTGCACAAGTAGATAGAAACAAGAAATTTTAAGTTAAATATAGAGAAGATCGAAGCATTGATCACCAATATAAATAGAGAGAGAGAGAGCGAGAGAGAGAGATCGAAATTGATTGCACCTTTTTAGGCTTTCTAGGTTGTTCAGAGCTCCATTTCGTTCTGCGATTGGCGAGTTGATGTTCCTTCTGTGGAGTATGAAGATGATGCTCTCTCATCTCTCTCTCACACCTGTGTTGGCGGGTGAATTTGAAAGCTCTGGCCTCTGTGTTAGTAAAAGTGTTACCGATTGGGGTTGTATTTATATACGTATAGATAGGTTGATGATAATCAGAACTGCAATTCAGACCGTTCGATCAATTTAGATTTGATTGCAGTATAATTTTGTCTTTTAGGCCCAAGTCTAGCTATTACCCTAACTAAACTCAGATAACGAATACTAATGGGCTAAGATACTAGAGCTGGGCTTAATCACAGGAGTAAGTTTGTAAAATAATTAACATTTAACCTTTTATTTGTGAGTTTTTTTCCGAGAAGGATAGGAATAAAAAGAAAAATATTCTTCTTCCCAAAATAATTGAAAGAAATAATTTTTCCATTCTATTATCCCAAAAAAAACTCACAAACACAAGTGTCCAATGAGTATACGCCATTATATTATTATCTCAACTTCATAAAAAGAGTTTTATTTAAAAATAAAAATAAAAATAATTTGTGAAGTTCTAAAATATAAAATTGATTTGAATTTATTTAATTTGAATTAATGCAATAGATAATATTATAAAATAATGCAATTACAAAATTATTATTTTAAAAATTAATTAATATAAATTCAACAATTAATTATAATCAAAGTCAAACTCAAATGAGGAGTGGCCTAAATGATCTGGGGCCTAGGGGGAAATTTTAGCCTTGGTGCAGGAGGAGGGGAGATGGAGATGGAGATGGCAGATGGTCACTCCCAATTTTATAAGGTAGTGGAGGTGTGAATATATGATACTTTTAAATTAAAAATTGATATATTTCATAACAATTAATTACAAAATTACGTTTTTGTAGAGAATCGTTATTTTCACAAATAAAAATTAATATTTTTATAATAATATTTTTCTCACATAAGTGTGATATCTATTTACTATTCATGAGAGAAAGATTTTGTGAAATTATCCACTTTTACTTGTGGAAATATCAATTCTCTTTCTTTAACTAAATAGTACTTTTCCAATTATTCAGATATATATTGACTAAATTATATGTTACAACCAAAACTATTTAGGGAATTGAAATGGAGATGAGAAAATTAAAAAAAATGGCTATTAAAAAGCTTATGCCAATTTATACCAACATTAAACAAAATAAGACTAATCAAGGTTATGAAATGATCGTCAATGAGGTTTTATAGCCTAATGGTAAAAAATTTAAATATCAGAAAGCAACCGTAGTATTCAAATAATTGTTAAAAAGTTGGACTCTATATCGTTATCATACAAATACTTGTTACTAAAAGTATATAACTATAAAAGTACTTGGGCAAGAAACGCTTATTTAAGATCAATTGATGAGATGAACTGTGTGATCAGGACTGACCCAACAACAGCTGTATTAAAAAAGTTTAGGTTTTAGGTTTTATTTTAAAAAAAAGTCTCAAATTTTTTAGAATGTCTATACATACCATGGCCTATCAAAGATGCTATGAGTGAAAAAATATATGTACGTGTATCTATACATACCATGACCTACCAAATAACACCCTCTCTCTCTCTCTCTCACATTCTCTCGGTAAACCCAATCTGAGTTTTAAAGATTACAAGTTTCAATTTGTAAAATTACCAAATATTTGGTTACTGGACTTTTCAACTCCCCTTCTCTCTCGGTAATTCCTCTCATTAAATTAAAACAAGAAAAAACTCTTCTTTTTCTTCTTCTCTCTCTCTCTCTCTCTCTCTCTCACACACACGGAGTGTTCTCCATCCTCTATTATCAACTAGAGTTTTCATAATTCATTGCAACATAAAGGACATGTTTCAGATTCTTTAGAACTAAAAGCCAACATTTGATATCATTTTAGGTTCTATTGCTTCATAATTTTAAATTTTTTTATTTATACTATATATTGTGTTTGTTTGTGACTTTGTGTTTGTGTGGTTGTTATATAATTATAATATGGCTCTTAGAAAACAATCAAGTGGATACGAAAAATTTTAAATAGAAAAAGAAAAATAAATCAATTAATAGAATCTCAAAAAGGATCTCTTGATAAATTTGTTACTAGTAACAAAAATAATGTAACAAAAAATTTAGATGAAAATTTTGAAAATGAACAAATAGATAATAAAAAATATTAATACCAAACATAGAAAGTCTCATTAAAAAATATTATTTTAGACCCCAAATTGTGTGAGTGATGACTAACAGATTTTATTAAAGTTCTTTCAAATTTTAATTTTAGAGTTAGAAATTTAAAATATGAACGATACATATGAAATATATAAACATATATAAGCGAGTAATTGACCGACTTTAATAAGCATAAAAGAAAATCCAATATCATACGGGACTAGACTTTCTGACTTTATCTTAGTATTTGTATTTAATTTGGTTGGTTCGTTGGTTTATTCAGATCAGACCCGAATTCAAGGTTTTATTTGAATATTTTTATTCTACTCTTACATTTAACCTAGTCTGTAGTTCCAAAATATATGGGATATAATTATTATAGCCTTTTCTTCACACCAACAACCATTTTTTCTACAAAAATGGCAAAACTGATATTAACTTTTTACGCCAAAGTTATGCATTTGATAAACCAGAAAACTGTTGACTTTTTTACTACGAAATTTTAGCGCTCTCTTCCTTTCTGATTTGATCGGGGAAATTAAATAAATAAGTGGATAGTGTGACGTATTAATTTCAGGTTAGCAATAATTCACTTTTGTAGCAGTATATCCATTATATATTGAACCCTAAAATGGAAACATATTCTGAAAGAATGTTAAAAAATTCCTCGATCATCAATCTTAAGTATGATTACTTCTTTAGTGGCTCCAACCTTCCCCAGGCGCAAATAATCGTGGATCCAATTAATCAGATTTATCTTCCCTTTAATTCCCACTAATTATTCCAGAGACACGTGCGAAGCCAACCTCGGTTGTGTATATACTATATAATGCAACCTTACCATTCTAATATTTTCACACAAAATATCTACAAATAAGTTTGATCAGTAACAGTAAACCCTAGTTTCCTTAATCACTTTGCATGTCATAGCCAGTTTATTAGTTAGTTAATTTATTTATATGTTTTTATGAAGCGAATAAATTAGCTAACTTTAATCACTTGGTAATTTAATTCTTTAATTTCTTTTTTTTCAGGATTAACTGAAGAAGGCTTGATCATGAAGATCGTGTTTCTACTTTTTGTGGCCATGTTGTTGATGTTTGGAAGTATGCAAGCCGATGCGAAAAGGCTAATTTTTGGGGAGGTTGGCCGGAGTTTAAGTGACGGGAATTTAGGCGGCCAGAAGGCTAACATTGGCGATGATGATAAGGGTGTTGTCGAAAACAAAGAAAGTGAGAATATTGGCAAAAGCAGTAGTGAAGAACAAAAACCTGATGAAGATGACCAAAATGAAAGTTATGGTAAATTTGGACATGATAAGTCTGGATCATCAGACCCTGGTAGTCACCATTTTTTCCCTTGTGCCACTCGTGATCCGTGCAAATTGCATTGACTCTGGTGAGATCGATCGATGGTTTGATCATGATGAATGAAAAGTTGGTGTAAAAGTAAATGGAAGTTTTAAGGGCCTATATATATACGTATCTTGTATGTGTGTGATCTAGTAGCCAAAAGTATGTGAGTTGCTATATTACGATTAATTAGTTATAGTACTTTAGTGTGTGCCTTTCCTTTGATAAACACTACTAGTAGTATGTGTTTATCTACTTGAATAAACGAAAGGGTCACGACTGGCATGCATTTATATGTCTGTTTCAGCCTTTCAGGCTAATTTAATCGTATAAGTATGTTTTCTGTCTTTCTTAATTACCCTTTTTCATTTAATTCCTTCATAAACAGAAGATATATATAGAGCAATTGCTCCTTCAATTCCTTTAAATATTCAAGTCAAAATAAAAGTTATATTGGGCCCGTTGGCTCCAAGATAAGTACTAATTAACTCAAGACGAGACTAATACTATGCTCTAATCTTTTTTAATTGACATTTTAGGGGTAAGTATATATATAGATTAAAAAATATTTAAAAAATAGTACAGAAAATTATATTCACGTGATTAGTGTGTGATAAAAAAAAATCGAAGCCAATATAAATGATATGTACTCTTAAAAGACTTAATTATTTTTTTATTTTGAGTTCCATGACTTATTCTAGTAAGAAATGCTAAATTCAGTTGTCAAAAGATTTTATTTATAGAAATGTAGGGACATTAAGGTTTAATTTCTTCAAATTAAAATATTAGGGTTTAAAGTGTAAAAACCAAAAAAACTTTAAGATCTAAAGTGTATTTAATTAAGCCTAAAGATAAATATAATCTACACAAGCTAATATCTATTTAACTAACAGTTATTTAAACTTAATAAAATATTAAATAATTATACTACTAAGAAGTTTAATCAAATAAGGAGAGCTTGAGAAGATTTCTTAATTAACATGTATGATCGATTGATCGATCCTATATAAAAATTGGGAAGCAGCAAGCTACATAGGCGACCTATACCAAGAAATAGTCGATCGGTGGGCACTGATCGACTTAAGCTTGTGGTCAGGCGAAGTATTAATAAAGGGATCATGAAGGCTTTAGTTGAAAGAAGAAAAAAAAATCAAGATTTTGGAGAGCACACAGTCAAGAGTTTGATTAAAATGGGATTGAGAGATTATTATACATGAGACTTTCTGGTTGGGTATTTGGGTGGTGAGCATAACCAATAATCTGTAATATAAGGGTTAGTTTGGGTCACAGATAATTTTTATTTTAATCGTCATGTAATTAATAAAGCTTTAATGTAAATACGTAAAGATAATATTGTGCATGCTATATATTCGTACGATGTATGCGTTTAGTACATACTGGCTTATGAATTGAATTGCGTAGAATGCAATGATAGTTTTGTAGAATTCCAATACAAATATTGTTTGGATAGTAAAATATATGACCAAACAAATTAACAAAATCATATACCAAGAAACTTTGCATCAACATAATAAAAGTCATTAAATTACGATTATGTGACAAATGATCAATCCAACACTTTTAAGTATCCAATACAGCGAAGTTAATTTGATTAGTAAATGTAGCCAATTATAAGTCAAAACACACTAAATTGTTGTTCCTTAGTTTATCTTGACATTTTTCTTATTATAGAGTTTAGTTATATATATATATAGGAGACCGAAAACATTGTAAAAACTAATCGTTGAGTTCTAACGGTTTATATAGCCTTTATCTTCAGTATAATATATAGGTATCCGCATTATTATATTGCAGGCGAGAGATATTATCCAAAATATCCCCAATATTTAAATGAACAAACTCATCGTCCGCAGTATTATATTACGGGAGATGAAAATTGTGAAAATGTCATCCGTAAAATTAAATAAATGATGATATTTTTGAAATATCTATCATCCGCAATATAATACTACCAACGATAGAAATAGTATACGTCGACGCTTTTTGTTTTGGCTTTCTCCTAATCCGCAATTTCTATCGTCCGCAATATTAAACTGCAGACGATAGAAATAGTATATGTGGACGTTTTTAGCTTTGACTTTTCCCCAATCCGCAGTTTAATAGGTAGATTCACATTAAACATGGGAATAGTTTCATCAATTTAATCATCTGTTAAAACTTACTGATACATTTTCTTCATTATCGTATTTTGCTTAGTGTATATTTTGCCCCCCTAAGATAAAGAAATAACGTAGATAATACAGAAAAAAAAGATATAACAAAATAATTAGAAAAACTTATTTTTTAAATAATATTATCATAATCCATATTAGATTTTATTATATAATTTCTTGTGTATATGTTCAATGTGAATCTACCTATTATTAGGGGATAATCAAAACCAAAAACGTAATATATAATTTCTAACATCCTTCTTCCTCTATAGATTTTAGTGTTATGCTACCTCTTTTTTTCTCTAAGATCTGTTTCCTCCCCTACTTTCCCTGCTCTGCTTGTTGTAGATTCATATTTCTTGTATTTGGGAAGGAACGACCATTCGACCTTATAATCCAAATTGGGTTAAGCCAAATGTATCGTCCGCAGTTTAATACTGCAGACGATAGAAATTACGAATTTGGGGAAAGTCAAAAACATCGACGTATACTATTTATATCGTCCGCAGTATTATACTGCAGACAATAGATATTTCAAAAATGTCATCATTTGTTTAATATTACGGATAACATTTTCACAATTTCCATCATCCGCAGTATAATACTGCGGACGATGAGTTTGTCCATTTAAATGTTGAGGGCATTTTGGACAATATCCCTCGTCCACAGTATAATACTGCGGATACTTGGATATTATACTGCGGACGAGCGACATTTAAACAGTCAGATCTCAGCCTAGACCGTTGAGATCTGTTGTAAGGATGTATCTATTTTAACAACATTGTATATAAATATCCAGGTATAATATCCTCGTATCCACAGTATAATGTAAGACCCCGACTTTTATGAAATACAAATTTAATTTTTCTTTATATATTTTCTTCTGAAAACGGTAAATGAATAAATTGACAAAAGTAAAAATTAAGAAATGTTTGTACAAATTTTATCTTGTCGGAGAATATTCGTTTTGTCAGGGAATATTCAATTCGTACGACGGTGCCGAAATAACCAAATATTGGTGGACCCCCGCAACGAATTATTGTCGGATATAGAAAGCGACATACGTAACATTTCTAAATAAATATAGTCAAAGGTACTATCACTTTTAATTGTTAAAATAACCGGTGGTAAAAGAATAGTAGCACACGGTATTGCACAGTAACATACGGTATTGCACAGTAACACACGGTATTGCACAGTATTTTATATTATTGAACTGATAAAGTGGCTATTGTAATATATTAACTTTGTTGAACCAATAATTGTCACATGCATAATAATTTATATTATTGAACTAATAATTGTCACAGTAGCATATGCACAGTAATTCACATTACTGAATCAATAATTGTCATTACACAGTAACGTGCTATTTTCTTATTTATTTTCAGCATTATTGTTATCTCTTTTATGATGTTGATTAAACTGTTGTGTTTTATTATTAGTTAATTTCTCTACTTATCTAACTCAGAAAATCAACTACACTGCATTTATAACAATTAGTCATAATAATGAATAATTGTGAATTATTGTTGAATAATTGAATTGATAAAGTTATTTATTTTTATTATAATAAATTATATAAAGTTATTTGTTTTTATATATAAAGTTAATTGATTTATATAAAGTTAGTTGTTTTATATATAAAGTAAATTAAATGGTATAAATTAAAGATGATCTTTAAATAAATTGTTTAGATTAAGGAAATCTTAAAAGATGAAATGAGTGGTATAAATTAAACATTATCTTGAAATATACGATTTGGATTAAATTAAGAAATCTTGGTTTATGATAAGATTTTTGGCTATAAATAGAGACCTTAACTTAAGAATTTTTCATAAAAACTTTCTTGCTTATTTTTTCTTTCACTCTCCAAATATTTCTTTGTATAAGTTCTCTATGAGTGTGCTAAAGTCATCTTGAGTATTTGTGAAGATCTGTAAATGTACGAGTACTGACCAAGTAAGTCTTTTTATAAAAGTTATATAAGTAACTACACACATCACACGGTGTTTATAAATCGTCCTTTAGAAGACTATTCCTTTAGAAGATTCATTTTAAAAAGTTTCATTTGGAAGATTTATTTTAAAATATTATCTTCTTCAAAAACTATATTGAAGTTATTCTACTTTATTCTATTAAATCACTTTTGATGATTTCATACGAATTGGTATACACTATAAAATTATATATGGTAGTTACTAATTAAATTATAAAAATATAGGTTGATCAACTTCATATTCAGTCACGTGTTAAGGTAAGAGATACCATCTTTTTCTTATTCTATTATTCAAACTTACTACGATAAGGGATTATCATTCTTTGATTCTTGAAAATAATATCGTTTCATTCTTACTCGTAAGATGTGTCATTTATTTTCATGTATTAATTTGTAGGAATAACCTGACTACGTGAACTACCGCATGTTTGGTGAGTAACCTTTCGTATTCATTCCTTATTAATTTGTGGAAATAACCTGACTACGCGGATTACCGCATGTTTGGTGAATAACTTTTCGTATTCATTCCTTATTAATCTCTGAGAATAACCTGACTACGCGGACTATCGCATGTTTGGTGAATTACTATTCATATTCATTTCTTATTTGTCTCTTGTTGGTAAAGTTTCCTGAAATGATTATATATTCTTTAATAGTTTACGCTTCATCTAATATTATTTCAATTGAGTCTTCCTATTTTTCTAAATCTTTCTATTGAACCTTAACCGTTATTCTAAATTGTGGATCTTAAATATCATTCTTGAATTTGAGTCCACATCATGTTGATAATTTGGACATTATTTGAATATTCACAAAGAAAAATCATAAACTTTCGATATTTATTGATCATACTGTTTCTTCTGATTCATCATCTATATCACTGTTGTTATTCTAATCATCAAGAACCAAGTTGTTGTGAATATCTGTGACTTGGGGCACAGATGATAGGATAAAGGCGATATAATTGTTGTGTCTTTTAGAGCACGTGGTGAATGTTCTCTTTGGCCGGGGGCAAAGAAGAACTGTTGTTTGGTATGATTATGACCAAAGGCTGAATATTGGTATAATTATGATCGTTGGTGATATATTGAATATCTTTAGCCCGTAGTGCAAAGATGAACTATTGACCAAAAACTGTGAATTTGTATCATCATGACCAGTGGTGTTTCAGATGATAAAAGTTGATGATATTTTTCTTTAAAAGAGAAGCGAGTGGACATCATAGTCTACATTATTTTTCTAATGGATTGCTCATTCCGCTGCTATCATTGATCTAAACTTTATTCAAGAATTTAATTGCAGTTCTTGATATAAAGCTTATTGTCTATTATATTCAATTAAAAACTAAACTATTGAAGGTTAATGATAATTTACTTGTCATTATCTTAGTCTTAGTATTTTTTTACTGGCTATTTGAGCTCACCCTTTCTTTTGTTCCATTATTTTTCAAAAAACGAGAAAATAGCTGGGTCTAACAAGGGAATGGAGTGACGGTCTGAGAGATAGCTATTGTAGTCTTCACATGTTGTATATAGTGTGGCAATAATAGTGAAGACTTAATTGTGTATTATTGAATTCTGTATTTCTGTTCTATGTGCTGTTTGTATTAGAAATCGTGTATTTTATGGCGTCTCAAATTGGGCTGTGTATGCCTAGATTTGGGGGCGTCACATATAATATCCAGGTATTCACAGTATTATACTGCGAACGAGGGATATTGTCCAAAATGTCCCTACCATGCATGTAATAAACTCACTGTTCGCAGTATTATACTGTAGATGGCGAATATTATGCCTTACTCGAGGAAACGACAACGTTTTGAAATTTCACCATCTGCAGTATTATACTGCGGATGTTGGGTTTTTGTAGCAATCAATTGTTGAGAATTTCAAATAATTATGTTATGGTAGCAATCGTTTTCCCATTAATGGCAAGAAAATTGCCACGACTCTTTGAATCTAAGTAATCTAGTTCACTATAAATAAGATGGGGGATTGTTTACTTATCTCCAATACTCAATACTCTTAGAACGAAAAAAAATATATATTCTTTATGGGTATGATTGTTATTCATATCCATGTTCTTCATTGTTTAAATATTGCTTATTGTTCATTGTTCTAATTGTTTTGATAACCGATCTGGGTAGTTAATTTTTTTTACCATCCGTAGTATTAAACTAAAGATGAGATCTATATTCAAGGAAGATGGAAGAGATCTGGGCAAAGTATTATTGAAGAATCTTTGTAAGAACCTAGCAACATCGCTATGAAAAACGATGTTGTTGCTTTTTTACAAAGATTATTCAAAAATTCTTCACCCAGATCTCTTATACTTACTCAAGTAGACTTCGTTCGCAGTATTTAAATTGCGAACGGTAATTTTTTTATTTATCTCGTCCGCAGTATTAAACTGTGGATGGTGAAATTTCAAAATATTATTGTGCTTCTCGAGTAAGGTATAGTCCTTACCATCCACAGTATTATAATACGGATGGTGAAATTTCAAAAACGTTGTTGTTTAAAATAATGTTATGCATTTGATTAAACTATTAATGACATTATTGTAAATAGGTCCGTCCGCAGTATTATACTGCGGACGGGTCTTTTCAAAACTATTAGTTTTCTTCTTCTTTTACGTAATATCTTTGCAGATTTATGTTATTTGGAATGATTTACAAACATGAATCAGTAAGAATATTACACAAGAAGAAAAAGAAAAAAAAACTTAATAGACTTAAGTCGAACAACCCAGATCGGCAAGTTGATAATATGAGATGAGATCTAACATAATTGTTATGAACAATGACAAATGCAGTTTTATAATTAGGGTATCAAATTCTTTATTTCTCATGCGTATCCTCGTTATAGATTTATGCTATCTACAAGAAGAAATAGAGAATTTTATAGCCATAATTATAACTACCTAGATCGGTACAGTGAAAATGAGTTAAGATCCAAAATGATTGTTATGACCAAAAAGTCAAAGACAAATGCAATTTTATAATTAAACTAGCGTCCGCAGTATAATACTGCGAACAGTGAATATTTAAAACCCTATCGGTGAATATTCAAAACGTTTTCGTTTTCTTGAATCTTCACCATCCGCAGTATTATACCGCGGACGGTGAGTTTATTAAATGCATGTTGGTTGTGGGTATTTTGGATAATATTCCTCATCCGCAGTATAATACTACAGATACCTGAATATTATACTGCGGACGAGGGCTATATATAAGCAGTCAGATCTCAACCTATACGGCTGAGATCTGTTGTAAAAATCGATAAAGTTATTTTTACAGCGTTGTCAATGGATCGATCCCCTATTTATATATATATTGGAATCCTTATACACAGTTAAATCTAACGGTTTGTATGCGTTTGAAAAGACTTGTCAATCTTAACAACTCACATTTGTAGCAATATAATCCATTATTGTTGTACTGGATATTCTGAGATTCTTTTACACAATTAATCTAACGTTTTGCATGCGTTAACGACTCACATTTGTAGCAGTATAATCCACTATTGGACCTTAAGGTGGAAACATAATCGAGTATAAATTTACTGAAAGTTGATGTTTATCAATTATCAAATTTATTTAACCATGATTGCTTTTTAGTGGACTACAAACTCCCCCAACAACTGCACTAGGAAATTGTAAATTTTAATTATTTAATCACATTTCTATCTTAATTTCCCACTAATTATTGCAAACACAGTAACCAATTTCACTTGTATATAATGCAACCTTACCATTCTATTCTTTTCACCAAATATATCTCCACCGTAAGCACTAGAATTAATCAAACCTTGTTTTATTGCATGTGAACTCTATCAGCTAATTTACTTAGAAAATTTGCTAACTTCACAGCTTCTTTTTTTTTTTTCCAGGAATAATGTATAAAAGAATGGATTTTATCATGAAGATTTTCATTGTATTCTTTGTAGCCATGGTGTTGATATGTGGAAGTATGGAAGCCAATGCGAAAACCTGGATAGCTTTGGGGGAGCATAGCCGGCTTTTGAGTGATGCGAATTTAGGGCGGAAGGTTAACCTTGGTGCTGCTGATAAGGGTGTTGGTGTAAATAAAGAAGCTGATGAGAAAAATGATGAAGATAATAATGGGAGTTACAGTGACTTTGGACATGGTCGGGCTGGTTCATCCTCTACTGATACTCACCGGTTTTTCCCTTGTGTTGCTCGAACTGATTGTTCCGGCCAATCAATAGATCAAGCTACTCAAAGGCCTTAGCTAGAGACAATCTAGCATCACCGTGTCTTATATATATATATATATATATATATATATATATATATATATATATATATATATATATATATACACGAGAATGATCCATAACAAAAAATTAGCATATACCATTAAAAATAAGTACGAATTAGAAACTGAAAATTGATGTAAAAAAATTTTAAACGTTCGCTACTAATAGTAGTTAATGCTAATTAGACGTCTATTTTTAACTTTTAATCTTGATTGTTCCTTCTTGTTTTGTATGGTATATATGATGTTTACCTATTTTTAATCTATAACAAATAGGTGTTATGAATTATACCCCATATATATATATATATATATACATAATTTCTATAAGAACATTTGCTAATATTTTTGGTTGTGCATGTTATATAGATCTTATTTTTAGTCGTACTTGTATTGCATCCCAAGATTGGGGCATCAAAAAAGGTGTAAAAATTGTTGTAACAATATTATGTGTGTACCTTTTCTTTTTTTTCCAAATATATATAGTGCACGCCTATGAGTTTACCTACCTTTTAATTAATAACAAGAGTACCTTGAGAAACGGCATGTGTGGTTGTGCTTATTCATATATTGGATATTTCGCTCATATAAATATATAGTCCTTTAATTTCTTGACATGCGTGCTGGAATTGATCTAAATAACGTGGAAGAACTGGTTCACTGTACTCAGATACTCGAACCCTAATCATAATATCTTACTCAATTAATGGCCATTGGGCAGCACTATAAATGAACTAATCATAATTATCTTACTCAATTAATAGGAATTGGGCAACACTATATATGATTCAAACATGATGTGTCAGCCAATTATTTGTGAATAAAAAATTAAAATATTTAGATAATTAAGAAGATATTATTTTGTGGTTGATTAAAAAAGAACTATTTTCAGGATTATTTTTTAATTTTGAAGTCATTTTGAGAAATTTTAAATTCAAAATTGATATGAATTTATTTAATTCTAAACAACATATTTATGAGAAATTTAATTTATTTAAGTACTACTAATCACCAAAACTATTGATTTAAAATTTTAAATGAATAAAATTAACATTGAATTTAAAAGATTTCAAATTCACTTTAAGAAGTCAAAATTAATCATATATTAATATGATGACATTTAATATTTTATTATTGATTTAAATATATTATCTAAATAATATATAAAAATAATTTATGTATTTTCTTGATAATTTGACTAGAGTAGAGTTTAATGATATTTTCAGTTATTAAAATTACTTAAATAAAGACAATAAACATTGACCTCAATCTACCGCATGCACTCATTTGCAAATTAATTCGGCAATATAATTTGATGTGATACAATAAGTGGAGCATAATTCATAATCATTTACTAAATGAAAATAATTTTCTTTATTGAACCCTACCATATATATATATATATATATATATATATATATATATATATAGAGAGAGAGAGAGAGAGAGAGAGAGAGAGAGAGAGAGAAACACAACCCCATTTTGTTTGTTAAATAATCAAAATTCGATATATATAAAATATTCTTTAATTATTTTATGAGGGCACATTAGGTGAGTGACATTTCACATTATTATATGAATTGTCCTTTATAATAATACTATTTTAAAATTTTACAAAATATTTTTTTGTACCGAATATGAAAGTGTATTTAAATATTATATAAAGAGATATAGTTAATATTTTTACAAGATCTTATTCATATAAAAATAGACCCTATTTATTATTTATGTAAGTGAAATTTTACAAAACTATCAATTTTTTTTATAAAAATATTAATTCTCAATGCAAAACGTATAAAGTCGTTTTTTGAATAATAACTCATAATTATATACGATTTGTCACAACTCTCTTTTTGCCTTATTTTATTAATCATCATTACTTATTTGGTGGCTAAACATCTCCCAGTGGTGAGAAGACATTCAAAACGTCGTCCACTGCACCATATATAATATACATGCTAATTTAGTGCAAAACACATTTTCTCCTCGCCCTACAGCTAATTAGTCCAAGCGTTCCCTATATAGTAAAACCTTTAATAATTAGAACTTTTATTTGCAGACTGCATTGCTTAAGTAATTAATATATATTAGTTTTTCTGTTTTCACATAAAATAAAAAAATAAGAGGCTTTTATCATCAATTTAATTTCTTGAAACATCTCTTTAGAGTACCCTAGGATATATACTTCAAAGTAATGTGATTTTTGGGATTAAGATCTCTTCCATTACAGTCATTCTTAAATTTTTCTCAATATACATTTAACAACACAAATATTACTTTTAGTAATGATAGAAACGAAACATTTAATTGTGACGCATTTTGTTGTATCATTAATTATTTGAGACAAATTTTATGTCTCATTAAATATAATAACTGTGTCGTTAAATGTGTTTTAAAAAAAATTAAAGGATAGTTGTAATGGAGGGAATTCTAATCTTTGTTTTTTGTAAAAAGCTAGCTAGGTTAATATTATTATGCTAATCATTATCATAAATTCATAATGGCATTGTTACAAAAAAAAAAACCTACTAATTACTAAAGATACTGAAAACGAAACCAAGGAAATCATAATGCATGGTAGTCTGTTACTATAATATAAATGTATTGTTGGGGTTTTTGTACTAACTTAAACATTTAGATGAGCTTGTAATATAAATATATTGTTGGGGTTGCATGTAGTGTGCTTATAAATTTTAATTTGTCTCTTCATTAGGTCTTTCTTTAACATCTCATGGAGAACGAGAATATTTGTGTACTATATTATGGAGTATATACTTATCTTAAAATAGTAAAACGTACTTAATTACCAGCAAAGATCTGATTGTGCTTCTTAATCAATACCGTTATACTTTTTCCTTTTCCATCTTTCTTTCCCGGAAAAGTTTTAAAAATAAGTACACCCGAATATACGCTAGATGCTTTATTTAACTTTCATGAACCCTAATGGATCTTTAGGACTTCGATGTGCACGGCAACACTCACAAGCAGAGCCAGAGGGAGAAAAGACTTTTATTTTTTATTTTTTTTTAATGAATCTGAGAGATCAATGACTTAATTTGTATGGTTAATTTTATAATTTATAATCCTTATAATTAATGTGTATCGGTTCATTTTTATTTTATTTTATTTTTATCAGCAAAAATAATTAACCATATTAATTAATATTCTTCTAGCTGCGCTGCCATATAGTCCATTTTCAGTCACCAAAGGTTCGTACAGATAAATATCAACTAATTAAACAAATTAAGGTGTTTAGACTCAAACTTCAGAATATTTTAGAGCAGAGAATTAAGACCAAAGAGAATTTGTGGTCAGATCCATACCGATGTTCCTTATGAGATTATAGTTAATTTGAGCACTCGGTCATAAATTTTATGAATTTTCAAATATTTCAAACAAATTTATTAAAACTCGTAATATTCTTTAGGGAAAAAAAACTGATTCTGCACTAAACATGATTAGCTAGCTATATACTATACGGTAAAGAAAATTGTGTTACCTAATGAGTTTAGGTTTGAAACTTAACAAATATTGCGGTATCCATTGATGAACCCTAACATGCAAGCATGCCTCTAGATTTTTTATTCAATAGTTGAACAACTGTTAACATATATAATTCCTTAAAAATTATCTTATGATCGACTTATTCGCTGACTACCATGACACATCACAAATTCCCCCTCCAACTGTACCTGTTTAATTTTATTAATGCTGATCACATTTTTTTCTTGGTCTCCCACTAATTAACTAACCCAGAAACAGTAACCATTATTACCAATATAAATAGACACCAGAGAATCCAATACTTCCACATTTTTACTCGGAAGACAATTAATAGGTATGTATGCGCTTTATTCTAACCCTAATTCAAATCAATAAGCACTTATTTTTCATACTTACACTATATTATTTCTTTAATTAGTTACTTGTTTTAGAGGGCAGTACTGGTGCTTTAATTTACTCGTGGTTTATTTTAATTAATTTTTTTGGGTTGGTTCTGCAGAGAAGGAGATACGATTTGATCATGAAGAACTTGCTAGTACTCTTTTTAGCCTTGGTGTTGATTTTGGGAAATTTTCAAGCCAACGCAGAAAATCGCAACCGTCCAGTTGTTGGTCGTGAAAATCTTGGTCGAAAGGTGAATGCTGGTGTGATCGATAACAAGACTGGGAATAAATTAGGAGGGGCTGAAAATAATCACGAAATCATCAACAGTATTAACAGTAACAAAGCTGTAGTTAACGATGATGACGATGACAAGAACGAGAATTATGGTAGCTACGGACATGATAACGGATCGAATACCGGATCTCACCACTATTTTAACACTGCCAATCGCCCTGCCCCGGACGAATCCAAACCCAAACACTAGCTATCTACAAGCTCTTAATGCATGGTGAAATGTTCAAGTGCTTCTTAAGTTGGACAGTTGGTGTGGTTGTTATATATATATATATATAGTGTGTGACTCATTGAGTTCACAAGGTAAAACTTCTTAGTTTTATCGGGTGTGTTTTTTTTTCCTTCTCTTTTATAGTGTTCTGTATTATGTAGTATATAATTTTATGATGGGTGTTATGTATTAAACCTACCAATAAATAAAATGACCATGCTGGTATGAGTTGCTTGTAGTTCACAAGTTGAAATTTTCATGAACCCTAAACAACCGAAGATCTAGTGAATAGTATAAATTAGTTGAAATTTTCATGAACCCTAAACAACTGAACATCTAACGCATGGTAAAAATTAAATATTGAAGCATAATATAAGCTACTAGAAGACACCCGTGCCTACGGCACTGGCCACTGTCCACTGTCTGCCTGTTGAAAAGGAGAAGAAGAAGGAGAAGGAGAAGGAGAAGAATGAAGAATGAAGAAGATAGATGGGATATAAACTTAAGGAACGGCTAGATTTATGCCAAATTTTAAACGGTCCGGCTGATTTAATAAATTGGGGGGAAATTCAAAATGCTTTGCATTTTGTTATATTAGATTTATACCATATGTCCTGCTGTAACTTTTTCCTTCCTACTTTACTAATAATCTCCATAAAAATGATAGGATTTAATCTTTTTCCAATCAGAGAAATTATTCGTCTGGAAATAACGTGTAAAATTGAAGCGGTATGTACCATGAATCAGATCAGAATATTTGAAATGAGCAAAAGTACATGATTTTTTTTTTAGTTTTTGAAGTTGAATTCATCAACTTATTATATGGATCATTACTAAATATTGTAGTGTCCGGTCGAGCTACTTAAGCCTGCAACTGTCTATATGAAACATGTCATATATGGTCCAACCTATACATGCGTTTTTCCATTTGACTTTTTAAATTTTTTTTTGCTAGTTGGAGCAATTAGACAAAATAACTAATAAATAACTGCAATTTTGAATTAATATATAAAGAAAGATCTCATTGAATTTGTTAACAAGTACAAAATTATGTGTTTGTTGAATGCGGTACTTAAGACGTGAGTGCAAGAATCTCATGACCGAATCATCTTCAGGAATAACAGTAGAGTATTGTTGTGCACCTACTAAACACTCAATGTAACAAGACAATTATTTCTTATTTTAAAACAAGACTTCAAATATATAAAGAATCACACACAAAAAAAAAAAAACTCAATGTATGCATATCTCACAATATTTTTTGTATCAAATAAGAAAAATTCTTTTTTTTTTAAACTATCTCTCGCCTTTTCCTTACTTAAATCCTGAATAACCATGTAGTGCTCATGATATGGCTGTAAACAAGCTGGGGATAAACAAGTTGGCTAGTAAAAAAAAACATACCAACATATGTTACTTGAAGGTCCAATCAAATTGGTTCCATAGCATGGCGGGTTATTTGGTAAATTACTTAAGAACATGGAAAACTTAGACCTGATGTCCAAGTATCATGCCGCATCAATTAGCCAACCAAGGCAAGTCGTCGCATAAAAAGGTTATCGAATATGAACATTGCACTAGATGCAATTGGTTCAATTAAATTTATTTCTTATGAATTCAGAATTATTCAAACTGTTCGGGAAATAATATCTAGACCAGCTGCCTAGCTAGCTCTTCAAAGTCCATAAAAATGAAATTTGCTCCAACTCCCGGAAGAAACCAATTTAGACATGATTATTAGACTGATAGACAAATTAAATTTTTGTTGAACCCATGCTTGCATATCTTTTTGGCTAATAGAGGGATGCTCCTTCTTATACTCACATATTGCTCTCCTCATTTCATCAGTTAATGTTAATTTCTTTACTCTTGAGAAGCTATGGGAGAAAAAAATAATTGCAACTTGTTGGAATATATTTTCTACACATCTACCTTATATTGTATAACTAAAGACTTGAATCTTTTCATTTGTTATGTATATTAACTTAAAACATTTTGTTTTTCAAAACATTATAAGTGTCACCAATTCTTTTTAACTTCTCTTGACTCAAATTAATACATTAATTGTTGTCTCATGATAATTCTGACCACATACATAAATTGAAAAATTCTCTCTAAAATAATAAATATTAATTTATTGATAAATAAATAAATTATTCATTTATCGACAAATAAATAAATTCGCTAAAGTAATATTTTATTCCGATCTCAATAGTATTTATTTATCGAGATTTTAATGTATTATTCTTTGGAGGATCAGTTTGTGCTTTATTTTTTCGGATAATTCAACTCAATAAGACGTAAAAATTCAACCACTAAGACTAATTGTGTACGTATGTTTCTCTTTGGGAGAGAGAGGAACATTATTTTCCGTGATTTATACGGTCCAAATTTAATTAATTAGTTTATTTTGAGAAGATATATAGGCCAATATTGTAAGTTTCAGCCAAAATATAGGCATCTAAATTGAGTGTCTTTCTTGCCTGCTGTGTGGCAGAAAGAAGAAAAACATGTACAACAATATCATAGTTCCAAGTGTTTTGTGAATTTTTTATTAGGAAAAATCAAATAATAAACAGTTCCATATATTAGCCCGTTTTAAACTCGTCTTACCAAAGCTAAATTTTAAGAATTTGCTTTTTAGTGTAATAATGGAATTGTGAATATTATCATCAACTTAAAAAAATTGTATCACAATTTCAACTATATATATTAATTAGTAGTAATATTTAAAACAAAATTACAATAAATTAACTTTAAAAGTTTAAAATGAAATTCTTATGGGCCAAACATAAGATTACACCACTGTGATCGTTAAGTATTACCCCACTAAATTTAAAAAAAAAAAATATAATTAACACACTGAACTATTTAAAATTTATGAATTACCCCATTCCGTTAAAAAAAATTAACAAACGTTAAACATTTTCTACGTTACACTGAGAAAAAACCAAAAAAATAAAGTAAAAATTCTTATTTTTCTACGTGGCAACGCAAAAATAAAATAATAAAATAAAATCATTAATTATATGACAAAAAATAATTACAATAATAATAAAATTAAAACAAATATTTTACATTGACCGAGTCAAACAAGAATCCACTAAAACAATTTGGATACTAAAAATCAAAGAGAGTTTATGAATAAGAACGTGATGAATTTTGTGAAAAACATGATGAACAAAGATTTTAAAGAAAAAATTCAGTCTCTCATAACCTTAGTTACTCGCCTAAATAATTAAATTAGCACCCAAAATAACATCCATTTCACCTTCAACCAATAAACTTATCAAAATCATGCATCAATACAAAACTAGATCTAGTTGTCGGCAATAATTTTTGATCTATGGTGGTGTTTTTTGAATAACAATAGAGTTTGGGAAGAAGAAAAATGAAAATGGAGATGAGAGTGGTTGTTCAAAAATGATGAAAGTGTAAGATTTAATTTGTGAGAAATTCAAAAGATGAAAAACATGAGATGAAAATTTGTTTTGCGCTGCAATTTTCTCTCTCCTCCCTAGATTTAGTCCATTATTTAATCAACCATTACATCCCATAAAATTTCGTTATCTATCTCTGAAACCCCAAATTTTTCATCATTATTATTGTCGGTAACGACGAGTGATAATTTGCCCAAATCTTCTTTGGTTATCGCCATGGCATGTATGTTTTTGTGGTTGTGGTCAAGGTTACAAATCAAATTGATAGAGATGAGTGGTTATAAAAGATTATCAGGAAACCTTGAGATGAATCATAATAAATGGCTTATTATTATTTTATTTTTTTTATTTATTAATTAAAATGGCCAAATAATTCAAAAAATATTTACATGTCATTTTTATTTTATTTTTAAAGTTACATCAGAAATTTTTTGACTAGAATTGACGGTTGTCCAAAAAAATTAGACGGAATAAAATAATTACTAGTTTTTAAAAAAAATTAATATGTCAATCATATTTTTTTAAAGGGCATATCTATACATACATCCAACATACATCAATCTTACATCATTTTACTTTTTTTGGCATATTCTCCATCTTACTTTATTTTATTTTAATTCTGCACAATAATCGAGACTTTCTTTTTTTCCAAAACAAGAAAGTTGATGTATTTTAGATTTATTTTTGATGCGTGTGTATATTTATTCGAGTGATAATTATGCAAAGAAAATTTCTCGACTTATTTGTTTAGAATAATGGGAAACACACAAACAAGGAAGAGAGAGGAGACCGTCAAATTGATACGTGGCTCGAAAGTCAAAACTTATGTGGTCAGTCGGTCGTCGGTGTTATGATTCCTAATCTCTCTCTCCCAAAACTCTTTGGCAAGATAAATCCTAGTAGTAACAAATTAAAGGCAAATTAACTCAGGCGGGGAACCAAAAAGGAGGAGACATTTATCTCAAGTTTGTACGTGAATTCAACCCCATCAATCACAGCCGTCCATTTTGCCTGTTCGGTATTGAAGATCTGGAGTTAGATTCACGCACAAACTCGTGAAAACATTTCTCCTTTTAAATCCGTTTATATATATCATTTTTATTTGGATTTCATTTTCCCTCTCTTTCTCTGTGATTTATCACTTGTCAATAAAGTTGTTGTAGAAGTGAATTACACTATTGTGAATATTTTCTCAGGGTAGACAGTGGAGATAGGATGGAGTCGGGTACTGGAGATGGATCTGGGTCTGGATTTTCGGGTACGGACTACTATGAATCGTTGATTTCGACCACCGATGCGGAGCTCTTGAAACGGGCATGGCGGAACGAGAAGGCATCTCCTGAAATCCTACGCTTTGAGGCCGCTTTGGTTCAGCGCTCCAGAGAACAGATTCAATCGATGGTATTATTACTCTAATTCTAATTCTTTATCTCGCTTGTGAAGATGATGATGTGGTAAAACATTTTTCTCTTCCTTTTTCTGAAATTTCGAATTGATTAGATTGACTATGTTTTTGTATGTGAAGATATGTGATTGTTGACACCAACTTACATAATGCAAAAGCTTTGATTTGGAGATGGATTTGAAATTAAAATGGATCTATTGATAGTGGTTATTGTGTGAAACCGTATTCAAGAAGAAAAATTAGTCATGTTATGGTCATGATTGTTGAACTTGAATGAAAGATGGGCTCGTCCCTAGCGTCCTGTGATTGATTTCATCATTGTAGATTTGGTCTCGTATGAAGACCCCTGTAAGGAGTGGAATTGGTAGATTAAATAATAACAGCTAATAAATTCTGTTAGTTAGTTTGTTACAACAGTAATTAGTGCATGGTCATTAGTGTCATTTCATTTTGAGTATTGGAGGTCACATTTGTCTTTTCCTGAATCAGTCGGTTAAGAGAGAATGCTGAAGTGTTGTTATATAGAGGCGAGTGATGTATGAGAAAAGCATGAAATGAATTGTTACTCTGTTTCTCTCTCCAATTTCTTCTAATTTTCCCTCTTTCATTAATTCTTCTTCCTTACTGTTCGTTCACTGAATTAGTTAAGGAATTGCATTCAATATCCTTACAATTGGTATCAGAGCCGTGACGATTCAACTATGGCAACCAACAATCAGCGACTCAGCAATTTGGAGATTCAAGTCAATGAACTACAAGCTAAGTTCCAGGAATCTGTTAACAGCATCACACAAAGTGTGGAGGATAAGATCGACCAGAAAATGGAGCAGAAAATGGAGCAAATGATGAAAGGAGTTGAAGCTTTGCTATCAGTTCGACTGCCGGGACCTTCTAACAACACAGATACTCCGTATAATTCAGCAGGTTCAGTATTGAGAAATTTGGATTCTGGAACTAGTAATAATAATAATAATTGCAACATATTCAGAACAATTAAGTTTGAGTTCCCTAAATTCGATGGAGACAACCCTAGATCATGGATTAGGAAGTGCAACAAGCTATTTTCTCATCACTCAGTCGCTGATAACCAGAAATTATACTTGGCTACTATGAACTTGGAAGGAGAGGCTGAAGAATGGTATTCAGGATTTGTGCATGAAGGTTTAGAACTAACCTGGGAAGGGTTAATTGATGAAATTATGGCAAGGTTCAGTTCGGAGACTCAGATAAATCCAATAGGAGAATTGAAAAATCTACAACAGACTGGTACGGTGGATGAGTACAGAAAAAAATTTGAAGAGTTGAGGAGTTGGTCATTGATTAGAAACTCAGCACTGAATGAAGTTTTTTTTTGTGGACTGTTTTATAGGAGGTTTAAAAGAAGAAATCAGATTGGGGGTTCAAGAACTGAACATACACACTCTCAAAGAACTTATCAGGTTAGCTAGAGCGGAGGAAGCTAAATTTGAAGCTTGGATTAAAAGGAGCAGGTCAGGGTTTAAAGGAGTATATCCAGGGAATTCTCAGAAAAGTAACCCTGTGGCTGGTGTTAGGCAGTTGGGAGGGACTGCAGCAGTGATCAATAGTCCAGGATTACCAAATATGGAGATGGGAAAAATCTTACCTATTAAAGGTTTAACTAGGGAACAAATTGCAGAGAAAAGGAGAAGGAAATTGTGTTACTCGTGTGATGAACCTTACTCCTTTGGACATCAATGTAAAAAACCACATTTGTTCTTAATGTTGCCCTCTGAAGATAATTGTGGCAATGATGGTGTACTAGAGGAAGACTGTGAAAAGGAGGCAGGAGGTGATGGTAATACTTGTAACCTTCAAGAAGCTCATATTACCTTACACGCTCTGTCTGGCCATAGTGACAATTGTGGGAATGGCAAATGGGAAGTTGCTCAGAATTCTTATTGATAGTGGCAGTACCAATAATTTCCTAGATCCACAAGCAGCAAAAAAGATTAAGGCTAGCCTACAAGAGACAAAACCACTTGCAGTTTCAGTTGCTGATGGGTTTAGAGTAACCAGCTACCAGGAATGTTCCAAACTGGAATGGACAGTACAGGGAGAAACCTTTACTACTGATTTCAGAATTTTGCCTCTAGGAGGAATTGATGCTGTGTTAGGGGTGCAGTGGCTCAAGCACTTTAATCCAGTTACCTTTGATTTTGATCAGCTTCAACTGTCATTTGTCAAAGGAAATAGGGACATTGTGCTAAAAGGGGAATCTGGTATAACACAGCCTATGGTTCAGTTAATGTCACCTGAAGAATTCCATAAAGTTCTGAATTCAGCAACACATGGTTACTTTGGGTACCTTTTTGGCATCTGTTCAGAATCCAACAACATGGAAATTGCTTCAGATGATGCAAGTGCTGATGACGCAGCTGAAAGCCAACATAAACACTGTACTAAAATGGAGGAGTTATTACAAGGATATGATGACGTGTTTCAAGAGCCTAAGGAATTACCACCAGATAGGTTTCACAATCATCACATTAATTTGAAAGATGGAAGTCAGCCTGTCAATCTGCGAGCTTACAAATACCCACATGTTCAAAAGGAGGAAATTGAAAAGATTGTGAATGAGATATTAAATTCAGGAGTAATTCAACCTAGCAGCAGCCCTTATGCATTTCCAGTCATTTTGGTGAAGAAGCATGATGGTACATGGAGAATGTGTGTGGACTACCGATCCTTGAACAACATGACCATCAAAGATAAGTTCCCTATTCCAGCTATAGATGAGCTTTTAGATGAGTTACATGGCTCTAAATACTACTCCAAACTTGACCTTAGGTCGGGTTATCACCAAATTAAAGTACATCCTCCAGATATTCAAAAAACAGCTTTTAGAACTCCTTCCGGGCATTTTGAGTTCTTGGTAATGCCCTTTGGGCTTACCAATGCTCCAGCAACTTTTCAATCTCTCATGAATCATGTCTTCAAGCCTTATCTCAGGAAATTTATCTTGGTTTTTTTTGATGATATCTTAGTCTATAGTGCCAATTATGAAGAACATCTCAGACACTTACAAATGACTTTACAGATTTTGAGAGAAAATTCCTTGTATGCAAAAAGAAGTAAGTGTGTGTTTGGTACAGAACAAGTTCAGTATTTAGGGCATATCATTACTCACAATGGTGTGTCAACAGATCCTGACAAGATTAATTGTATGAGTTCTTGGCCCCTGCCACAGAATATTAAGTCTTTAAGAGGATTCTTGGGTTTAACTGGGTATTACAGAAAATTTATTAAGGATTATGGGCTCATTAGCAAACCCCTGACTAATCTCTTGAAGAAGGACAAATTCGTATGGTGTGAGGAGGCTACTGCTGCTTTTTTGACCCTTAAGGCAGCTATGACTGCAGCACCAGTTTTGGCTATGCCAAATTTCAGAATGCCATTCACTTTGGAAACAGATGCTTCTTACTATGGGTTGGGTGCAGTCCTGGTGCAACAAGGGAGACCAATAGCTTACTTGAGTAAGGCTATAGCATCCAAACATCTTGGATGGTCTACATATGATAAGGAATTGATGGCTGTGGTTTATGCTATAACCAAATGGAGACATTATTTGTTGGGTAACAAGGTGTTAATAAAAACTGATCATCAGAGTTTGAAATACCTTTTGGAGCAGCGAGTGACTACTAGTAATCAACAAAAATGGATTACTAAATTAATGGAGTTAGACTATGAGATTGTATATAGGAAGGGTAAGGAGAATGTGGCAGCAGATTGCCTATCAAGGCAGTTCTCAGCACCGGAACAGGATCAAAGCTGTTCAGCTATTGCCACCACCATTCCTCAATGGGTTCTGGAGTTAGCTCATTCCTGGGAAGCTGATGCTGAATTAAGGGACAAAATTACTCAGCTTCAATTGGATCCTAATGGTCTGCCTGGTTACTCCTTTAACCATGGGAAACTGAAATTCCAAGGTAAGCTGGTTGTAGGACCTGATGCGATATTAAGAACTAAACTGCTTTCAGAATTTCATGAGACTCCTCTTGGGGGACATTCTAGTATCACTGGAACTTATGAGAGACTTAAGAAATATTTCTATTGGCCTTCTCTGAAAAAGGATGTTACCAAATTTGTTAAAGAGTGTGATATTTGTCAGAAAAACAAACATAAGACTGTAGCTTTGCCAGGTCTTTTACAGCCCTTACTTGTTCCAGAAAAACCATGGAATGATATATCTATGGATTTTATAGAGGGACTGCCCAAATCGAAAGGTTTCACAGTCATATGGGTAGTGATTGACAGGTTGACCAAATATGGGCATTTCATAGCCCTTCATCATCCCTACACTGCTGCAGATTTGGCTCAAGTGTTTATTGATCACATCTATAAACTGCATGGGTTTCCTTCTTCCATTGTGACTGATAGGGACAAAATATTCATAAGTTTGTTCTGGCAGTCCCTGTTCAAATTGGTGGGAACTAAGCTGCAATTAAGTACTTCATATCATCCACAAACCGACGGGCAAACTGAGAGACTTAACCAAGTTTTGGAATGTTATCTAAGGTGCATGACTTCTAACAGGCCCAATAACTGGTCTACTTGGCTTCCTTTAGCTGAGTGGTGGTACAACACTCACTACCACAGTGGGTTACAGGCAACTCCTTTTGAAGCTTTATATGGCTACAAACCACCTCATCTCAATTTCCACCAACATGGCCAGGTCACAGATCAGGCAACCAAGGATTTCTGCAAGGATCAAACTCAATATCTACAGTTATTAAAGCAAAATTTGATAGCTGCTCAATCCAGAATGAAGACTTATGCTGATAAGGCAAGGTGTGAAAGATCATTTACAGTTGGTGATTGGGTGTACTTGAGAATTAAGCCTTATAAACAAGTCACATTATCACAAACCAGGATGGGAAAGCTAATGCCTAAATATTTTGGTCCTTATTTGGTAATCGAAAGAGTTGGAAATGTTGCTTATAGACTTCGGCTTCCTAGTCATGCAAGGGTCCATCCTGTGTTTCATGTATCTCTTCTTAAGAAACAAATTGGATTACATTGTTCTAGTTCTGACACCTTGCCTCAGTTGGATGAGCATGGTCAATTTTTGGTAGAACCAATTGCTATACTAGCCAGACGTATGGTTAAGAAGAACAATGCTGCAGCAGCTGAAGTCTTGGTCCAATGGTCTAATACATTGCCTACTGATGCTTCTTGGGAAGATTGGGAGCAGTTTCACAAGTCTTTTCCTAAATTCCAGCCTTGAGGACAAGTCTGTTTTGAAGCAGAGGGGACTGTAAGGAGTGGAATTGGTAGATTAAATAATAACAGCTAATAAATTCTGTTAGTTAGTTTGTTACAACAGTAATTAGTGCATGGTCATTAGTGTCATTTCATTTTGAGTATTGGAGGTCACATTTGTCTTTTCCTGAATCAGTCGGTTAAGAGAGAATGCTGAAGTGTTGTTATATAGAGGCGAGTGATGTATGAGAAAAGCATGAAATGAATTGTTACTCTGTTTCTCTCTCCAATTTCTTCTAATTTTCCCTCTTTCATTAATTCTTCTTCCTTACTGTTCGTTCACTGAATTAGTTAAGGAATTGCATTCAATATCCTTACAATCCCCAAATTGGTTTTGGAAAGGATAAAAATGCAAATAAGGAACTTTGCCAACCTGCTGTGGCTAAGAGAGTTGAGTCTAAGTAAGGAACTTTGCCAACCTTCTGTGGCTAAGAGAGTTGAGTCTAAGTAGATACAACTCTTATCTGTTTTTTTTTTCTAAACTGAAACTTCAACTCTTTCATATACACTAAAATGTTATAAAAATAGGGTTACTTTTGGTTGCAAGAATTATAATTTCAGAATTATAATATGAATGCATGCATGGATTATAATCCCAAGATTGTATTTGTTTGCAAGGATTATACTTAAAAAATAAAATTATTAATCTCAAAAATGTTTTGTTTGTTTTTAAATTTAGACTTAGGTCTAGAGATTATAAAATGACTTAATAGTTTTGGGATTATAATCCCTGATTAAACATGGTATTAAATAGTCTCTTATATTAAATTATTTTATAATCCCTAGACTAATAGTGTCACTTGCAATTCTGTTCAGGAAGAAACTGTTGAGGAATTCACAAAAAATGGTGTGGAGCCACTCAGTGTATCGCTCTATCAGATGGACTTGGATAGGACTTTGTTTTTGTTGAGATCGTATCTCCGGACTCGTCTTCAAAAGGTGGAACTGAACTAAATTTCTTGTCCTGTGTTTTGGAGTGGTGCTGAATCTTATAGGAAATT
The DNA here is from genome assembly GCA_947179155.2 of Hedera helix. Taxonomy (NCBI): domain Eukaryota; kingdom Viridiplantae; phylum Streptophyta; class Magnoliopsida; order Apiales; family Araliaceae; genus Hedera; species Hedera helix. The sequence continues at coordinate 36,175,008 of OX359281.1, forward strand.
AAATGTGTTATTTGTGTTTAATAGCTTCTGAAGGCAAAACCATATGATCATGAATGTGAGAAGCAGATCGACAGAAAGTAATATGCCAAATCCACTACATGCTTCTTGTTATTAATATACTGTAACTAGGTACATAGAAGCTTCAGAGAATATAAATATCTATTTGATATGCTGTGAGATGTTCAAATGCAATGGCAAACAGTGGCCAAAATGATAAACTGAACTTACTGGCCCTAAGCTGAGCTCATGTGAAACTGCCTGTTGAACTGAGAAACCATCCCTTTAGGATGGTTGGCCAACCTGTTATGATATCTTGCTCGTTCACTTGAATCACTTGCATGAGTTGTAGTTAATTTTATGTGCAGATTGAGAAATATGTTTTTCACGTTCAAAAAACTTCTGAACTTTGGAATTGGTTGTCTAAACAAGAACAAAAGTTTGCCAAAAGGTGGTCTATTCATTTTCTCATGATTTTAAACATTTGTTCTCTCTTACTCTTTGAGTCTTTGTACTTGATAATATGGTTTTTGGTGTACAGAAGATATGGAACAACACTTTGAAGAATCTGTTCTATCAAAGTTGCCTGATCGGTACAAGTCCCATTTGAAGCAATCTGTAATAAATGAAGAGGATGACATGGGTAATCTTTTCATACTTGTAGAAGCAGAAAATCAGGCTGTATGCAACTATTAATTTGATTACTCCAACTATATTGAGTGTCATACATATAACAATTATAGTGGGGATCGTCACTTTGAGATCCATTATTCAGAGAACCAGAATTATGATATTGTAAAAAGGACTCTCTGGTTCAGTCTAGAAAGAATGATCATTGTCAATCTCAAAATATGATTTTCATCATCCAATTATATGGAATAACCGTTCCTATGTCTGCATTATGTCAAGGGAAGTGTTATATCGTTACAAGTCCCTTTATTTGTTTGTGTGAATTTCAGTCCCAGAGACACAATTGGACATGTTTGTCTGTGCAGATGCAAGAGATTTTTAGGAGCTTTCCAACTTGATTACTTGATGAGAAGTAATTTGCTGTATTTTTAATGTCTTAAATAACTAAATATCATTTTATCTTTTCTCTAGCTAATTGTCTATGTTCCTTTTGGCAGTGGGGTGGAGAAGCCAGTGAATCTGGAAGCGAATGATCTATATGCCTTGCGATACAAATCAATAAAGCCACTTGTTGAAAGTGAGCAGATTGATCTGGTTTGAGTACTTTTTCTACATGCTGCAAGAAATAAAAAGAAGCTACTCATAGACCCAATAGCATCCTCCTCTCCAGCAGCCAGCTTTTCGCCGTAAAATGATCAGAGATCATCACGGCTGAGTTTTCCGTCACAGTCAACATTGGGAACTTCAAAAGCTGAACGTAGACTACCAGGCTTCTTGGTGGTATCCGGGAAACCACTGACACGTTGTGCTGCTTGTGTTTGAATCGAAAAATTAAGAATGAGGGACATATATAAAGAAATAGACTTAGAAGAAAGGGGATTTTGTTTGTGGTTTAATGAACGTGATGGTGAAGGTGAATGGAAATACGGCGATCTGATTAGTATAAAATTAATTTTATAATAAGTTGGACAATAGACTAATACAGTACAACACGTAAAGGAAGAATATCTCTCGGCCTACGTATATTATATTGGTCTATTGTCTAATTTACCGTGTAACTAATTTTATGCTAACCGAATCCGAAATATAGAATTAAGAGAAAATGGGAGATTGGGCTTGTTATATATATAAATAGGAAATGTGGGGTCCAATTAAATTTTTGTAAAAACTCTTTGACTTTTAGTATTTCATCGTCTTCAAAAGGGCCTTAAAAGAATGATCTAAAGTATATAAAGTAGGATCATTTACATTTATTAGTACTTTTTAATAAAATATTTCAAAAAAAGTGCATAAATAAATTATTTATAAAATTAGTGCATATGTAATTTTTAATTTACAAAATAGTGCATTGTTATCCTTTTTCTTTTTAGTTAACTGATATTGGTTGGTAATGGAAAGGAAGATAGAGGCGCCGAAGATCAAGGGATTATCTTATCCTTTTTTTTTAGTTAACTGATATTGGTTGGTGATGGAAAGGAAGAAAGAGGCGCCGGAGATCAAGGGATTATCGATTGACATATTGGCTCACATATTTTTATTCCTTTTTTGTTTAAAATCTGAGAATGTTTATAAACTTCACATCTGCAATTGATAACTAAACTTACATACTAAACCTGCAGTTTTTTTACTTCCACACTTCCAGTTTTTTCATAATGCAGTTGGTAATTAAATATTCATATCAAGGTAACCAAATTTTTATATCAAGGTAATCAATCAACCTCCACACTTACAGTTTTTACATAACGCAGTTGGTAGTCAAACCTTCATACTAAGGTAACCAATTCAGTTTTATTAGACTACCAATTTTTTTTGAATGTGATGTAGTTGGTAGTCAAACTTTCATACCAAGGTAACTAATTTAGTTTTATTAAGTTACTAATTTCTTTTTAATGTGATGCAGTTGGTAACCAAACACAATTATGGAGGTAACCAAACACTATTATGACAATTTTTTGTTGCAATAAATTTAGGTAACCAAACACTAGTATGGAGGTAATCAATTCCTGAATGTGTAGTAATTAATTTTTTTCGTGCAATAAATCTAGGTAACCAAACACTACCATGGATGTAACCAATTCCTGAATGTGTAATAATTAATTTTTTTGTGCAGTAACTCTAGGTGACCAAACACTAGTATAGTGGTAACTAAATATTAGTATGGAGGTAACTAATTCCTGAATTTACTTATTTTCGGTATGTATCTATATTTCTTACTTATCGACGCTTATTATAACTTAAGTTATGTAACGATCATGGTCTTCTTCTTTTTTTCAGGGTGGTGATCAGCTATGACTTCCCATTAAATCTCGACGGTGGTCAAGAAATCCAATACATATTTATTTGATGAGAGATGAATAAACAAACGGATTGAATAAAAGTTGAAGAAGAAAATTAATTCTACTTTTTTTCTTCTTCTTTTCGCCGATATAAAGAAGATTTCCAAAGACGGAAAGCTTATGATTGCAAGAAAGACGTCTTCAATTAAGAGAGTAATTAGATTGAGAGAGAGAGAGAAAGAGAGACAAAGCGAGTTATGAAAGATCTGAGGCTGATGGAAGACTAATCTAAGAGAGAGAGAGAGAGAGTAATTGAATTGAATTGAAGTAATTTAATTTACTTCTACTTAATTTAAGGAATTTGTGAAATTTAATTTACTTCTCCTTGATTTAAGGAATTTGTGAAACTAAAATAATTTAATGTGAGTATTGCATTATACTCTTTTTGTAATTATTTTGTAAATGCACTAATCTTGTAAAAACAATTTAATTGTTTATATTATTATAAAGAACCCTATAAAGTAAACAAGTATGACATTTATTAAGATCCATTGGTTTAAATTAAAAAATATATATATACTTTTTATATAATCTTGTAAGATTACTAAAGATAAATTTTAAAAGAAATTAGGGAATGAATATTTTCATAGCCGAATTTGATATTTTCGAATGTGGAGCCCCTTTTTTTAGCTACAGCGACTGTCTTACCGTCGTTATAGACTTATGACGACATTTTGCATGTGGAGAGTGTCATCATAGGTTTATAACGATGGGTAAAATAAGTTAAAAAGATGGTTTACATGCGAAAATATCAAATTTTATGGTAAAAATATTCATTCCCAAAAATTATTCTCTTTTCATATTAACAGCCAAACAAAACATCCTTTTATTAACAGCCAGACTAGGTAGGAATTTTGAGCTACTTTAGTTATTTTCTTTCTACGTGTGAGTAAACATAGAATTTGATCAAACAGGTAGGTCCAAGAAGAAACTGATTTCCCACACATTATTATGCACCAAACTTAAACTAGTCCTAGAAAAGAGAGAATTTCCCTCTTTAAATGCTACCCTTTCTTTTTCACATCCTTGGGCCGATCAATAAAAGTGTACCTTATGGAATTAAAAAGAATGGGCTGGACTATCACATATAGATCATACAACCAATTATGGTCTGGTTGAACCGGGGCCCAAATGAAGGTTATTTTTGGTAATTCAAGCTCACTGATCGAACCCTAATTCCAAATGCCAGTATTTAATCAGGAGGCAATAGCACGATGTTCCGCATTGCTCTGGTCTTTTGCTGCTCATCAGTTGTCAACATATAATAGGAAAGTCCAATTTTTGTTAAATACGTCAAAATCGTGATTTGTTTTCGATTGATTTTGCCTCTACACGGGAATCCTTGAACATGCGTGATGAAAGGATTGTTCGTGTTTTTATATGGAGTATTTATTCATGTAAATGGAGAGGCATAGAACCAATGCAGGAGACGTTGAGTCGCTTCGCCTTTGTGATTGTGCACAGGCGCAGTGAATAAGATCCGGCTATATCTTTCTTTTCTTCTTCTTCTTTTATTTATTTATTAATTTTCTGATTTTTCATCAGTCTTTGTTCCTAGTAATTTTTATTTTATTTTTATAATTTATTTATGAAATTCATATTTGGGGATCCTGTGATGGCATGAAATCTTTGAGACCTGATAGTCTTATTTTGATGACAATTATAAGCATTTTTTCTGAGGATCTTTCTAAAAGTTGATTTATTTATCTTTTGTTATATATATTTTTTAATTTAGATTATAGATAAAGATTTTAATAAAAGAGATGGAAGTAGATGTGATGAAATTTGCACTGGGCTCTGATACAATACCTGATGCACAATGCATGCAGCCTAGAAAGCTATTTCTGATCCATCCTCTTTTCTCACCAGTTATTTAATTATTTTTGGCTAGAGAAGAAATATGTACATTATTTACTAAGCATTGGTCTTTCTTCTCAAAATGCAGCAGTTGTTTTCTGCCTACTTTTTCTCAAACTTCTCTTTTGGACGAGTTATTGTAGTAGTAATTTTGGTCAACGGGCTTCAAAATGCTTGATAAATCAAACGACGTCGTCAGATAATAATCTCATGCTTTATTTACAATGCACCGAGCAAGCAAGAAGGGGAGGAGGAGCTGGTGTTGTGTTCCTTAGTAACGGGAAAAAGTCGATTTTCTTGTCTACACCAAAAAAAATCAATTTTTAATAATCCATATTTATCCTCTTGAATTATAAACACAACAAAATTAATACAAGGGTAATAAAATAGTATTTTATAAATTCAAAATTTAAATTTTCTTTTCTTTCATTTTATATATTCAGTAATATTAAAAGACAACTCATGTAAGTTTTATTTTATTTTGATCTTAAACTTTAAATCCAAATTATATATATATGAATATATATGTGTGTGTTTATGTGTATAAAATGAATGATTCATACCAAATAATTATTATATGTATTATTTTATTTTAGTAAATTGATTTTACAGGGTATACTAAAAATTCAACTATGATTTCTCGTTAATTTCAAACGAGAGAAGAGAGAATATTCAATTTCAAAAATCAAAGAAAGAGAACAAAATGCCTAAAAAATCAATGCACAATTAGCCAAATAAATTAATAATTTACAAATGCCTATACTTGCACAAACAAGGATCTACAAAATGCACCAACGGCAAGGCTCCACGGAAGCAACTGTTGGTGATTTGATTCAGGTTTCAAAGTTAGTAAAATGAACAAAATTCAATAACAGATCCGATTATAATCACCATCGGAAAAAGAAAAAAAAAATAACCCGCTAATCTTAGTAACGGCTAAACAAATAGGAGTTTAACTTGTAACTTCGGTAGATCACTCGGTTCCTCTACAGGAATGTTGTCTCAATTCGACTCGTGCTGCAAATGCCGTCTAAAGGCATAAAGTGACTTCAAAGGAAAGTTAAGCTGCAATAGCTTCACTGTTTTTCCAGAACAACAACTTGGGAACATTCCTGAACTGCTCATGGCGAAGACTCCTCCTAATAAGAGATACAAATATTGCAACTAGAATGACAAAAACTACAAGAAGCTAATCCATCAAACTACTGTAGTACATCACAGTATTACAATACAAAGAAGTCGTACACTTTGTTGATAAGAAAAAGCGGGAGAACCAAGCTTATCTTCCGGCATTCTACAAATCTTCAGCTAAATAAATTAAAAACTCAACCAATATTAGGGAGCAACAATGTTGCTGCTCACTAGCCGTACTTTTGTTGGAAGTATTCCCCCCCCCCCCCCCCCCCCCCATCACATGGGTTTTCAAGGAACTGGCCAAAATTAGATGTAGTAGAAATATGTTTGGATACAAAAACAATTAGTGTTCCAGTGCGCTTCTAACTGAGAGTCGAGTATCTAGCCCCATGCCTCTGGATATTAAGTCATGGTTTAAGAACAAAACAATGACGGTTATATCATCATGGAAATGACGCCGCACCTTCTTCTCAATCTTTCTAAGATCTGAATATCGCAACTCTCGTTTTCTAGCCGCTTCCTGGAGGGCAGCCTTGACAAGCCTCTTGGCACTTCCCTGTATTAGAAGACTACTGGTAAGCAGAAGATAAGTAAAGAGATGCACATTAACCCAATCGTACCAATAAATTAAAATCTAATAGATCATTTAATTTGATCGACGCTGAATACATATCAAGAGAAAGCATAACTATCAATAACTGCAAGTTTGCAATTTTTAGGCATGTAGAACGCATCAACACCAAAACAAAATACTGCCGCTGGTACGCCAAGATGTTCGTTCATTGTTCTTACTACAAAACAAGCTATCATCTACAAATGAAGTCAATTTATGTGTACCAACCATATGAACACCTACCATATATGGCAAGATAGCTAATACTTAGTTCAGCACTTGCACTTTTACTTTTATTGTGTGTGTGTGTGTAGCACTTTTTCCCATTCTTTTATTGGGGAATTGAAGATGTTGTGACTAACGAAGACACAATTAAAAAAGGAAGAAAATTTAATGAAAATTATTTTTTTCCCAAGTGCAACAAAAAAAATAAAAATCAGAATTTTAAGTTATTATGACTGAAATATTTTCATGAATGAAGCAAACTATACTGATTGTTCTTATTAGTCCAATCTGCAAGTAATTTTAAGTAAGAATATGTAAAGACTACAAATAGTATACAATAAATCACCAGAATATTGAGATTTGAACATCATTTTCTAAGATATTTGGTAATCAAGGTTTAGGAATTGGATTACAAGTACCACTCAAAAAAAAAAAAAAAACCTTCAAAATACATAGGAATTAGATACTCAATTTATACTAATAAAAAAGACATCATAAACATAACCTGCCCCTGCGATGCATAAGAAAAATGAATGCAAAAAATAAAAAGAGAAAGAGGACAGAATCTTACTGTGTGAGGATTATTTTGGACAATCTCCACAGCTTTTTCATTACTTAAGTGCTCCCATAAACCATCTGAAGCAAATATAAGGAAAGAGTCATTTGGTTGAATAGGATGAGAAAGAATAGACGGAGTGGCACTCATGATAGGCATTTTCATTGGTTCAGGAAGTCGGAATTTTGCATTAATTGGTTCCCTGTTAAAGTGCGCGTGCTTCATATACACATCGCCTATAGATCTAGAAACCTGCATTAAATACAGTGGTTGCTGATGAGAGAAACACTATCCAAGAGGAAGTGAAAACAAGCTGCAAGTTTAGTGATATATCTTGAAGTTCATAACTTGATTAAATATGCAGTTTTTTGGTAATAGTCTAGCAATGACTTAGAAAGGGAAAAAAAGCGAGAGGAAGAAATCCAGAATACATATGTTTGGCTGAAAATATGCTGAGCCAGGATTTAAAATTGCCACGATTCTATAAAAACCACACTTAGATTTGCAACTAAACATCATCTACTTCATATTAGATTTGCAATATCACAATTCAAAAATATAAAATGAGACAGATGGATACTACAGTACGGGAATAAAATTCCAAAATATTCATGGAACTCCAAATAAAGCACTATTGCTTGGTGCTTTTTAAATGCTAAAATAAGGGACCCGGCTCACGCCAAAAAAAAGGACAGAAGTAGAGCTTCATGACCTCCAGCATAGATTAACAATGAACAGAGGAGAACAATAGTAATTCGCCACTACTACAAACAGAGTGTCTGAAAACCAGCAATTTCACTTCTAACCACATTGGCTTTTAAAAAATCTAATTTTCTTCATGTCCACGCAAAAAAGAGCACATGTAGTTGGGAGCTTGATTATAGATAAACAATATTAAGCTCTCCTTTACAATATAAGATGAAAAAGATGCAAAAAGCACCAATAACTAGACTAGTTATACCAATTTAATGCATTAGCTAGTGCTCATGACATCTATATTTAGTGCGCCAACATATCTCTGATTTACATAATATATCTATGATACGTAGCATAGGATACTCTCCTTTTCTCCTTTAGGTTTGTAGTTCGAGACTACCTAAATAGTTGAAGAACAGGTTTTATGCCTACAAAAACATATAGAGAGCAAGTGGTACCTTATAAAATATAGGAAAAGTAACTAACAATTTTCAGAAGTTACTCAATAGAACTTAATATGCCAAAAAATTATCATTAAAGCAATGGTGTATTTGGAAGAACCTGAATAATGCCTTTTACTCTCCAAACTCCATGTTTGAGGACAACAATTTGAGGATCATCTACATGTAATTCTTTAAGTTCCCATCTAGTCTCCTCCACATTGGCATTGTGTTCTGTTGATAACTGTATAGCAGCCATAACTCCAGTGTTGCCAACTTTCCTCCCCAAAACAACACGAGAATCTCCAAGATTAGCCACAAAAAGAGTCTGCTCATATATCACTCCAACTAAACAACACGCTCCTACTGTTGCAAAATTGGGTCGATTGTTCCACATTTCTGTCACAAGAGCAGTAAAACCTCTCTCTGTTTCAAGAAAAGCCCTATTGATCATATCAGGTGTCACAACACCATGGTCCTCAGCTGATATTGCTGCATAAACACCAAACCTAATAAAACACCAGCATAAGAAGCTTCTCTTCTAACATCATATACCCAAAAAGCAATGACATATAAAGAAGCCCCAAAATGATACTTCGTACCAAGCACGTTTGGGGTTTGGGGGAGGGAATGGAAAACACATGAGGAAAATCCGTGAGGAAGAGGGGGAGACAGTGAGAGGGAGAATCAGAGCACCTAATCCAACCCTCCTTTTGGATGCAATGCCAGAACTGAACTAAAATGCCATTTTGAGCTTACAAGGGTCACTAATGCTATTTCTAAGAACCCAATGACTATGGAATAAATGAATGGAACAAATAAAATGATAAAAATACCAAATTGACGAGCAAACTTTCAACTTTGAGACTCAATTCAACATTTGAAATTCAGCAACCTCAGCTCCATAACTACAGTTCAATCAATGGTGCAATACTAGTACAACATTTCCTTAATCTATTCCCACTAACACACCAATCAAAATCCAAGAATCAAGCATCAGCACTAACAAAAACTACCTTATAGCAGCCAATCTGACCTAATTATAATTCAAGCATCGCTCTTTATAACAATCGCCAATTTTCAACAAGATAATTCACCAAAAAGATCACATCTTTTCATCACGGTTACATCTTCACATAAGCAAAAACTCACTAGATCAAAAGATTCAAAACACAAACCTTGGAAATGCCGGAACAAGTGATCGCACACATATCGGGCGGCCTCCGGGCCACCGTGACCATCGTAAACACCCACAAAGGTCCCAAACGGACCCGACTCAATCTGGCTCTGGTCTTCAAGCACCATGTTCGCCTGGACCACGGCCATCGAGAATGCTCCGCTAGCATATTTGCCCGTATCGAGAAACCAGAGCAGACCATCCTTGCCAAAATCGCCATTGATGTTGTTGCTGTTATTACCACCAGTACTCCCGCTATTGTCAGTACGGCCACCAAAAGGATTCAAACAGCGCGAGAGGAGATTCATTAACCCACCAAGCATCCCACATCTCTTGCTTAAAATTACCCCAAATCCCAATCCCCCTTTAAAAACCCTCCCAATAAACAATTTTGAAGTGGAGTTTTTTCAGATTAGTAGTATTATCTTGTAAATTGTCCTCCTCCCCCTCCAAAAATTAGGAGAAGAAACATATAGATATAGATAGAGATGTAAGTACGTAGAGAATAGAGAGAGAGGGAGAGCTGGGCTAGGAGGAGGAAGAGAGAGAAAGAGGGATGAGAAGGGAAGTGTGGGGTGTTGGATGGTGGAGGAGCAGGAATGTGGATGGTGGCGTAGGGAAGCATTTCGTTGGGTGTTATTTTCAATGTCTCTTTTTTTCATTTTTCCATTTCTTTATTTTTTGTATTTATTTCAATGTATATATACGGTATGGATTTTGTACAGTACAGCCTCTCCTCAAGCTTTCGATTCTGACAGGCTAACAGTATTTTTTTATTTTTACATTTTTACCGTTCTTTCTTCCTCTTTTAACGAAATTTTTAAATATATCTCAAAAAATTATTCGCGAGCCTTATTTATATAAAAAAAAAAAGAATATAATCTTATTTTATTTATATTTTATAAATAAAATAGAGTTATACTTCTTTATCTTTTATAAAGATAAAATTTATGAATAATTTTTTTAAATAAATATAAAAACACCCTTTTTTTTAAATGTATATGTCAGACCATTTTACTCCATCCATATTTTTCCAAGTTATTTATATTTTAAACAATTTAACATAAAGAATAACGTTAAGATGTAATGTATTAAACCAGGAGAAACATCATAAAAAATTTGTGTATAGTTGACCGATATTGATAATCATGTGAGATTAAAGAATGAAGACCTTGTATAGACTAATACAAGTAATAATACAACTTTCAAACTATATTGTTATACATTCTATAAAATAATAGTAAAAAAAAAGCCTTTAGTAAAAGTTTAGGACCTAAATATTTTTTTATATACCGAGTGGCCTTTGGCCCAATAGTTAACTCATGTAAAAATATGAGGTTGAAAGTTTGATCTTTGATGATTGTAATAAAGAGTATGTGTGTTGAGAATGTGTATATGTAAAAGTAGCTAAATATATATATATATATATATATATATTCTTATATTCCTTTGGTTTAGAAGGTTGTACTTCTTTAGCTTCTTGCGTCTTAATTCTCTTGTAATTTATTTAAATGGATAAAGTCACTGGTTTAACTGTGGAAGCAAAGTTTGATAATATTATTATCTCTAACTTAAATCTATTATTACAAACTTATAAATAACAATATTTAGAAATAAAAATTAGACAGCAATAATGTTTTATCTTTAAGCGATCTCTAGTAGGAGTGAGCACAATTTAGTTATAACCGAATAACCGAACCGAAATTTTATAACCGTAATATTACGGTTATTTTGAACAATTCGGTTATAACCGAATTTTATTTCGGTTTTCGAGTTCAATTTCGAATAATAAAATTTTACTATTCGGTTAACCGATTAACCGAATAGTAAAATGTAACAAAAAAAATTATTTTTTTTAATCCAAATATAGAACATATACCACCTTCTTTTTCAGTAAATATTACTTCTTTTTTGTGTTAATTTCGGTTATTAACCGAACTGTAAATTCGATTATTCGGTTATATACGAATTCGGTTATCAATTTGAATATCAAAAAATGTGTTAATTTTAATTTTTAATTATAACCGAATAATCTATTCGGTTTAATTATAACTGAATTGTTCACCCCTAATCTCTGGTGTGGATCTCGACTCATTTGACCTTACACAAATGTTTCACGATGGTTAGTGATGTTGGGTTGCTGTGAATATTTAGATGTTAATTTTTAAGTGTAAATAGTATATAATCTTATCTATATTAAAAAGAAATATTAAAAAATCCCTTTTATAGATGTAATTATTAAGTTTGTTCCCATCGTCCGGTCCCATCATTCGGCTCACAGGGACTAGCCCATGTGGGCTGCTCGATTATTTCCCATTAATGAACGATTGCACTCTTCCAAATCTTGAGTAAATGGCCAGAAGCGGCCATGTGAGGCCCTCAGAGGCTCAGACCAAACTTGGACGCCGGTAACCAAGCAATCAAGTAATGTAAGTCCCTCAGTTATGAAATCTGGACCTTGTTGTGGGCCTTGAAGTGATTGGGACTTTGGGCCTATAGCCCAACAGATAGTATATACTAATATGTGTATAAATAAATAATTGCTGGTTGAATAAGGAGTTTTCATATTTTTAGTCTGAAGAAGAGGTTTCTTGGTTACTGGTGAAAAAAAGTAAAAATTTAAACATTTGAATCTCTCATCAAGTATTTGTAATGTATTAGGCACACCCAAGTAACTATAGGGATAAATAGACTAGAAATGGTCCAAAGAAACATCACACAAAGTAGTGTTTTACTGGATCCCAATTGCGTATAATATAAACAATGATTTGTTCATTTAGTGCACAAGATTGTAGTACCTTAACTCGATAATGTAACCATGTATTTATATTAATCCACACCGGTTTAGTATACCCGAAGTTGATTAGAAATAGAAATTTTAATTAGAGAGCTTCTTGAGGTAATTAATAGGAAACAATTTAATATAAGAAGTCACAACAAAATATGACATTGACTTGTCCTAACCGTCATCGACCAAATAAGGGTTATACCAAGTATTATTAAATTCATAATTTATTTATTTGAGTTTATAATTTATTACATAAAATACTTAATTTTATAGAGCTTCTAAATTTAGATTCCGACCAAAATTGGCCAGAATACCTAAATTGTCGGCCAACAATACAAGGAATTAAGCTTTTTATTTGTTAAGAAATGGATCTGAAAATTATTTTGAGTGTTGTAGACCCACTTGAAACTAAGTGGACAACCAATGATCAACCTATACAATTCTTAGTTGGTCGAAAATTTAGGTATTCCGGTCAATTCTGAATTTGGGGACTACATTATATAAAATTAGATACTTTATATGGTAAATTATAAACTCTAATATTTTGAAGATCGAATTATAAATTTGACAGTACTTAATATAACAAAAGTATAATTAGCCCATCAAATAACTACCACCGAACCTGAACCAAGCGTCTCTCATAAGGGCTTGGCCCGGGCTCAGGTACTTGGACGGAAAAATCAAATCTTAACAAGTTGGGTTGATAGATTTATGACGTGACAAAAAAAGAAAAAGCAAACTTTGACATTAGTCAACACCATAGGGAAGCAACACAATATTTTGTCACCCATGATGTTTTCAACGAGCAAACTAAAGGGTACACAATTTATGAGCCGCATATCTTGCTAATATGTTTCATTAATCAGGACGTAGTACCAAATATTGCAATCGAGGTGTGGCCAAAAGACAGCCTAGCAGCCCCATCTTGGTTTAGGAATCTCTTGCGATGCAGACTTTTTTGTTTTCGGGGCCAGTTTAATCACAAATCTGGCTGCCCCCTGATAAACAAACACACCAAAACATATTTTAATTTTGTAACGAAAAAAATAAAACTATTTTCTGCAGGTCCTACTAAAGCATTAAGACTTCAAAACCACTGTTGATTCGTATTGTGAAAGACGTTTCCTCTTCAACTTGGTCGGGCTGAAGCTATTTGGATTGGACAAGTTTAGTCTTTGAGAGTGGTTAATGTGTCTTGTTCAGGACAATGTTTGGTTGGCATTTTTGAGACTATGTACATATATTATTAGCCTGTGGAAATGACATTTTAACAAGAGACTGATGTTAATATGTCCAGGCATTGCCTGGTTTTCTTAGGCCTTTTCAGTCAGCTGAGGGTTGCGTTTATGTTATAAGAAACAAGTTGTAAAAATATGTTTTTGTAGCTCCTTGAAATGGCAATTCAGCGGCCCTCTGCTGCCCCTACTCGGTGCAGTCTTGACGAAATATTTGATTCCAAAACTCTATTTGATTGATTGGTTCCATCCTAGAATCATAGTGATGAATTAGGAGAATCCTCACTCTGATAGACAGAAAAAAGTTCTAGTTATGGAAGACTTGATAATTGTGATTATCACCAAGTTTCATTTGCTGATTATTATCTAATGGCAATGGGAGTCAAGCCTAAGGGCTAAGACAGACACAATACAGAGAAGGGCCGAGCTGAAGGCACAGCTTCAGGCCATGCCCCCAGATTCACAGCCCAAGACACCAAGGAAAGAAATCACTCCAAGTTGTAAAACAAGAACCTAACTGTTGTTGATATATAAGGTGAAATAAGAATGGGCCTTTGTCTCATGCAATTTCTTTACAACTACTTGTTATCGGATACAGGTTATAAAACTACATTGACGTTGGAGTCATACTACGTATTGCAAAAGTTTTCACTTAAATTATAATTATCAAATATATCGATATATGAAATTGAATAAGATCATAAATATGGTCCATTATATCACGTATCTCAAATACCACAAATATTTAGTCACGTAATTAATGACAAAAAAATCGATGCATAAATTAACAGTATTATGTCATTTAGCCTCTACTTGAGGAGCTCCACTATTAATTTTATTTTTGCCTCTTTTAACATTTTTTGGGATGTAATCTTTTCAATTTTATGACTCTTTTGCTCCTGGCCGTCCATTAGACAGTAGTATATCACTAGCGCCTGTATGCTCCCTGCTTCGAAAACATGTATTATTATCACTTCTAAGTTCTAATGTATTGGTTTTATTTGTTTAATAAACAACTGTAAGCTATCTATTCCGTTAACTCAACCCCTTTTAACTCAAACTCGTAAAATCTTAAAATTTAAAATTAAATTTATTTAGATTTTAAAAACAACAAATTTTTATGATCAGTGATATTTTTTAAATAACATACAATGTTCAAGATCGATTAAAGTTAAATTAATCGACACAAATGGCAAAATTTAGAAATTTTGCCATTTGACCTTTTTGTGAAATAAAGGTACCAAAATACTTGAAAATGGGAAAGAAAAAAAAAAGGGTACTTAATCAACTATGCATGAACATAGAGATGAAAGGATGTGAAAGATGAATGAACCTTAATCATGTGGTTGCAAATATAAAGCTTATTATGAAGGCGGGCAATAGTGACAACTTACAACAAACTATGAATACTCCTGGGGAAGTTTTTGGTGAATCATGAAAGGCTTTTTGGAGACCAAGTTGGTCACCAGAGGGGCAAAGTCGAGGCCCCTCATGGTGGATTTTGGGGTTCAAGTTCATCCCCTCCCCCTTAATGACAGTTCTTGATGGCCCCCACAAAAAGAAGAAGAAAAGCATTTTGCTTGTTTTGTAGTTCACCAGAGAGAAAATACAGCCGTCTAATTGTTTGAGTCTCTAGCTACCTTTTAATTTCTAGAGAGCAGATTTCCAACATATTAGTACTGTGAGGTAATCAACTCAGTCGAGCCTTTTTTATGTTTTACACCCTTCCCAATACGTTGCTCCGTCGTCAGTTCCAAAATTAGAGATTATAAAGTAACATGAAATTCGCATCACGTTACAGTCGTTTAATTATATTGACTGAATACTATCACGCCACCGCTACTATAAATCTAGTTAATGATAGGGACACCAGACACGTTTGGAAAAATTAAATTTTTTTTAAGAGTCCGTAATTTTAAAAATATATATCTAATTTTAGAAAGTGGGATACCAAGGAAAAGAAGGAAAAAAAAAAAAACTTAACCCTTCTCATTCCTAAAATCTCAATGACCAATCTCTGAGCAGCTTGTACTCTTCTGCATATATTGTTGTGTATGCTGATGGCTTTTACCTCATAAGTGCTAAACCCAGCACAACTAAATGTATGAGCAAGCAAAGAGATAAAGAGGACCACGTATGAAGCCTTGAAGGATATTTTTATATTCTTGTTTCAGAGAGTTTTTGTCCTTTATGAGCACAATCAGACTAGATTATTATAAGAAATATACAGTGAACTCTACCAAGGAAGTCAGAAAGAATGAATCAAACATTTCATGGAAGGACCTACAGATCTGACCCTTTTTGTCAAGCATGATTTAATTAAGCTCATACCAAATTTACTAGCAAATAGACAGGAAAGAAGGCGGCATCGGCAGATCCATCACCCCCCGGGCAGCAATTATCAATACAGTTGTCCATAAGATCTAAATAATCAATTATAGGAAATGCTTCATGCTTCTGAATATATATAATTTAAAGCAACCATACCTAGAATTAGAAAGAGAGTCTAAAAACATTCGGACAGCTGAAATATAAGGCAAACCTTTTTGTAACCAAGTTAAAAGAAGCATAAATATTGGACAGTATTAAGTATATATGTGTACAGTTAAAAAGTCATTCTTGTATTTAGCTAATAAACTTGTTCATGAATTTTTCAAAGTTGATAATGGGACAAGTCGAAAATATGTGGCCACTGATTTTATTGACCAATTGAAAATGGTCCGATATAAATTTATTAGATTTTAGTATAAACTACTGTGAACTTACTACTAGACTATCATTATATTTGTCTTTTTCAAAATTTAAATAATTTACTCTAATCAACTTTAAATTTCGTAAATTAATTTTAAAAAATTAAAATATATCACTAATTTTATCATAGACGATCAGAGAGTGAGTATAATAATAAAGTAGATGGTAACAAATGTTTGACTTGTGCTACAAAAAAAAACAAAAATGAAATATGTATCATCATTTGTTGATAAACAAATGTGCCATCCATAAATATGATAAAACCACTAGTTACTACTAAAACCACCATCAAATACAACTCCATAAGTACCATAAAATTCCCTAATATATTTAACAAGAAGAAAAAAAGTTAAATTACGTACCCACTCCAAATTCAAGAGCTCTATTTTGTCTACTTAATTTGAAAAGTCAAGCAAAATGTATAATTTGTGAATTTATTAATAATCCGGTCTTAAATTTTATTAATATATCAAACTTAAACTCGTGTTATTGTAATTAAAATTTTATTATTACTATAAAATATTATTTAGTGTGTGAATCATTATAAAACGTGTGAAATATCCATTAAATACGTCAACGAGCAAAATTAGTCAAATTAATGAACCTGAATATATTATGTATTCTTATTTTTCTGTTTTTCATCTATAATTTTTGTATGATTGTCGATTACTCCTTTTTAAATTCTAACTCAACGGAACTGAAAAGTTTATAATTGACACTTACATCAAAGCGGGTATATAATTGGATAATATGACAATATACATGTCACAAGATGAGGTCCATTTCACTATTCCAAATGCAGAGAAGACATAATTCTGTACAATTATGTTTTGAGCGGTCCTAAAACCCAGTATAGGCTACAAATGATGTCAGTGGGATGAATGCAAAAAATCACACAAGCTTTTGGTGAACGAATGACATAACTCTAACGTTTAAGGTTCAATAAAAGATCATCTGGTGCAATCTCATAACTGTCAATAGATAAGAAACATACAGCAACTCTGTTCACTCAGCAATTCAATTTGCAATGCCAAAACCACAATGCGACAGCAGGTGCAGCCCTTTGGCAAAGATGTCAGCCCTTCTGCTGGCAAACCCCATAGATCAAATTAGTTGTAAACTGTCTGTGTATATCACTCTCTTTGGGTGCCATCTCCTGCATTGGAGCGGGCTGCTTGAAATTGAATGGCGTACTGCCTCTGCAAATCTCTAAGCTTTTCCAGCAATTCTTGGAATGTCGGGCGACTTTTTGGCTCACTAGTTCAACAAAAGTTGTAAATTGTATATAATCTCTATTCGCATTTAGAATTACACCAACAGATGGAAGGGTCTAGCCTGTTTTTTTTGTTTTGTTTATTTAATCACTAGCTTATAATCTACACTACTCCAATTCACTATAAATTCAAGAAATATATCGCACTTTTTTATGCATGTCCATGTGTGAGGCTCACAAATCTAATTGTGGTCTTATAATCCTAACTTCAACCTTGGGAAAAGAATATTGCGGCACATTTGACCAACCTTTGAAAATGTTGCTAACAATCATTTGATGGAAAGTATTTTATGGGTGGTCAAATTGATGATATGTAAAGCTTCTTTATTTTTTAAAACTGAAATGAAATAAGAAAACAAGCTTGAACAAGTTAAGAACCTGTGCCAGCAGCTCTCAATTATAGAAGCCCATTGCGGATCCACGTCTTTTGGGATCTCTAGCCGTTGGTTCATGAATCCTACAGCTCCAATTACCTGCAAGGATCCTAAACGTTGTGCTCAAACATGCCAATCTAAACAAGGTGCATCTGCTCAGTTTTTCTTAGAGTAATAACATAGACCTCCCTAATTCCATGCCAGAAGCAATGTTTGTTACCTTATTCTTTGGTGCCATGTGATCAGACTCAACTCATACCATCCCAACTTATATTCTTATGTCTAAATAAATATATTAGGAGTGAAATACCTGCATTGAATTAAGATTATCCCAAGGGATCTTCTCAGTGGCAAGTTCCCATAATATCACTCCATAGCTGTATACGTCAGACCTAGATGTTTCCAACCAAGAAGAAGTTAGATGCAAAGGTTGATCAATGCATAATTTCAGACTGAGCAGTGCCCTAATATTATTAAGACATACTTCTCATCCGAAGGTTCATTACGAAGAACTTCTGGAGCCATCCATTGAGGCTACATAAGAAGAATACATTAGATTGCAAGTTAAATCAAGAAAATTGTCTGTTTCTGCAGTACTGCCCTAATGAAAGCAATAAGGCATGCCCAGTGACGTACCGTTCCTTTTCCTGTTTTCGTTGTCAGAAAGGTGTCATGCTTGAGACGTGACAGACCAAAGTCACCAACCTATTGAGTTGTAAATAATGAGAAACTATGGTACTGACTGATCTTTTTTTTCAAGTTCTTTCTAATACAAGGTAGGAGAAGCGAAGTAGAGAGTTCAAACGAAAAGAAAGAAACAAAAGAGCAGTAAATGACTATTAAAAAAAAGGGAAGACCTTCACAGTCCAGTTCTTGTCAACAAGAAGATTTGAAGACTTCAAGTCACGATGAATGATTGGTGGGCTGTAGTGATGCAGATAATTCACACCTCTTGCCTGTATACGGAGCAATAAGACAGTGCATGATAAGTGATCATGAGATACAGATTAACCGAAAACTTTTTAATTACTCCACAATGCACTTCAAATCATTTAGTATCACTTCCTAAGAGGAAAACGAAAATATAAACAAAACGCAGACCGGCACACGGAGTCCATGTCCCTTTACTAAGCATCTATCCTTGCCCTAATCAATTAATCAATGAAATAATCGATAAACGAAAGTAAATTATACTCTGTGAAACTCACTATATCCAATGCCATGTGAATACGCCGTCTCCAATCTAATCGAGATGTATTCCTCTGTAGTAACCGAAACAAACTTCCACTGCAATACCACAACATAAATAATTAGAGTGTTTTTTAATTACAGAAGTCGGTAAGCTTATGATAAAGAAAGGCTCCGAATTAGCAGATATATTCTCCCTGCGTTTCATTTTATGTATTTTATGTGCTTTACTTTTGTTGGGGATGTCCCCAAATATTTTTCACACTTACAAACTAGTGGCCTGTCAATAGAAAAGAAATTGTGGACCCCACCATGTATTACAACTAATATGTTCATTCTTTTCACAGAGGAATACTTACTAAAAAGATAATCAAACTTTTTATCTTAAAATATGTGCCAGGTTGATTGTAACATAAAAAATGGGACAGAACAAGGGAATAATTCAAATATCACTATAGAGGTAAGAACAGGGAAGATTGCTTGCAAAAGATTATTCATGAGGAAAGTGAAGAATAAAACCGAGGAAGGAACTCTGTGACAATGCAGAGACGCTGCAGTGAAGTTACAGCACCCATAAAGAGCAGAATGTTCGGATGTCGAAGCCTTTTCATCAGAGATACCTGCCAAGCATAAAAAGCATAAACCTTACATCAGCATCAGATAGCAGAAAATTTTAGAAATCATTTAAAAGAAAAATCATCTCAAGCAGCTTCACTAGACCACCCATCTGACATGTATAGATTTAAAAAGATTCTTTCAAGAATTTCTTACAGATAAGTTGTGTGGCTGTTAAGTACATTGTGGATCTAATCTCACATGCTTTCTGGATAACTTAAATGCTAATTTTTGTTTTATCAGCTTGTAGTCATCCGATTTGTTCATTCATCTACTAATCACAATACCCCTTGAGATAATATTATGAGACTTTAACTTAGTAATTCCTACAAGAAAACCATTATCTACGCTATAGCCTACCATCTTTTACAAGAATTCCTGACTTTGCATTTATTCCTAACAACTGACCAACGATTGAATTAAGTTAAACCCCCTTCTACATCTTCCGAACAGTTCATATCCATAAAATTTATATCCATGTCTATGGGACTGTGACCAGAAAGTTGTCCAAGATACACTTTCATTAATATTTTATGTAAAGACTACCATGCAAGTAAAACTGAAGCACGGATTGGTGCTTGAAAAAGCATGTGGCATACATGTGCCTGTCCGCTTATAAATGGCAAAAGAAAGTAACAATGACTTTTTGAACTATCCCTGTTTTTAGCTAAAACTGAATCAACCTTGTTATATGGCTTAAACTCATGGGTTCATGAGCTCTGTAAAGAAAAGTTTAATCTGTGCACTAGAGAAAACTTCAACAGGGCATTGACTGTAAAAGCCACTCACCTCTTGTCTGAAAGCAAGTATGACATCATCTGAATATTCTTGTTTGGAAAACACCTTGACAGCAACATCCTGAACAACATTAGTGTCACAAAATTACATATGGGATTATTTAATCTGCAGGATTTTATATGGTTCTTCCCTTCTTGAATTTGATAAGTATTTCTTATTAAAAGTGAAGAAAGATGTTAATATAGCAGCATCTCAAGCAATCACAATGAGCATGCACTGGTCCTTTTAAAATGTGCATGCATAACCTAGTTGGTGATTCGAGCAATTTCAGAGCTTTTGTCTATAATTCACGATGAGATGTAATATCAGACATTTGGTTAAAAAACATAATTGCTAAAGCTTCAAATCTAGCATGAGAAAAAACTGAATTCTATTTTTCTATGTAGCGCATGTCTATAGACGAAATTTAAGGATGGGTTGAATGGAAATTTGATCATGTGACTTCTCATCTTTAAGTTGAACTATAGAAGTGTTTTCATGTATTCTTAAAAGGAAGAGCCAAAGAACATACTGATCCATACCACAGAGCATGGTACACTGTCCCACAAGAACCTGCCAAAATGAATATAAAAAGGATAAGCACAAATAAATGGACACCTTAACATGCACCGGTATTAAAAACATTATAAAAATAAAGACAATGTGAAATAATCTGCATAAAATATGACATTACAATGAGCCTTTTTGGATTTACTTTTATGGAATCTGTTATTCCTTTTTCAATTACAAAAAGTGAACTTCAGACTTTTGGATTCACTTCTTTGGTCCTAATAATCATGTTTTGGAAAAACCAGAGAAAGCAAGGGAAGTTGCTTTTTCAAAATTTTCTAATTCAGATTATCTGGTTTCAGCTTTTTGGAACAGAAGTGATCAAAATAAGCAAATTCTAACAGTTTTTAAGGTTATTTCATCAATCGTAAATATTAGAATATTTCAATAATCACAATAATCCCAAAAGAAGTAAGAAGTGAATCCAAACAGGCTCCAAGTCAATGGGTTATTCGTTTTCAAAATTCATAGTTTACACCTAGATACCAATAAATTATATTAGAAATGTTAAATGATATGCAAACAGCAATATAATATATTGAGATGGAATATAGGCAATTAATTTTATCAAATGATGCCTGGGTCATACATTGGAAGCTTTGTCAGCATTAAGTGGGGGGAAGTAAATCTGAAAAATGATACCTTGCCCAATCTGTTCTCCTATTGTCAAGTCTTCCCACAAGATTTCATAGTCCAAGGAATCAGTATCCACATCCACTCTATTGACAGTACTACTACTGGTACTACCGCTGCTACTTGCACTGCTTGTACTGTTAACATTAAATGAGGACCAGGACCCCGGAGCCTCATTATGAGTTGTTCTGTTAGTGTCAGACACCTGGCTTTCTGGCATTGCGGAAGCACTACAGGTCTTCTGATAAGCAGAGTCATTCTCTTGATCATTATGTAACCAGGGCCAGACAAAATGAGCAGTCGTTGGCTCCAAGCCTTCCCGCTCATTTCCCTTCCATGGCCATGATATACCTTTCTTACCCATCCATGCCTCTGCCTTTGAAGTAATAATCTTGTGGATCCCAGGTTTCCCATCATTCTCGTCGCCAGAATCTCTCGAGGGTTTTCCAGCGGAATACTCGTCATGACCACCATGAGAAAAGACTCCAAACGGAGACGGTGGAATTTCTCCTCTTGGAGTGCTAGCGCCACTTGAAAGTGCATCTTCCTTATGGTCTGAGAGAGCCGTTTCCGACATACCATGATCAGAATGATGACTGTCTCCACTTCCACCTTCATAGACCATGGTGTTATCACCAGTCTTAATTTTCGATTTGACCTTGTTTGTCACCTTGGACGCCTGTTTTAGTGTTACTAGAAATCAATATAAGGCTTACACTAAAATAAAACTTAATATTCCAAGAACTATCATACTAACCAAATTTGAGATTTTTGAGGCAATTGCAACTTGTAGAGGCTGCTGAGGATCTAGTCCCAGTTTAGCTGAAGCAATTCTTCTAGGACGGCTAAAACTTGTATTGGCTTCAGAGTACGACCCAGACAAAGGTGACCTCATTTCTTGAAATGGCCTTGAATCAGTTGATACACAAATAACCCCAACCAACTTGCCATTGTCATCGAAGAATGGAGTGTTGGTACAAACGACTGCGAACCTTTCACCTTTCTTCGTCTTAATGGGGAACTGCCCAGACCAACTCTCCCCTGCTAACGTACATTTCATTATATTATAACCTACAGCAAGGTCTTGAGAATCTGCTAAGAGGTCAAGTGGAGTCTTTCCATGAGCTTCGGTAGCAGAATAACCATATAGTCGCTCAGCAGTTAGATTCCTACACAAATAAATAACACCCACAAGGAAAAAAGATTGAAACTCTAATTATAATTACTTCAATCTTAATCTAACAAGACCAAGTGTTTCAAGCACATAACATGAAAATACTAATCCAATTAATAGTTTTCAAGGGTTCAATCACTGATATTTGGTTCAAACTCCACTTAAATCAGAAGCAATAGACAATGGTCACTCTAAAAGCTTAAGAACATCACCTATCTGCTATCCTAAAAAGCAAAGATAAACAATTAATACCTAGTCTAAAAAGAACTGATATTGGCAAAACATTAAGTATTTATCTTATAAACTCACCAGTAAATTATGAGACCGTCGAGATCAAATATATGAACTGACTGACCCATTGAATCCAGTATATTCAAATACTGGCTGTCAGTAAACTTCACCTCCGGCGGCACCGGCCGCGGCGCCATCCCAATGCCAGAGTTATTACCTTCAACACTCCGACTTTCTCTCTGCAGAGGCGACGAATGCCGGAATGAAGCAGAACCCATCTTTAATGCGGCCGCGGAGCCACCTTCGAACGCTCCACCGCCGACCCCCCGTCGCGGTGGTGCCGCCGTCCGCCTTTGGGGAGAAACGGAGTGGGACCTCTGACGGCAGAAATTTTGATCGCCGGAGACGATGAGCTTAGACATCTCTTCCTTGAGCTGGGCATGCCCTACTTCTAGCTCTTGTATCTTCTTTAGTAACTCTTCAGCTGGTGGTGTATTCTCCATTATTTCTTGATTCTCTCTCTATTCATATATGTATATTTCAAGAAAGGGCAAAGGAGGAGACACTCATGGATCTATCACTGATTCTCTTTTCTCTCAAACTAAATTCTCATTCCAAATATGTATAATATATATTTATATGTATATCTATATCTCAATTGGGGAATTTTTGAAGAGTGATATGGGCTTGAGAAATCAAGAAGCAAGGAGGTAGTATAGTACCCTTTTACTAACAAAAATCCTTTTCCTAAATAAAGCTAAATCCTTTGTTGGGTTTATTCTTGGCTCTTGTTTTCTCTGTCTTGCAACATTGATTCTTACCCTCTTGTTTGAAGAAGGTTCTGGTTTTTGGTGGTTTTCTTTTTCTTTCCTTTTTTTAA
Organism: Hedera helix; assembly: GCA_947179155.2. Taxonomy (NCBI): domain Eukaryota; kingdom Viridiplantae; phylum Streptophyta; class Magnoliopsida; order Apiales; family Araliaceae; genus Hedera; species Hedera helix. Next base: position 36,199,158 of record OX359281.1, read on the forward strand.
TCTTAGCTATTTTGGCAAGTTGTTTTTCTTATAATAATTGTGACTTCCAATTTTTAACCCACTTGTTCAAATTGTGCGTTTGGATCACGATGGATTCTATGGCCAATAAATGTCCATATTTTATATTTTCGCAACATCCGGTGGCGCGTGAACGGTATTCTGTCACTCATCCTTTCCTTGTCATTTAAGAAAGCTTAATCCTCCACTCCATGTTTTAATCCTTCCACTCATAATTTTTACTCTAGTATATATATATATATATATATATATAATAAGATGATGGAAAATGACTTGAAAGATGGAGATGACTTAAATTTAATAAACAGGGGAGTACCTTCACACTTTGGATTGCTTAAATTTAATTAATGTCTCCCTTTTTATCAAAAAAAAAAAAATTAATTTCCCAATTGGCTTTTATGTGGATTAGACAGACTTACATGTTCGATATGCGTGGCATAAGTTCATTTGTACTAATTTAATATGATATTAATTTAAAAAGATAAGTTAAAGTATATAAAATAAAAGATAAATATTTTTTTTAACTTTTATTATTTATTTAATTTTAAATTAAATAAAACTCTTATTATATTCTTACGCACACGCAAGCACTTAGACCAGTGTATCAAAAGTAAGCTAGTGGGGGGTTTGTGTTTTAACAAATTCATAAAGCTACCATGCATGCATTTATGTCCAATAGGGATAATACTATCAATAAAGTTCACTTTACTTTTGCTAATTGAAGCCAGTCCTTACACCATAAATAAAAGGAGAGACACATACAGTCCAATCGTTTTATAGAATGATGGATTATTATGGTGCATCTCTTCTTTTACCTAATTAATTAATGAAAGATGAACCAAAACAAAAGGATTCTTCAACCACCTTTCTTCTTTTTATCGAATTATCATTCTTACTTACAGAAATATTAATTCAATTCCCTTAATATATTTCTAGGAAGTCAAGTGCTGTTTGTTGTTGGGAAATGACATATTCTTAAGAAAACAAATTTGATAGTCTGTGTGAGACACGGATTATATTTTTCACAAATGATTTGATAATTTTTTTTATTGATATACATAAATTGTTTTTTATTAACATAATATATATAATATTGAAGATAAGTTGGATCAACATTATAAGTTTTAAAATATAGGTAAACAAGAGTCATGAATGTTCCTTAATGCGTATTTAGAGTACAAATTAACAAAAAAGAACACTTTATATTCTAACAAAATTTATAAAAAAAATAATTACTTTTACTACTTAGTGATTAAAAATTATAAATAAATTGTCAAGAAGGATTTTTTCATATTTTGTGTCCATAATTTGAGAAAAATTAATTATATTTATTCGATTGAAATTACATAAAATAATTAGTATTTCAAGAAAAAACTTTCCAAATTCTTGTTCTTTAGTTTAAAAAAAATTAATTACAATTATCAGTTATCGGTTGAATATTGAATATAACAATTTTTATTTAGCTCATAACCATCCGAATTAACTTATTTTAATTGACAACTAATTATATCATTTCACCTGAATTACACTATTTAATTAAGAATCGACTTAATTTCAAATTTTTAGATATAAATATAAATGTTAATTTGTACCTTAAGCGACTTTTTTTCTTCTTTTGGACATGATTTTAAGGCTCTATTTAAGTCAACTGTGTTTATGCACATGAGAAACATATGTTCAACTGACGTGGCTCGTAATTAAGAATAAAAAACTTCTATCCAAATTTATGATTTAATTCCTTTTCTTTTCTTTTCTTTTCTTTTCCTTTCCTTTCTCTCTCTAAAATTTATTGCCACCAAGCTTCACTTGAATTAATTTATTTGCGTGCACAACGTGATTAAATTTTCGAGGGCGTGCACGCAAACAGTTATATACGGGCAGACTTTTATGGACAATTAAAGTAAAACAATAAACATTGCCAATTTTGGCCCAAAAGGCTCTGTAATTTATTAAGAATGATGAGAAATTCATATTTCTGAGTTTCTCAATGGCTAAATTTTTCCACAGCAATGATTAATTGAAGCGAAACGAAGCGTTTTGAATTGAATTAAAGTAAGGGTTAATAATGCCTATTGCCGTCTATTTTATTATAAGATTATATTTATTTATAAAAAATATATTTAAAATTAGACTATTTATTTTAATTTAATATCATTTTACACTAGTTAATTATTTGATGATGAATTATTAATCTCTTAATATTTAGCTATTAGTCCCATAAAATCATTTATTAACTTAAAATGAGAGAGACTATTAATCTCAATTTTTTCATGAAATTATATAATCCCGCATAAATAGTTTTAAGAATAATAAAAAAAACAATTCATATAATTATTTAAAGGACTATTAATCCTCTATAATAAAATAAAATAGTCTGAAGTAATATTAAATTAATTCAAAATATTTAATCCCAAATATATATAGCCTAAGATCACTAAATACCTCATAAGTTTCCTAACGGAAGATAAAAAAGGGAAGAAAACTCTAATTTTTTTGACATGGTTCTAAGTTTTTTAATTAACATAATACAAAAGAAAAAGGACAAAAAATAGGTCATTATTCTTGTCAATTTTTTTCGCACAAAAATAGATGAATTGGACGAAAAATTAAATAATATAAACAAGTATTTTATAGTTTTAAGTATACCCTCCAGAATCAAACACAACAAATTAATATATAGATTTAGAATTAATATTTTTTCCCCTTAATAATGGGATTACAAGCTTAGGATCAAATGGCGTTTAAAAGTACCAAACTACCCGTTTCATTCAACGTTATTTATTTTAATTGATTTTTATGGTCAAATTAATCTAGTTTAAAATCAAAATTTGTTCCTACGTTTATTAGAAATAGGTACGAAATTATTATCATAAGAAAGTACATCGAATATATTAACAAAGTCAACTTATTTAATTTTAAAAATTTTAATAGATTTATTTAATTGTTAATCTTAAAATTTGTCAATTTAACCATAAAAAATTAATTAAGACAAATAAAGCCGGATAAAAGAAGTATATTTTAAAGAGTTATTGTTGCAAACAAAATATTAAGTCAAGAAAATTGATATTTTCACTATAAAAATTTGATAATTTTACAAATTTTCTTTTATATGAATAATATATAAGACTCACATTTATGCAAGTATTTAAAATCTTGTCAGATATCAAAATTCTCTTATAAAAATAATAATCCCCTAACTTAATTACTTCATTAGCACAAACCTATCTTATACCCTTATGGGTTAGTTCAAGGAAAAAGATACGAGTAATGATGTTTTATAATAATTTATTCAATGATTTTTATAAAAAAATGATAAAATATATTATATAAATAATGAATTCTATTATTTTTTACAAAAATAAATATATAAATCATTGTAAAAATAAATATACATAACAAAACTGGTTAGCTCAATGACACATGACCTTTGTCTCTATTATGGGTTTGAACCTCCTGCTCCCAGCTATGTGATAAGACAACCTAGTCATGTAAAATAAGAATTTACGTACCCAAAAAAAAACTGCCTAATATCTCCATTCTCTTAGGAGTCTACACTCAATGCATCTAGATGGCTGGCATGGCCAATTGGCAAGTTGGCCACATAACTATACAGCTAAGGGTCAGCTGTGTTTTGGAATTCATAAGTCGTACTTTCTTTAAACAACGAACCTAGGCCAAGTCTGTGAAAAAAATAACAAGTGAAAAAAATAACATGAATTAGCACACTTCAAACTACTTTATTTGATTAATCTTTCGAGATATAAAAATAATAATAAATAGTCTATAAAATTAAATGACAAATTAATTATTAAATAAAATAGTTCTTAATAAAAATAAATTAATACAAATAATCATATCTTATTCTATATATTATTTTTACAAATAAATGTAATCGAACTTGGTTGTAAGATAAAATTGAACACTTATTCTAAAATATTTATATATAAAAAAAAAAGAAGAGGATTTTAAAATACATCATAACATTATTCAGGTATAATCAATCAAAGATTAAAATCATGGTAATTAGTTTTCAAAGCTTCAATCATTCACCATGAGATGATCATTTGTGTTTCATGATTAGCTCGGAAAGTAATGCCATTGTTGAGGGTCATTCTCCTTGCTAGCTCAGAACAAGGATGCCTTTACATAAGGGAAAAATATAAGTTTATAATATTCGGTAATAAAATAAATTTTAATTATTAAAAAATAAAATTTAATACAAAAATTCGTATTAAATTTTATTTTTTAATAATTAAAATATTTAATTTTATGATGGAATATTGTATGTGTAACATTGTGACTTGTCTTTACATAAGACTCAGGGGATCTTGTGTGTGGGACCCAACCTGCAGATTGGCTGGCTAAAATATTTCAACGACCATTTTTTGCAATTTAGCTGCTAATCTATTAGCTAGCCCGTATCTTTTTTGTACTTGACAGTTGAATTGTAACAGGGTTCGAGAGGTAGACCAATAATTGGTATGTTTGGCAGTAGAAAAAGAGCAGCATGTATACTGATTTGGCCCATAATTTATATATTTATTTTTATAAAAATTGATAGAATTTATCGTAATAGATCTCATTATTTTTTATAAAAATTATTATATAAATTATTATAAAATATCATTATATATATCTTTTTTCAGAAAAGGAGCAAACACAGGATTGATGGACTTTTGGAACCAAACTTGCAGATTGAGTCAATAGCTCCCAGGCCAAATCTTGAACATAAAAATTATATTTTTACCTTCGTCTTTGCAGACCTCCAAGTATTCGTTTCCTTTTTCTGACACCTTCCATCTATATCCTCATTGATATTATTATTGAATTTTAATCCTCGTAATTTGTGACTTTTAACTTGATTGTCTCCTTTGAATTCTAGTAAAAAATATTAAAAACTTCATTTGTGCTTGGGCTTACCCAAAAAAATTGTTGGCTTGATTATTAAACTGTCCAGTAACCAGTTAGTACTTGTTATATTTTTGACCAAATAAAAGCTGCAATTATTTTTAAAACTAGTGTGATAACATATGAACAAGACTTAATATTTTTTATTTAAAAAGCACGAATGGAAGATATTATCAAATTATAGTTAAAAATATATTTTATTACAAAATATATCTTTTACTTAATAGATAAATGTATAAATGAAAATTAAAATAATTTTTTGAAGTATAAAATTATAAATATATATTTATATATATTTCGAGATTTGATATTTCCACAAAATTCTCCTCACATGAATAGTAAATGAGACCCATATCAAATGAGTGAAACCTTGTGGAAATATTAATTTCTTATATTTACTTATTTAGGAGCATATCACTTGTAATAAATTCATCACGTAACTTTTATTTAACAACTAATATTACTCATTTATTACATCCCTCTGAATGCCGGAGATTCGTACATGAATGGAATGGAATGGAAATGTGTGTTGGAGAGTGAGTGCTGCTGCAGCCATTCCAAGAAACTCGTCACTTGGTGTAAAGAACATCTTCCCATGGGTGACGGTATAGTGGCTGTTTCAATCTCTTCTGATCAAATGTATGCCTGAGTATTTATTCGAACGAGTGTGCAAATTAGTTAGACATAATTGTTTTAGAAAGAGAGGCCCAATCAAGAATTCTAAAAACCCAACTCACCCGATGAGACCAATGGAGCGAGCTAGTACAAAGAGCCCATTTAGGTAACCAATCTCAACAATCTCATCAATTTCTTGCTTGGTGAACATTCCACTGCCAGCCAGGAGATCCAAGAACAAGGACCCAATGGCACCGTCGACATTAAGCACCAGATTATTTGCCTTGGAGAGAGTGTAGGTTTCAACTTGAACTGCATATTCCATGTACTTAACGGAAGGGAAATGGGTGCGTGCAAACAGTTGCAGAAGCTCTACTCGCTTATCTCTGTTGTCACCTCTCTTGATCCTTTATTTTTTATATTATTTCACAAGAAGAAAACACAATTTTCGAAGTTACAAACATTTTGACCGACCGGCTACCAAACCAAGATGATATCAACATCTAAAGAGCCAAGAGAATGAAAATAATGGGTCCAAGTGCAGACCTTGTACTCGGCAAAAACAAGAAATGTACTTATGATAGAACCCAAAAAGGTTTGTACCTGTGTCCAATTCCTGGAACACGAATTCCCTTCTTTTTCATACTTTCCACAAACTCATAGGGTGTAAGATTCTGCATAGACAAAGAAGGGTTGCAAACATTTGAATATTATCAAACGCCATGTGTTAGCTGATGAGGCATTGTAGCCTGATAAATCGCAGACTCACCCTGTCATAAGCATCCTTGAAGTATCGAGCAGCATCATCAATAGCCCCACCAAATCGGGGACCAATTGTTAGCAAACCTGTTTCAAAGTTCAATTATTACTCTTCCATTACAATCAGCTTGGGGCAATTGCCATTTAATTCAAGAAGCCATTAAATGCTTAAAACTTACCTGAAACAAGACTGGATACTAGGTCTTTTCCAGCCCTAGCTGTTACTATTGTGTTGTGAGCACCAGATACACAAGGACCATGGTCGGCACATAACATGATGCAAATCTGATCAAGGTTAATCCCAGTAAGGGAATAATGATATTTAGCTTTTAGATGGAATATTGACTAGACTACAAAATAAAGATGGCGTGACAAGTGACAACAAGGAATAGTACATTTAAACTGAACAAGATTTCAGACATGTGCACATAAATGATAAGAAGAGGTATTGACATAAAACATCCATAGACCTCAATAAAATGTGTACAATAACGGGGAAGGCTGCGCTTGAACCACAAGAGGGAGATAACGTCGCCCACACCATATCCTTGTTCAACAATTGAGGACATTGGAACACCAGCATAACATGGCTCTTCGCCTGAAAATTGGTATAATTATGCAAATTCAGAACAGTCAAATCAACTCCCAAGCCATCAAACACTGCAATGCATAAGGTCAAGTCCATACCTCTATCATCAGAGATGGTAGAAATAATATGAGTTGGAGCTCGTACTTTTCCACTCTTAATTGCAGTATTAAGATCCTCAGGGATTTGTGGTGGTTTAACTTCCTTTATCGGAGTGATCTTGCCTCCCTCGACCTAAAGAAAGAGCATAGGCATGATTAGTGAATTTGGCAGTGAACGAAAAAATTACGATGGAAGCTGATACGAGGGTCAAGATATGTGAAGACTTGCCAATTTCTCAAATGTTTCCTTGATCGAAGTTTCAAATGCTTCATATGAAGAGGGAACAACAGCTCCAGCATCCTTAAGTGCTTGATTCTTGGCTTGTGCAGACTCCATCTCACCACCACTCTTTGCCCCCTAAATAGACAGCATAAAGAAAAATTAGAGACATTCCTGATTGTGACGATCATAAACATTACCCTAGACGAACTCCCCCACCCCCCCACCCCAAAAAAAAAAATAAAGGCACTTAAAAAATGGTATGGAAGGTTTCGAGGTAGTAGCTCACCGCATGACCGAATTGTACTTCTGACTTGAAAAGTCGTGCACAAGTTCCACTGACCCAAGCAACTACTGGTTTATTTATTTTACCCTGTTTTAAGGCTTCAACTAGGGAATACTCATCTCGCCCGCCAAGTTCCCCAAGTACGACCATCATTTTAACCTGAGTCAGACCAGAAAATCAGTTTAAACAAAAATGAGGTCAACTGCAAATAATTCTCAAAAGTAGGAGAAATGAATCAGAATGTCCAAACTTATGCCATACATGCCATCAATAGCCTTAGTCAATAGTGTATATGCAAAAGAGGATCCAACAGTTATCCCCAGTTTTGATCTTAGCTTCAAATTCAAAAGTTTGAGTCTTGTGACCTTAAATGGTTTAAGGCTATTTCTTGACGTTAAATGATTTACAGTTATAAAACTTGAGATTGATTGGTCAAAAGCACTCAAATTCTCACTTTGTCAGTCACAACACAGAAAACATATAAAAAAAAAGTATATAAAATTTGACTAGTTCAATACTGCAGCTTTTTACCATTTGTATGGATTTCTAGGATGGTCGAGGACTTGGGTAGCTTCAGGATAAAGTGTTGCATAGAGGAACAATAAAAACCTTTACTTGAATAGACAGTGTAGGGTGCAAATGTAATCACTTTCGAGATAATTTCAATGGCACAAGGTAGAGTTTACAGGCCAAAGAATTATGCAGCCTCTATCAGATACAGATTATTGAAAGCTTCGTCTCTAAAAACCAAACCATGACATAGAAATTGCAACTCTATAAGACTTGAACAATGATATCTTGAAACAGTCAGTTAAAACAGTTATTTACCTGAGGAATGTTGTTAAATCTCAGAACATGATCAGAGAGGGTAGAGCCTGGGAAAACATCTCCTCCAATTGCAATACCTACAGGAGTTTATAAATTAGCACCCAAAGTATATTCTGGTCTAAATTTGTGTCAAGGCATCCAAGAAAAGAACACCACAAAATACCCATCATGTATCACCTTCGTAAATTCCATCCGTCACACGAGCAATTGTATTGTATAATTCATTGGACATACCACCCTGTAGTTTTAGAGAATTATTAGTATTTCTTGCAACCACTTAAATGAAGATTCCACTGAACCAGCTAAGGACAATAGTTTTTAAGAAATAAAAAGTTTGACCAATATAATTAATAGGACCTTTTTCTTTTTCTTCTTCTTCTTATCTTAAAAGTCAGATTTGATTAATAGAACTCAATTTTCATCGTGCAGAAGTTTTGCAAGTGAAAATTATATCAAGAAAACCTAATATAGCATCACCAATATGGTACACAGAAACAGAATATCAAGAAAACAATTACAAATAATCAAGATATATCATTGAATTTGGTAGGATTTCTTAGCTTCTAAAAAATAAAATATAATGGTACTACTGCTTTTGACAGCAGAGTAAAGGCCTAAGTAAACCACATTTAAATAAAAAACAAACAAACAAGAAACCTGGGAGGAGTACTCACGGATTTGGATACAAATCCAACAGATCCAGGCCTATATAGCTTGCACTGAATGACGTTATCAATTGTTCCAGCAGTGTCACCAATCTTAAAAGCCCCAGCTTGAATACCTCCAACAGTTGCTGGGCCAATAACAACCTGCACATACCATCAAAACATACCACAAGATGCAATCTTAAACTACAACATAATAACATTATGATACAGAGAGATCAAGTGCACAAGCAACACTAAGCTAATAACAATATGTATAACGGTCAATTAACTGCATTGTCTTCATCTATACCCTATAAGTTTAGCAAGGTTAAAATGTCATCTAGCTGTAAATTAAGGACCAAAATCGAGGAAAATAAAATCATCATTTTCTACCTTATTGTTCGCTCTTGCGAATGCAATCAATTCCTTGGTGTCTGATTCAGGAACACCTTCAGCTATTATAGCCACAACCCTAATGGTTGGCTGTTTGAGAGCAGACTTAGATGAAGCAGCAGCACTGGAAACATATCAATTGATATAATTAATAATAGTATAATAAAGTAATTTTGCATTTCAGGACATTATAAACATTTGAGAACTGACCTTCTGAATGATGCAAAGTTTATGAATACATCAGCAGTAGGGTGCGCAGCACAGGCGGCTTCAATGCTGCCAAACAATGTAACCCAATTAAGGTTAGAAAACTCAACTTGAACTGCAAATCCATTACTCAAATCCACAAGACGAATTGCACTTGGCTTGAACCATTAAAGAGCCATAGTCAACGAAGCAAATTCAGCAAGGTCCACTCCAAGTACAAGTTATTGTCAGAAGTAGACAGTTTATGATTGAGTTGTAACATTCCCAAATTGGAAATGACAACATTAAGCATGTATTTTCACTCCCTCTCTGTCAATTCAAGTGCATATTTCTCACACTCAGTTTTAAGTGACAACATGTTTATGTTTTCACAGCCTTCAGCAGCACTGACCAAGTAAATGCATATTAGGAACTTCATGTCACTTTATAGTCTAAAACTAGAAATATATCTCTAACATTGGAATGGAAGGAGTATGTTAGTTACAAGCATGCTAAAATATCCTTTTCAAATTCAGGATCAATACAATTTACACATTGAATGGAAAACATAAAACATCCAGAATGAACCAAAAAGGAATAAAACGCACGTTGAATGTACTGGTATGGCAATTTCTTCCTGGCCAAAAAAGAGTTTCTGAAATCCCTCAGCACCGGGATTAATGATTCCAGCAACTGACGGTGTTTCCCTTCCTGTCAATACAATAAAATAATAAGCACATGTGCTCAATCAAAAATTTAACATTGGAAAAATAAAAATCAAGAACTTGATTATAATGAGCAACTGTACAGAAAGGTATACACACCACAAAGGAAGTCAAAATCAAGCATTCGTTGGATAGGTAGCTGCTTATAGTTGTAGAACAGTGCTTGTGTAGTCTTGGAGAAAAGTTGTCCGGTAGCCATGGTGTTGATTCGAAGGCAACTGTGTGGAAATAAAATGTTAGCATATAACTTTCTGATACTTCAAGTAATGGTGAAATTTAAAGGAAAAGGTCCACCAAAAGAATTGAGAAAACTTCTGCGTGACAGATAGACAATTTAAACTCACATAAGAGATAAGACAAAGCATGGAATCATCCTATAATATCTTTTGTACTCTTTAAAGTTAATACAAAAAGTTCTCTACAGAACATACAAGCAGTGATTTTCGAAATTTCCCCTTTTATGACAAGCTTGCTTTCTGTGATTCAACTGTTTGCTATCTACTTCCTAGAACTAAATTATAAGCAGTGCAAATAAAGATCTCCCGAAAATAATAAACATATGTGTTTTGAAGTTTCGAAAATGGTACAACGAAACATCACCTAAAAAAATCACCCTAAGGTTTCATGGAAAACACATGATATGACGATATTAATTTTTAATCCCAATATAAGAAATCCCTACACAACCAAATAATAATATATGAAGATATATTATAAGGAATTATGTCCACACACTCTATGATTTAAACAACACACAATTAAAACCCGTCTACCCAATTATTATTACTCATAGATAAAAAAATTATTTAAAAAAAAAAAGGATTGAAATTTGAATCAATGGTGAATGATCCCTAAAATTTTAACGAAGTTGATCTTCAGCATTCAGAAAAACTCACAAATTAATGAAGAATTTGAATAAAAATCGAGTATTTCGAGCAAATAATGACTAAAAATACAGATAAATTAGTCACGCACCAGATCTTGATAAGCGAAAGCAATGTGGGAGGGGTACAAGTTAAAGCTGAACCTCAAATCAATGAGAAACTTTAAATAAAACCGTCGAGGTGGATCTGTATCTAAAATCTAACTGAAATTTTAAAGCTTCAACTACTTCCTTAAACTACAAGTCACAGCATATGGCATCGGAATCATCCAAAAATTAAACATATTTTCAAAGAGATCCCTTAATTTCAAGAATTACCCAATAGAGACAAAGTGGAATCATCAAGAATTAGCAGGAAAAGACGAAAAAACAGATCTAAAATTATGAATTTGTCATAAAAAAATGGGAGAGCAAAAAATGTATAAATGTGCGAGTATTACCTGGTTCTCTGAGTATATGTTAGACAGAGAAGAAGAAATGCTCTGCCTCCTGAAGTCAGGGGAGAGGAGTGAGAAAGAAATGCTCTAATGGGTAGATAGGAGGAGGGGATGTGCTTATATATATGAAAGAAGAGAGAGAGAGAACAGCTGCCCAAGACGAAGGAATGCGTAGAGGGAGAGGGTCACGTGGTGGCGGATGGTGGTTAGAATGCTAGATGATTGATGATTTTGGTATAATTTAGTACTATATATGTATTTATTTTTATTTTTTATTTTATTGTTGTTATTCTGTTTTGTTTGTAAAATGGAGGGAGAGATAAATTATTTGTATTAATTTATAATTATTATAGATTAATTAATTTTATGATTAGTACATTATTTAATTTTATATATTATATTCAGTCATTTTTAGGGTTATTTGATAATAGATTATTATTATAAATAAAAATATAAAATTATATAATCCCCTTGAGGTATAAATAAACTTAAAAATAATTACAAATAATTTATATATTAAATAATAGACTAATTGTGATAAAAAAATTAATAAAATAAACTTTAACGGTAAAAAATTAATATTAATACTCCTATTTCACTTATTATTTTTATAAACAAATATTACCGATGCGTACTAAACTATTAATTTTTCAAAATAATATACGGAATAACATTCTTGTCTCTCCAAATTTCTCTCCATAAATTAAGCAGCATGTTAAAATTCGTCTTATATATTTTGTTAACATTACACCATTGTGTTAATGACTTCTGATAGTTATATAACACAAATAATATTATTTAAACAAATATATATTTAACATTATTTTATAATTATTTAGTTACGTTTATTGTTTGATTTGGTAGCACTATTTTTATTTTGCCAAAATTAATGGCTCTCGACTTTTACCGCTGATATTAAAAGTATATTTAAAAATATAAAATTATCTTTAAAAATTATAATTTTATAATTGAATTTCTAATCTAAAAAAGTATGAAGTACTATTATTATTTTTAGAAAATGAAAAATCTAGAAAGAGATAAAGAAAGAGGGGGAGGGAGGGAGGACAGGAGTGTGCTGGTTGGGGGTTTGGTGGGTGGTGAAGAAGTAGGTTTGACTTGTGGATGAAGTGAAGACTTGTCACACGACTACTGAGTTCATAGTAATTGTTATTATTATATACTCCTGGTAGGCTATTCTTCAACATCATCTAAAGCCTAAATTAACTAATTTCCATTTATTTAAGTTAGATTTAATCCCAACTTATTTACTTTAATATACCGGACGAATCAAGTTAATCCTTCACATTAAATTATTATAATTTACTCGGTTCATTTACATTTTAAATAAAATAAATAATTTAATTTACGCTTAATAAAATATTTTTTGTTGGTTTATAATAATGCTAAATTTATTATTGACTTCAGAAAAATTTACAAGAAAATAATATTTTAGTTCTCTTCACCTTGGATTATAGAATGAGGTCACAGCATGTGCAGAGGCAACTGCGTCTGGTTTAATGTGGTACGTCGTTTTTTTTTCTTTCAACAATTGCCAACACAATCTCTAACTACCATTCATCACCGTATAATTACACCATCATCCATCTTCTTACCCCGCCATCGTCTGTAATCGTCGCAATCGTTCACCATCGTCGCCCGCCATTGTCTCTACCATCGATCACGACAAGTGCATACAAAATAATATAAATCGTCATGAATACCAAGTATTAATCAACTTAATTTTTATTTTAAAATGTTGTTACATACAGTCAACACGATTTTATTTTTTTTAATTTGTCATATTGCTATTTGCTTCGATTGAATAACATATACATGTCACGTGACGCATTTAGTTGCTTGTAAGTACTAGTACAACTTATTTGATTAGGCGACCGGCCACCAACCTAACTTAAACTAATAAACCCCAACAAAGATAGATAGATACTTGCATATATGCAAGAAATTGAGAACAGCTTGTGGGCCCTATACTTATATTTAATACTTTATTAATACCAAGGAAAATACAGCAATAGACCTAAAATAACAAAGAAAGAACAAGAAAAGAAGGAAAAATATGTGAAAAAGGATAAAATTTTAATTCCCAACAAGCTCCCTTATATGGGCTCTTTGTCAAGAAGTGACAAAATTGGAAATTAAAGTTCATAACGTTATGTCTTCGCAATTATATAATTTTTCACCCCTTAACATTATTTCCCTGTTAAACCATAAAGGTTAGTCAGAAATTATTAGAATAATGTCAAATAAAGTTAAAAGCCAGCCTTTTGATTTATTTTCTCATATTTTTATAATATAGTGTGTTTCTGTGTCTCCAACTCCTAGCTACACACCTTTTCTTAAATTTACATTTCTACCCTATTCCCCTTCACAAAATGTCACTGTTTTAGTTTTCCACTGTTATTCTTATTTTCCAAAAAAACGACCAATTGATTAGATATTTTTTTAGCACGGCATATTAATTTATTCATTGTAAAAATGATGGTGAAACATGGCCAAGAATTTGCACTTCAATTGCCATCACGAAGTTTGTGCACAATGAGCATTCTACATTATGATGAATCACGTGTTTATGAAATTATGGAAATATTAAAATGAAATAACATGATCAGTATCACTAATTTATTCGAATTTAGTTGTGATATTATCAAAAAATATGTATATTTATTTATTTTTTAAAATTATATATATTTTTGAGTTTTAATTTAAAACGAGAAAAAATATCACCTCGACTCTAATATTTATACGTTAATATTATGAAATCAGAATTTGATTCGTTTGCAATGTATCAATAAAAAAAAAAACATTTAATGCACTTACCAAACAATTCATTTATGTTTAAGTCGATCAATTTGAAGGGCTGATAGACATTTACCGCACAAGTCGTCTAGTCTTGTTCATTGTCGGTACAAACAAAAATTATTTTGTTTTTTAATATTTAATATTTTCTTCTTTTGTTTTAAAAATTATTCTCTATTATACTTATAATATTAATAAATAAATAAACATAAATACTTGTACGACAATGTTGCCCCAACCAAAATTAAAGATTCTTCATATGGGAGGCGAAGACATGTTTTTCACACATTTATTTAAAGGATTTTCTTAGAATGTGTCCTTAGGACACATTCTAAACGTTGAAAATAATGCATAATAATATTTATTTATGTATTTGCACTGAATTTAATGCATAAAAAAATAGATATACTAGTGGACCTCATGTATTGAATTCCGTACAAATATATAAACAAATAAAATTTACTCTTATTTTTCGCGCTTAACATGTGCCCTAAGGGCACATACTAAGAGGACTCTTATTTAAATTATAGAGGCTTGTGAGGACTCCATTGTCTTTTCATAATTCAATCCCCATTCCCCCACGCAAAACATGTTTTTCACGTAATTCAATCCCCATTCCCCCACGCAAAACATGTTTTTCACGCCCCGCGTCATCTTCATATTCAAATTCGATCAATTCCTTTATTATAGTCGAGTTATTTGGGCATGTGCAATTGCAGCTATTGATGCTCCTTATGGATTTCTCTGCAGATGGTAGTCAGTGTTTTGGGATATAATTGTGAAGTTACAATGTTTTAACGTTGAGATTGCTCCACTTGCATGTTTGGTCAAATTATTATTGCTAAGATAACTTAATTATCTCTTTTAGATCTATAACTATTGGTTTCTTCTTATATTAATAGGAATTTTTGCATTTTTTCATTAGTTTTGGTTTCATTTTAAGGCACTTAAGCTTTTAAATTTTATATTACAATATATTAAAAAGGAATTCTCTTGTCCAATAAAATCTAACCCGCATAATACTATTATTTAAAACTTATATAAAAAATTTGTTAAGGTCCGTGTCTTGCAGGACGTTCGTACTAATTTATATTTATAATTAAACACTAATGTTTGTATTAGATCGTTATAGTTCAACTACTATTTCGATGTGTCATTCTTTTTAAAAAAGATAAATAATACTAACCAGAAGTTAGGTGTCAAAATTTACCAGTGTCCACATCATCCAACTATTAAGTATCAACTAGCAAGGCAGATTCATAACATAGGTTCATGGACAAGTTACAAGTTCACAAACCCCTCCCCCTCTTGGAATAAAAGGAAAATGAGCATCTCAATAATGTTGAACTGTTACATTAAGACCAGTCCCATAAACAATGGAAAATTCTCTCTCCTCTACCACCAAAAACATCAGCTCCTTGAATCTCCAAAGTACTTCCTTTAAATTTCCCAACAGTTAATATCACAGAAAATACCAAGTGCAATGCTTTACCATTTAGTTGAGAGTTTATGTACAAACCTTGGACCCGACCGATCTCTTTGGACTTTGGATCTGGGCCTTCGGTTACTGGATCATCGACCTCCACGAGCGTCCCAAAGTGTAGAATACTTATTGAAGGCCCATCCTTTCCAGCCACTGTTATGACAACATAGTTGGCTAATTCAATGCATTATTTTATACAAAGACTATGAATGAAGTTCATGGTTTAATTTAATGTTTGATGCTCGACAGGCAAACAATATTTATTGTCTTAAATGAATTTTCCCAGGACCAATTTCTATGGTCTTTTTCGTCAAAAATTAAGGATTATGTTTGTGTAATTACATTAATTAAATCCATCCAACTGGAATTGAGAGTGTTAAATTTTTAGTTTTTTTTAAAAATTTATTTTTCGGAATGCCAATTTTGAACTGAACAACTCCTCCTACCTCTTAGTTTGCTTCGAGTCAAGTGAGTGACTTACTTTATCAAAGTAGACCGTCATTCATATGAAGTTATGCACAAAACTCTCCAATTCTTTCACAAAATCAAGCATGAATTAAAATGAAGTGATGAGGGGAAAAAGAGCGTTACTACTTCGACATGAAAATTGGGATCTCTCGATAAAAGAGAGACTGATATTTATTACATCCGTCCTAAAATTAGAAATATTTTTTTTTTAATTTTAAAATTAAAAATATATTTTTATTTTAAGATATAAAATACCATAATATACTCAATTTACCATATCAATACTAATATATAATAAAGTAAGAGACGATTTCAAATTTAATTATTTTGAGTTGATTTCATTGGTTATGAATCAATTCACTGAGTTGTTCATTTCTAAATTCTTCTTCTCCGGAAAAAAAGGAACTATTTTTATCTCATAAATTTTTTCTTTCGAACAATCATTCATTCACAAACTCTTGTCCCAAAAAATACTTCTTTCGAGAAGTCATTAAGCTACATAAATACTACTCTCTTCGCCAATTACTATTCCACTAATAAAATGTTTAACAGGCCCCTCTCAACTCAAGTTATACCATTAATATTGAAATAAATAAATATATATATATATATATATATATATATATATATATATATGCAAACGGATATTATTAATTGTGGACGGTGACCGAAATGCCAATTGACTTTCGGTTTCTATCAACAGAGAAAGAATTTATTAGTGTTTTACATGCCCCCCTATCAGCTCAAGTTATTCAAGACATTGATTATACACAGTAGGTAATCACCCTACAATTAATATTGAAATAATACTCCCTCATTTCAGGATAAAAGTCCTTCATTGATTTTTATGGTCAAATTGACCATTTTTTAAATCAATTTATCTTATTATTATTATTATTATTATTATTATTATTATTATTATTATTATTATTATTATTATTATTATTATTATTATTATTATAAACTAAATACAATTTAGTGCTAATCTCAATGTTTGTTTTTTTGAAAACTTAAATATATATGTTTAATTGTTCATTTTAAAAATAATCAATTTGACCATAAAAGTTAATAGATGACTTTTATCTTGGAACGAAAAGAGTGTATATATATATATATATATATATATATATATATATATATATATATATATATGCATGTATATATGGTATAACTTTGTTATGTGATATTAGATTACTATATTCTATATTAAATCTTTTAAATATTAGATTAAAATTATTACTTGATTAAATAATACGATAGGTGATTCACAATTTAATTTTTTAAGCCAATTTTATTAGTCATGAGTCAATTGTAATAGAATATGTTAAACTAAATTATTAAATATTTATGAAAAAAAATTATACAAACTAACCCGTACTTCGCACGGGCTATCAAACTTGTGCATATAATATATCAAAATAAATGAACCAGATCCTACAAATTTGACTAGATCCTTTAAAAAAGAATAAATATAAACACATAATAATCAGATACTATATTTATTTACACTATTAAAAAGTGAGATATGATATTAAAATTTATGTCATGTCTCATTTTTTAATAGTATAAATAAATATAGTATTTAATATAGTGTTCAATTTATAAGTGTAGACTTATCTTTTAAAAAATCACCCAAACCTATGCAATGAAACCATTCTTTTAGGCATTGTTTTATCTTAGAGATTATTGTAAGATTATAATGCAGTGGACTATCCTTTTAATTTCTTAGATCATGTGTTAGGGATTATATAATCCCAAAGGTTATTAATATAAATAATAAAGTCTCATCCACATTATTACAACCAGCAATATTCAAAATGTAATGTGAGATGAAATTATAACTATTGCAGGGCCAAGTGAAAAAGGTAAATCAGGTGATGAAATTGAGAAATTATTGTATACTCTTGGAGCATAGTTACACAGTATGCGTCATCCTCTCATATGATAGTGGATTTTACACGGGTCCTATTATGTATGAACCCCACCCTCATCTAAAAAGATGGAGCATACTATAACTATGCCTCAAGAGTATTCAATAATTTCTCGATAAAATTATACATATTGCTAGGCCAAGTGCAAAAAGGTAAATGAGGTGGTGGCATCTAAGGGTGGGCAATCGATGTCTAAACATGATTGGTATCGAAATTAGTCAAATTTTCGATATCGATATTGGTATCGGTTAAATAGGTATATCGAATCGTTAAGTCGGTTCAATATCGATTTATACCGGTAAAAATCGAATAAATATCAAAAATTAATATAATTATTATTTATCAATAATAATAATTAAATAAAAATTAGATAACCGGTACGATTCAATAAATATCGAATTATAAAAATTCGATACCAAAAAATCGATATATATCGATTTTTTTATATCAATACTGAACATGTTCTTTTTGTCCAAAACTAAAAAATAAAAAATACCGAACTAAATACACACCCCTAATGGCATCCATTGAGGTGCTTAATATAAGTAACTCTTTGGCCTTTATATTAGTAAGAGTTTCTTCTATACGGAGTATATAAATATAAATTTAAAAAAAAAAAAAAAAAACTTGCACTCCTCTCCCAACTCCTACCTAAAGAAACGCCAATTAATTAGATCTATAATTAATCAGTCGTCAATGCCCAAAACTCCAGCATCAAATTTTTTACGTTACCTTCCTCTTCTTGGCTTCCTTCCCCCATTACTCTCTCTCCCTAACCAATTCCTCAAATCACATTATTACATCTTAAATCACGTAAACACAATTCAGAAAATAAAAGACCTCAAATCTTTTGAATCCAGTGGAGGGTGAAAATTAGCTTCCTCTGTTCTGCCCTATTCGGTTAACGGAAAACTAAAGGTCAGTTTGTAAAAATCTCTATATTTTCATGCAACTGAACTCTGGTCTAGATGAATTAGATTTCAATTTTCAGTACATTTAAATCCAATGAGAATCAATTTCTCATCCATGTAACAATTAAATTCACTCTTTCGTTTTCTTCAAACTCTGTTTTTTCTTACCTCTGTTTTCTTGTATGCCAACTTTTTCCTTCAATTTTTTTTTTTGTTTTCTTCAAAATTTTCACCTTCATTCTCAATTTCCATAAAAGGGTATTTTTCTTTAGCTATGATCTCTAATACCCATATCTTGTTTTCTCTGATTATATTTTCATTTATCGTAAACACAGTCTATTCAGCCACCAATTCCCCTGTTTCCAGTTCTGATTCCTTTGTTTTAGCCTGCGGTGCTACAAATCCCGCTAATGATTCCAGTGGCCGGAATTGGATTCCTGATTCCCAATTCCTAACCTCTTCTGATAACACTTTCCCATCTACAGCTCAATCCCAAGATCCTTCATTACCTTCCACTGTTCCTTACATGACTGCCAGAATATTCAAGTCAGAATCAACATACAAATTTTCACTCACTCCCAATTCCAAGACCCGTTACTGGATCAGACTCCATTTCTATCCCTCTTTATACAAAAATTTCAATTGTTCCAATTCCTTTTTCTCCGTAGCCGCAAATGATTACACACTCCTCCATAATTTTAGTGCTGCAATTACAGCCCAAGCACTAACACAAGCTTATATAATGAGAGAATTCTCTCTTAGGCCAATCCAAACTGATACACTAGATCTTACTTTCACACCTTCATTGAATGACAAAGGGTCTTTGGCCTTTGTCAATGGCATTGAAGTTGTTTCCATGCCACAAATTTTCCATTCAGCTGATTTGGTGGGGTTTAGTGACCAGACCATTTATCAAGAAAACTCTACTTTCCAAACAATGATCAGGCTTAATGTTGGTGGACAGTACATTTCGCCTAATGAGGACTCTGGCCTAACTCGGACATGGTACAACGATATGCCTTATATATATGGGTCTGCCTCTGGTGTGGCCTCTCAGGCTAATAATAGTGTGCCAATTATATATCCAAGAGATTTGCCCAAGTACATTGCTCCTGTTGATGTTTATAAGACGGGGAGATCAATGGGTCCAAACCCACAAATTAATTTGAGCTACAATCTCACATGGTTGGTTGGAGTTGATGCAAATTTCACTTACCTTGTGAGGCTCCATTTCTGCGAGTATTGGTGTTCGAAGGTTAATCAGAGGGTGTTTTCAATTTATATTAACAACCAGACAGCATTTAATGGTGCTGATATGGTTGCAATGGCACATGGAATGGGAGTGCCAATGTACAAGGACTATGCAGTGCATGTTAGAGATTCAAGCGGTGATGAACAAATCTGGGTGGCTTTGCATCCTAATGTAACGACAAAGCCACAATTTTATGATGCTATTCTCAATGGATTGGAGATCTTT
This sequence comes from Hedera helix, assembly GCA_947179155.2. Lineage (NCBI taxonomy): Eukaryota > Viridiplantae > Streptophyta > Magnoliopsida > Apiales > Araliaceae > Hedera > Hedera helix. The sequence continues at coordinate 36,219,834 of OX359281.1, forward strand.
AAGATTAATGATACACGAGGGAATTTGGCAGGTCCAAATCCTGTTCCATCAGATTTGCTTGTTCAGGCCGAGTCTAATGTAAAGAAGTCTTTTGCACATTCAAAATCCAATGACAATGGCCTAATAATTGGTCTAGTGGTAGGAGCATTAGCTTGTTTAGCCCTAATTCTTGGTCTAATTTTCTTTATGAAGCATAGGAAGAGAAGTGACAATGGAGAGAAGTCTTGTGGGGTTGGTTGGCTACCAATTTATAGCTCTTCAGGGCCCAAGACAACAATTAACTTGGGCAAGAGTAATGGAAGTAGCCACCTTTCTACTCTTGGAAGAGGCCTTTGCAGACATTTTTCATTAGCAGATATAAGACTAGCTACCAACAATTTCAATGAGTCACAAGTTATTGGGATTGGAGGATTCGGAAAGGTCTATAAAGGGGTTATTGATGGAAAGACTACAGTTGCTATTAAGAGAGCAAACCCATCTTCACAACAAGGAATTCATGAGTTCCTTACTGAAATTGACTTGCTTTCAAAGCTTAGACACCAGCATTTGGTCTCCTTGATTGGGGCTTGTGAAGAAAATGAAGAGATGATTTTGGTTTATGACTACATGGCCAATGGGACTTTAAGGGAGCACCTTAATAGGAGAAGAGAACCTCCTTTGTCTTGGATGCAAAGGTTGAATATTTGTATTGGTGCTGCTAGGGGGCTTCACTATCTTCACACTGGTGCCAAGCACACAATCATTCATAGGGATGTCAAAACTACAAACATTCTATTAGATGAGAAGTGGGTTGCAAAAGTTTCTGATTTTGGGCTCTCGAAAACAGGCCTTACTCTCAGCCAAACTCATGTTAGCACAGTGGTGAAGGGTAGTTTTGGGTACTTAGATCCAGAGTACTTTCGACGCCAACAACTGACGGATAAATCTGACGTTTATTCATTTGGAGTAGTCCTTTTTGAAGTTTTATGTGCAATGCCCCCAATTAATCCAGCCCTTCCAAATGAACAAGCTAGTCTTGCAGATTGGGCACAAGAATGCCACAAGAATGGCTCTCTGGAGGACCTTATGGATCCACATATGAAGGAGGAGATTAGTTCCGAGTGCTTGAAGAGCTTCATGGATACAGCTATAGCGTGCTTGTCTGATCAAGGGATGGATCGCCCAACCATGGGTTCAGTGCTGTGGAATCTTGAGTATGCACTTCAACTGCAAAATAATCCGGAAGGACCTAAAGTGGTGGCGGAACAGATGGCCAATGATGCTTATGCTATGAATGCAACAATGATTAGCATTGAAGAGGAGGGTGAAGGATTGGAGGACCAAAGCCAAGTCTTTTCCCAGATTATTAATCCGCAGGGAAGATGAGATGAAGTAGCGTTGTATTGATAGACTCTTGAACCTGGTTGTAACTAAATGCTAAAAGAGTTTCAAGTCTTGGGTGCCCTTATAGGTATGATCCACAAACACCACATTTAACTGTCACTTCTTTGTGGGATTTTTTGGTTGACATTGTTCCTTAAAACAAGCAAGAACGTATAGTAGATAGTTGAACAGGCTTGAATCGTGTGTTTGGATTCCGTGAGTTGTAGGATTTATTCGCTACTGCCTTTTGCTTAATATTCTGAAATGGCTCGTCTATTGTCTGGTTAATTCGGATTGGAGTCTTTAGTCTATAGAATGGACTAAAGATTCATTTTGGTTTGATAATTTTTTCTGGCAAGTATAAATTTTGGGAATTGATATTTCGGCAAAACTTCTCTAAACAGTGAATGGGATTCATTTAAATGTGAGTAAAGTCTTGAAAAAATATATCAATTTTCACTTGTAAAAATAATAATTCTCTAAATTTTTTAGGCAGTTGAAAAATCTTTTTTTCTTTGTGTTTTCTAAGAATTGAAATATTATTATTCATACATTCGGAATTTGCACATGTTTCCAAGAATGATTGGTACAGGCTTTCCTGTTTCTGGCAGAACAGTTGGTCCCAAACCACGTGCCTCCTCCAAATTGTAATAAACCCAATCTAACCAAGGACAAATCTGTGTGTTCTATACAAGAGTCCAGCAGTATTAAACCCTACATACATAGTACCTCTTCTGGTTCTCTTTGTCCATTCCCAACTAGCTTTTATAGATTGCCCCCACCGCCAACTCCTTGGTCACGACTCATGAAAGACAGAATTTTCAGTCCCTTTAATTTTGTCTTACATCCGACAAATCCAACCTCTCTGTTGACACTTCTTGGATTGTGCCAAGGAGAAGTTAACAAACATAATTTTTGAATATAAATTCAAACATAAATTTTATTTTTACCAATTTTTACATCAAATTTCACTTGTTAATAGTAAAATTGGAGTCTGTGTACCAAAATTTGCACACTTAAATTTATTCTTGTACCAATGTTGCTTTACATAGAGATTCCTCAGCTCAGAGTACAGAAAAGAGTCCCATGATTTTAAATATGTCAAATTCTAAAATTTAAAAGTGAAGTAAATTCATATAATTTTGGTTAATATAATAATTAATATTGTAAAAGTATAACAGATGCAAAGTTATTAATAATCATAATAAATTAATATGACAATCTAAATTTTAGAATTTTACAAATATAACAGTGTCAGATGAGACTCTTCTTTTTGTAATATCTCATTGGTCTTTCTTTTCTCTAGTGACTTTGTATATTTATAGGATTCTTGACGACAAAGAGAGAGGGAGACTGCATAAAGTAGCAGCAGAGTCTCAGGTCTCCCATCAGCCATGCAACAGCCGTCTAAACAGTAGCCTTTTTTACTCTGATCAAAAGCCCATCCATCAGCTCGGACTCCAGACTAATGCCAATTCAAAAACATAGATGGGCTTGGCTTGTTTCATTACTCTGTTTTAGCCCCCCAAAAACATCAGAAAGTACAGCAGTAAATGGAGGAAATTATAACCAAATAGTTTGGAAGCTACAAAAAGAAACAAATCCCTAAGGGTTCCAGCAATTTTCTAGGCTTTACAAAGAAAAGGGCCGGTACATTAATGCTTCTTTTTCTATTTAGAATATTGGATTTTGCAATCCGGGTTTTCGAAAATTTCAAAAATTAAGGCCTTGTTTTGAGCTGAAAATTAGCAAAACTTGGCAGATTTGAATGCAATTGGGTACATAAAGGAATTTGAGTAAGTGAATCTAATTATCTGGCTGGTTTTCAGTGGCTTTCCTCCATTCACCAAGCAATCATCATAAGCCAGCCTCTTGAAAGTTGTTGGATTCACTATTCTTGCGGAAGCAAACCAGCCACAGTGGAGGTGTATATTTGAAGGTGCACAACCAGAAACACAGGTGTTCACTATCTGGACTATGAACTGAGGTATGCCAGTTGATGATCCCCTGCTTTGTGAAATGCTCAGATCTCTGTTTGTACAACTCCCTGAAGAATATTTGTAACACAGAAAAATAAAGACAACCCGTTTTCGGAAATCAAATAAAAAGTTGCATGTGTAAATTTTCTTGAAATTTTGTGAATGAAAAACTTTACCAAATAGCAATAGTTTTCTGTGGCTCTGGTATGCCTTTTGTGCTTTCATACTTGTTGTGGTCATATTTCCATAGGCCGAAGTTGAATAATCCTTATTACGCGAACCTGCCAAAGGAGAAACAGGGAAATGTATAGAAGCCAGGTACAAAGTAAACAGGCTCAAGAAAGAAAGGGTATTATTATCTGCTGTACCTGAGTGAAGAAATCCAATATTGCAGACTATAATAACCAGTAGTACCTTGAAGAAGAAGAAGAAGAAGAAAGTATGAACAGAGCTCATGATGGTCTTGAGCGGAAAAATAACCCAAATTTTATATTTTCAAATTCTTTTAGTTTGGCTCCTCATGAATTTCCCTCCTTGTTAAGTTTCAATCTCCAATAATTAGTGGCCTCCAACTGACTAAAAAAATATATGGAGTAATGGCCTTTAAAGCAAGGTACAATAAGAGAGATAATAGAGAGAAAAAAAGAGGCTTTGAAATCAAAAAATCACACACCATCCAACTGAATGATTGGAATAAGTTTAGCGACACTACAATTAAACACTGCATTCGTTTTTATCGTTAAAAAATAGAATATGACATAAATTTTAATGTCATATTCTATTTTTTAATGATATAAATAAATATATTATTTAATTATTGTGTAGCTAATTGTTTGGGTCCGAATAATTATGTTAGACAAAACTAAAAAGAACAATTAATGCAGAAAGCTCTTTCATGTAAGCTGTGTAATCTCAAGTCTCAGCTGCATTTTACAGCCTTGCAAGCAGTAGAATTTAAACTGGTGGTGGTACCTTGTTATCACCAAGGCACGGAGCTCAATTTCTGCTACCTTTTCTTCCTTCTTGATTAGCTTTCTAGTTTGTGCGCCACGGGTTCTTGTAGAGTCAACCAAATACTTTTCATTTTCAAATTGCTGATTATATAATTTACAGTGCGGCACCAAAGAGAAATAATTTTGACTATAATAACATCATCAAAACCCAAATTACAATTTTCTTAAATATAATTCATATTTCCAACTTTTTGCTTAAATATATTAAGAAGATTGATTAAATAATTTTTGTAAATAGACACGTTTCTGATTTTCATGACAAATGTTAAAGTTCGAAAAATAAGTAAAATTCAATTTGGACAAAAAAAATTCAAATATTTTGATATCAACCATAAGGACTCCGTTAATTAGTGATTTATTTTACAGAATTTGATAATTTTATATTTTTAGAAAAAAATTAAGAAATTTTTATTGTGTACACAAATTTACCAGGGTCGGTGTAAAATTGATCCGATATTGTACATATTATATGCTACTCCTTTTGGCGGGTAGGAGTCCTGGGCGTAGAGATAGTAGTAGTTGACAGTAGTAGACCCTATTCTTTTGGTTTAGATTGTATTCACGTGGGATAGATCAGACCTAGAGGGGTCGTGTAACATCACATCCTTAGATCATATATTTATTTATTAAATTATGGTTAATTTTATTTATATGATATATTTATATATATGTCTCATATATTTTATAATAATTTATATACTAAATATTCTATATATAGTAACTAAAAAATTCTCTATATAACATAAATTCAATAGACATAAATTATTAGTCAAATTCAAAAATAAACTACTAATAAATTCTTTGATTCTATACAAATGACGTGTAGCAATTATTGTCCAACCCGATTAAGTATAACCCAATCTCAATATATTAGATATTAGGAATTAAATTACACAAAATAAATAACATAATATTTAATATAATTTAATTGTCAATAATTTAATTTATAAAATTAATTTTAATATATTATTTTTTACATTACAACTTTTTACAAGAAATAAAAATTGAAAAACCTTATTCATAGAAACTCAATACCTAATTACACCTTCTCTTAATTTTTTATGATGTTACTACCGAGATTGTGTTATTTCTAACTAAAAGAGTACCCACAACTCTTTTTAAAAAAATTTAATTAAGACACTCTCGTATAATAAATATATCTACTACAGATAGAATTATTATAAAAAAAAAATTTATCATAAAAAAAAAAACTCTCATAATTGGACTATACAGATAGGATTACTACAATAATAATTTTTTTTATAATAAATAAAATTTCTTTTCATAATAAAACTCTAATATGTATTATATAATAAATATTTTATTAAAAAATAAAATATTCTTTTCTTAATAACAATTATTTTTTGATTCGAAAATGCATCTTTCCTTTATATTTCACACGCTCGACTCAACTCAACTCATTTTAAATCATAGTCTTTAAGTTAAAGTTGTACTGTACTATAGTTTCATAATAGTCTTTAATAAGTTATTTTTGAATTGGTACTATGAATACCCACTTATTCTTCTTTCTCTGCCCCTGAAAAACTCAGTGAGCCTGTAGCATCTCAGAAAGGACAAATGTCTACCACTTTCTCAGCTGTAAGAAGAAATAATTGGTACTTGCAGGGCATAGGATTAGCAGAAACAACAACTTTATAAGGGACTAGCCCCCTATTTTTGTCACTCATACTTCAATTCTGTTTACCATTTTTAGCCAAAGCCTATGTCTTCATAAAATTCCCTTAGGATAGTAAATTGAATGAATGGTTGTATTAAGTTTCAGTCTGCTATGAGCCTAAGGGGTGTTTGTTTATAATTTAATGCATTTAAATAATTTATAGTCTAAATCGATCAGTCATTTAATCTGTTTAATTTGAATAAAAATGATTTAAATAGTTAAATCGATCAACCTACTTAACTGACTGAATAAACTCCTATTTATTATCTGAATCCATTGAATGTATTTTTTTTTACCCTTGCTGCCCTTTTTAACATTGTCCTCTTTCACTCCAATTCATCCATCGCCTTCTTCAACCCAAATCGTTGTATATCTCTCAACTCTTTCTGATGAATGTTCTGATGATGCCGAGGAAGGTGAAAAATAACAAACTGACTGATGTGGACCTAACTTTTGACGAGGACGAAGAGATGTTGTTGCCACACGACATCGTGGCTTGAGGATCCACCCCTCTTTTTTGTTTCTAGGACTGAGAGGTAAATTTTTGTGAGCTTAACAATCTTGAATAGAAGTATAATATGCTAAAGGTGTGATTTCAACTTTAATGTTGGAAGTAATGTAGAATCTTATGAACTAGCTTAAATCTTACTTATGATCCCTAAATAGATGTATTTATGTTAAAATTTATAATGAATCAGGTAGGAGGAAGTGCAATAGAGATGATGTTTACTTAAATTAGAGCTTGCTTTATTGTTGAATTTGGAAGAAGTGAGTTTAGTTTAATCTTACCTATATGTAATTTTTACTTTCTAATTAAATCTAGTATTGTTTGTGTTAAGGTACCTTAACTGTACTGTTTGTTATTTCATTTTCTATTGATTACGTAAATCAGATAATTGATCTTTGCCTTGAAAACTTTTGGGATTATACATCAAATTTTTAGTTTATTGGCTAGTTATCTGTGCGTCAGAGTAGTTTATTCCTAATTTCACTTAGTTTGCTAAAGATTGCAAGTTGATAGTCGGAAGTATTTCACAAGTAATTCTTTACCTTGAGTTTTATTAGTAACAAAGCAAAAAGAAAAAAATCTGATTACTAATTAGTTTATGTGTGCATCTATCATATATGCCCAAAATTTAATCTGTTATTGCATACACTTACAGCTGCGAATGATTACTTAATATTGTATTAAACTTGTTTTTTAGTAATTTATTAGTATAAGCAAATTTTAAGAACCTAAACATGAAGTTATCATTACTTAACATTGTATTAAACTTATTTTTTAATACGTTCATACTTATATACTTGTTCAGCATAATTTAGAGAGATAAAATAGTAAAAAACTGTTATTTAGATATTTTCAAAATATCAATTATCAAACAACTTTTTTCATTTAGTATTTAGAATTCTGTTTCATTCAGCTCATTCAGATTACTTAAACATTCATAACTATTTCATTCAATTTTATCAAACAATCCCTAAAACTAAATTACTACACAATATCCTAGCTAGCATTAAGAGGGTAAATCAGTTCTAGCGATAGTAGCATTAAATAAGAATCTGTCTAATCTGTCCATGTCGATGAAATAATAGAGAAGGGAGTGATTTATACGGACAAGTCCATGTACACAATATTCAAATATAAAATCAAACACTATATGCTTATATATACCATTAAAAAGTGAGACATTTTACTATTCACAATAAATAACAATAGTAAGGGAAAAAAAGAAGAAGCACCATTAATGTCATTGAAAATTTAATGTCTTTGTTTCGCCAAAATTTGGGTTCTATAACAATGAAGGCACAAATTAAAACTGCAGCGACATTTTGTAGTAACCTAATTACTCTTCCATGCGATTTTCCTCCGACTGTTGGGAAACCTTGACCTTCATCTTTGGCAAAGTGAGAGAAGGCTCTTCTTGGAGAGCAGCAGGAGCCTTGACCATATGAATGCTCTGCTCCAATTCTTTTGCTGCCTCTCTGCGCTCTATGGATTTCTTTCCCTTCATCCTGCAAAATTTTTCAACAAGAGTAAATAGGAGAGTTTAAACAACTTAGATAAGATCTTTAAGTGATGAAATAACACGGGCGAGGAAGAAGAACCTCATCTTGTGGTGCCTGGCCTCCCTATCCACTCTGACTTTCTCAATCTTCTTAATGGCCTTCAGGGTATTCTCTGCAAGATTTCTGTCATATCTCTCTGGTCTATTACGCTTCCTCTCAAATTCAAATGTTGAATCCTTAAAAACGAGATATACAACAGATGCGTCAACTAAAGAAAACATCAGTCGATAACCATCACCAAAAAGTACAATTAAAAAGGTTATCGAACCATATTTAGAAAGAAAAAAAAAAAAAAAAAAAAATCACCTGAGTCATGTCCTTTCCATGTAATCGCCTATAAGCCTTAGTCCATCTCACTTTACGAGGGTTCCTCTTCATCTTGAAATTCTTGTGGCATTTAGATCTACAAAATCGGAATATCTGCAAACGGTGATTTATGAGTACTGTAATCTGTATCTGTACTGTCTTCTGGATAATGAGACTATAAATACACATGAAATTCCCTTCCGCTGCCCCCATATATATGTAGAGATAATCCGATTAGTTAAGTTTTGACCTGTTTAACAAAGCTAAGGCTAAGATTTGAAGAGCATACTCAATCCAATAGCTAATGCCCAGTGTATACAATCCATGGTAGAATGTGTGTATTTCCTTGTCATTTAAATTTTTTGACAGATACATGCCTAACAGTTGATTTTGCAACTTTTTAAAACGAAAGCTCTGCCTACTTTCACTTTTAAGTTGAATGAGTTATTTTGCTTCCAAGGGTTGAACAGTTGTACTTGTACTGCAGATATTTTCATCTATAATAATTGTATTTACAAATCGTTTCCCAATTTCTCCACTTGTTTGATATAATTAGAAAACAAAAACAATTTTCCACTAGATAGTACTAATTCTGTTTCACAGTCCAATTTGTCAAAAAAAAATTGTTACACAATTAGTCCTTTTTTATTGATAGCAATATAAAATAACACAATGTCCTCAATCTTGTTATCATAATTTCATATCATGTCACCCTTACTAAACAAACAATTAATTATTTTTAGGGAAAATATGAAATAAAAATACAACGTAACATTTAATTTTTTTACAAATGAGCTTCTTTTTCGTGCAACAGAAGAGTTGATTCAACAGACCCTATCTTTCTACATATACAAAAGCAAATTCACCATTCTTGTATTCAACCTTACATCAGTGATACAAACTTAGGGCTAACTCCTAGGGTTGTTCAACTAAAGATAACTTCTTCCTAAGCTAGTCCTTATTATAATAAGGTTTTAAATCCCCCAATCAAGTAGTGCTTGGCAATTTAGCATTATCAAATAAAAGCTAGCAAACACATTATATCATAATTAACATTTGAACCCGGTAAAAAAAAGGGCATATAACACAAAATAATACATGGAATCGACTTATAATCTGGGGAAAAGATGGCAGCAAAAGGAGAAAAAAAATCATACCTTTGCATCGTTCCTAACAAACTGAATACCATGTCCAGGATATACAGTTGAGGAACAAAACCAGCATTTTTCCAACCTCATTCTGACCGACTTTGTTTATGAAATAGAAACCCTAATTCCAACCAGACAACATTTTCACATCAAATAATAATCCAGATCCTAAAAGCTGTAAATTAAATATTGTGTACAAATCCATACCCATCTGAGAGAAAAGACTTACAAATGAAATCTTGGGAATCAAAAGACGTCCGCGAAACCTCCCGTGGCTCTGAGGGTTAGAGGTAGACGGGGTCACGGGGCTATGGAGGAGTATCAGGGTTTTATCTGGAAAGAAATTAAGCAAATAAACGACATCGTTGAATTCATCTGAGATATTGGGCCGGATTTTCTTGGGCTAAGGACCAAAACCTAACCCCGTTATTAAGCCGATTCGGGAAACCTATATATCCGAAGCACTCGATGGCGCAAGACCGAAATTAATTTTAGAATGGGGTAAAATTCAAAATCGATCCGCAAGTGATTTGCAAAGGTTCAATATTTGCAAAATCATTCGTCCATGTTTTTCCTTCAAAGTTGTTCAAATATATATTAACTTAAATGAACAATGTGAATACAAACTTGAACTTTTTCTTTCTTTTTTTGTTACTAAATTACTCGAATCAACAAAGAAATGAAAGACGTTACATACTAGACGAAAGAAGTCACAAACATTTTAAAAAAGAAAAACTATATGTGGACTGAAAAAAAGGACAAGAAAATTAGACAGTGGGTCCCATTGACTAATGAATTGAAAAAAAAACAAAAAATGTATGGGAAACACGGTTATGTGATGCATTGAACAAAACAAAGAATGTATGGGACAAACCGTGTATGGGACCCATTGTCCAATTTTTTTTTCCATTTTTTCGGTCTGCATAGAAGAACCCCTAAAAAAAAGAGTATATTTTTTGGTTTTCTGTCAATATGCATCAAATTTGTCATTCTGATTGGATGATGCTAATTCATCAGAATGCAAATATCTAATATTGTTCCTCTCATATTTCTCTATGCTAATATAATAAGAATCAGATTTTATTTTTTTAAAATGTACATATATATAAGAGTATTTTTTTGCATTTACTAAAATTTAGAAGTAGCTAGTTTTAATATCTATCTTGCATGTTATCATAGGATCATTGTTTTGTAAGCTGATAATAACAATAAATTGTCTTTCTATATACTAATTTAAACGAGTATAGATTACAAGTACTTCACATTTCAATATAAATCTGGTAAAAAAGGAATGTTGGTTGAAGGTATCCACGTTTCACCCCGGATAAAATTTCTTACTGTGAATTTTTCTGCTTCTGAAAACTTCATAAGTCGAAATCCTTTCCAGTTCACCCTTTTACTAGTATTAGCTCCAGGACCTCGATTTCGATATTCTCCATAGTACAATGAACTAAGCGAAGAATTAATACTATTCCATTGTAGCCATCCCTCGGGGTCTACCAGATCATCTAAAAATGATTGCATTATAACTACAGTTGATAATGATGACCATGGCCTGCCAAGGTAGGTTTTTGTTCCTGAATTCCGTTTAAAATCCTCCGCAGCCGTAATTGTGCAGTTGTGGAGGGCTATTCCGGTAATTACACCACTGTTTTCCCTTGCTTGTGCAGTTATTACACAAGCGTGATCCATAGGAGGATTTCGGACATAAATGTAACAATTTTGGAAAATTACTGCAGCATTTCCGAATATAAAATCTGTGCTGCCAAAAATTTCACTGTCCCTGTAATATTGGACACCGCTATCCGCAAAGAGTGTATCTTGGTAGCCTTGAAATCTACATTGGTGGAATGCGGATAAGTTGGAACTGCTCTTCAATGCCACAGCTTGTCCATTGTTTGGTCCGGCAGAGTTGATGAAGGTTATGCCCTTGGCTATAAATCCCCCTCCTTCAATATCTGATGAATGTAAAAGGCTGAAAATAATCTTTGGAATTGCACTTCATTTTTTGTCTAAATTTTGCAAATGACTCGCATCTAAGATTTGGTTAAGTTGATTTATTTGATAATATAAATGTCACGACTTACTAAAAGAATGATAACTTTACATACACTATAATCAAACACTATATACATCTCAATTATTAAAAAGTAGGTCTCGACACAAATTTCTGTGACCCCATCTTTTAATTGTTAAGTTCAAAATATAGTATTCTAAGTTGTGTTTGAAATTATTTACGTACACTTATCTCCAAAAGAATGACCGGTTTGAATAATGCTAGGGGTAACAAAATTTGGTCGGCTAAAATTGTACATCACTTTATGGCTGATCATGTTAAAAAATATAGGTAAACTTGACGTACGGGGGACTGGGGGAGTGTAAATAATCACCCATCCCCAGCCATTATTGATGAAGGACAAAATAGTCTTTTAATCATAAAACATGGCAAAAAGCTTACTTTATCCTTCAATGAATTATGGTTCCGAACTATGAAGCATATATCCATATTTCTCGTAAAACATTATTAAAATATTCCTTCTGTCGCTGTTTAATTGACATTTATAAAAAATTTAAACATAAAAAAATATAATTAATATTTTATCTGATCGATTAGAATGAATATTACTCTTCAATGCAAAAACCGAAATATAAACAAGTTATTTTGAACTCTACAAACCACCAATAAAAATAAATAAATTTTACTCTCTAAAAAAACAAACGGAGTATTTATTTACTACCCAATGTGAAACCCCCCAAATTTGTTAAGTATGCCCCAGCATTTACTCAATTCAGTAATCAGTACTACAAATCCTCATGTTCTTTTCACATTCTAAAATATGGAAGAAAGATAAAGATAAAAGCTAGGAAATTATAATTTAGCAAAATAAAAATAAAAGTAAATTCTATTGTAAGAAACTAATACGTTACCTACTGTGGCTGAGTCAATGATATTATAGCCCGTACGGTTGCTCCTGTTGTAAGTGATGATAGTCTCATCCATACCTTCTCCGATGAAAGCAAGGTTTGTTTTCTCCATTCCAATATGAATGCGCTCAACGTATGTGCCTGCTTTAATTTTTATGTAGAATTTCCGCGCGCTGTGATTTGGTGCAGCTGCGACAGCTTCAGCGATTTTGGTGAAATTTCCAGACCCATCTTTTGCCACAATTATGTCCATCGGTTCGCCTTGGACAATCCTCACAAAAGCCAGCGCCATGACGACTGTCATAATTTTCTGCAAATTTACAACGTACGTGTTAGCTTCTGATCATGTAACCTTATTATCGAATGTTGCAGCCATCAAAATGGAAGATTTGCTGGAATCCCCGGCTAAAGAATAGGAGGGTTTTCTGATCATATATGTTGCTTTATATAGAACTGCAAGCAATTGAAGGGGAATTTATGAGCAATAGAAATATTCTACTCCTTCATTTATAGAATTAGAGATATATATATATATATATATATATATATATATATATATATATATATATATATATATATATATATATATATATATTTTAATTTGTGAGATTTTAAAATTCAAAATCAATACCAAAATTTTAGATTTTAAATTTTCATCTTTGTTGTTTTCAAAATTTAAATAAACTCGTGTCAGTTTTGAATTTTAGAATTTCATAAATTGACTTTAAAAAGTTAAAACTTATCTCTAATTTTAAAACCGATGTACTAGTATGCTTGCTGGTTGCAGATGAAATTATGAAGGATAGATCAATGAAAGAACAATTCCACTTGTAGAACCAGAAATTAAACCTATAGATTACAAGAAAACAAATAGATTAAGAGCAAATGACATATTTTGCATATCATTTTTACCTCCATACGAGTATATTAAGAGTACTGAAAGCCTGCAATTCTGCTTCTCTATTTAAAACTCCAGTTCTTTCCTTCTTATTGCTCTAAAATGTGTATAGATTGAAAAATGATGTGCCTAACAACTTCAAAAGTTTGAAGACATGGAGGTGGAGAAACTATGGTACTGTTGAGGGCTGTATATATACTACTTGAGGTCACCTGTTTAAACATATATTACATCCCGTGTGGGGTAGTACTACATTTGATTACATGCAGTTTCACTATGACAATTGTTCAGTTTCCCAAATTACGAAATACATTTTCATAACCACGATTTTAAGGATAAAAAATGTAACTAAAATAGCAATAAAAAAATTAAGAATATCATATTCTTTTATAATTTTAAAATAAAAATATATCTATAGTTTTGCGACAGAGAATATGTATGTATTATCTAAAGACATTCTAATACGCTGTTGGAACATAAAATTTTGTATAGATTAAGTCAGAAAGCAAATTACCTTAACCACCATTTGCAATTAACTTGCCATGAGTAGGTTAAAAAAAGTTGTAAATTGTAAATTATGGAGTTTTTACTAGTCATGTCACCTTTCCCAATTGTACGAAGTTCTGATTATTAAATAAGCATACGTTGTTCATCATATAAAAGTCATGCAAAAATAGCACCATTCCAAATATGTTAACATGTTACCCCGATAGATGAAAAGGACGCACAAACTGCAAAATGAAACACTAAAAAAAACTATTTTAAAAAATTATTATTACTATGTTTAGAATAGGAAATTTTCGTATGTTAATTGCGTGGCAGCATGGCCACCTTCCAACAGCCACTTGTTTGGGATAATTTGTCAACCATGGAGGAAAATCAAGCCCAGAAGCATACCTAAACAGATAAATAATATGGGTAACAGCTCAGGGAAAAAGAAGAAATTCTTTCAAATGTGCTGCGAGGCAAAATGACGTGTTATAAGCCAAATCGTGAAGCAAGCAACCATTGACGTCTTAATAATATGGCATGGGAATGGCATGGAGTTATCATAAGAAATTTTGAAAAAATAAAAATCACTTATAAGAAAATGTGATCATTTCACCTTCTTTTTATTATTATTATTATTATTATTATTATTTATTTATTTACTTCTACTAGTTTTTCTTCATCAAATTTCAGCTAATTTCGTTTTCCTATTCAGTGGCCTTCTCTTTCTGGTATTTTACTATTACAAGTTCGATGGCCGTGTGTTTTTGAGTAAAGGTCATCAAATCTTATATGACTAGATTTATAATTTTTATTATTATCTTGTAATTCATACAAAAAATTTAATACTCATTTCTACTATTTTAACATTAAAATTTTAGATATTCTATACCTTTATATATATTCAAAATTCACAGTATTATAGTACTAAGTTTTCAGTACACCTAGGTTGCACCAAAATGTACAAAGACTGTAACATTCCAGTTCTACATTAGTTAGTGTGAAATATTTGGATGTGTATATAAGGACTCAAGTTACTGTCATTACTACCTTCAGTCATAACCTTTTAGGTGAGTCTGTGATGGGCTAAGATGACCTAAGAAGATATTATTGACACAGCACACTGGGCCTTATTATGTTATGGTTTGATTCGGAATCAGGATTTGACTCGAGTCGTTACATATAGTATTATAGTCGACTCTCGAAAGCTCGGGTTGGGTTATCCGATTGGGTTGCCAGAGGTAGGGACATGAAGGCGGACCTAGTAGGCCACAAATATTATTCCACAATGGCTAAAGAGGCAAAATTTATGGGCCTTGTGTGACTTTGTGTTCGGTTTGACGGGGACTTCAGGTATTTAAGTGGAAGAGTTTGTAACATCCCAGTCCAACATTAGTTAGTGTGGGATATTTGGATGTGTATATAAGGACCCAAGTTGTTATCATTACTACATTCAGTCATGACTTTTTGGGTGAGCCTGTGGTGGACTAATATGACCCAAGAAGATATTATTGACACAACGCACTAGACCTTATTCTGTTATGATTTGATTCGGATTCGAGATTTAACCCGAGTCGTTACATCGGTCAACATTTTTTGTGGTAAAACATGAATACACGTATGAAGATCTAGCATAACTAGAAGATTTTGGAATACCCTTAATCCCTTATCTTTCTTACTATTCTCTAATCATAACACAAGTTTTGTAAATATATAAGTATGTGTTAGTTTGTATAAATTTTTTTTATAAATATTTAATAATTTGGTTTAGCATATTCTACTACAATTGACTCATGACTAATGTTGACTTAGAAAATTGAATTGTAAATCACCTCTTGTATTATTTAATCAAGTAATAATTTTAATTTAGTATCTAAAAAATAGAATATAGGTAATCTAATATCATATAACAAAGTCATACCATAAATACATGCATCTATATATATGTATGGTGATTACTTAGTGTTTTGGGATACTTATCATAAAACTCTATAGCGTATCTTGAGCAGCTTAGGCTGGGTGGGGTCTATGGGAGGGGCTTGTTAATAGTAGTTGATTAATTATTGTTTTTTGGAAGAAGAAAAGTAGCAGCTTAATGATTATTTGAAATAAGAGTTTTATAGGAGAGTAAGAGTTTTTTTGGAGAATAAGAGTTTGGGAATGACTTTTTAAAAGAAGAGTTTTATTGGAGAATAAGAGTTTGGAAATGAAAGACCATTCGACCGTAGAATCTAAATTGAGTTAAGCCAGACTTGATTAATTGACTCGTCACCAGCGAAGTTGACTCGGAATAACGATGTTGACTCGAAATAATTGGTTTTGGGATAGATTGGGCATGTTAATAATAATTGATTAATTCTTGTTTTTGGGAGAAGAAGAGTAGCAGCGTAATGATTCTTTGAAATAAGAGTTCTATGGGAGAAGAAGAGTTTTGGGAATGAACGACCCTTCAACCTTAAAATCCAAATTAGATTAAGCCAAACTCGTTTAATTGACTCATAACCAATGAAGTTGACTCAAAATAATTGAATTTTGGTTGGGAGGGGTCAGTTAATAATAATTGATTAATTATTATTTTTTTGGAGAAGAAGGGGAATGATTATTTGAAATAAGAGTTTTATGAAAGAATAAGAGTTTGAGAATGAACGACCCTTCAACCTTAGAATCTAAGCCAAACTCGATTAATTGATTTGTGACCAACGAAGTTGACTCAGAATAATTGGATTTGGGAAGGTCAAATATAAGCCAAACTCGATTAATTGACTTGTGACCAAGGAAGTTGACTCAGAATAATTAGATTTGGGATCGTCTCTTACGTTATTATAACGAAAATTAAATCGAAATAATTGAAACTGGGTTGCGTTGTTATAAATTGACTCGTGACTAACGAATTTGACTCAGAATAAATGGATTTAGGCTGGGAGGAGCCTGTTAATAGTAGTTGATTAATTTTTATTTTTTGGGAGAAGAAGACTAGAAACTTAATGATTCTTTGAAATAAAAGTTTTATGCGAGAAGAAGAGTTTTTTGGGAGAATGAGAGTTTGTGAATGACTCTTCGAAATAAGAGTTTGAGAATGAACGACACTTCGACCTTATAATCTAAATTGGGTTAAGCTAAACTCAGTTAATTAATTCGCAAAGAGGAGAGGAGTGGCAGTTGTGAAAGTAAGCCGAAGTATAATTAGAAAGCCAAAACGATTATGCAACTTGGCCCTTTCAACTACTTATGCGCATGATAGAAGATGATGGAACAGCATATCGGAGGAAAACAGAAGTACTAATTCTTATTATAACGAAAATTGACTTGAAATAATAAAATTTGGTTATTAGGGGTGCATATAAAATTAAAAAACTGACCAGACCGAACCAAACCTTTAATATTTCAAACCGAAAAAACCAAACACTGTAAAACTGAAAAATCGAGACTAGTTCGGCGGGTTTGGTTTGACTTCTCAAAAAATCGAAACCGACCTAACAATTTAAAATATGTCTAGATCCAGTGGTAATCTAAAATTTAAAAGCTACTTTACTATTGTACTCAAGTTTTTCAAACCCGAATTGTGTCATCCACAGAAGTTAGGGGTGAGCAAAGAACCGAATTATCTCTGAAATTGCATCAAAAATTGCACAAATCACACCAATTAAAATTGCACCAATGGTTCCGACGTATGTGGCGGTTTTAGGTGGGTTGAAAAACCATAAAAGCGGTTTGAGTTTGGTTTCTAGGCAAAATCGCACCGTACCATGCACTATCAAAATAGAGCATATCAAGAAGCATTATTATAATGTACAAATATTTGAAATTATTTTAAATTATAATTATCTCTGTTTAAAATTTTTATATGTAAGAAAATAACATCATTCATGTTTTCAAGTTTTATTTTGCTTTTGTTTAGATAAAATATTATCATTATAAGTAAAGTTGTGTGTGATTGTATATTATCAAAGTGATATTTAATATTGTGTTATGTTAAATTGTTAATTTAAATTACATAAAATTTAATTATTTCAATTAATTTTGGAACCGAAACCGCACCAAATGAAACCGCATTGCACGGTTCAAAATCGCACCGCACCAATTACATGCGGTTTTATGTGCGGTTTTGAATTTGTCAAACCGTACCTAAATAATTTTATGTACGATTTGAATTTCAAACTGCACTTATCAGAAACAGTTATCATGCAGCTATCTTTTGGGTGATAAATCACACTAGTTACCTGCCAACATAGAAGATAATCTGAATCCATTGCCTTTGCGGTAGTAAGAAAATATAACAATTGAAAAGTGGAAATATGACCCAAAAAAAGTAAATAATAAGAAATAATTTCCTCCATTACTAAAAATTAAATAATTTGTTATTCTACTTTTAAAAATAGATAAAGCATGCTGCATAACAGCTCCAGGTGTTATGAAATGCTTACTTTTACAAGTTCTACAAGGATAATCAAAACACAGAGTGACGCATAAAAAAAACTAGACTAGGGACAAGACTTCCAAAGGTAAAGTGAAATCTTATTTATGTTTAACAAGGATTTTATTTTTCTACATACCATGTAAATGAGCAACAATCACAACTTGCAGTTGCATCAAGTATTGTTATATGATATGTGTGTGTGAGAGAGACAGACTAATCCTTCCCTATCATAGTAATTCAACTCTCATCAAAGAGCATTTCATGTTGAGCATTAAATCCCTAACAAACTTGGCCATATGTTGATGAAGGAATATATAACTTTAAGTTTTATAACCGATTAAATCGATAATTCATTACGGAATAAAATGTTTGACAATTTTGATTTTTAATTTTTTATAATTGACTTAAATAGCTTAATTATTTTTTTTCCGACTAAAACCGACCGTTGTTCCTAGTTGTTGTATATTAGTATTGATTTATAATTTTCTTCTTAAGCCAAAACTTTATTTATTAAATAAATTGATTAGACAGATATCTGTTTAAATGCCTAATTTATCTTCTATAATAAATAATCATTAAGGCATGTTTGACTTGAAGTAACACCGTTACCAAAGCGGGAAAAGTTTTTGCTTAACCAAATCAAATTATGTTAATATTAATTAAGTAAATGACAGCTGTAAGATAACTTAAGCATGAAAGATGTTCCCCCAACCATAAAATTAAAGAAGAAAATGAGACAAATCCGTGTTAAGTAATAAAAGACCTATCAAAATATTTTAAAATTTGAAGGTGTAAATTAAATTAAATTAAAAAAATGAGCTACCATATATTTTGTCTAATATCAGCCCTAATTACGATTGTAACCAAGATCAATTAAACACTTTTCTATTATATCCTTATTTTCCCATGTGCTATCAATTTTACATTAAATAAGTTGGCTGTTGATACTATTATTGCTAAAACGACCAGTCAGATGAACCTCTTGAGTCTTGCCCAATGGGCATTCACATTGTTTTTTGATACTCCGTTTTGACAATATGGATCTTATTTTGAATTTTTAAAGTTTAATTTTATAAATTTAAAACATATTCATTAATTTTAAGTATTAAAATTAACAACTTTAATAGTTAACAGTACTTAACGAATAGCTTACAATATTTGAAATTGCAATTGTTTTGACTAAAATTAAAATAATTTAATCATTTCTAAATTGTTCATATTTTTTGAATTGATTTCAAAAAATCAGAATGAGACTCTTTTTGTAAAATACAAGAGTACCAAAACGAACACACGGCATGTGTAACAGAAATGATATATATTGCAAATATTTAGGTCGATTTTTTGATTGTCAATTATGTAGATAAGTACTTACAATAACTTTTTTGAAGAGATGTGTAACAAGTGAAAGTTTTATAATTCTATTCAATCTCATGTATAGATATATTTCGCACTTATAATTAGACACAAAATTATTGCAATACGTAATAGTACTCTATGTATAATCTTTCATCATTTCCAAAGATGTAACATGACTGAATACGGAGTACCAAATATGCTATTTCATTATTTGTCTCATCTGTTATCCCACTATAAATATTATTCTTCACGTAATTCTTATCCATATAAAATATTAACCGTAAATAAACTAATAAATTTTTTGTGATACTAATATATGTAATGAATAATATTATGTGCAAGAAGTGTGTACCAAGAGTAGAGGTAATATATTGTATACTAAGAAAAATGTGTAGAATATTAAATATTAAGCCTTGTCTTTAATTATTATTTTTTTCATTTTTTTACACTGTTTGTGTACTATTTTTTATAGACAATTTTCCGTATAGAATTTATACTCATAACATTATTCATATTTAATATTTAGAGGTGAGATAGTAAATAAAATAGAAGATGGGACAACAAATTTTAAATCTTGAATTATTCTGTAAAAATATTATGTTTCAGGTAAATTTATACCTCTCAAACGGGTCGGGTTATAGTTGAACGGGACTAAATATAAGATGGGCTAAAATGGTGTAATTTTTTTTGTACCCAAAATAAGAAGTTTGTAGCCCAAACTAAGCTAGGCGAGTCTGCAAGCCATTTTTTTATTCACACACTATAACACCAAATTTTTGTGAATTCAAAATTTATGAAAAGGGAACATTAGTACCACAAGGATAAATAATAATTCACGCATTTTGGATTTGATTACTAAACATAAGCATTTTCTTATTAATTATAAAACAGTTATGCTCTACCAAAATTTATATTCAAAATATAGTATTCTATAACTTTACTAAGCTAAACCATGTGTTTATTCCTAGACATAACAATTCAACATAAAATTATCATTTAGTGTTTAAGTTATTAAACAATAGGATACATTTATATTCACATCACTATTAAAAATTATATTGAAAATTGATTTAAATTTAAGCCATACAAAAACAGTGCATTAATTTAGAAAGTGATAAGAAGTGGGTTAAATAATTTTTTTGAAGGAGTCGGGTTATTTGCAGACTGGGCTAAAATTGGGCCGTACTAAAATAGTTCAAATTTTTATAAATTATAAAAATAAAGTCCAAAACCCAATATTTAATAAGCAGGCCGAGTTGGTGTGGACTTGAATTGACCCGCAGGCTTAGACTATTTTGTCAAGTCTAAGTAAACCTTAATAGACCTTGAAAAATAAAAATATTATAAATTTAATTTTCATGAAGGCCCAAATAATGCTCTTCTTCGGAAGCCCAAATTCAATATTTAATTTACTCCCCAAATAAGGAATTGAGTAAATGACAAAAAGACCCGTAGGATTCTACGAAGGAGTATTCTAGGGAGAAGAATTCCTCGGATATAGCAAATCTCTAACCCTAGATACCCTCATGCGCTTATCACGTGACTAGCAGAGTCCAGAAGGAAAAGGAATACAGAACGCCGCAAGGAGAACTAGTAGCACAACAAAATACGAGATCATTACAACCGTTGGATCATCCGACACGTTAATGATCCGCGTGTGTTCGTGATTCAACGGTTGAGATCAAGGCTCTGCAGAACTACTCTGTCGAACGAAGAACCTCCTCTACTCCCTTCCTTCCTTCTCTCTCCTCCTCTGTTTTTTCTTCTGATTTTAATTTCTTAATTTCGAACGAAATTTTGCTGCTGAATTTCTACGAGAAAAATGTCTGTTATGGACGATGACAGGGATTTTGTAGAGGAGAATGAAGTTATCGTTTTGGACGGGGAAGATGAGGATGATCCTGAAAAGGTTGATAGTGAGGTAGAAGAGGATGGAGAAGACGATGATGATGACGATGACGACGGCGAAGACGACAATGAGGATGAAGATGAGGACGCCGCCGATGAACAAGAGGTTTTGCACAGTTCTGGCGGGCCACCGGTTCAGTCGTTAGACGATGAAGAAGAAGAAGACGACGACGATGATGAAGATGAGGATGATGGTGGTGATGACGACGACGACGATGAAGAAGGAAGCGACGACGAGGAAGTTGAAGAAGAGGTGATTTATTCTTAAACTGAAGTATAGATTCTTTTTAACTGTTTATTATTTATTTACTTTGCTTATTTTGAAAATTTGCTGATCTACTTGTTTTTGTTTTTGTTAATTGATTTTTTTTTAATTCTGGTTACTTTTTTTTAGATCTGCTCATTTTTTTGTTGTTTATAGATTTTGTGAACTGTGGAAACAAAATTTTCCAGGTATGATGGTTTAAGGAAAATTTCACAGTTATAATCCCCTCACCAAATATACAAAAGCACTGTTTGAAAAGAAATTAAATTCAGTTTCTGTTATTAAGTATCTCTGACAATTAGTTGATCCTTAAATTAATTGTTCTTTTTTTTTCTGCAGAATTTTTTCAAGGACCGTTTTCTAATAAACAAAGCTTTTGCTTATTTTTAAGCATTGAGATTTGATTATCACTTGTTTGTTTCTCCTCTATTAGTTTTTGTATGTGTTTATGTTTTATATCTGATACTGATGGTCTTCAGACTTGCCCTTGATCTGATGGCTTATGCATATAATTTGACTTATTGCCCTTTCTTTTCATAGAGTTTGTGTGCCTTTACCGCTGTTATTTTTTGTCCTCGTTTTTTTTGAGAAATCTTTATAAAATGTTATTTTACTATTTCACTATAACAGGTGAAAGGCATACCCAGGTTTAGGAGTTAGGACGTGAAAGCTTCATAGACCTAGCCTCGATATTTATTATCCTGTTAGGACATGAAAGCTTCATAGACCTAGCCTCGATATTTATTATCCTGTTCCTGTCTCAAATTATTTGCCTATGCCTCGTTGCTTAGTTCATGTGCGTGGGGAAATTCATTAAAAAAGATACAATGAACTACAAAACGAGATGAATTATATCAGGGTTCATCATGATACCTACTTAGATTTATCAAAAAACTTAAGAGATACGAGGAGGATGTGATGCAACATTCTTAATTAATAATAGTACCTTTTTTGTGCATCAAGAAAATGGATTTTTGGGTTAAGATTGTGCTATACATATATCTGTATATTGTTTTTTTTCTTTTCTAATTGACTTGTCAAAAAATAAAATAAAATGCTACTATATTGCGGGCTACCAGCTTCAATTTGACAAACATCTACACCATTCTCCCCAAGGCCCTGTCCAATCGTTCACGGTCTTTTTGGTGTTTCATTTGTTTAGCAAAGCTAATTTACCTTTTTAGTGCGCTGTGGGTGTGCCCGCATACGCACAGTGTGTGGTAATTGCCTTGTCATCGAATTTTTTTTAGGGGGTTGTGCCAGATATGTTTGGGGAGTGGCAATTGTTGTATCCATGGATTTTATTCTGAAGGATTTATCGCGAGATTGTTTGGGGGTTTTGTGGTGGCAATTTTTGTGCATATGGATAAAAAAAGGAGAGAGAGGCATTTAGGGCTTGCATCGGCTGTTCCATGTTTTGGGGAAAAGCTAGAATAATGAGGGAAACTTGCATATTAGGTTTCATTGGCTATGCCATGATGACTTTCATGTTTTAGACTAGAGTACTTGAAGATGATTGTTATGTTTGTTGACATTTTTTTTTAAAAGAACTTTCTACGACTTTATGTTTGTTATTGTGCTATGCCAATGTTTGAAGAACGTTGAGCCATTGTATTTTATTGGATTAGCATGAAGTATTAGCTTGTTATTTTTTTTAATCATATATATATAAGCAGTTTATAACATTTACAGTGGTATTGACAAGAATTATATAAATTCATATCTAGTTGAATTTGAAAACCTTACGTAACAGGTGACATTGGGATTCTTATTATGGAATGAAGAGAGTAATATTTATATTTTTATACGTACATCTCGGTTTATAATTTACCTTTTTTATGGAAACTAGAAATGATTTTAGTTTGTTGTTACCAACTTACTTCTATGATCTTGTGTATAGATCAATTCTTTTATTTTAAAGTATTTGCTTTTTTCTTTTCTTTTTTAATTTGTTTTATCTTTTTAGCGTTTTTTGTTGCCATTCTACACCCCAACTAGTTTGGGGAAAAACGCTGTTGAGTTTTATTTGTCACTTCTACGATCTGCCTGTAGTTGCTATAAGTAGTAGTCAAAATCTGGGGAAAACTACTGCCATTAAGTTGTAGCTGTTGCCTTTTGCTAAAGACTTTTAGATTTATATTTATCAAAATTGCTGCAAGTTTTCCCATTTTGCCCTTTTCACCTTTGACTATGCAAATTTGTTGAGGACAGGATGTAAATTCATCATTTTGCTTACGTTCGTGTTTGTTGCTTTTTATGTGTCTGAACTTCCAATCTTAGTGTCTTCTGATATCTTCTAACAAGAAATAACTATGTAGGAGGATATGGGAACCGAGTACCTTGTTCGGCCTGTGGGTCGTGCTGAAGATGAAGAAGATGCTAGTGATTTTGAGCCAGAAGAGAATGGTGAGGAGGACGAATTTGAAGACGAGGATGAGAATGATGACAAGGATGGTGGAAAGGTTGAGGCTCCAACAAAGAGGAAGAGGTCAGACAAAGATGATTCTGATGATTCTGCTGATGGAGGGGAGGAGGATGAGAGACCATCTAAGAGATAGGGCAAGTCCCTTTCTTTGGTTGAAGACTGACCATTGCACATAGGTCATTTTATCCAAGTCTCTTTTTCCTAAAATCCATCTACCTCTTTGTAGAAGGGTAGGATGCTCCATGGAGGGTGTTCTTCAATCCTCTTTTTATGGTGCCGTAGTGCTAGAGTTGTTTTTATATTGGATATTCATAGTCATATGGGTTCACAGAACAGTTGATATGATACTTGGATTAGGTTTTGTGTAAGTTATGAAACTGGACAAGTTTGATTACTTCCATCTTTTAGATAATTTGCAGGTTCTCTAGGTCAAGTGTTGTGCTCAGAAGTTTGATAATTTCATGGCGTTCTTGCTATTTTATGTAGTTGGGCTATTACTTTTACTATTTTTGTTCTCTTTGGGTTGGATACTTGGTAATCTTTTTATTATTATTGTTACAAAAAGAGAATTTAAATAAGAAAAGGAAAATGTATAAAATAAATGATGTATTTCAAAAAAAAAAAAAAAACTAAAAACTAAAAAGTTCCTGTGTCTGTGTATGCTAAGGCCTTGTTTGGTTTGGGAAAATTGCCCAGTTTTCAGTTTTCAATTTTCTAATATTTAGAAAAGTAGGTGTAAACTTGATTGGTTGATGTAAAAAAAATTGAAAAAGTTTAAAGAAAATTGAAAACAATGTACAACCCTTGTAATGCACAATTTGAAAAACTAGTAAATGATATTGAATTCCCCGGGACTTGGGTGATGTTAATTTTAGTTAGTTGTATGCCATTTTCAGTCGAAGGGTACGACCACCACTACAATATTGATAGATAGATAGATTATAAATTATTACTTGTTGAATTCCTGCATTTAATTTACCTCTCCACTTATATTATCATTATTCGTGTTTGCTTTTTCCCGTTTTACCAACAAATACTAACTAGTTTGCTACAGATGGAAATGCCACAAACAAACAATCAGAGGGACAGGACAGACGGTGGGCGGGGGCCTTCCACCGTCAAGAGCAGAGCAGCTTTATGAATTTCATTTCATTGACCCAACAAAATAATCCATGATGAAACCATATCTCTAATAATGATCTAATCAAAGTTAATTATTTATAAACTATTAATTTTAATATATACATACATATGTATATATTAAAATATATGAAAGCATTTAAAGAGTAATTTAGTGTATAAACTACAATATTTTTTATTCTTCTTTTTGTCCAAAAATATACTATTACTTTTGAATTTAGAAGTTGATTTGAAATAATTTTAATTCAGAATTTATTTATTTTAAATAATTACAAAAAATTTAAACTACTTTAGAAGTATTCTTAAATGAGAAATGACAAACAAATAATAAAGTTCACAAAGTTAAATATTTATTACTTTTCAAAATTAGAGATGTATTTTTAAAACAACGATTTTTAAGAATAAATTATTTAAAAATAATTTTCTAATATTTGTTAGAATTAGTGATAATGGAATAATATTATTAAATATGTATAAAATATAAAAAATAATATATCAAAAAATTTATGTTATTGATAATTTAAAATAAAATATATTTTAAATTTTAACAAGAAAAATATTATTATTTTTTCGAAATGGAGACCGGAAGAGCCGACAGAGGGATTATAATTAAAATATTTTTTCCGCGTCTAGTACTCGAGTTAGCTGGACATAAACTGCACCGCTCCCCCGGAGTAAAATTAACTCTCTAAAAACCGCATCCTCAAATTAACAAAACAAGACAAAGATTTCTCAACTGACTATTCCCTCTCAAGTCTCTACCAAAACGCGTACTTGTGATAGAGTCATCACGAGACTCACTTCCACTCTCTATCCTCTCCATTCTCTTGACTTCCATTCGCGGCAAAGATTACAATAGACCAGAACACATCTAGGTTCCAATTTGTCATTCCTTCATTTACGTCTCTCTATCATAACTCTTTCTTCTAATCAGATCCGGTTTTCAAGTAATCAGAATTTGTGTCGGTTGGACTAAAATTTTCCTACACTTCGAATGCTTGTTGATTTACAGCTTTGTTAACTGTAAATTGGCGGTAGGCGTTGATAAAATGGTGATCTATAAGCCCTTGACGCCTGGTCAGGTAATTGATTTTGAGGATTTTGATAATTTATAGAACCACGGATGCTGTTAAATCTTACATCCTTTTGTTTATGTTCTTAAATTGTTGAAGACTGAAGCATTGTCGAATTGTAGTTTACGGACTGTATTATGATCAAATTATTCGCAAGTAGTTCTTAAATGATATCATTGTGAATATTTTATATTGTGAATTTATGCATGTTCATACTTTATGAATGTTTTAAGACATCTTCAATAGTAAAAGCATATAGTGGAAGTTATTTGTTGATTAATTGCTTGTAGTTTGGACTTTGGTATTGAGGCTTGTTAATTCAAATAAATTTCTCCTATGGGCAAATAAGTTTTACTAATGAACTTCAGTAAGCTGCTGATAGACTGATACAATCTTGATTCATAAACCTCTAGTCTAGATGCATTTGAGCAAGAACTAATTGATGCTGTATGACATTGTAATTACAATTTCTTTTCTGCTAATCGAGGAAACTTGATTAGAATTCTCAATCTATTTTATATGGCAAAAAAGGATTCCAAGGACTTATAAGATCAACAAAGGGCATGAAGCAAGTTCTTAAACTTAAATAGAACTTGAGTATTGCTCTTCAGAATAAAAAAACAATGCTTAGACTTTTTGGTTGGCCTCTACAAGCCCAAATATTTACATTTTGCCAAAATCTGAAAAGTAGGGAGGCGCCTGCTTTTTTGGATTTTAGGACCCTAGATTTTTAGAATCAGAAATCAAAATGGTCAATGATTAAAAAGCTAGTCCTAATAGTTTTGTGGGATAGTAGGACTGTGCATTATGCGGAGGTTTTAAATGGCACTTTCTCTATCTTGTGTCTTCTTTTTAAAATGGTGTGAAGATTGGGTTTTTGTGGTGTTTCTCCTGGTGTAGCTCACTGGTGGAATTGGAACAATGGGAACTGGGGAGGAGTTGGCTGGTGCTGTGAGAATCTTGGAGTTCCCTTGGTGCATAGCTAGGGATTTTTAGTGGTTTGCTTTCCTATGGAGAGGAGTGGTGTGTCATATATCACTAGTCATCATATAACCTGTTCTTTGAAGTTCCGTAAACATTTCATTAACTGATATCTGCAGCACTATGACCTCTCTCTCTCTCTCGCTCTCCCCTTCCCTCCCTCCATCCATCCATCCCTCTCTCCCTCTCTTCCCATCCTTTACATGTGAAATCAAATTACAGTTATCTTTGTCTGTTTGATACATTGCTTGCTGTGATGAATTTTATAATTCAAGGTTGATTTATGTTATCCAATTGCAGGTTTCATTTTTCCTCGGATTTATCCCATTATTTGTAGCCTGGTTATATTCTGAATTTTTGGAGTACAAGAAAAATTCAGTGCCATCCAAATTGTGAGTTACAACACTTATTAGCTTTTGTCCTTGTTTCTGTATAAGTGTATTTGAGGACAGTTATTATTTTTAAACTCCATTAACATGCACAAGTTTGCAGTGTTTGCTCACCAATATTACTTTTATTATCTAGTATTTAGCTTTCTAGATCTATTAAAATTATAAGTAAAAAAGTTCTCTTAAATTAAATTTAAATGAAATTCTTGACTAATTTATGCTTGCAAATTATTTAAAAAATGTTTAGGGTTAAGAATTTGCTTATCATTAACTATGTGCTGCTTCTCTTTTATGTAAAAAAGTATGTGGCATTATCCATCAACCAAAAATAGTTCTCTCATCTTGTAGAACACTCATTATAATCAAATGGCTGAATGTCAATTGAATGGTTGAGATGGACTCTGTTATTGATTAGCTTTTCTAGAGAAACAAGAGTAATTGGAGTTACATTTTCTTTGCGATGCAAAAATAGTTTGATCATGAAAAAATGATATTTTATAAAAAAATATATCTAAGTTGCAGTCATGTACAGACGTAAAATGTGAAGAGGGAAGGAAAAATGTCCTAGTGTAATGAGATTAAGGAAATAAAATTTTACTGTTCGATCAAAGTCTGATCAGAAGGCATTTGTAGCTCTTATGATGCTTCTAATCTAGAAGGAAAAAAGGAAGAAATGTTCATTATGACGAACAAAAAATTATGATCTTATCTATGTATACTAATTTACTTATATATATATATATATATAGGAAAAAGGTTTCAATAATTTAAATCCTTATAAAGGGTATAGTAGCAGCGACATTACTCAAATATTGTTTGAGCTAGTTGATGTTCTTATTAAAAGGTAAAAAATCATTGGAATGGAAAGGTGGCTAGAAAATATTAAATGTCATTATATGGTTTAATATGTTATTATGGGGCGATAGCCACTAATATAATAAGATAACTGGAATTATTCAAGAGGAAGAGGGGACGGGGGCGGGGGTGTTCTTTTTTGCTGTTAAGATTGGCCACTGTAGATATTGCAAGATATATGCTGTGTTGATTAGTTGCAGGTGATTATTTAATCTCTAACTTTGCCTATGTTCTGAGAACATCATGAAGAACCTTGAAATTTAACTAGTTTTAGCATAAGAAAGAACATGGAAACGTCATGGCAAGTATAGAATCATAGAAACCAGAAAACACAATGATAAAATCTTTTAGAATCAAATATGTTGCTGCATTTCTGTATCAATGAAAAGTCATGCTGAATAAAATTAAGAGGAGACCAGTAGTCATTTAATTTTAGTATATACTGTAGATTTATAGTCCCCCTTTGCTTTTTTCAAATGGATGCTACATTTTAGAACCGAAAAATGTTTTTCTAGCTTTATTTTATATTGCTATATCATTCTCTATTTTTGAGCCCAAACATGAGTTTCCTATCCCATTCTGTACATTTAGTGGCAGGAATTCCGATGTCAATTTGGTTGAGTTAGGGAATGAAACCATTAAAGAAGATGATAGAGCTGTTTTATTGGAGGGGGGTGGGCTTCAGTCAGCTTCTCCTAGAGCTCGCAGTTTGTCCTTTACATCTCGCATTGTCAGGTTTGTAGAAAATGCCATCTTTTTCCGTTTTGTTTCAAATAAAAATTTACTAGTTAACTTGACATGTGCATTTTTTCTGTGTAATTTTAGGTTTTTTATGATGGAAGAGTCTTTTTTGCTTGAAAATCGCTTGACGCTGAGAGCTATGTACGTGTACTTAAATTTCGTTATTTACCCTAATTACTCAAGTTTTCTTCAGATCTGTGAGTAAGGATATTGACTACTTTCTTCTCTATGTTTACTTCACCCATTTTCTTCAGATCAGAATTTGGTTGCCTTTTGATCTACTATTACTTATGTGATAGGACAAATCTCTTTGGCGAATCGAAAAAGGTGAGGTTAGACAATCATAATATCTCTTTAATACTTTTTCATCTTGATTGTGGAAACTCTATAATACCCTTTTTGAAGTGTGTTGAAGACAATTTTTTAAATTCAAAGTGGGAAGGCATAATGTTTAAAACAGTAAAATGTACACAAAAAAATTCAGCTGTGATGTTCTTTCTTTCTGCTTTCATTTGTCTCATAAGTTCAAAACTTTTAGGAAGCCTTGGATCATTTATTTGTTGGCACATGTGAACATTGTTAATTTTTGTGTTTTCATGGAAAAATGTACAGAATAATCTATTAATGGGACCATATATGTACTTTTATGGAAGGATTGTACTTTTTTAATTCTCAATTTAGTGAATTAAACTTAACCATGAACATTTGCCTTAGTGTTAAGTAAAGAGGCGAGCAAATTTTTCATCAGGCCAATACAATTATGTTTCTGCACCTTTACTCAGACTAACCTTATGTTAATCCTATAGTTGTTTTAATTTCTGAAACTCCCACCTCTGCTTCAAAGATGGGAGGAGGAAGCTGCCGAAATTAGAAAGAGCATCTAGATGTCCTGTTATCTTTAATTTTATCAGAAATGGTCACTGATAAATCTGGAATCTGGATAGAATGAAATCATGAAACGTTAATTTTTTGATTGACCCATCTTTTGGTGCTGTTCATTTGGTTTCTGGCATCCAACCTTAGGTAGACAAAAGGTTTCTAGTGGTATACTAATTAATTACTACATTAGTGTGCTTCAAATGGAAGCCCATATAAAAAGTGTTATCAACTTCCTTATTCATAATTTCCTTGTGGTTAAGTAAACATATACACATGTTGTGAGTAGGATTATGGTGTATATATTGTCTCAGGGGTTGCTAAAGGAATTTTTTAAAGAAGCACCAAAAGTTCCTACACTGTAAAATTTGTTTATATATGATGACTAAACTTAACTCATTTCTGTTTGAATTAAAAATATTGTTTGGTTCATAGTACCACTCTTAATGAATATTACTGGTTTTCTAATCTCATTTTTATGACAAAAATTCACTGTAGATTCAGAGATATTATGCCAGTGGATGTACTTTATGCTTGTAGTGAACTTAGAAATTAATCTGTTCAGTGAAATTTTACAACCTATAATATAGCTCATTTTTTGGTCATAATTGTGTTTGCAGAGTTACAGCCGGGATCTTTTCTTATTTCTCTACTTCCTGCTCATCATAGTTTCAGCGATGACTTCTTTCAAGATTCATCACGACAAGTCACCATTCTCGGGGAAATCCATACTTTATCTCAACAGACATCAAACTGAGGAGTGGAGAGGTTGGATGCAGGTTAACCAACTTTTAACAAGAAAGCTAATTCTTGGAACAAATTTCATGAATACTTGTTGGTATTTACTGCCCTTTATATTGGGTTGTAATTTATCCTTATGATGTTATCTGGATTATAGGTGTCAAATTTGATCATCCACAATCCCTTCCATTATTTACAACCTTAACAGATCCAGTGACCTTTGATTTTCCAATAAGTTATATTTTCCTGGTATTTGTTTCATTCTTTTTCGTTTTTGTTATTATATATCTTGGGGGTGTGGGAGAGGCTAACGAAACTTCTCAATATTGTGTCGAGTAGCTTTTCCTGCAGTTTAGCTTAAGATTGAGATTGTTTTCCTCAGGGTAGCATAGGTACATAAGTTGACTTGGGTATCCCTTTCCGCTGGATATTTCTTATCAAATTTAAAATAAGTAAAGATAATCTCAGATGCTGGTCTGTATTATGGTCAAATGTTATATTATTAGAAAGAGCACTCATTGTTTTGGAGAAAGTTTTTAATGGATTGTTTCAAATGTTCCAAAATATCAACGTACCCAATAATATTTAAGTAAGTTGTGATCTTGGCCACTGATTTTGTCAATAGAAAGTCATTTTTTTCTTGAACATGATTTTTAAAAGTGGACTTTATTTCTCAGGGCGTAGGACTATACTTAATACATAAGCATGCATAAAATAACCTTTTCTTTACATTTATAAATGTTGTTTGAATATCCCATTCTGTCAATGTTGTCTCATCTTCTTTAATGTACAGGTGTTGTTTCTGATGTACCATTACTTTGCTGCATTTGAAATCTATAATGCTATTCGAATATTTATTGCTTCATATGTGTGGATGACTGGATTTGGGAACTTCTCATATTATTACATCCGCAAAGATTTCAGCCTTGCAAGGTTTGCTCAGGTACATTGTCTCTCTTGGTCCGTCAGATTTTATTCCAAGTTTTCTCCTTTTATGCTTCTGATTGTATGACTTCTGTTTGGCAGATGATGTGGAGACTTAACTTTCTGGTGTTTTTTTGCTGCCTTGTCCTAAACAACAGTTACACGCTGTACTACATATGCCCCATGCACACTCTTTTCACCCTCATGGTTTATGGGGCACTTGGTATTTTTAATAAATACAATGAAAAGGGAACTGTCATTGCTATAAAATTTGTAGCCTGCTTTTTGGTGGTTATTTTAATATGGGAAGTACCTGGAGTGTTTGATCTTGTTTGGAGCCCATTCACTTTCCTTCTTGGTTAGTAAATTGTAATACCACTAATTTCTCTGTGTTTATCACCAATTATGGTTAATTAAAAGACAATTATATTGCAGGATACACTGATCCTTCAAAACCGACACTTCCCATATTGCATGAGTGGCATTTTCGCTCAGGCCTTGATCGCTACATATGGATAGTTGGAATGCTATATGCTTATTATCATCCAACAGTAAGTTCTGATAGACCCCTGTTAACTTTTAGTTCTGAGGCTGCTGATCAATATCCATGTGTGTGTATATGT
Organism: Hedera helix; assembly: GCA_947179155.2. Lineage (NCBI taxonomy): Eukaryota > Viridiplantae > Streptophyta > Magnoliopsida > Apiales > Araliaceae > Hedera > Hedera helix. The sequence continues at coordinate 36,252,413 of OX359281.1, forward strand.
ATTTTAACAAACTTGCGAGCCTTGTTGGTTATTTCTTTCAATTCTTTGCAACTAAAATGTTGCATTAAGCTATTTATTTATTTATTTTATTTTATTTTATTGTTGTAGGTTGAAAAGTGGATGGAGAAGCTGGAGGAAACAGAAGCAAAACGTAGGATATCAATCAAAACAATTATTGTGATAATTTCCTTAACGGTATATTGACCTTTCTTTGACAAATAGTTTTTTCCCCCCATATTTCTATATTTGATGGAAAACAGTTTATGATTTTCAGATGGGATATTTGTGGTTCGAGTATATCTACAAGCTTCCCAAGGTCACATACAATAAGTACCATCCTTATACCTCATGGATTCCAATAACGTATGTAGACCTTTTCCCATTTTACTTGCTATAAATAATTCATACGTTTTCCTCTCTCTGTGGCTTGCGAGTTACGAGTATTAACATATTCACTAGTAGTTAATGTATTGTCCATTTCTGATTGATCAGTGTCTACATAATCTTGAGAAACTTCACACAACATCTCCGAGGCTACACCTTGACCCTTTTTGCGTAAGTGGTCTTTGTTTTGACTTCTTTATTTTCCCCACTAAATTCTGTCCACTTTGTGAGCATCCAACTACATACTTCATCCCTGTTTGACACGTTGTGGAAGTTTTGCACGTGAATGGTCTCGTTTTAACTACGGTGTTTTCTTTTTGATCATTAGATGGCTTGGAAAGATTACTCTAGAGACCTACATCTCACAATTTCACATATGGTTAAGGTATGTAGAGTGATCTGTCAGTATATATATATATTGTCATTTCCAAACTTACTTAAATCACAGGATTACCTAGCATTTCAGAAAATATGCAAATCCCAGGGAAGACAGGGTTAAGAACTACTCCATCCGTTCCAAAATTATAGATACATTTCTAGAACTACAACTTTTAAGGAAAATTTTACCTTTTTAATATTTGCTAGAAATGTAGTGGTGATATGGTAGTACTTAATCTACCTAGTATGTAAGTAATGACATATTAAGAACTTCATGCGACTCTTAATGTCTTAAAATAGAAAATTACAAATGTATCTCTAACTTTGGAACGGACCAAAAAGGAAGACGTATCTCTAATTTTGGAATGTATGGAGTAATAGTTTTTTAGTTTTCCATGAAATTATATTTACTTTTGATAGGAATACATCCTTTAGATAGAAAAATTGATCCAGTGAGGGCCTCCTTCACCCTTGGCATGTGTTTGAGGATGGAATTCTATTTAATTGTAAAAATCTTACCAATTATCATTTCCCATTATGAAAGCTTAGATAGTCATATGAAGCTTTCTTTTAAGTATCTCAGGGGTCTGTATTGATGGGGTTGTCATCTTGTTAGTTGTGCAACACAGAATGGGCGTTATGTGTACTATATATTGATTTGTAACTAAGCTCTAATGTAAACAGATCCAGCGTGCCAGATGGTCAACCTAAAATGCTACTTTCTCTGATTCCGGACTACCCTATGTTGAACTTCATGCTCACCACTTCCGTATATGTTGCTGTGAGTATCTACAATGTGCTCTTCAAGAAGTCATGAAAATGTAAAGCAACTCATTTCTTTCAAAAATTCTTGCAGGTTTCGTACAGGCTCTTTGAACTGACAAATACGTTGAAAGTGGCATTTGTACCAAGTAAAGATGACAAGCGCCTGGCCTACAACATAATTGCAGCAGTAGTGATGTTGAGTGTTCTGTACACTCTTTCTTTTGTGTTTCTAAAGCTACCACAGATGCTGGTAAGTGTTCTTCCTATATAGATTGTCTTATTCTTAATTCTTTCTTAGTCATACCTTCTCGCCCATTTCTCTCGAGGGTTGCGGTAATTGGCCAGAAATATAGATGTTGTAAGGCATGCTCAATTGCATTGACATGACTTGTGATGATGATCACATATCACATGCAACAGAATCCAAACATAGTTCCGCAAATAAACTTCTTAACTTCAAATATGCAGGTTTGAGCCTTTGAAAATGTATAGCTTAGAAGGCCATGAGTTTGTACATCAGCTTGAACGCAAAGCATAAAAGTGAATTCATTTCTTATCTCAAAGATCTGCGTTACATGAAGATGGGTTTTTGAGGACATAGTGTAGTATACAGAAAAGGTCACGTGAACTTTATTTGGGAGTTTGTGTTTTGCCACATCTCCTTGTAATTTTTATGCTGTTATAGAGATTACATGATTCAACCTTTGACCGAGCTTATAGTAATTGTGTGGAGAATGTTGCATATTAACTGGTTCAGGGTAGCTGAAGAAGATCCATCTCTGCCCAGCTTTAGAGTGTTATACATTTAAACTTTTTTGGCTAGAGCATTGCAAAGAATGAAACCAAAAGTCGATAGCAGACTCAGATTATTATAAAGTTTATGACGCCTGCCTACAAGCATGTATTTTCCAATCCGCAGAGACAATTTGACTTTTTGCCAAATCACTAGGACGATCCTTGTCCCAATGGAAATTATATATATATATATATATATATATATATATATAGGGAGATGATCCCGGTCTAAAGTTAATATCTATCTAACTCAAATTTGTCCGTTAATTGTGAGATCAAAAAGTCTAAAAATAAAGCTAGCATATAATAGTTATTAGAAATCTAACAAACTATTATTAGGAATCTAACCCACATGATAAATGATCAGCTTGCCGAATGTGGAATATAGGATATCACAAGACTACTATGCAATAGCTATTGGATAAAATAAAAGAAGTACCACAAAATTATTGTGCGGGAACCCTTTTTCCCTATTAGATAGCTAGTAGAAACAGCAGTGTACCACTGCAATCAGTTTTTATCTCAAAACTCTCCATCTCTCTCACACAAACAACGAAATCTCTAAGAATCCAACCTCGACAAATTGAACGCACTACCTCAAAATCGAACAACCAATCGACTTGTTTACAACCACTTCTACAAGCTCCAACCAAAAATTTAAATTTCTCTCACTAACAAGTTATGCCTTTTATTATTTCAAATACTCTACAACATTTTGTGCACAGTTCGAATTTAAGGCATCGCCCTATATGTCTTACAATATTTTGCATAACAATTGTGTGATACCTCTTTTGTTATATCCAAAGGTAAGTTGATCATTGTGTGATACCTCTTTTGTCATATCCAAAGGTAAGTTGATTATTTGTTATGTGAACCACGTACCGCGTAACAATTTATTAGGCTCCTAATAACTTTTATACGATGGTCTTATTTCTAGGCATTTTGATCTCGTAACGAATGAATAATGTTGGGTTAGATGGATAAATATTTCGATCCAACTTTGGACCTAAATTATTCCCCCCCCCCCCCCCCCCCCCCCCAACACACACACACACACACACATATAGGTTTTCCCTTTACAGAAATACAAGTAATTCCATACAAGTGAGTCATTTACTTTAAATTCTAGAATATGACTTGGAAAAAGAAAATTGTTATTTCCACAATCAAATTTCTTAGTTTCACAATCTCTCTATTAGGGGTGCACAACAGCCGATTTTATATTTAAAAAATAACCAAATCATTTAAGATGATTATAAAAAATTAAAAACCAAAATCACCTCAACTTTTATTTCGTAATTAGACTATTCAGTTATTGGTTAAATCGATCGGCTCAAGTGTTTATAAAACTTAAACATAAGAGATAAAATTAATACGTAAATTTGTAATGTTAAATAATGTTTCTGCAGACAGACTAAGGAGATAAATTATAGTGCATATTATTGAACATCACCCTTGCAGGGGAGTTGTTATTGAAGTGTGTGAGAAAAGCTGCACAATTTCTGTGACCCTCATTGTAAAATTATTGGACTCCATTCACCTCGCTGAACTAGTGAGGTAAAGACGCGTCCTTCCATAATTTGTCTTGTCAACATGTTCTAATAAAGGTCTTCAACCTGTAATGATTCAAAAGGCCACTTACATATTCTTGCAGTGCAAAAGAAATGATACGCAAGGAATACAGCAAGTAAATACTATCAGAAGAAGATCGACAGCCTTACGTTCAACATTATGCTGTAATGCAGAATCAGAGCGAGCTTACTAAAAATTTACTAATGTATTATTGTATTTATATTTTATAATATATAATTATATAAAATAAATAATTATTAATAAAATATATAATTATATTATAATTTAAAGAATTCAATCGGTTCAATCCATTTTGGTTTTTTTGAAAACTAAACTAAAACCGAACCAGGACTGACCAACCAAATTTCTATTTTTTTTAGCTATCGGTTCATTGATTTTATAATTTTTTGTTTGGATTATTATCGATTCAGCCCGATCAATTTTCCAGTTAAATTCGGGAAGGGGTAGAAGAATGGGACCTATTATGGGACACACAATGTATTACAGACGTATGATCATTACGCTTCAGCCGAGTTATTCTATTCCACAGTTACTGAAGCTCTAGTTCAAGAGAACATTTGAAATTAACAATTTTACATGTCAAATATATGAACAATGTCAATGGCTATTCCCTCAGCCAAATGATTATAACATTTAAAGAAAAAGTCACTCTACACCAAAAAACAAAACTTGATGATTTAGCATAAGCAAAAATAACAATAACTTGAAGGAATTTTTCCAACTTCTTATTACACTGTTGGATGTAAATTTTGTAGCTTACCAAAGGCTGGCTTACAGCAGTACCAACTCCAAGGTTTCGTGGGATCCTTCAGAATATATGCACCATGTCATAAGCAAATCTTTTCATGTCAAGGAAAGTTAAGAGTTGCAAAATTATACATTTAGTTAACGTTCCAGAATATCAAATATACAATTACGATGACAAATTTTGTATAAAAACTTGTATATTTCAATATATATATACTCCCTCAGTCCAAATTTGGATGTTATAGTGGGATGGAGGGAGTATATACATGTACATACATACATACATATATATATATATATATGTAAAATTTAACAAGATTTTTTTTTCTATGGGTTATGCATCAGATTTTTTTCCCTTTTGTCTACATATAGACTTCAGAGTAGAAAGCATATAAAACAAAAATAGGATACGCCCAGAACAGCACGAATGACTGCAAAAAAACATAAAAATGAAGACAAATGTCAGTGAGATGGCATTTGAATGGAAAATGAGACTATTATTGTGTCAATGCCATTGAGAAATATTTTCATCAAATTGTACGTAAATCTGGCATGAAATATACATAATTGTTTACATTTTATTATTTTAACAGAGCAGTAGAAGCAAAAGAAGGGTATTGGTGACTTATCAAAGAATATATACCTACTACATACGATAATCAACTTTCGTCAAAACACTCAAGTCAGGAATTGACAAAACCTTGTTTCCGTAATTAGGCATGATAACAGATTCTGCAAGGTTGAATAACCCAAATGAAATTCTAGCATACTTTTAAAATCTATGGATGCCAGGTTTAATAGACAAGAACATGAACCCCTTGAGCCATTGAAGATTATAAAGTCTGATGGATAGGGCTAGTCACTTATAAAACTAAGGCAAAAAGGCTAATGTAGATTAAGAGTGGTGCAAAGCTCTTTCAAAACTGTAAGTACAAGAAATATCCCAGCGTCTTTTTTCAAGGCAAATGATGAAAAGATTTGTATGCTATTAAAGATATATTGCTCTTTCAAAACGTGGGTATTGAAAGGAACACCCCAGAGGATGATAAGATTGTGCATATATTCGCTCCATGTAAAAAAAAGGTCTCTTTTTTGGTTGAGTTAATTACTGCAAAATTGTTTAGTCATCAAACTCAATATGCTACTACTAGAGCAAACTCTGTAAGAGATTTTAGCTACACACTGAACTTGAGTAAACTCTGTAACAGATTTTAGCAAAACACAAAATTTAAGAAATAAATAACTGGGAGTTTATAGAAGTGTACCATAAGCACGCCTAGAAAGCCGTCGAGTATAATTCTGTTCCAGCTATCAAAGTATGAATGGATTGAAAACCCTGCCTTGGCTGTCAGCCCAAGTGACGTAATTGCCATGACAAGGAAATAAAAGACAAATCCCATTAAGCCAGTAAATCCTAGAACTCCTGCAATGACTCCTCCGATGATAGACATAAATGTCCGGCTGCATGAATCAATAAGCCACAAGTTCTAGCATCACCAAACAACTTCAGAATTTCAAATCAAGATTAAAATTAATAAATAAAAAAAGAAAAGAAAAGAAAAGGAAGAACGGATTATGTTCAATGAAACGTGTTGCAAGTATTAAATAGAAGTTAGGAACTCCACAATCTGTTTGCTCACAGTAACCTGAAGTTTTTCCTACACACCCTTTTTTTTGTAACACCCCAGTTCACATCAAAACATGTGGGATAAGATCCCATGCTACAACTAGTATTAAGATCCCATGCTACTTACAGTATTACCTTCATTCATGACCTTTAGGGAGGCTATAGTGGCAAGATGAACCAAGAAGATACTACTGCGACAATGTATTGGGCTTTGGTACGTTATAATTTGATTCGGACTTGGGATTTGACCCGGATTGTTACACTTTTCCCAACTTGGTTCTTGTGTGACCATATTCTTTTATAATTTTAGTTTTACTTAGTGCCTTAGTCCACATTCTTCTCAACAGAAAATTTTCCTTTGCCAAATGTTGGGTGGTTGGTAGAGGATACTGTTTGAACCCCGTTTTTAATGAGCTTGAAAACAACAGCAGGGATCTTAGCCGAGGGCATCCGCCTAATAGACATGGACAGCTTTCTTGGACTGAGGAATGCATCTGCATATCTTTTAATTGGGCAAACCAGCAGCATGTAAAATTAGCTTAGTGCATCCGCTTAACAAACAGGGAAATTTCTTATGCAGTGAAGATACATGCACTAGGAAAATAAATAAAAGAGGTATGCAAGACCAAGAGTTGTGGCAAAGGCCAGAAGGTCACATTAAATGTTCTATTAGTCACCTTATATCTGAAATACGGAAATATTTAAGAACTAGCAAATTTCACGTCCATTGGATTGGGATGGCTCTAAACTGATCTGAAGTTAATATATATATATATATATAGAGAGAGAGAGAGAGAGAGAGAGAGAGAGAGAGAATTAGCAGATCTATAATAACGTTCTTTATTCCATTCTCTTCAAGCCTTCAAGGGGAACCCACCAATCTTTTGAAGACCTCTCAACACGTGCATAATATTGAATGCAGTAACCAAGATTGATGTAGGAGCTGTAAATGGGGCTGCCATGCAAAACAGATATCCCGAAACAAAAATATTTCACTTCAAACTGATGTCATACCATCTGTTTAGTTATGGCTCCAATTCCTTTCACAGATCCCATTTCTAGATATGTTTGTAATAAAGGGTACTGTTTAATATCATGGATCACCGGACCCTGTTTTACAAGAAGGTTCTGCAAAGGAGGTATAAACACAAAGTTCATTCTACTTTTAGGTATTTAACTGATGAATCCACCATAACTTTGTTCTCACAAAAGTGTGAACATTGCTGTCGTAAACATTTTCAAATATATTTGCAAGTCTAAGGTTGAATGTAATACCCCTAAGTTCCCAAGTCCCACATCATGTTAAAGGAGAAACCACCAAGCCTTAGTCCCACATCGTCTAGCTTTTAAACCTTCCTTCCTTCCTTAGGCTATAAATAGAATGCTACCCCTTTGATTTTCTCACACCAACTTAAGGGTCTCTAATTTGAGTAAGGACCTCTTTGGGTGAGGGCTTTTTTATAAAAAGACCTCATTAGTTAAAATTTTGTCATCGAGGACGTAGGCAATCGGCGGAACTCGTAATTTTCGGGTATGTTTCTTATTTAATTTTTCTGTATTGTCATTTTTTATTTTTTATTGTAAATATTGTATTTAGTTTGTTAGTTGATATTTTAGTATATTTTGTTAGTAATCAGTATTTTTGTATTGTTATTATTTTTGTAACTTTAATTATTGTTTTGTATTTAGATTATTAGTTACTAGTTTTGGATTTAGATTATTAGTTAATAGTTTTAGATTAACGTTATTGGTTTTAATTATTATTGCTATTGAGATTACTATTTTGGCATAATAGTAATATTTGTTTGAAAAATGATTAAATATTGAAAGAATATTTTTGATAAATATACTTATAGTTATTTTGAAAAAGAAATAAGAAAACTGTTAAATAATAGAATTGTCCTAATGATATTTATTTGTTCTAAATTTATATTTAGGAATCGTTCGACTATTAAATTTTGTGTTCAGCAATGTCGAGGTAAGTGACTCTCCGAGCTGTTTAGTATTTTCGAACTGTATGGTGTAAGTGACTTTCTAAGCTATTTAGCATTTTAAAATTATCGTTTGTAATTATGTATGCTTTAGAAATTATTCGGATGCCTAAATGTATTGTTTCAAAAATTGTTATTCTTTATTTAAGGTTTCCATTTGAATGAAAATGTTACACTTATATTTTGTTAAAAACCCGGATCAAGTATTAAAATAGAATTTTGATTTAGAAAATGAGATTATATGATTTTGAACTGTGAAATAAGTATAATTTTGAATATCGAAAATATTGAGAAATTGATTTTAGAAATCTCAGTCCGACTATGTATTGAACCGTTAGTGTTTACGCTAGTTCCGGAACTATATAGGACCTACTAAGGTGCACAATCCCTTAGTAGGGTGCGTGATCATTAACATTATCGAACATAAGGGCCGTGTTACAGGGTTGCTGTAACCTTAGTCGTTCTGTGGATTAAAAGATACATCGAATATATTGAACTTATCGAAATCGTTGATCGAATATATTGAGCTTATCGAAATTTGTCTTTGAATTGTGTTTTGTAATTATTGATTTTGGTTTTGAATGTAAATATTGACTATTGTTATTGAACAAGAAAATGTTATTTCAAAAAGTATATTTATTACTGTTATTGAACAAAAGGTATTTCGAAAAAGTATTTTGCAAATAGTACTTGATCCACCTAAATAGTGAAGATTGTTACTTGCTGGGTTTCACCGCTCACCCTTACATTAACTTTTACAGGGTCCATTGTTAAGAGTCGAACAATGTGGATGTTTTTGTGGATGACTGAAGTCCTTTTTGTTATGGCGTTATTAGTATTTTGAATTTGATAAGACTTTTATTTAAGGGAGCTGCGTCTCCGAAGTTGTGTTTTCGATATTTAGTTCTTGAACTCTTTTGTAAATTTAATAATAAAAGATTGTTGGATTTTTAAGTCTAGTATCGTTGTGTTGTTTTTGGCTGCGCTTTTGATATTGTTGCCTTGCGGGCCTTCGGGCTTGCGGCGTGTGGCACTTCGGACATATAGTGGGTTCGGGGTGTTACATTGAACCAGTATATTCTCGTTAAAATATAGTTTGAACTGTGTATTTGGTCATAATTATTCTACATTGAAGTATTTGTGTCCTAGAGTTTGTCAGTTTAAATATACCAAGAAAAAATATATATCTATCACTTTAAGAATTTGACTAAACCAGACTTGGTAAATTTAACAGAAAAATAAAGCCAGTATGCTTGTTAGCTATAATTGTGCACACATTCTAAGACTGTTATATCCCAAATGTATGCTTGATGTGGGCAGATGTATTTCCAACAAGTCAAGTGATATAAATTTATCTGTTTAGAGTGCACCCTTTTGTTTCTCCATTTCTTGTTCTCTGTTTTTTTTAAGATTACTATTTCTACTTTTTTATCAAGTATAAAAATATGAGTTACACTCTTCAAAGGCAAAGCTTTTCTGCTAGTCTCCAAATTCACTACTCTTAATTTATTGAAACTAATAAAGTTTGTTAGTGGAATTGGGTAGTTCATCACTTCACAGTGGGTGATCTATGTTAAGAATATTTAAATAGGTTAGTTGCCAGATGAGTATCCATAAAAGTATAAATAAATTACACACTGCATCCAAGTAAGGTGTGACGCAAACCTGTAATAGATTACTTTCATGTTGCTTTGCATATTCTCAACGTTGAATGTTGGTAAATCAATAATGTCACTTGATTTCTTTTCAGATGCACCTGAATCATCATGCCCAGCCATAGCTTCTATTTCTTGTACTTGTATGTAACCTCTGAATATAAGAAGAGATTTATAAACATAATGAATCAAACATGAAGCCGGCAAGATGGCATTATTGTAATTCCACGAAATATAAAATGAAACAATTAAAAGCTGGACTATGCAGTATGAACTAAAAGCTCATACTAAACCCCAAGAAAGTAAACAAGAGAGAATTCCAAGTTGACAACTGTCACAACTGAAAAGAGTTAAACTTAATCAGGTGACTAAATGCAAAAAGGACTGAAATTTGGGCTGTTCAATGATCAATTCATCCTAAAAGCAGATAAATAAATATTTACATAAAACCAGGACCCTCTGTCAACCTTAAAGAAAGTCCTGGATGCTAATTGCTAACTCACTAATAGTTGAAGTTCAGGAGCAAACTAAACACACACATATATATACACAAATATAAAAGTTCAGGAAAGAACTAAAATGTATAATTGCCATCAAATTGGGCATTTAAAAGGATCTAATAAGTGAAAACATGCTCCAACAGAAAGAAGCATCAATCTTCTCCTATGCACTGACAAATACAGCTATGAAACACTAAAATTAAGATTACTGAGATTTAACAAATCAAATTTTACAGACATGACGTGTGTTGAAGATCGCCGGCCACAAAAAATACACCTGTGTATACAGATTAATATACCATATCTAAGAGGCAAACAGTTATCTAATAATAGTTCGACTTTACGTGTGGTGTTCGTGATTACCTTCAAATTTGCCGCAGAGAGAAGCTCTTTTGCTACAGTCTGCTCAGAAACTTTGTGAGTCGCACTCCTAATTATGTTATATTTGCTCAAATACAACACGACTTTGTATTTTATTTTATTAAACCCTGTAGAATTTAATAAATAATACTGGACTAAAAGATCTTCTATTTGGGCCAAAGTCCCGAGTTCAGAAATGTAGCCCATTAAATTGGGAGGCTCAGCAAAAATTTGCTACTCGTCCTTTATCGTATAACTTAATTAAGAGATTTCTTTTTTCTTTCCAAGTATTAAATAGTATTTTTTTAATAAAAAAAATTATGTCAAAATGTGCCTTACAAAAGCTTAAATATTTTTTTTAAGAAAGAGAAAAATTAGCCAAAAAAAAAAAGAGAAAAATTAGCCCAAAAAAATTATTTTAAATAGATGGAGTATTCTTCTTCTCTATTAGTGTGCATGTTTAAATGGCTTTAATAGATCTGGTTATCCCTTATTATCAGTCCAATTGTTTCCCATTAGTTAGGAGAAACTCAAATTAAGTGCATGCTCGAACGTTACTTGTAAGTTGATCAACTCAACTTATAAATAATAAAACTAAAAAAATCATTTGGGAGCAAAAAAAATTTACTTACAAGTTCAAAAAAAAAAAAATACCTATTTCGTGCTTAAAAAAAATAACTTATAAGTCATTTTCTTAAAATTGGTCAACGACTGTGAAATGACAAAAATAGTATTTTTTATTTTTCTGATATTCTTTTTATTGAAAGATATTTTAATAATCTTTATATTTTATTTTGACTTATAAATATAATTCTTAATTTATAAGAAAAAATAATGTCAAACACTTTTACTTATAAAACTACTACAATTTTAAGTCAAAAAAAAAAAAAAAAGAGTCATTCCCCGGACAAACCCTAAATGATATCGTCTGGTACATATTTTCTCGGAAACCACAAGAATTTTTTTTTGACAAAATTGCATAGTTCCTAGTCAATCAACCTTTACCCTTCAACCAATCAATACACAATAGTAAAAAATTTCAATCAGCAGCATTATTCGAAGAAATTTGATTAATCTAAACCTATCCATGTCTCATGATTATCTAATGAAGTCGATTTAGACCGAGTCAAACCCAATAAGACGAACCCGGTGAAAATTTTCTTTTTTGGTTCACAGAAAAATACTAGGCATATGGTTTCAATGCCTAGTCTACAAAATGGGATGTAAAGAGGCTGCAAACGAGAAACTTATACGCCATAAAGAACTTCCTGAAACTGTATTAATTCATCTCTAAGAAAACACAAGTGAAAATAATTACCTACCTACTTTCTCAGTTTTCAACTTCTTCTGGTGCTAAAATTTATAATTCTTCTATTATGGGCTTCATCCTCGTCCACATAAATGATGCCCTCTTCCCGACCATCATCCAAACTAGCCACCTCTGTCTCATTCTCAGCATCCTCGTCTTCATCTTCGTCTTCGTAGTCATCATCAAGATCCAAATCATCTTCTTCATCATCATCTGTACCTGCTCGCATAGTATGGAACTCAGGGGGAGGAGGGCAATCCTCTGTGATCGCCTCGTCCCTCTTAATCACGAGATGCCGAATGACTCTCTCATCTTTGTCTAACATGCTTTTAAACTCGTTGATATATTTTGCTTCCAACTCAAAGTTCATTAAGATGTAGTGAGCATTCTTTGCTTTCTGTATCTTGTAAGCCAGTCTCCGGAGACCCCAATCACTGAATCTCCATACCTTGCCTTTCTTCTCCATCAAAAATTCTGCAAGAACTTGTTTGAATGTTATCATAAATGAAGTTTTAACAAATTTTTACTGCTGTCTTCCTCACTAAAGGAAATATCAAAAGAAACAGATAAATGATGCTGGGTTATGAAAATAAGAGCACATTAAATACTACACCAAAATAGATACTAGCAAATCCTCAGACAATCATGATTTCAAACTAGGAATTTTTGTTCTTCCTTCATTTCATTCATGACCTGATTAATGAACTTTTATCAAACCAAAATGTAAACATAACAACGATGAAAGGAAAATACTGCCCATAACTTTAACTTAACAAAATAAAGAAAAGTCACCTTGAACTTTAAGATTAACTTTCTCAACCTCTTGCACATGGTTCTCATGAATCAGGTAGACAACTTCGTAGTGGCGCACTGCAGAACAACATCAAAAATCTATAATAACAAAAAAGAAACTCTCCAGTAGATTCAAATCAGAAAATGTAAAGTAACACCAACTTTATAGTTTTCTTCATTTTGGGAATTTCCGAGTATAACACGAGAAAATTTTCTTTCATTGTGAAGGAACTACACCAACTCACAAATAAAAAGGAAACAAGCAAAAGTTTATTTTTGTCATAGTTCAAATTGTACACCTATGTGGGATGAAGTGCTAACTTTAAAAAGTACAATGCATCGGGTTTTGTTCTGAGAAATCAACAATATAAAAAGCAGATATACTTCTTGAACCATACTGAATCTTTATACAATTAGTTAGGAATGTGAAATAATGAGGAAACATGCTTACTTCGTTCTTCATCCAAATCACTTTCCAGCAGAAGATTCAGAGCTTCAAAGAGTTCCTCTGCAAATCAACAATTACCTCAACCACTGTAACCTCCATATGATCAGGATAAAAGAGAAATGGTGACTATAAGAATTTTGAAATCCAAAACAACAATAATCACTTACGCTCCTCAGCATCTGCAAACTCAGGTAAAAGCCTACCATCTTCCTGAACTTTCTTCTGAAATTCGAAAAAGGTTTTTTTTTTGTTGGGGAGGTAAAGAAAGAGTTAACAGCTTGCGGCAATAGCTCAAGCTAAGAAACTGAGCTTTAAGCTTTAAATTTCCAAGAAATAGATACAATTTTAACAACCGCAAATTCAACTTCATGAATAAGAATTGAATATATGCAAACCCATAAATCCACTAATCTATATCACTCCCTCTAGTCCACAAAAGAGTCTCATTTGAGGGGAAAAAATATTTGATCCACAAAGAGTCCTCGATAGTATAAAATAACATAATTTTAACATCACAACTTCACTACCATGCTGCCATTACTAAACTAAACACCCACTATATATAGGGATAAACATGGAAGAAAAATATATACTTAAAGTTCTAAAATTTTACAAATGGGACACTTTCTGTGGAATGCAGGGAGTATCACATAAAGGCAATAGGTTTACAGAACTTCTCTACCACATCCAATAACACTTACAAATATGAGAAAAGCTTTATAACACAAGATATAATTCAGAACAGGTGAAATAGTAACTACTTTCAAAGCTTTATATTCTTAAAAAAGCAAAGTAAAAATACAGCAAGCTGAGCACACGTGCATAGAGCATTTCACAACTCTAGTTGGGATATATCAGACCCAAATGCATATACCGTATATGTATAGGACACAAAAATTCACCATGGGGCCAATTTCTAACAGCTGTTTCCTGGAGTGTTCCTGTACATCTGCAAATGTGAATACCCAAATCGTACAATCTAAGTATTATTCAATGCCTGCAGTTATCTGGTGCTTGAATTTTCTTCCCTAAATATTCACAATCAAGAATATCATATATTCTACGGTATTTCCACTATACAATAAAATAATTAATATTTGTATATAACACATCTATAAGTGTGCCCCAATTCTCAAAACTCTTCTTCAGATAATTCAAACACACAATTTAAACTAACCCTCCTCAAACTTTAGGGTTTTTCAAGTGCTTTTGATGCTCTAAAATGGTCATAAATATGGAATAATAATAATAACAGCGTATCAAGATTAGTACACCCACATAAGTACATGTATTATGTATGTAAACATCTAGCAACAAATAAGAACGAATTAGAAAAAGAGAGCTGACCTCTTTAAGCAGGACAGCTTCAGGAAAAATGCTAGTGGATTCATCTGGTTTGGATACAAAGCTATGGGTGTCGACTTTTTTACTATTACTACTGTTATTCTTCTTGGCGGCCACAATTATTGATGAAGTTTTGAGCTCCTGGGAAGAAAAAGAATACCCATTTGTGAAAACCAAGCAACTATTTGGATTTATGCTGGATAACCCACCACCTCTATACAGTTTTCCAGCTTTTGAAAATGGAATATTAGTTGAAGAAGATGTCAGCACCGCTAACTCCATTGAAGAAATGGAGCGTATATAATCAGAAGATAGAACAATACATTTTATTTCTATGTACTTTTAGAAGAGGATTTAATAAGGAGAGAAGGGTATGGTTTGTAATCTAATGGATGATTGTGGATCCACTTGGAAAACTAGGATGTATAGAAATAAAAATCCATCATTATAAAATATAAATTATTTATATTTATAGATATTTTACATGAAAAATGTTAGTAATATACAGTGTAACGGATGGTTAAGAGAATTTTATAAATTTTAAACTTGTTTTTTCTTCTTTATTTCCCTCTAATTTTTTTTTTAAGTACCGACATGTTATGAATTTTCACTGGTAAGAGGGTTTAAGGATACATTAGTCAAGTTTTAAATTATTTTAATGATTAAATAAGGATTTTTTAAATAATTATTTCCTATTTATTTGTTTGTTTTGATTCACCTTTAAAAAAAGCAAATATGTATATCTAAAAAGAGGAATGTTGGTTTGAATGGGTAGCATTCAAGTGGTCAAGTCTGAGAACACTTGTTCAAAATTATGGTAATAGCTAGATCATCAACCCACACTATCATTGACATTGGCTTACTGTAACAAGGGATAATACTTGTCTTATTTTAAATGCCCAAATTCATCAAGTGAGGACATATAGAAGAAATGACAGATGATCTCAAGCCATCCAATATTTCAAAAGATAGTGATAAATGAAAAGAAGAACTAGGGCAAAACTAAATTCTTCTTGATTAATTATGTTGTTATTATATGTAAACTGCTCTGTATCAACTTAATATGCGACAGAATTCCAAAGTGTCCCAAAAGTATAATAATTCAGAAAATTTACCAATTAAAATGACATTTCTTTCTAATGCACTGCCTATAATCTTGTCCATATAACCACCCATAGCTGAAAGTTGGGAACATTCATCACATTAAAAAGAAACTGCCATTTCATTCTTAAAATGAGAATTTGGAGTACAATTCCCGAAGAAACGCGGATGAGAAGCTATACAAACTCTGTATAAAGATGGATTAAGGGGGGTAAGTTCATGCCGGTGTACAATTAAGTGGAGTTAAATTTCCCACGGGATTTCATATTCTAAGAGACAAACATGCCCTCATCAAGGTTTTTGAGCCCTCTTTTTAGGCTCTTAAAAGGGTCATCCTCCCTAGTTAGCGAAGGGTGTGGAAGTATATTGCCCAATGCTCACCGTTGCTTCTTTCCTTTTTTCTTTCTCTTGCCACCACTACTGCTGGCTCCACCACCTCCGGTGTTGCCCCCACCACTTTTAAAGCTGGTTCCAGCACGTGTAGACGGGCTATCTGAATTACCGCCAGCAAATTTGTCAAACATACCAGCTTGCATTGCATTCAGTAACCACTCTTCAAATTCTTCCTCTGTCATTGTCTCCTCCATATTAGAAGATGGTATTCCACCTCCCCTTTGTCCCGAGTTTTCCTTCCCACTGTTATGCTTTGACGTTACACTTGTGTTCACGTGGAAGCTTGGCTTGTGAGTGTTGACCGGACATCTCATTCCCTGCAACCACAATCCAGCATAATGTACATGGAAGAAATCTATCTGTTACGACTTGTCCAAAAATGAAGAAGCTTAAACGTGTATAGACTGCTCTTTTTTTCTCCATTACCCTGTAGTTTTTCTTCATTACTGAATTGAAGCCATAAATAAAAGATATTAAATGATATAAGAAAGTTAATCTATTTTTCCTTCAAAAAGTAAACAAAAAAAATTAATTATCACCAAAAATATCCAAATAATGATCCGGATAGTCTTTTTCAATTTATAAAAGTAATCACCAAGTTACCATTCCACACTATTATGGTCTATTTGAAAGGGAGGATATCAAAAGATAGAGAACTGTACCACTTTTCTCTTTATAAGTACGTACAAAAAGTACAACTACTTTTACTATAAAAATGTTGTATAGCAAAAGCACCATCTAAGGGGGTTATAGACATTGCATACACACAAAAAATCCTACAAAGGGGAAAAAGTTAATACTACCAGTCTTTTGTTTCAAGGGGGTAAAATTGAATACAAACCATTATCTAAGAATGAGTTGCAATTAAAACTAGTAAAATTCTAGTTTTCCAATGGTTATGGGGGAGAACTGCACCTATGGCTGCTGACTCCTGGTAAGATCACTAAGGAAGGGGATGTCGCCTTTCTGCTCCTTGTGTTAGGTTGAATAGGAAGGAAGAGAAGAGCAGCTACTATTACTAGCCTACACCATTATGTTTTTATATATAGAATGAGAAGTACTGTCTTTTAAGGTCACTCTCATTTATGGTAGGAAAGAAGATTGTGGAATGAAGATGCTTCCTCCTCTTTTCCATTCTTAAAAATAGAAAAATATACATCACTTCGGGCACACCCTACTCCCCCCCCCCCCCCCCCTTCCTTCTCCGGCTGTGGTTCCCAAAAAAGAACGTTTTCTCCCAGAATAGCACTGTCTTATATGTGAGGAAGCAAAGAGAATATTCTCATGAGTATGACTCAGAATATCATGTTTAAATAGCTCCTTAAACATATCAATTTGGCAGTGAAACATGGACACATGAAATTATCAAGTTGATTGTGTAATCACAGCATGTCACCAAATAACAATAAAAGAAAGGGAATAGAGACTCAATTCCCTGAAGACGCACTTATAACAAGGGTCAAGCGAAAGACAAAGATACATTAAGTTCCACTAGAAAACATAATGAGAACATTTCAAGACTAGCTAAAGCACATGGCCTCATTTTGACCTCTTTAGGACATGTGACACTACTATTCTCATTGCATGCTATATTTGTTTTGACCTTGAACTACATTTTAAAACTTAAAAACACAGACTCGTGCAGCCTTGCACATAATGTGCTTTCAGTTGAATACCAAAGCACCAAATATTTTCTAAGATTTAAGAATAGGCCTGCTTCTTTTGCACAACATCCATAGACTACACCACTCTCAAGTGAAACTTTTTAGTTATACTAATTTCAGAACATGTAATTCTTTTTCTTTTTTTCTTTTTTTTTGGTTGAGAGAACTTTGGCTTTGCCAAGGTTGGATCCCAAGACCTCTTGGTTCTCCAGAAGTGGACTTAACCACTTTACCAAAGAGGCTTGGTAGAACATGTAATTCTGATCGTCTCTTTGTATGATATCACTTCAAAAACATACAGGAAAACTACTTGAAGAATTTTTTTTACCTGACAGATATACCATTCAGTTGCATCATATATCTTGCTATCTGCGCAAACATATGCACAAGGAGCATCCACCTGTACATTAGCCATTTGGAAACGGTTATTTCTACATCAAAGAGGATGGAAGATAAACACCATCGACATAGCTACTTGCATAACACAAGCTTCTTCCAATGTATACATACCTTCTGCAGTAACCCGAAAAAGAAGGGTTGCAAAGACTGTTCAACCCACCCATCCCCGTCTTTAGCTTGATGAAATTCATTGCAATCCTTCAAAATGTGATTAGAAAGAAATCTTAAGTCCTGGTAGATCTCTTTTCTTACAATAAAACATAAAAAAAGCTGGAAAAGTTCTTGCAACATGCTAATATGCTCAGTGTTCTACTTTCTAAGAATTTTTAGCAATTTAAAATATTTTTGGACGGGAAGAGATAAAACCTGGCACCATCTTGCTCTAGATTTTGACTTCTTGGTATGAAACCAGACATGAAAATTGTTGCACTTCCTGCAAGCCATACGCCTCGACTCCCCTAGAGGATCCTCAACATCAGCCTCAGTGCGTTTAAATCTTGAAGAAAAGAAACTATGCCCTCTATCCTGCAACAATCATTGTTTGAAAGCATAAGCAGGTGAAGAAACTGAAATGCAGATTGAACAGCGGTCTTGTAAACAATGCCTAAATAGTTAGAATGTTCAAAAATCATTCACTATTATTAAGAAAGCTTACATCTTTTTTCTCCTTCTCTTTTTCTTTTCTGATAAATAAGAAAGCTTACATCTTAAAAACGGTTTTAAAAGTATTATGTGATGCTACTTATGAAGATATGAGACCATTAACAGACTAAAAGAAAAAGAAAGGTGTGAGATTCTCTAGGCAATTCGACATAGGGCTAAAGTTGACGCAACTCTTCGTGAGCAATCAGGTCTGGCTCGACAGGGAGCTTGAGATTGATTCTTTATAATATATAAAAAATGAACATACTCGAAGCAGGGCAAAGGTTGACTCCTATATACATATTTATCACCTCAAAGGAGCTTCTATTTCTCTCATAATTCTTAGATTGTTTGATTGTATTCTTTCACCTATTTGTCCAATTTGTGCTACTTTTGATGTATTCTTACTTGTAAATTCCTTATATAAATCAGAGACACAGCAGTACAAACGTGACAAGGGCTTCTTAGGACCAACTTTCTGGACAACCTTAAGGGTCAAAGTTTTGTAGCCAAGCTAAGCCACACTAATGAACTGAGGAAATTTACCCAGATTGAAACTGATAGGATATTTCTTGGCTTAGTTCAAGCATGACAGTCTTGAAACACTGGCAAGCTTACCTAGTTAAGGGTTTAAGCCCACATAGACTGTATGATTGATATATCCAACTCTGCATTTCCATATTTTATATTGTATTTTATTTTCTTAAAATAAATTAAGAAAAAGAAAATCATATAAGTAGGAATTAGTGTTCATGAAAGTAGCGTTCATGTGTCGTTCATTCATGTATTGAGATCTGATCAGTAAAGGAAAGGAATGCTGAAATTGTTTAATTTCAACACAAACTCTATTCTCTTGCAGTTATTAATGAAACTGGAGACCACTGAAACACAAGATTAGTTTGTTTATGTGTTTTTCTTAGAAAAAGAGAAAGATATATACATATGCATGGACTAGTTGCAACTGTTCGCAAATGTAGCAGGATTCACTGCCATACAGTTTTATCGTGCTACCGCATTTCTGAAATTGTAAGTTCAAAGTTATAGTGGTCATTGTTCTCCCTAGTCCCTTCCCACCGCCCCACCCCCCAAAAAAAATTTCCTTTTTTCCTGATAAGTACAAGGTCAAACCGTCAAGCTAACATACCGTGTTGTTCTAACATCCTCGCCTATAATCATGGATTCCATATCCTAAGAGGACTTTGCATATACAATATATATTACTATTAAATCTCTAATTTAGAGGCCACAAATACATGGAGCCGTGTTATATATATTACAGAGAATCCTTCCCCCTAAATAAGCAAAAAGAATAAAAGACAAAAAGTCTTTCAACTCTTAATGCTAGAATATGATGGTTGCAAATATGTTTTCCATTTCATATAATTGCAAGGACAGAAAAATTTGTAAAGATGTGGCATGTTTGCATTTCTTTAAAGTGTTGAAGCATCATCTCAAAATCATATTGGCAATGACTGTAGTAGCCTCCTAACATATAGCGAGTCTCAAGGCATAACTTACTTGATGGAGGACTTTGTATTCAACACACTCCCTCAAGATGCTGAACGGATCAGGAAGAATAATGGAATTAGAAATTTTGTGAGATTATTTGTTAGTTACTTTGTATTATTATTTAGGGATATATAAATGGTAGTTATGGTGTATCTTTTAATTACCAGGTAGGCTTTTACATTAGTAATCAGGAGTTTGTTTCTTTACCAAATTAGGTTACTCAAGTTATACCAGATTAAGGATTTTCTGTATTCTATTTAAAGTGATGTAATCCACTGTTAAAAGAACAGTTAATATATCGATTGAAATTAAGGCTTTGTGCCATTGTGTGTTTCTACTGATTTTTAACAAGGATAGGTTCAGCTTCACCCTTCTTTCTTCCTCCTTTATCCATTCTCTAGCTATTCTAGAGATTGTCCTGTAAAACCTTATATGTGGGGTAATTTTGTGCTCAACGTGAGGACAATTTTTTATTGGGTGGTGTGGGGCTTTGAATTCTCAATATAAAATACTTGGTCGGGGGGAGAGCGAGAATCAGTTTCCCCTTTTCAATATCATGTGAAATAGTGGCATCTCATGCTTCTTTTCAGTATTTAACTATGGGTGCTTTTAGAATCTGAAGCATTTGGAGGGACTAGAAAGCTGCCCTTCATTGAATTTGGTGAGAGGACTCCCAGTCCTCTTTCAGCTCTCTTTCTTATTCTTAATAGAATTCTTCATTGTCCAAAACACGAAGAAGAAAAACTGTGACTGTTCTCAAGTAAAGGTTTAAGAAAGATAATTAAACCTGTTGAGACCCATTTTGAAACCTACGGAAATAATTCAGCAGCTCCTCCCTCCTCAGTTCATCATCATATGATTTACGCTTCAATGAATCGAGCAAAACCTAAGAAAAAAATAATTATACCCAATAGTCAATGAAAAACAAGATTTAAATAGTGAATCCAGATAAGTAAAAGAAAATGGCAATCGTGAAAGCTACCTCATATGCATTTTGAAGTTTTTTAAAAGCTTCTGCAGCCTTTTCATTGCCCATATTTTTATCAGGATGGACCAGCATTGCCTAATAACCCAAGAAAATAACAAAAAAGAAGAAGCTGAATTAACAACCTTTAACCTTTATTTTCAGAAAAATATAAACATAACCTAAAATAAATAATATATCACTCCCTTGGAGAGCTACAAAACACCATGACTGCCACACAAGCACAATATAATCTCAACTCATGGAGAAGCATATCTAGCTAGCAAGTTTTCTAGCTTCGACGTATGAGAAACCATTCTGAGATGGAAATATACTACACAACAGTCAAAACTCGCATTTCTGAAAATCTAATTATGGTACCAACAACCAACCTTTTTCCTGTATTCCCGCTTAAGTATGGAAACCTCTACATTCTCAAATCTGGAAAATCCCAATGCCGAATAGTGATCAGTAGAGTTTAATAAGCGGCCAACTTCATCTTCAGATGTTACATCAGAATCAAACCCACTGGTTGAAGGTACTCCTGGGCTACGATCAGCCGGTAGACCAGAGCCAGTTTCTGAGGATGAAGCATTCCATTGCTCACCAGAGAAGATGCCTGATCCTGCTGTTTGTTCAAAGGCACTATTGGTCCTTCTATGCTCATTTAAGTTATCCCTCAGGAAGAATATCAGAGCATCGCTGGAGATGAATGATAAATTCAAGCCCAAAAGTAAACCAAGCCATCCAACATACATCCATGCACAATATACTGAATACGTTGTGATGATTGACAGTGCAATACGTTCATGTCTAAATGAGAATGACAGTCCTGCATTCAAAAGAACCACCAGCATTAGGGCCAAAATAAAAATATAGACACATCATCCTAACCATGGCTAGTGAAAGGTCAAAAAACCACCTCCAAAGAAGATGACAAGCATTGTTGTCCAGAAGCTTCCATACAACCACAAGAAAACAACTCCAGAAAATGCAATCAACAGAGTGGCAATGGTGAGCCCAACCATTAATCCCATAAAAGCAGCTATAGCCTGATAAGCATAAATAATAGTTTCTAAAGATAAATATATTATACAGTTGATAACTAAAAATGAAAAAGGAAAATAAATTTATTGCACAGATCAGAGAAGTGAAAAACAGGAAGACTGCAATGCTAAATACATAAAAATGAGCCCTCCTATAAGTGAACTTGAATGTTAGTTGTATGTGCTGCAATTTTTGAAGCTACAACTTGCTAAATACCAAAGTAGGCAAATTATAGGAATCTACCCCAATAAAATGATTTTATGGTGTCAGAATTGGAAAAATTTTACCTATCTAAAAAATAAATAAAGAACTCTCTGCAATGTGCAGATATACAGTAATAAAGTCTCATATATATATATGAACCCAGTGCAGTGGTTTCTTTTACTCCGATTAGTGACTTTCAAATTCTCTTTAAAATTTATGGATAGAAACACTCTGGATTCTAGCAAAAAACACCAGAACTTACCAGGACAACGAGAATCTTGGTCACTCCAATCATTGTGACAAGCGAGAAAGTGCTGCACCATATAACTGCAAAAAATGATGTTGTTCCCATGCGTAGTAAGGAGTTAATGCCTCTAAGAGAACAGTCCAACCAAACTGTTGCCAAAAGAAGTAATATGTT
Organism: Hedera helix; assembly: GCA_947179155.2. Taxonomy (NCBI): domain Eukaryota; kingdom Viridiplantae; phylum Streptophyta; class Magnoliopsida; order Apiales; family Araliaceae; genus Hedera; species Hedera helix. Next base: position 36,275,445 of record OX359281.1, read on the forward strand.
TGCGAAATGCATGGTCCATCGCAAGACAATTGGATATGCATGCTCAATCTTCATTCGGACATAATCACGAGCATTTAATACATAACTTGACACTGTTATAAACAAAGGCTTCTGCCTCTCAAGCCATTCCTTAGATGCCTTTAAGATTGACAAAGTTGAAGTCATCAGGCATCTAAGAACCACTATATTTAAAACCTCTACACTTGCCATTGTAGCACCCATATGTAACCTGTTCGACGAGCGGCCTAAACCGCTTTGTGGAAACTGAAGACCAAAACTACTGACTGGTGATGGCCCATTTTCTTCTCTCGAACCAGAAGCTTCTGTTGTATACATATACTCGATATTATCTCGTGATAAACTGCCAGAGGGCACTGGTTGCTCTAGACCTTGCGTCTCATCCACCCCTTGCTTTTTACTTCTCAAATGTTTCCCAAATTTTTGCTTGTTTTTCTTATCGTCTCCTCTTTGATCAGTTTTACTAAAGCTCTCTGTCAAAGGTACAGTTGGCTCATTGCTGTTAGGAAGTTCCTCCCCAGCAAGGACCTTTGATTCACTTTCTCTTCCCCTTTGCATTGTATTTGGAAATGCAGACACTGAATTTGAAACTCCTGTCCTACGGTTTGATGAGTGGTGATCCAACCCGTTCTTCTGTTGGTTTCCCTTGCGAGCCATGATACACAATATAATAGGCTATCATTCAAGGGAAAAGCATCTAATTCGATCCAAAATGTAATATATCTAGCCCTTGCAAGTTTTTTTCATGTGTATGGTGGACCCTGTCACAGAAAGTATAGAGTTAGGGAATATAATGTTGAGGTATACACGGTGCAGGAAAAGGGAGCATCAGCTTATGCTATGACTTCATAAAAAGCTCTATATCAAAAATTACAATTTGAGACTAGTATAAACTTAATCTTGTTTGCAATGAAAACTTAATTTTGTCACATTGTTACTGCAGAATGAATGCAGCAGCCATGAGAATAGTTCATGTAAAACGTAAATTCCACTGTGCATCCACCTATATACACAAAAAGTATATCTAAAAGGACAAACTATCTCTGTTCTATGTACTTAGAATTTGGGTTGAAGTATCCAAACCGACAAATACCACATCCAACACACAACGAATCAACAACAACAACAATGCCAAGAAATAGTAATAATAAGATAAAATGGATAAATCATCCAATACGCACTTGTTCAAATCTATGTAATACAGCCCCACTAAATGAGGCACAAACTAAACTAAGAAAGAATGGGTATAAGTAAACAGATTATTTGAAAAAATCAGAGTCTGCAATTAGCAACACGTGACAATCCTAAGAGGTCAAGGTTATATTAATCATAGTTCACATGTCGTCAGTCACAACCTCGAGCCATATTCTTTGATTCACTTCCTCCTCATAGGCCATCAAAAACACTAGTATACTTACTACTGGAAAAAACTTGTTTCTCTTTATTGAATATGAACAAGAACTGTATCACAAGGCTTTCTCTTGACCTGTTTAACTTTTTTGCATTGGATCTACTACTAAAGCACTAAATTTTCATGAATGTACATGTATATCTAACTACTTTATTTCCTTTGTTGCAACTAACTTCATTCAACATCATTATATCAACTCAAGTCGTATATAGACATCATTCCTAATAATTCAGCATATAATTACTTTTTTGAAAACCTTGTCTTTAAACTTGACCCTTTGTGTCAATAGGTTAGCCATTTTTTGCTTCATTCTAAGCCAAGATCATAGATTTCCACAAGCAAGGTATTTCATCATGTGAAACACAGTGATAAATAATCCCTCAAAAAGATGAAATTTTTACAACTAACTAAAAAGTCTAAAATACTGAAGTGTAAGATATAAGACACACATTGTAGCCACAAGTAATACTGTTATGGAATAGAAAATGGGGTGCACACTTGAAGCAAGACTATTCAAATAAAGAAATACATTATAAAAGAACGATCCATGAATAATAGCATAAGTAAGAGCGTAAGACACAGCATTCCTGGGGATATAGCTGAACAAATAGAAAGCAGTATAAATGCAGAAAATTAAACATACTATTGACAAATTTCAAACTTAGAGCATTAAATCAATTAATCAGATATAAACCAATCACAGGATTGAAATTAATCACAGCCCCGACTTCAACATTTCTGAGTTACAGGAAGACTTCCCCGCAATGCAACAGCAAATATATATACATTAATATATCTATAATACCCTTATTCAGTTTCAAGACTAATAACACCTTTTTACTAGAATTCAAGAATAATTCAACCCTCAATCAGCCGCAAGCCCTAACTTCAATTCTTTTCTAGCAAAACACAAATAAGACACAGTCTGTATACGCATGTCCCAAACAGACACGAATAAAGCATATATATATATATATATATATATATATATATATATACATGTAGAGAGAAATTAAAGCGCTTACAGCTAATAGATGAAGATGGTGATTAGCGATCGAGTAGAGAGAGAAAGATAGGTCCACAAGCTAACCAGATGAAACATAATACACAGGGGAACTGAAACTACTGATAAAAATAATGATCCGAACAGAAATAGATAGGCGCAGGCACTCCTGTTTCTCAGTCTCTCTCTTCTCAACCCGACCCATACCTGTCAGTAGCGGTAGAGACGAAGCCCAACTGGAATCTTTTAGGTTTTATCCGACCCGATCCATTTGGAGGGCATAGTCTTATACTTTTATTACAGTTAAAACTTCTATTGGTTGAAGTTGTGTCGTACCATACATAAAGCCTATCTACCTATCTGGTAAAATCTCAAGACCACTTGTATTTAAGGTTTTAAATGAATCTAATCTAGATATTTAGTTGTTTAAATTTAATTTATAAAATTTATTAAATATTAAATAAAATTTAATTAAAACTCGTTTAATTATTGAGTCACACACCATCTCAAATTGAACTCAAATAATTTAAACTTTTTGAGCGAATATGATGAGTATTAATATAAAATTATAATTTAACAAGATTCAAGTAATTTATTGAATTTTAAATTTTTTTCATATTTGAATCGTTTATATTTTGAATAGAACTCGAATCGAACTTTTAGTCAATTGAGTATAAATCGAGTTTGAACCGTTTGATTCATTTTGCAATCTTATTAGTATTTTTGTTTGCACAATTTTATCCATTAAGATTAGAATAATTTTAACGAAAGAAAAAAAGCATTAGAAAAACTTTAAGAAAATATATAACAAGTTATATAATTTATAATTTAAAAAATAGTATATTCTCTAAAAGTAACTCATAAATAGTTCTACAAACTCAACATTTATGTGAACATTCCTTTATAATGAGAAAATATTATCTATTGTTACGCCCTTTAATTTGTAATTAAAAATAATAGCCGAATTTGTACATGTTTAGAATTAAAATCTTTAGTGGAAGGTTATATAGCCTAAACAATCAATTTCTTGATAACATTAATTAGAAGGAAAAAAAATTGTTCTTCTGGAGTAATTATTTTCCAAGGACTTTAGTAATGTGCTTTAAATTAGTTATTAAAGCATGATTAACACTATCATTTTTTCTGTAAATTAATTTATCTAGGTAAATTTGGCATTAAGTATGGAATTGTAACTAGCGTGTTGAAGTTATTCCTCAAAATCTCCTCATATTTGTCATAAACAGGTTCATTATTATAAATTGGGGAGGTGTTGCTATGTTATTATTATCATATTTTAATGTCATAAAATGCAGAGTAACTCAAAAGATGAAGAACTATCGTTAATTTCTTCATGCTCGTTCTAATTATAATTATCAATATTTTTCTTGTGAGCTATATATACATATATATGTGCGTAAATATCTCTTTATAATAATAATATTTTAAAATTTTATAAAAATATATTTTATGCATAATATGAGAGAGAATGTATTCACTTATATAAAACGACGTTGTTTTGTATACCTCTCTTTTTGCCTATATATATGATAGTACTTTCTTTTAAGATATTCCCGACAAAAGTTTGTCATAAGAACTGAAACTTTAATTCCTTCTCCTTTTGTTTCTTGGGAGTATTATTGAAACTTTAAACTAGGTTCTTTGGTTAACCAAAAAGGTATGGGAATAATAATAAAAGCATAACTTTAGTCTTGTGCTTCACTTATTGCCATTTACTAATTGCTTTCTGGGATTAATTCGATGTTCTTTCCAAAGTTCCTTTCGTCAAATGATAAAGTAATTAAAGTTGGTACAGATGCATAATACTGTATATTCACATTCTCAGTTGAGACATCCTTTATATTTTTATTTTCTTGCTAATAAACTACAAATATTTTATAACATCAAATAAATAATCCTATTTTTGGATGCATATTTTGATCCCTTGGGACAATTTTCAAATACTTTAATATACACCAACTTTTGGCCGCTTGATAGACATAAATTGGAGTAATTATTCAAGATTCCAAGGATAGGACCAAATGGTGCTCCCACCAATCACATGCTGTCATTTCAGCTCTTGTAAAGTGAGTCCAGATATGAGGTTTGCGTAAATTTCATATATACCTCATATGAGGTTTGCGTAAACCTTATACCATAAATGAACGGTGTATCTTATATTTATCTATTTCTTTTAGTGTAAATTTGGAACTTAAAAAATTTGAAGAAAAAGAAAGAAAAAAAGAAAAAGAAAACGTATAAAATTGATTCTCAATAACCCAAGTCTAATTATTTATAACTTTAAAAATGCTAATATCAGGAACAATGTTAAAAGGTAGTGTACTCCCCCCAAAGCTCCCAAAAGAAATTCAAATTTCCTTTTTTTTTTTATCTTTGTTCCCTCAAAATTAGGAAATTCCGAACATACCCTTGCAACATCTAAGTAGGTTTGTTGTAGACTAAATGGAGTTCCATAGCTGTTTCTAATAATAACATTCATCAACACCAGTACTTACAGTCAGACTTCAAAAATCCTGAGGTACATGGACAACAACACTAGTTTAAAATGAGAAATCATCTCATTATTGCAACATAAAATGATGCTCGACGCCAGCAACTACCATCTCATCTCCATGCATTACAAGTATCCGTGTAAACGGAAAAAATTAAGTAATCCGAATGAGATAAATACTTGCAAAAATTAGATGGTTTAAGACTTTTCCAAATCCAACAAGCACCATCTCAAGTGGTTTCACATGGGAGTACGTAATGAGTTGAAGTCTCAGTCAAGACATTAGTCGATCTATAGCCTCACATGGAGGCACTATCTGATAGTTGCCAATGGACTTAATTTTTGTAGGATTCGAGCTAAGGTTGCATGTCCTTTAACCGCCTTGACAATTAACAAATTATAATAAAAAATTAAAAAATTTAAGGGGAAAAAAAACACACAGCAGAAGCACAACACCAGAATTCCATTGAATAGTGGCAGGCACTTCAAAAGCATTTATACCCAATTCATCAGAATGAAATTTGAAAGAAATCTATAAAGTAACAAGATAACAACTGAAGTTCATTACAGTATGTCAATATTCCTAAACAAACATAACATGTTGTTCACATAGGCCAATTAAGTTAACCAACAGAGGTGGATACTCTGGACACTGGAAACTATGAGCTTCAAGTAGTAACACAGGGAAGTAAAGTATAGCAGCTTCATGTGACGGTTATATCTTATCTTTGAATGAATATCGGATCAAACTGCAATTTTGAAAGAGAATATGTTTAAGAATGTTAAATTTTACTTGTTCAGAAGAATTGTTTAGGCAACATAAAAGATTGAATTTATCATTAAAGGGACGTTCTATGATATTGTTTATAGATATTACTGTGAGCTCCAATGGCACAGCATAGATTTCATAATTTCCAAGGCAGAAACTAAAGTTCCGTACTGCATCCGTAAAATATATCAAAAAACCGAAACTTGGACTGTATTGTAGCAATTCTTGCAATCAACCAAACAGAAAAGAAAGATTATATGTATCAGATGCAAATATGCCACACCTTAACGAAAGGAAAAGGTTGTGCTCCGATACAATATGCATGTGCTGAGAAGCATAATGGTTGACTCCGGCTGTTCTGCAAAGAATACATTTCCTTCCACACCCTCCTGTTTCTCTGATACACCAGAACCTGCTTACCGGTTGCAAGGAAAACAAATTGTCCGCTTAGGATAAATGTCAGGCACCATGCCATGCCGCTAATGCACTGAAGACTCGTACTATCTACCATATCTCATTCCTCCCTCTCTTAATCTTTCAAAGCCCAAAAACTCATCCAAGCCTCTGATATCTTAATCAGAATCACAGACAGAAAACCATCCGACTATAATGAAGTGAGCCATTAACAAACACGACTCGGTTCTTATTCATATGGGTGAAATTATAATCATCATGCATCGAAACAAACTTCCTCCATTTGTTGGACTGGGAATCAAAAACCAAACATATTAATGGGTACCAGGCCTATGGACAAATGATCTATCACAACCCAGCTAACACAAACATGTACTTTTGTGTCAACAAACTGCAAGCCAACCCCACTAGAGTACTCAGCTTCAGGATGAAATCCAGTAACTCTACTCCTTGAAAGCAACTAATACTCTTTAGTTGGGGGATTACAAAAATAACAAACACCAGTTTCAGGAATGCTTGAACAACACAAAAATCCATTACAAGATGCTCTAACTTTCACTCTATCATTAACAAAATCCAGCCAAATTCAGATACACACCCCTTAAATTATCAACAAATTAAGTTTGATCTCGACTGTGGTGACTCGTTAACCCCTATCAGTACCATAGGATTTCCAACAGACAATTTCCAAAAGACAATTCAGTGTACAATAGTATAAAATAATTATCTGAGACCAACCCATACCAAAGTTTACAAACATACTTGGTTCTGAAGGAGGATTTCATGGGAAATCTAGCAAGAATTTGATGAAGAACTTCATCTGGGAAACACCCATATTTTAAATTGGGTAAATTCATAGTATGATTACCGGAAAGAACCAAAAACTCCTATATAATCAAAAAGAAAACTTGAGAACCGCTTACCAAATTAAATATTGACCTATATGATTACTTCGTGGAAATTTTCATCTCCTCTGACTGAATCAATCAATAGGGATTTTCGTAAGTTTACATTCTAAGGAATGTCATTGAAGGTGGGGAACAAAGAAGAGTCCCGCTAAGAAGAAGTATTTTATTCAATTACAATTTTCAAATTGCCACATATGATTATAAAATATTAAAAATAATCCACCATATTATATATTACCACTACAAAAAAAAAATCGATATTCATGGAATATGACGCTGATTATAATTTGCTTTATGACCAATAGACCTTTTAAAATGACTTTGGGCTTCTAGATTTGTGCCATGAAATGTAACCTTAAGGTGTGGAATGACTTTGGGCTTCTGGATTTGGGCCATGAATGAAACCTTAGAGGAGTTAGTCTATTGGACTGAAATTGCACTTTTGAAATAATGAAATTAATAATCCTTTAATTTTTTTGGGTAGCAATTTCAGTTTGAACCGGATTGATTACAGCTTAATGGAAGAAAATTAATGGCAAAATAGCTCACACAACTCTCTCGGTAATATGCTCAGTCCTTAGAAAGCCCAAATAAATCCACTGTTTCGTTTCAATTATATTCTAGAAAAGTGATATTTTCACAAATAAAATTAATCTTTCAAATTTTATTTAGATCTTCTTTCACATAAAGGTGAAATTTATTTATTATTCGTGTGAGAACCTTATGAAAAAATTAATTTTATTTGTGAAAATAGTAAGCCAAATTATATTTATAGTTACCTATACACGTGCTATAAAAGAAATAAGAGAGTGTGGGAGAGTAAAAGGGATAAGAGAGTGAGAGAAAGTATGAATGAAAATATAACTTTGGTGTAAGAGAATTAATAGAGATGAAAATGATAAAAATAAAAACCAAAAAGGCTTCACTTTTGGTATTAACACTAAAAGTAATTGCTGAACTTTGCTTCTGCTTTATAATGTTTTAGTATTCTAGCACACACAACGTGTGTACAATAAATGAAAAGATGTTGGAGAGAAAATAAGAATTGATAAATTAGTGGAGAGAGAGAAAATGAAAAAAAAATAATTTAAGTAATATTTTCTCCTATCTAAGGGTAAATTTAAAAGTTAAAAAACTTTATTTTTAGAATTTACACTTAAAATAATTGCTCAATTTTCTCTCGCTTTATAAGATACCAGTATTCTGGCACATACTATGTGTGCATAAAATGAATGAGAAAATATTATAGAGAAAATAAGGATTGACAAAAGGAGTTGAGAGAGAAAATAGAAGTCTTTGAGTTTAAGGAGTAAGTAATTCCATTTAAGGGTAAATTTGAAAGTTAAAAAAAAAAATCACTTTTGAAGTTTACACAAAAAATAATTGCTCAATTTTCTCCCGATTATAATATACTAGTATTCTCTGACACACACGTTTACATGTATAGGATGAATGAGAAAATATTAAAAAGAAAATAGGGATTGATAAAAGAATAAAGAGAGAAAATGAAAGTTTTTAGGTTTAAGAATTCATTCATAATTTCAAGATACACCGACCCTTCGAAATCTTTCACATGTGTAGCAGCTAACTTTGACAAAGCATCGACGGTAGAATTACTCTAAAGATTGGAAAATTTAGTCGGACAATAGAAAAAGAATGATATGACATTCAAGTGAATGTAGTAGTTGTTGTACCAATTATAACAATTGCATCAAAGAAAATAAAAGTTTTTAGGTTTCAAAAGTAACCTTTCCTATCTAAGGATAAATTTGGTAGTTAAAAAACTTTACTTTTGGAGTCAAATAGTCTACACTAAAATAATTGTCCTATTTTTTCCCGCTTTATAATATAGTGTGTATATATATATATATACATTTAAATATTTTACAATATTAAAATTTTAAGACATTTATTACTATTTTTTGAAAAATATTTAGGTGTGTCACATATAAGCCTTTTTTTTCTCTTCATAAACACCGAAAAAAATTAAAAAGTTAAATCAATCAAAAAATATCCAAATTATATATATATATATATGATAGAGTTAAGGGTACCTAGTATATATCCAATAATCAAATCCAATACAAACAATACCATGCAACTCCTACTCCTAGCCTACTTTTGAAGCTTGAAAAACTTGCTGGAAAAGGAAAAAGGAAATAAAAAAATCTTAATAAAGATAAATCTAATAGTCTATATATATTATTAAGAAAATTGTTAGAATATAATGTAATGAATGGTAAAGCAAATTTTCCTTTTCCTTTTCCTTTTCCTTTTCCTCTTCTTCTTCCTCTTCCTCTTCCTCTTCCTCTTCCTCTTCCTCGTTTTCCCTCAAGTTTTAAACATAGCATTAAGTAATATTTCATTTACATTTAGTATCATCAACTATTTTCAAATTCTCTACTTAAAGGTATCGAAAATTAGTTTTATACCCAAATCAATTATATAATTAAAAGTATAAATTTAATTTAGTTTCATCAATTTTCGATTTTATAAATTTTGCTTCAACTTTCTTATTCATATTAACATAAGAACTATCCAAATTTGTATAAATTAAATACTATCCAAATTTAAAAATATTTCCATCTCTAATAGAAATAAAAAAAAAGGGAAGATATTTTTATTTCCTATTCAAATTAATATAAGTATTTATAAAAATTTATAATAATTAAATATATACTATCCAAATTTGTAAAGTAATCAAAAGAAACTCAATTAATCTCTAATAGAAAAAGTAATTTTTAAAAGATTTTTTATTTTTATTTTTACCAATTTAAATATAAGACTTTTTATCATTATTTTATGTAATTAATTAAAAAAATATAACACATTATACTATATATTACCTAAATTTATTAAAACTTAAAATTATACCAAATCACACGACTAATTGTATTAAAATATATGTGATTTTTTTTTAAAACTTAAAAACTATAAAATTAGTTGAAAAAATATAATAAATTCATTACTAACTAATTGTCATAACTAAATTAAAATTTATTAGAGCTTCAGTTTCATACTTCTATCCGATTTAGATTTTTAAGTAAATTTTGTCAATATAAATATTGAAATAAAATTTTATTACAAACTTAAATAAAATTAAAATATATTTATTTTTTTATAATCATAATTAAATAAATATACACTTCATTCATATCTTCAGTTATTGGAAACAAGAAACAACAGATATTGGATAACTTCCGATAACTGAATAACCACGTTATCTCTCTTCATATGCTTGGTCTTCGTATACTTGGGTAGGGAAAATAGAAATATATATAGTTAGAGAATTGATATTTTCACAAAATTATTCATAAATAATAAGTAAAACTCACCTTTTTTATATGAGTAAAGTCTTACAGAAATATCAATTCTCTATAATTAAATTTTAAGGATAAGATGTGACTTAATTCCACTACATTGATAGTCAAAAAAATTGGATGTTAAAATAATATAGAAAGGAAACTGATATTTTCATATGAGATTTTAATATTTTTACATGTAAAACTCACATATAGAATCTATAGTAATAATTTAACCATCGTTATACATCTATGACAATACTTTTGACGAAACTTACATATAAAAATATCAAAATCTCATGTAAAAATATCAATTTCCTATAAAAATATAGATCTTTACAAGTCTCATTTCACCTGAGTATGAAGCCTAATTGTTTTATATAAAAAAAACACTTAATTACTAATGTGATATAAAAAATAGGCAAAAAATGCCGATAAAAAATATCAATTCTCAATAATAAATACAGGGGGTGGGGGTGGGGTTGGGGAATAAAGTTTTATCCATCAGCTGGACGGAAATACAGAAGAAGAAAGTTGCGTTTAATATGTGTGTGTGTGTATGGGAATAGGGTGTTATTAAAATATACAAAAACTCAACTTATTATAATTAATATATTCTGTCTTAACTCAACTCAAATTATTAGCAACCAAACTCAAATTGTCACAAGAATGAGAATCACATTCACACTTAAAGTCATAGCTGATTGTGGAAGAACTAAATGGTATCATCTAACTGTAGGGAGATGTTGCCCAGACAAGAAAGAGTGGATAAGAGACAAGGCTGCGCTGGGCTTGTTGAGAGGTACCAAGTGTCCTGCCCCTCTCACAGTCACCATTGTTAACCCTTCATACTCCACCATCCTCCCTCCCAACTGCAATTTTTCAAGTTTTTCAACCAACAAGAACACAATATGTAAACTCGTTGATTTGTTTAAAGTTTAAACCACTTGGGTCTATACATGCAACTTGTCTCGCTAATATATGTGACATTGATAACTCATGGAATTGTTTTCTTACAAAAAAAACCACAAACTTTTTGCTATCATTTTGCAGGAATTTGAACAAAAAGCCATAATCTGGTGGAGTTTCTTTTTGAAGCAACAATAACTCGAGTGTGTGGCTAAATTTTGAACATAGTTTGGGTCACATGCAGTTGGTGTAATTTAAGATGGATTAAGAAAAATAAACGGCAGCAATCACCTGTTGATTGTGAAACCAAGAACGCCATGAGGATTTGAGAGGCAGCCCAAGAGCTTCAACACAGTATCTTGACCCTATAACTGGCACTCTCCCATCGCAGTCGCCACTATTACAAATAAGCACAAAAAACGAAATCATAAGAACAACCACGGGCAGCAGATAAGTTCAATACAACGACCACTAGATAAAAGATTCTAACTTGCATCAGTCATTGTAACAACGTGGAGGATGATATGTACCAAACATTATGCAATTTACCATGTGAATTAACATAAATTGATAGTGTCAGATCAAAATCCATATGGTTCTAATGCTGACCAGTATGCCAATAGAATGCAGAGGTCTGTATAGTACAATCCCTCTTTTGGAAAATAGAGTCATTTCTTGGTAAATTGTAAAAAAAAAATTGTTCTCTTTATACTGGTTAGAGTATATCATAATAAATTATACAATGGCTAGTGCAGAAAATTGAATGGAGATACCTGTAAATCCAGATTTTGAGACCACCCTTGACAAGTTTTGTGTAGATCGGTAGGACAGAACTGACATTATACGTGTATGTATCCGAAACAAGATCACTGGGTCAAGAAAAGATGTTATATTAGAAAGAGCTACTAAAAACCATGAATACAAATGCGAGAACAAGAAATATGAACATAATCATACTAATGAAAAACATATTGCACAAATAAGGTAGATAACTCACCTGCAGACCTTATAATGGACACTAGTATTTGCATGGAGGGCTTTCTTAACATCTATCCTGTTGAAGTACTCTTCTACATATATAGAGTAGCATGGATCATAACCACCAGGGATTCGTCTCATTCTCTTAAACCCATAAGTTTGTGCCTGCAAATAAACACTATAAATTTTACATTCAAATGTGGTTACTAAAAAATGCAATAGTTTGTGCCTAATTGAAGATGCCTTGTTATTGTAAATTTGTAATCACCTTAACAGGAGAGGCGCGGTTATGGGCTAATGAAGAAGTGCTGTTTAGAAGACATGTTGGAGCATAAATGTTATAGATATCAATCTCCCCATAGTTACCGTACAGTATGCCCATGGCAGCATTACATTCCTTAGACCAGTCGGACATCTTGAAATCACATACTTTCTTGGCTGTGTCATATTCCTGGTCTGATATTACTGAATGGCTCCATGCAAACTCTAACATACCTTTATAATCATAGTTATCATCAGTTTCCGGATTACCTACCTGCAATTATTAATGCATTCAAAACAAGTAAATTATGCAATTTTATGTACAAATAATCATAATTTTTTCTTTATCTGCAGTTCATGAACTGAACTAATGTACTGTTTTCTCAAAGTAAGTGCACATAGAAGTACTCTTAAGTGAAGGGCCAAAAATTTGTTGAATCAATTGAAAATAGCAGAGCACCAGCATGAAAGGGTACATACTATGAAACCTTTTAGATTGATATGTGGGTATTTAGATATATCCTTGTTTCGATCATACACAAGCTCTGCCAGTTGAGGCACATAATGTCCTATTCATATGAACACAAAAGATATGAGAGAAATGGTAGTAAAAATAAATTTCAGAGCTTGGCTAGCTATATTACCTGCATAACTCTCTCCTGATATAAAGAAATCATGGGTTTTGAATTGAGGGTATCTTTGCAGCCATTTCACCAAGAAGTTATAGGTATCCTCAGCTAAGCAAGATACAGATTACATAGAATTTTAGCTAACTTGCAAGTAACAAGCCGGTAATGAATAAGTTTATCATTGTCATGGACCGTGAATTACCAACAAATTTATCATCCAAATTGTCGAAATCAGAGGATGTATTAGTATAGGAGAACCCAACTCCAACTGGGGACTCCACAAACAGCATATTTGCTTCTGCAGAAAAAAATCTTTAATTAATAATTTAATATATACAAGACCATTTAAAATAATAATCTTATTAATTTCAGACTCACCCAGATATATATTAAAAATCCAACTTACAATTTCAAAAGTTCCCAAAACAAGAAGTATAAGAAACAACCTTTATTCCAAGAATTGGGGTTGAAGTCAAGACCAACTCCATTTGTCTTGACTCTAAGAGGACCCAACTCAACAGCTGCACCATACCCAATTGATGAGCAACCAGGTCCTTCAAGAAACCAAGGTCAGAAAATAAAAAAAATGTTAGATAATCCAATCATAAAAAACAGATATATTATGATTTAAGAACCACATTTACATAATTATGTACTACTATTAATTATCTGAAGTGTAGTATATAGTAGTGTTGAACCATGTATGCACCTCCATTGAGCCAGAGGAGCAGGGGCTTATTGGAGGGCTGAGATTGAGCCTCAAAGAACCAGTAAAAAAGGGCTCTCCCATGATCTTGGTTGACTGTGATATATCCAGAGAAGTGGGAGACTGATGGGCTTGAGGGTTGGCCTGGTAGATTAATTACTCCGCCATATTCCTGAGATTTTAGGTGTGCTTCTGATGGTTTAATGCAAGTAATAAATGAAGCAAGGAATAGTAGAGCATTTACAATGAAGAGAGAGAAAAATGATAGGTCCATCTTTCTAGGATTTAGGTTTGAAGAGGCCATTGTCTTATTTATGAGTTGAAGGATTTGGGTAACCGGCTTAAGAGAGCAAGTCAACGCGCGTGCTATTCTATTTTTCCTTTCCTTTCCTATATTTCCAAATTTATTAGAAAAATCGAGGGAAACTAGAAGTGAAAATATTTAAAAATTTATTATAACATGGTATATTCAATCATTTATTACGTTCTATATTATTATTATTCTTGTTATTATATTTTTTTAAAAGTATAATAACTACTTTCACTTTATATAATTTTTTTTTACATTACTCTTATTTACCTTTTTTCTTGGCATTTTTAATTTTTTTTTTGTTAATTTAAGACAAAATTTAAACCCACAAACATTAAGTTTCAACATACCGAAATGGTGCAAATGGGGGTGGGTCTCTTTCAAGTTTTAAACTGTGGGTTATAAGTTGATCAAGTCTCGTAAATACAAAGGGCGATTATAATCGTTCAACATGTTCAAACCGTAGAAGAAACGCCGTCAACAACTTTCTTGATATTTTTGGAAAGGGGCTGTCAATGTAATAAAGTATAATAATGGGAAACAAAGACTCCTAACGCCAAAAATAAATGGAGCACATTTTAATAGGGAATGAGTCCACGCAGAACTTCTTCCACCTGTCAACAATGTCCGGAAGTTCCAATGCAACTGAAGACAATTTATGATACCCCTAACCTAACTGTAGTTCAATTTTGCTTACTAGAACTTGGGCTCTTCCCACAGCATATCAAGAAACATGTGCTCAACTATACCTGCAGAGACATTCATGGAAATATATAAGACAAGAGCACAGGGTTATATGTGATAAATAAATAAAATATAAGTATGAAAAAATAAACAATAGCATGAGGTGAGTTCAGTTGAAATACAAGTTCAAAATGTACATCAAAAATATATAAATAAATAAATTGGTGCAATCGAGAGAGACGAGACGCTCAAGGGAAAGAGGCTCTATTTTGATATGTAGGGCCGGCCCTGAGGGGTGCAGAAGAGGCGACCGCACAGGACTCCCAAATTTAGAGAGCCCGCGATTTCATTTTATTTTACTAAATACGAATTTTTTTGTGTGTATATATATATTTTAAAAAGAACAAATTGTTATTTTAATTAATGATGAATTTTGATATAAATTGTGCTTTATATATTGGTGCTGATAAAAAAAAATTATATGCGAGAGAGGGCCTCTATTTTTTTTTTTCACAGGACCTCCAAATTAGGACCGGCCCTGTTGATATGGAGTCCATGAACTTCTAAAGGAAAAGAAAATTCAATCTAAAAAAATTTTGGATTTTTTTTTAAACCATCCATTACATTATTTTTTATATTGGTCTTGATAATATATATTATGAAGTATGATAATTAGACTTGTGTTTTATAAATTCTTTTTATCCTTAATTAAATTTATTTTTGTTTTTCTTTCCATTTCTTTTTCTCCATATGGACCATATTTTTCAAGTTCCAACATAACTTCAACACACTGATTTACTTAACTACCAAGAATTATTGAAGGACTATGTCAAAGGTACTAGAATTCAGAGTCTTATATAAATCTAGCCTTTCTAGGCAGCAAGTCAAGTTTGTGAGAGATACATTGCTCATAATGTGCTCGACAGAAATGCAAAGGTAAGTGTTTCTAAGAAAATACAAAAAAAAAAAGGAGAAAAGAAAAAGAGTAAGACACTTACTTAAAGGGGTTGAAGAATCAATTTGTCACGACCCTTTCGAGCTTTCAATTTACGTTTCATGGAGACAGGTTGGCAAACGTATCGAAAGAAACGGCTGAATGGGTCCTGCAAACCTTCCATCTCATAATGTCCAAACTGCCAATCTCGTTCAACATAAGGTCTTAATATAGGTTCATCAAGGCCTCCTGTTGAAAAAAGCAAGTACAATCAACATACCTTGGACATGAATCTTCTCAGCATAATGAAAAGAAAGAAAGAAACTAAACTAAGCACACAACTGAGAAACACAATTTAATTATGGTGAAAAGTCCATACAAGTTTCCTAATAACAAGTGGATTGACAACAGTCCATGTCTTCACAAGCCAGCAAGCAGCACACATACAAAACATGCAAGTGTCCTTTGTGTTCAGATAACGAGTAGATTGATGACCGTGTTTCAATACTACTTTGTAATTCTTAAAAAACCAAAACTTTGTTTTGCCCATAAAAATGATTACTCTTAGAGCACATATTGAGATATTCCCAACTCTAAATCATATCGTGGATTAGGTCTAGCTCAAGATGGGGTAGAGTATTCTTTAAGAAACTATATAGAAGTTGGATTACACGCGACCTCTTTTTTAGACTTTTAGTTATATGAAGTATGATATCAAGCAGAGAAGATAAGAATGTGAGACTGGATTACGAAACTGGAAGAATCCATGATATTCTGCCTACCTGCACACATTAAACCATGTTTGTTTACTGCTTGGTAGAAAGGTCTTTTTTTTTGTTCTTTAGCAGCTCTTTAAAGTTCATTCCATGCATGTTCCCTATCTTGATGAGTGATAATCCCTAAAGTCACCATCTGAAATCAAGATGTCAGCCAACATATGATTGAGAAGCACAACATAGAAGAGAGGACATGAAATTGAAATGAAAGCACACATTGAAGTTGTTACTTTTGAAAACAAATGGTATGAAGAACGTGGAATCCGTGCAAGATTATTGAGACGATCAACTGCTACAAGTCCAAACTTAGGGCCATAACCATCAGCCCACTCCCAGTTATCTGAGATAGTCCAAAACAGGTACCCAAGAACACGGACTCCCTGCAGAATTAGCATTGCCACCTATACAACTTAATAAATTGATGACAAGACAATTTAGGAATTAAATAGGTTAAGTCAAGAGTCAAAACCATCATCATGGCTGCATAAATTGCAAGTAAATGTTCCGACAGATATGGTTGTCGGATCAAATCTGTCTCGTCAGAAACACCATTTTCAGTAATGATGAAGGGTACATTTAGATGTTTGTATCTTTCATGGAAGTGCAGCAGCACACGGAACAAGCCATCAGGATAAACCCCGCGTCCTTATTCACTATACTCGTCAGTGTCTACCAGCTTCAGTCCAGCCGCCCCAGTTATTGTTGTCAAACACGAATAAAAAACAGGATTCAACTATAAAATAAAGAAAAGTAGAAATTGGACTTATCGATTTAAAGCAAATTTATGTCGAGCAGAGGCATGCGGTGCACTGTCCTTACGTAGAAATTTCGCCCCTTGGAGAACTTATCTCGGTGCTAAGGTGTCACTGACGAAATACTATTCCAGGATTCAACGGCTCTTCACCCAACTAATCAACACTCAAAATAGTTGAATGACCCAGGAATAAGTTTAATTAATCCTTTACCCGATCACAAAACTAACCATATATATATAAAGGAGGTGTGTATATATATATATAAGGTTGCAGTAGGAACTTTGAAGATGAAAAGTGTGCTTCGGGATTGGAGAACTTTTATGGAGAGAAAGTATATGACTTTTATTTCTTAATTGCATCCTGCAAAGAAAGAAGCAGCAGCCTTATTTATACATATAAGCTGTGCAACGGTAACATAACCTTTACCGTAAGAAAAGGCAACGGTAACTTATTAACGTTAAATAAAATAGGCTGCAACGGAAATTAATTATAACGTTAAAACTCCAACAGTAAAGTTATAACGTTCAACAAATCTCTCCAAAAGAAGTTTGATCCAATCTCAATACATATATATATTATTAATTAATTTATAATAAATTTATTAATAGTGTTGTTGACACAGTCAATAACAAACACCATAATAAATATTATTTTGACTTTGAAATACTTAATATTTTAAGTAAAATACTATAGATATTACTTCCTGATCAACAAAAAAAATAGTATTTTGAGTTAGGATGTTGAACTTGTCACGTTGCAGAGACACGAAATATGAAGGCTAAGTTTGGAACTTGAAAAAATCAAGGGAAAAGGAAATGAAATCTAAGATTTTTATTGGAGCATTTATTTATTTTTTCCACCAACTTTAACATTGTTCCTAATATTGGATTTCTCAAAAGTGTAGATGGTTAGTTTTATCTTCATTGAGATAAATTTTTCTCTTTTCACACTCACTTTTGTTTTCCTTTTCCTTTCTTTTTCTCTGCACTTTCCAAGTTCCAAACGGAGCTAAAGTATTCTGTGAAGAAGTTAAAAGCACCAGTCCATGGTAATTTATTCCTATAAAATCCAACTTGTCAAAAATGTTATCCCGATATGGAAAGAGAGTCAAGGAATTAGCGAATGCAAATGAAGCAACATCAAAGAGCCCATATGGACGCATAAACGAGACATGATGAGCTACTCCAAAAGGTGATCTCAATAACACGCTGCTAGAAATAAAACAGATGTCCCCAATGTTATAAAAGTGAAAGACAAAAACAAAAAAGCAACTGGAACCGATAACCTATTATCATACACATGCACGCGTGCACACACACACACACACACACACACACACATATAGAAAGGGTTAAATCACTTTTTTTCCTACTAAACTGAACCCCAATTTACATATACATCGCTGAACTGATTTTTTTTACAATGGTATCACTGAATTGGAATTTTTTTACAAATTTTGAATTTTCCGTCCATAACTGTTAAAATTTAATGGATTGATGACGTGACATGCTACGTGGACAATTTAACATATAAAATATAACGTGGCATGCCACATCACTAGTCAGTTAAATTTTAACAGTCATGGACGAAAAAATTAAATTTTGTAAAAAAATTATAGTTCAGTGATACGATTGTAAAACAAATCAATTCAATGATCTATATGTAAATTAGGGTTCAGTTCAGTGGGAAAAAGTGATTTAACCCTATATATATATATATATATATATATATATATATATATATATATATATGTATATGTATATATATATGTATATGTACATGTGTGTGTGTATTATCATATACACGAAACATGCTGCTAGTGCACAATGACCTTCCTAACAATAACATAGCCATATAATAACAATTATCAATATCTTTTTTATGTTCCAGGGAGGCACAAACTTGGATATCCTCAAATATATAATTCTTAATGGAGGCTACAGAAAAATAAAATTAATATGCTTGGTTTGGTAGGAAACCTTTGTTCATGAATATAGTCAATAGGCCTTCGAGTGAGCAATTGCCATCCAATACATGCCTTGATTGAACACACCAGTTGGTAAAGCAGAAGTGGCGACCTCCAGCATATCAGGATTACCACCAGGCCAAGCACCAGCGCAATAAGTGAGCATACAGAAGACACGAGGCTTGTTAAATGTTATCCAGTAGTCTACCATGTCTGATACACAGTCAACAACAAGTCTGCAATGTGGAAGAACATATCAACGAGGTCATGAACTAATACTGGAGATACAAAATATCCCCGCACAAGACATACTCTGCAAGTCTGCATGTTATATATACAAAGAAAAACGACATTCACAAAACAAACAATTGATTGAAATCCTACCCTGGGTGTATCTCTCACCATGATGTCATAAAATTAAGAATGTCACAATGGATAGCAAGCACATGAAACTTCTCCTTCTAATTTACCAGTTTCTCTAAAAGTTCAAGTTATTAGAGAAAGGTCCCAACAGTGTATATCTTCTGTACCACTCCTCCCGTGTGCAATCCCCTCTTGCACGTGAGAGTGATAACCAAATCACAAGCCAAACAGAGTGTAGTATTAATGTATAATATAGACCATGGACTCAGTATTGCAACTAAATTCAGGGAAGCGTCGCACTGCACTTCAAACTTCACATCTACTGTAGACGCTTTAGTTTTTGTAGACACTAGACAGGATTGTGTTTATCTACCAAAATTAGTTGGGGTCATTGACAAGAAAAATTAGGGTTAGCATTAAACGTAATTATCTGAAGATGTAACATTAGTTAACCGCAACTCCAAACAACCCAGATCTGCCACTGATGCAAAGGATATAGTATTAGAATGACCCCTACATCAAACTTCTTTGACATTTCCACTATTTATCAGTTCTGCAATGCTCCGCTTTACATGCTATTTTTCAGATATACAACTAATAAAAATATACCACCCAATACTTTTTCCCAAATAATCACCAAATCAACAATTATCTCTCTGTGCTCTTGGGTTTGAAAGTCGGCATATTAGTTAAACTAACACTATCTTTGTGACTTATAAACAGAAAAGAAAAGAATCAAAAGTTTAAATTAGGACAGAAAAGAAAAGAACATAAATCTAAAATGTTCTCCATTGTGTTGTTTGCATCTTTACGGAAAAAAAAGAAAGAAAAAAAAACATAAAATTTAAATTCAAATTACCTCTTTATTCTTTTATGAAATCTTGTTGGTTTGTATATGGTAATATTGAGATCATAATAGATTCACTTTATTCATTTCTTTTCCATCAAAATCTGCCCATTTTTTGATAGAAATCTTGGCTAGAAAAGTGGCCGAGTTTTAAACAAGATAAATAGACAGAAAATTTGATTTTTACATCCATGTCTTTCTCTTCTGAACATTTTAAAACTCACAAACACAGAGTAAGATGAAGAAAAATATGTACTAAAATTCAAAGGTAAATTATATATGGATATCAGCAACTATTTAAGTGTGGCACAGCGTTGTGATATTTTATAATGAAGATGGGATAAGAAATTAATGGCACAGCCAAAAGCATATATTAAAATAATATTTGTCATTTGAGGGAAGCCTAACCTGGTAAGTCCATGAAATAATCAACAGTTTTCTCCAGCTTCCATCCTCCATACTCTCCAGCCCATGGTGGCAGAGAATGATGGAACAGAGTCAGCATCACCTTCATACCATAAAAGCGAACCCCGTTGATGATCCATTTATATCGTTCCAATGCTGCATAATTCACCTAAGGGAGAAGTCAAGAATCTGAATTTATTGCAACTTTTCATCTATAAAAGTAATCAATTGTGAAATTCTAGAATGATTACGACAGAACTATATCGATTTTGAATTGCCAGTCCACTCTTGAAAATGGCATTATGGCATATTGATAGCACGAAAAGTACACAAACAAATGTCCACATGCTTACACTGTGATATGCATGCACGTATAGGAACATTTTATTTAGGTATTAGAACGAGTGTGTGTGTGGGCATGCATGAGTATGTGTGTGCAAGCCTGTGTGAACAATATGGTCAGCATAAGACTTACAGTTTCTTTAAGCCCATTAACCGGCTCCTCTGGCATGAACCTTGTCCAATCTATTCCCATTCGAAAGACACGAACACCAGTATCTTTAGCCAATTTCAATTCTGTATCAGGATCAGACCAAAATCTTAGCCTCTCCTCTCTGAAAAACAACTTCAAGGAATTTATTGGGTCCTAATTTAGCAGGAAGAAGTTTACAAGGACTCTTGGTTTTTTTCTTTAAAATGTCATAATTTAGCAGGAATATGTTTTGGGGAAAGCTAAATACAGTGGACTAGTGGAGCAGGGTTCACTGCAGATGATCCAAAGAGCAGGGATAAGGTATTGCTGAGTTGATTATAGCTAGAACTGTAATATGCATTATGCGAGTTGCTTTAAACTCAGCTTCTAAATACAGGTATTGGGCTTACGGATGTGGAACATTGTGCCAGGCAGCTACATTATGATGACATTCTTCGGTCACTGTGGCTGGTTCTTCCTCTTCTATGTACTTCTTGACTCCTCTAATTTTTGCTTCCATAGCAATCTTAAGGGACTTCTTTCTCTTTATGAACTTATTAGCTTCCATCATAGGTAATGTGGCTTGCTGAGATCCACCGTCACCAGTAGCAGAACCCACAATAGCATCCGCAGGTTGTGGTACTTGCTGTGTCTCTTATTTGTCGCAAGGGTCATTTTCTGCAAACTGAAGCCAAGTGTCATTGAGCCTGTCTTGAACATGTGCTGGTGCCATTGCCAATCCAAAAAAAAATTCATTTTCCTCCTCTACAAAGAACCATAAGTACAATAGTATCATATAAGCATTACCAACTATGATGAAGCCAAATGTTTCCCGACTGGCCAACTGTCATTTTATTCTCAATGTTGTAAGAGTAAAAAGGCAATGTCAACTCTAACAAACAAAAAAAATTAAAATTTCAATTTTGATAGAAAATAATATGTTAGATGAAAAAACCTAGACTGCAAGCAAAGTGGGACAAGGAGTAACCCACCCAATAACAAGTGAAAATAAAAGTACCACTTATAAAAGAGTAACCCTACAATCTCTACAGAGATCTAAAAAATTTAGACACATAAATTTCCCGTATAGGCACCCACTACAATTGACAGAGGAGAACCATAAATAAGCAAAACTGAAATTTAATATTGAAAAGTTAAACTTAAACTGGTTTTGAGAGAGTATTACTATCCATAGAACTGATGAAAGTGATGAAGTGGTCATATAAAAAAGAAAGATAAGACCTTAAGCTCGTCAGGATAATTGAGGGAAAGACTTGAGTGTTGTCCAGGCTCCCTTCAGCAAAGTTACAACATAACTTTCTATCTAACTGAATGAATTCCTTAAGGCAATTTCGATTGGGGTCAATAAGAGAACAGAGAACGATCCCCTCTACTATATAACCAAGTGACTTCATGAGAAAAACTTAACTAGGCTGAAAATTACACATCCAGCATTTGATTAGTATATGTACCTGGTAAAATGCATATACAAACAAATAGCCAACATTTTTTTTCCAAAAAAATTTGGGACAATTCTAAATTCTGGAGTGATAAAGTTGTAAAGTATGGAATAACTACGTACAGGGAGTGGAACTGAATTAGGCAATTCTAAATCTTCATTTCCATTTCACAAATGCTTCTTATTTTAACTCAAATAATAGCTAATGATTCTTATTTCATAATCCTTGTAACACGCTTATACATACTATATAGCGAATTAATGCAAAAAGAGTAGAAAATTATGAGAGCTAATAAGTATGAGCAGCTGTACATAATACATTATTCTGAAAACAACAAATATTGCTGTAACACAAGAAAGTTTGCATGCAGAAATTAGGGTTTATAAGACTGGAGTTACCAGCGGAGGGATTGATGTTGAAAACAACGAGAGTGTCGGCGGACTCGTCGATGGGAGAGTGGAAGGGTTTGAGATTCTTTTTCCGGTAACGAGAGAATGAGAAGGCATTTGCAGCAACGGTGACCGTTACAAAGATTCCGGCGAGCTTCGTCGCCGATACGAAGAAGAGTGCTACAATCCCCATTTTTATTGAGCAAAAAGATAGGATAAGATTGAAAACCCCCAAAGACAAAGCAACTGTTAATTGCGTAGACTTGGCGAAAGAAAGCAAAGATTAGTCTACTTCGACCGAGTTTAGCTTCAAGTGGCGACCGTTAGACACGTGTACAACAGTTAACTGACATGGCAAGCTTAGTAGACTACTAGTAGCTTAACTGGATTATCATTATTTATTATTTATTTATGTTTTGTGTCCTTCGTGATAGTGTTAGTTATTTTTTATAGTAATATTTTTATTTTCTCTTACTTAACTAATTAAAAGTATGTTATTTTAATTTTTGTCACAATCAATTAATTATAATAATAATTATTTTAATTTTTATATATTTATATAATAAATATAAAAAAATAATTTATCACCAAAAAATAATATATTTTGCAATCAAAATATTTTCATTTTATTAATAATATTTTGCGTATCGTTAATTATGAAAAGGTTCACTTATAGTGATATGCCATTTTTTAATTGATTGGAATTGTTTGTGAATGTAATTATTTATTCATCAGATTTATAAAGCAGATATAAATTTGTTTTTTCTTTAGCCATTTACAATTCAAAAAAATTGTATTTTATGATGAAATATAAAATAATTAGAGCGGGGAAATAATTAATTGAAATGAAAATTTCATCCTAATATCTTATCCTTATCTTATTACTTGCTATAAGAAGAAGAATTCGATTGATTGTTATTGATTTTAAGGTCCTAGAGACGAAAAATTATTTTATATTATTCGAATATGATGAATAATATATTATTTTTTTTATATATATATAAGGTTCTTTGTGATAGGAGTCACAAGAAACCTCTCTCTCTCTCTCTCTCTCTCTCTATATATATATATATATATATATATATATATATATATATATATATATATATATATTATTTAGGGACATTTACACTTTATAATACTTTTTTAGAAAAAATTACATTAAAAGTGCATTTTAAAAATATTTACAAAAATGTTATAATTTAATGTTTTATTTTTAAAAGTAATGCAGTTGTTGTTCCTTCAATTTAGTTACGTGATTTAGTAAATTTCCATATGACCATGACCATGTGGTTGTTTGTGTATAGAGCTGCAAATGGTGGTTGTCACCGAGAATACTTTTCATGGAGTTTGTAACCACACATAATCAAAGAAGACGTATCATGTAAATTAATCCTGGTATATCATATATTTGTTGAATCAAATGAGTGAGTTGTGATAGCACCAAATTTAAAGATGGCTTTCCAAAATTCTGTTACGGTGAAGTCTCTGTTTCATTTGTCATGCAGCAATGCTGAAAATGCAGCGTCATTGGCAACGTAAATCAAATATTAGTCTTCTTTCTCCTTTTATATTTGTCTTTGTTAATGTGAGTTTGTTAATGTGAATTTCATAATACAGTTGGTAACCAAACCTTCATATCAAGGTAACCAAACCTTCATACCAAGGTAACCAAAACACAATCAACAGGTTTCCAAAACGGTGCTCTGTTTTTAAAACACAATCTGCAGGTTTCTGGAGGTAACCAAACACTACTATGAAGGTAACCAATTCCTAAATGTATAGTAAATAGTTTTTTCGTGCAGTAAATCTAAGTAACAAAACACTAGTATGGAGGTAACCAAACATTAGTCTTCTTCCTCATTTTATATTTGTCTTTGTTAATGTGAGTTTGTTAATGTGAATTTCATAATGCAGTTGGTAACCAAACCTTCATATTAAGGTAACCAAACCTTCATACCAAGGTAACCAAATATTAATATGGAAGTAACTAATTTTTGAATTTATTTTTTTTCGGTATGTACTTATATTTTTTTTTGGTAACCAAATTCCTGAATGACGATCTGTGAGGATAGTGACCACCGTTCTCATCCTTCTCCGCTTCATCCCTATCCTCTCTCTCGCGTTTGACGAGTTCACCACCTTCTCTGTAAACGGTGGATTTCACAGCCTTTTCTTTCTCTCTCCTCAACCTATGCTATTCCTCCTTTTCTCTCTCCTATTCTTCTCTTTCTCTCTCCTCCGCATACACTCCTTCTCCTTTTATCTCTCCACTTCCTCCGCATACGCTCCTTCTCCTTTTCTATTCTGTTTAGTGCATTGCACTTTTTTTGAAATTATTTTATAGATGTATTAATTTTGTAATTATTTTTTAAATATTGTATATTAGTGTAAAGTGCCCTATTATTTATTATACTTTAAGAATATAGAATAATTTCTCCTTAGGATCAGCCGAACACCAAATTGGACTACATTAATTGTAAATGGCCCATTAGTCTTTCTTAGACCTTTGCAAAATATCTGTTATTGGTAGGCCTGTGTTAGTAGACTAGGAAGCCAAATTTCTACAAATAAATCTTCCCTATTTTTTATTTTGACTATTTTTTTATGGAGGATATTAAGGTTCACTAAAGAATAATAACATATGACTTTTTATAAGCATTACAGTTTAAGTCTAAAATTTGTTATTAAAAAATAAAAATATATATTTATATAAATTAAACAAGGAGAATAATTCGTAACAATTATTCAATAAATACATCTCTCTAACTGTTCATAAAAATCGGGTGGTTCAGATTTAATTTTTTTAACATTTGTCGTGTGGATGCCCATGCAATATACAAGTTGACGAGTTGTATGCGTGTGTGGTGGGTGTGATTGTCATTTTATTCTCAACCTTGTGGCTAAAAACTGATTTTGGCATGTTAAAAGGCTTTCGGCCAATCTCCACCAGTAGTTAATGAGTCACTCCATTTACTTGGGTGCTAGCACTAAATTTTATAAGTTCGTTAAAAATTATCAAAAATACAAATATTTACATTTAAAATAAATCGTTGGACACTCCCAGATCAAGAGACGACTTGAGATCGTCCGGAGATGTTCCTGCAGAATTCTGTGAATAAGATAGTGTGTACCGTATTTGTAAGCTAGTTGAGTGCTTATATACATGTCATGATCTCCGGAATTCAAATAGGAATATGATGTCCATTTCCTAATCAATTTATGACTCCCTTTAATGCATTGTAGAATCATTTTCATAACAAACATCCTACTTCCGCCAAACAAGAAAATAGAATCTAAGAGGTATAAGGACATTGTTAACCCCAAGTTGCCTTCAATATGGATGTAAGTGGGCCGACCACCCATTGACTCAATCTAAGTATCCAACAAATCTAACCCAAAAATAATATGGGCTGACCCAAACATAAACCAAATCAATTGTATCCCAACATTGCCCCTACTCTTCTACTTTTAAAGCAAAATAGGAGAGTAACATCTTTAAAAAAATATTTAGATTTAAACCTCCCCTCAACTGCCAAACACATCTGACGTCATCCAACACAGCTACACGTGTCGGTTTGCTAACTTAGAGCTCCGTGCCCCTGATCAAAACCCTCTTTTTTCAAATCACCTGCCATATCAACAGTTTTTCCCCAAAAATCCACTTCAAACCCCATTTTCTCTCTTCTCTACTGATTGAAAAACTTTTTGATCCTTACTCTAGTTATACAGACAACCGACAAATATCCTCACCATCGTTCCATATCATACCTTCAAAACTCAATCTTTAGTACCCTCAAACCCTTGTAACCTCAAAAATCGCCCCACCCCCAATAGATCTGAAATGGCTTCTTCCACCAGTGCAGCAGCCGCAACTTCATCGTCATCTGAGGTAAATCCATTCAGGTCAGCCACCATAACCGCTCATATTCCCAATCAAAGCGATTAAAATCGAAATCAGAAAGATGTTTAAAGATACCATCGCATACGCTAATGCCAACACCCAATCCACTGTTAATAATGAAGCAGTCGAAGGCTTCAAATCTGAATTCCAGTTCCCTAGGGAATATACCTTAAGAGCTCACAACCCAAATAAAAAAAATGTACTAGTGACCCACTAGCCCCCAACTCACAGTTTTGACCCAGGTACTCATAAATGGGGTCAGATTTCCCTTTCATCCATTCATCCCTAATTTTCATGACTTCGTTGAGATCGGACTCGCCCAACTAGTCCTGAACTCATACATACACTTGGTCTGTTTCATCGCTGCCAGTAAATAATTTTGCATTGAACCCAGCCTGGACTATTTCTTCCACATCTTTACCCTGACCAAAATCAAAGAACAAGGGTTCCGAGCCCTCAACTGTCTTCCCAATCAAAAGGCATGAATGTTTCCCCCATCGAGTAATAAGGGCTGGCACAACAACTGGTTGTACGTGTCTAGCTTAGATACCCACTTCTACAACCTTGGGGTAATCCAGACAAACCTGTCATCTACCCCATTACTGAAGACAAAGGGGACAAGTTCAATTGATTCTGCCAATCCATCCCTTTAGAACCATGGGACATAAGCCTCCTTTCGAACCTTCAATGGTTGCACGATCACAAATGTAAGTTCCCGATCCCTCCTCTTCAAAATATTCCTTCTTTATTGTTCTAATTTATCCTAATCTGTTCCTCTTCTTTATGTTCTAGTAGTGGTGTACAAGACCCAACCGAACGTCCCGAAATCACAACTTAGCAACCGACCTGCCCCCCAGCTTTCCCCAAATCAAACCAGACCCACCATAAAAATAATTTAATCAACCCAAGCCATACCTTCCGAATCCCCCTCTTCTGAAAAGAACGACTTATACCTCACCGACCTCGAAAAGCAACAACTCCGCAAAAAGAAACGTCGTAGATTGGTCAAGGTTTCAGAAAACCCTAAGGCCTCTGTCGATCCCATCTTTGTTGAACCCCTAGATTTTATCCGTCCTCCTCCACCGTTACCTCCTAAATCTCCATCCCCAGACATAGGGAACAAAGACGTATCCCCTCAACCTAAAAAACTTTCACCCATGAAGTCCCCTTCGGTAATACACATATATACCAAACCTTCACCAGATCAGCGAGCCTCCAAAACAGTCCCCGATGCTGAACCCTTACCAGATCAGCGACCTTCCAATACCGTTCCCGATGCCAAACCCTTGTTGTCCCAACCTCGAACCTCATCAACCCACACCTTCCCTTCAATCCCCATATCCACTTTCGCCCACCTATCCTTCTTTACAACCGAACCCAACTCATACATCCCGAAAGATCTTTATAACTTTTTCCACCTTCTAGCAGACGAACCTCACTACAATTCATCAGAACTTGACAGTCTGTTGACCACAACCAGTTTGCACCTTAGACAGGTACATATGACTTAATTTTAACTCTCTCTTTTTTTTCTTTTCCGTGATTGTTCTAAAAAGACATATGCTAACACATGGTTATCTTGACAAGGCGCTGGGAGGCTTCAGCCGCATCATGAACTTCTAAGGAAAAAGCAAGGAGCAAGCCGATGCCATTCAACAGATCCGAAACGAGCTTCAACAACTTCAATCTGACTATACTCAGCTCTATAAGGAACATTCTCAACTTTATAAGGAATACACTTAGCTTCAACATGACCATTTCGTCCTCCATGCACAAAGCGATGCTA
Source organism: Hedera helix (assembly GCA_947179155.2). NCBI lineage: Eukaryota > Viridiplantae > Streptophyta > Magnoliopsida > Apiales > Araliaceae > Hedera > Hedera helix. The sequence continues at coordinate 36,304,313 of OX359281.1, forward strand.
CCAATGCCCTTATCAAGTCTTTACAAGCTCAGTTAGCCGAACAGAAAGCAGCAAACCAAACCTTGAAATGGAGATTGGCCGACGTGGTGAAAGAAATAACCACCATCCTGGAGGAACAAACCGAGCACACCAACATAATGGAGGATCTTAAAAAACAGAAGGCCGAACTCCTTCTTCAAGTTGATAATCTGACAAAGGACACCAAGGAAAAGGCCAAGGCTCTTCATCTATCCGCCATCACCAACAAGCTACTGGAAGAGGAAAACCAGAAAATGAAGACCCAGATAACAACACTTATTGAAGACAGTCGTTTCGGGATCATTGAAGAATATAAGAGATCCAAAGAATTAACCGATGCCATCATTGATCAATACAACAAAGGGTATGTCTTCGTCAAAAACATGGTGGCTAAAGCCAGAGTAAATCTAATCACCCTAGGCTTCTCTTCGGACGAAGACGCAGATGAAAAAGAAAAACACCAAAGCCAACCAACCCCCCAAGACCCCCCAACTTAACTTGTAAATTTTCAAATTTCATATTGTAAATCAAAGTACGTCTTAATGAAAAATGACTTCTATTTTATTAATTGTTCCTTAAAATTTTACATACTGCAAAATCATTTTTTCTGATCTTCCCTCCTAATCAGACTATAAAAAATATGACTAAGTACAAAAAATAAACCAACAAGCAACTTAACTACTGGTAATATTTCCTCAATCTAGTAGCGTGCCAATAATTATTAATCTCAGAACCTGACATATCCCAAAGCTGATAAGTGTCAGGCTTGACAACTACCATTACTTCATACAGACCTTCCCAATTAGGCATAAGCTTTCCAGTATTCTAAAGAGTCGAGGCATCGACTTCTCGAAACACTAAATCGCCAACTTCAAATCTATGTTGTTTTTGACCCTTCGGTTGTAATATCAAGCCGTCTTCTACTGATAGATAACCAACTTCAGCAAGGCAGTATCCCGAACCTCTTCCAATAAGTCCAAATTCAATCTTAACCCTTGATCATTATAGGCCTCTCTGAAGTTCACCACTCGAAAAGAAGGGGACCCAATCTCCACGGAAATTAATGCTTCGGTCTCATAGGCTAATTGAAATGGGGAATCACCAGTCGTTATTCGAGACGTAGTTCTATACGCCTAAAGTACACTAGGAAGCTCCTCGGTCCACCTTCCCTTCGCATCATCAAGCATCCTTTTAATCCCATTAAGCAGCGTGCGATTAGTTACCTCTACTTGCCCATTAGCCTGGGGATGAGCCATAGACACCCTCCGATGCTGGATCCCCAAATCAGATAAAAATCTCTCGAACTCAGCACCCACAAATTGCAATCTATTGTCCGACACTAACACCCTCGAAATCCCGAAGCGAAATACCACATACTCCTTCAGGAACCGGATACAATCTTGTTCAGTAATATGTCGCAGTGGCTTTGCCTCAACCCATTTTGTCATATAATCGATCACCATGATAAAATAAGTAACTTGACGCTTTCCCTTCGGCATAGGCCCCAACAGATCGACCCCCAATGTAAGACCCCGAATTTTATGAAATATAAAATTTAATTTTTCTTCATATATATTTTTTTATGAAACAGTAAGTGGTTAAATTGACGAAATTGAAAGTTAATGGGAAGCTGTCGCAAGCAACCAAAAATAAAATCTTACTTTGAAAAATATTAATGTAGTAGTGAAAGTAAGAGTCGAACCCACAGAGAGTTAATTGTTTTAATAAATCTAATGTTTTCAAAAATATCTAATTAAATGGGGAGTTTTGAAATTAATTTATTAACTAATTAAAATTCAAACAGATAAATAAAATTGAATAATAAATAATAAATGTGAGAAAAATCAATTAAAACAAACTTCAGTTCCTTAGTTCAGTATCCCCTTCTTTTAATCAACAAATTAATCAAGTTATTATTATCTTTTCTTTCAATTGAAATTAATAATCCTAGATAACCGACAATCGCCAAGCTACCCGAAATTCTCCTTAAATTATAAATCTAATGCAGCAATCGCTCACAAAAGACTCTAACTATCATACAACCTAGAACTATCAGTCTAGATTTAATATAACAGTTGCATTAAAAATTAGAGAATTAGATTATTCCAAGCAACAATCTCAACATCGCGGACCATTTAACTTGCCATCTTGATAATCATAATAATATTCAAAAGTTTGTCCACAATCAAATATTATTAATTGCTACTTATGATCAGATAAAATATCGTTTGCTTAATATTAAATCTTAATCTAGCATATGACAAAAACTTAATTAATTCAACTGGCCAAATCAAATTAATCAAATAAATATCATAAAACAATTAAAATAGATTATCAAGAATAAATCTCATGCATGAAGGAATAAATAATAAAACTCAATTAAAACATTAATTAAAAATAACGTTCAACATCCCTTTAGAACTGAAAAATAAAATTAGCCAAACATAATAAAAATAATACTCACTAGATGAAAAACTCTCTCCAAGAAATTAGGAGAAAGATCTCCCAAAAGCTTACAATGAATAATGAGAGAGTTTGACCCTCTATTTATAGGCCTCTAACTTGTCCAAAACCTAATAGGATTTACAATTAAAAATAAAAGAAAAAGAAAAATAATTATTATTCTAACCCTAGTTGGAATTAAAATCCAATTTAGAATCAAAAAATAGCAAAAATCCGAAATAATTCGGTTTTCCAGCAATTCCGTGTCAAACAAACGCGCCTTAAGACCGGCAATTGACCAAGTCAACGCGCTCCGCGCGCATGGATGACGTCACCGCTCGCCCACGCATTGCGCGATTTTTTTATTTTTTTCGTAACCTTCAACAAAACGACGTCGTTTCTTTAATGCGCTGAAGCCTACCGCGCATTGCGCGGACGTTGTTCCGTTCACGCCAAAACGGCGTCATTTCTGGTTTCGCTGAGACAACTTCTATCGCGCCTTGCGCTGAAATCCGGAGGAGTTATTTACGAAACTGCCACCGGTGCTGGTTAATTACGAAATCGCCATCAGACTTTTGTCAGATTTACAGATTTGCCCCCAAGCTTTATTTTTCCTACAAAATAAAATATAAAAATAAATAAAAATAATATAAAAATACTAAAAATCCTAAAAACACATAATAATAAATAAAACACCTAAAATAAATAAAAACACATAAATAAAAAGAAATATAAAATTACAATAAAATTACCTAAATTAACATAAATTAACTAAAATCTTATAAAACCTATTAAAACCAAAATATGCTAAATAATTAAATATTTAAGCACACAATAAATATAAAAACTAAGTATTAGGGAATAAAAATATCGTATAATTTAGCCCTATCAGTTAAGGATGTTATGTGCAAATTTTATTTTGTCGGACAATATTCGCTTTGTCGGGGAATATTCGTTTTGTCGGGGAATATTCGGGCCGTACGACGGCGCCGAAATAACTAATTATTGGTGGACCCCACAACGGAATATTTGTCGGATATAGAAAACGACAGAAATAACCTTTTTAAATAAAAATAGTCAACGGTGTTAACTGTTAAAATACCGGTGATAAAAGAATAGTTGCATACGGTAGTTATGGTATTTTCTGTAGCACACGGTACTCTACAGTAGCACACGGTATTGCACAGTGTGACGCCCCCAAATCTGGGCCCACACAGCCCAAACTTGAGTCGTCAAAAGACTACAACAAAATTATTACAACAAAGCACAACGTACTACAATACAGTGTATAATAATACACAACTAAGTCTTCACTATTATTGCCACACTATTTTACAAAACGTGAAGACTATGATAACTATTCCTCGGACCCTCACTCCATTCCCCGGCTAGACCCTGTTATGTTTTCATTTCCTGCTGAAAAACAATGGAACAAAAGAAAGGGTGAGCTCAAATAGCCCAGTAAGAAATATCATGACTAAGATAATGACGAATAAATTATCATTAGCCTTCAACAGTTGAGTTCTTGATAGAATACAATAGAATACAAGGTTTATATCAAAAACTGCAGTTAAATTCTTAAACAATGTTCAGATCAATAATAACAGCGGAATGAGCAATCTATTAGAAGAATAATGCAGATTATAATGTCCACTCGCTTCTCTTTTTCGTAAAAACATCATCAACTTTTATCATCTGAAATACCATTAGTCATGATAATAAAAATTCACAGTTCCTGATCATAATCATGCAAATCAACAGTTCATCTTTGCACTACGGGCCAAAGATATTTAATATAGCACCAGCGGTCATGATTATACCAGATTCAGCCTTTGGTAATAATCATACCAAACAACAGTTCATCTATGCACTACGGGCCAAAGAGAACTTTCACCACGTGCCATAAAAGACACCGAACAGATGTATCGCCTTTAACCTATTATATCGTCTTTAACCTATCATCTGTTCAACAAATATATCACATCTGTGCCCCCGGCCACAGATATTCACAACAGCTTGATTTTTGGATGATTAGAATGATATAAATAATGAACAGAAGAAATAGGATAACAATAAGTATCGGAAGTTTACTTTGTACAGATTCAAATAATGTCCAAATTGTCAACATGATGTGGAGTGAAATTTAAAAATGATATTCAAGATCCACTGTAAGACCCCGAATTTTATGAAATACAAAATTTAATTTTTCTTTATATATATATTTTTTGAAACAGTAAGTGGTTAAATTAACAAAATTGAAAGTTAAGGATGTTATGTGCAAATTTTATTTTGTCGGACAATATTCGCTTTGTCGGGGAATATTCGTTTGGTCGGGGAATATTCGTGCCGTACGACGGCGCCGAAATAATAAATTATTGGTGGACCCCACAACGGAATATTTGTCGGATATAGAAAACGACAGAAGTAACCTTTTTAAATAAAAATAGTCAACGGAACTGTTAAAATACCGGTGATAAAAGAATAGTAGCATACGGTAGTTTATGGTATTTTCTGTAGCACACGGTATTGCATAGTGTCTCATATTATTGGTCTGATAATTGACACCGTAACTGTTACGCATCATTTCATCGATAATTGTCACTGCATAATATTTTATATTATCAATTCAATAATTGTTGTTACACAGTATTTTGCATTATTGATTTAATAATTGTCATTACACTGTATTTTATATCATTGAGTCAATAATTGTTGTTGCACTGTTTTTAAAATTATTGAACCTAATAATTGTCACAGTAACATATGCACAGTAATTCACATTATTGAATCAATAATTGTCATTACACAGTAACGTATGCTTTATTTTACATTATTGTTATCTCTATTATGATGTTATTTAAACAGTTGTATTTCATTAATTTATTGACTTGATATCTAAGAGCTAACTATACTGTATTTATAACAATTAGTCATAATAATTGAATTGATAAAGTTATTTGTTTATAATATAAAGTTAGGTGATTATTAGGTGATATGAAATGAATGGTGTAGATTAAAGTTGAATAATTAAATTGATTTGTTTATAATATAAAGTTAGGTGATTATTAGGTGATATGAAATGAATGGTGTAGATTAAAGATAATATAATATTTGAAATGGATGGTGTAGATTAAAAGATGATCTTTAAATGAATGGTTTAGATTAAATGAATGATGAGATTTTTGGCTATAAATAGAAGCCTTAACTTAAGGATTTTTCATAAACTTCCTTACTTGTTCTTTCTTTCTCTCTCTAAATACTTCTTGTGAAAGTTCTCTCTAAGTGTGCTTAAGTCATCTTGAGTATTTGTGAAGATCTATAAGTATACGTGTACTGTTCAAGTTAATCAACCTCATTTAAATCAATATCCAGTCACGTGTTACGGTAAGGGATACCATCTTTTTCATCTTCCATTATTCAAACATACTATGGTAAGGGATTATCATTATTTGATTCTCGATAATAATATTGTTTCTTCCTTACTCATAAGACGTGCCTTTTATTTCCATGTATTAAATTGTGGGAATAACCTTACGGAGCGGATTGCCGCCTGTTGGTGAATAACCTTTCGTATTCATTCATTATTAATCTCTGAGAATAACCTTACGGAGCGGATTGCCGCCTGTTTGGTGAATAACTCTTTGTACTCAAATTCTATTAAATTGTGGGAATAACCTTACGGAGCGGATTGCCGCCTGTTTGGTGAATAACTCTTTGTACTCAAATTCTATTAAATTGTGGGAATAACCTTACGGAGCGGATTGCCGCCTGTTGGTGAATAACCCTTTGTATTAATTTCCTTCACCTTTTGTTAATCAAACCTGCTACGGTAAGGGATATTATTTTCTTTCATACTCCTAAATCGAAATTTATTATGGAACTATTGCTTCTATAATTCCTGAAAATATTATATGTTCCATAATAGTTGAACTTCATTATTTCAATTGAACCTTCCTATTTACGTGAACCTTTCTATTGAATTGTAACCGTTATTCTGAACTGTGGATCTTGAATATCATTTTTAAATTTCACTCCACATCATGTTGACAATTTGGACATTATTTGAATCTGTACAAAGTAAACTTCCGATACTTATTGTTATCCTATTTCTTCTGTTCATCATTTATATCATTCTAATCATCCAAAAATCAAGCTGTTGTGAATATCTGTGGCCGGGGGCACAGATGTGATATATTTGTTGAACATATGATAGGTTAAAGGCGATATAATAGGTTAAAGGCGATACATCTGTTCGGTGTCTTTTATGGCACGTGGTGAATGTTCTCTTTGGCCGTAGTGCAAAGATGAACTGTTGTTTGGTATGATTATGACCAAAGGCTGAATCTGGTATAATCATGACCGTTGGTGTTATATTGAATGTCTTTGGCCCGTAGTGCAAAGATGAACTGTTGATGTGCATGATTATGATCAGGAACTGTGAATTTGTATTATCTTGACTAATGATATTTCAGATGATAAAAGTTGATGATGTTTTTCCTAAAAAGAGAACCGAGTGGACATTATAGTCTGCATTATTCTTCTAATAGATTACTCATTCCGCTGCTATTATTGATCTGAACGTTGTTTAAGAATTTAACTGCAGTTTTTGATATAAACCTTGTAGTCTATTGTATTCTATCAAGAACTCAATTGTTGAAGACTAATGATAATTTATTCATCATTATCTTAGTCATGATATTCTTTACTGGGCTATTTGAGCTCACCCTTTCTTTTGTTCCATTGTTTTTCAACAGGAGATGGAAACATAACAGGGTCTAGCCGGGGAATGGAGTGAGGGTCCGAGGAATAGTTATCATAGTTTTCACGTTTTGTAAAATAGTGTGGCAATAATAGTGAAGACTTAGTTGTGTATTATTATACACTGTATTGTTGTACGTTGTGCTTTGTTGTAATAATTTTGTTGTAGTATTTTGACGACTCAAGTTTGGGCTGTGTGGGCCCAGATTTGGGGGCGTCACAGTTGGTATCAGAGCTTAGGGATATGACCTTTAATGGAGATCTGGGGTAGAACTAGGAAGAGAGAGACGAATAGAATCAGTCACTAGTGTGTCCTACCTAAAATAGATTTTATTATCTAATGAGTCGATTTGAATGTAGGAACATGAAGAGATGAGTCAGTTTATTTGAACTAATATTTATTTTGTGACCACAGTTAATTATGACATCTGGAAATCAGGAGGTTAACTATGAAATTACCGAAACAATTATAGCTGCAAAACAAGAGGCGACGAATAATCTTCTTACAAACTCAGAGTTGAATCATTTGCCTAAGGCAAAAATTATGCGTGTTCTATCCAGTAAGGATGAAGGTGAAAGCTCTGCTACAGTCGTTCCAGATCCATTCTTAGAAGCAATTAAAGGAAGTAACGAACTTGCGGAAATTATTGCCTTTAATTTACTCACTAATTGGGAGAGTGATATCACCTGGTTATGCTCTATAACAAAGGATCAGAATATATGGACTTTTCATATTAGTCTTTGGGATTTATGGTGTTCCAGCTATGATTTTCAAGATTTTTTAAAAATGATGTTTCTATACTTTTGGGCGTTACAATTTAGAGGAATTCAGGTTAAGTTAGTCACTATCGTGGAAACTGCAATCTATCGAAAATACTATTTTAATGGAAATCATTGGTACCTTACTACTGATGAAGTTGATGAATCCGAGAAACAGTTTGCTAGAAAATTATTCAGTGGTATTCCCATGGTTGAAATACGTGAAGATCCGAATGAAGTATTCGGGATTCGATTTGACGATAACAGTCAAGAAACCGAATGAGGTGATAACCGGTAAGCTATTCATAAATTCTCGTGAAGTCTACGATTTGTTAGATACTGGCTCTACCCATTCTTTTATCTCACCTGCATGTGCTCAGCGTTTAAACTTAACTCCTGAAAACTTGGACTTTGACTTATCAGTTGAACCCCCATTAGGAGAAATGACCATTACATCTACTGTCTATAAATCTTGCCTAGTTCAAATCAACAACCTCACATTATCTGTTGACCTTATTTCTTTGGAGATGCGTGAATTTGATGTGATTTTAGGAATTGATTGGTTGACTACCCATCATGCTAAAATTGATTGTTTTCATAAGATTATTAGTTTTCATATTCCTAATCAACCTGTCATGCAAATTCAAGCAACTAAACCATTGAAATCTATAACTGTTATTTCTAGCCATAAAGCCATTCGTTTATTGAAAAACGGATGTCAAGCCTTTTTAGCTCATGTCACTGATTTGAACAAAAATACGTCAAACTTGAATGATATTCCCATTGTTAATGAGTTTCCTGACGTTTTTCCTGAAGAACTTCCTGGCTTACCCCCAAACCGTGAAATTGATTTTTATATTGATCTTGAACCCGGTACCAAGCCCATTTCCAAAGCTCCCTACCGAATGGCCCCCATTGAACTTCAAGAGTTAAAAGTCCAACTACAGGAATTGTTGGATACCGGTTTCATTCGTCCGAGTGCATCACCTTGGGGTGCTCCTGTTCTATTTGTGAAGAAGAAAGACGGGAGTATGAGATTGTGCATTGACTACCGAGAATTGAACCATGTCACCATCAAGAACAGGTACCCGTTACCTCGGATTGATGACATGTTTGATCAATTGCAAGGCGCTCAACATTTCTCAAAGATTGATCTCCGTTCTGGATATCATCAGTTAAAGGTTAAAGCTGAGGACATTCCAAAGACTGCTTTCAGAACTCGTTATGGGCATTATGAGTTCTTAGTCATGCCTTTTGGACTAACTAATGCTCCTGCAGCTTTCATGGACATGATGAACCGGATATTCAAGGAACATTTGGATCATTTTGTGGTTGTCTTTATTGATGACATCCTCATATACTCCAAGAGTCGCGAGGATCATGAACAACACCTGAGATTGATACTACAAAAGCTCCGTGAAAATAAATTATATGCCAAGTTGAAGAAATGTGAGTTCTGGCTTGAGGAGGTCGCGTTTCTTGGGCATGTGATTTCTAGTCAAGGAATATCAGTCGATCCTGCGAAGATTGAAACGGTACTAAATTGGGAGCAACCCAAAACAGTAACCGAAGTCCGAAGTTTTCTGGGTCTAGCTGGTTATTATCGGAGATTCGTAGAAGGATTTTCTCGAATCGCCACTCCATTAACGCAGCTTACTCGGAAAAGCACAAAATTCATATGGAGCGAGGAATGCGAGAAAAGTTTCCAAGAACTCAAGAAGAGACTGGTTTCAGCTCCTGTTCTGACCATACCATCAGGATCAGGAGAATTTGTTATCTACAGCGATGCTTCTGGCAAAGGTCTAGGCTGTGTCCTTATGCAACATGGAAAGGTTATAGCCTACGCCTCTCGACAACTCAAAGATTATGAGAAAAATTATCCTACTCATGATCTAGAGTTGGCAGCAGTCGTTTTCGCGTTGAAGATCTGGAGACACTACTTGTACGGAGAAAAAGTGGATATCTATACGGATCATAAAAGTCTCAAGTATTTCTTCACCCAGAAGGAACTCAACATGCGACAACGACGTTGGCTTGAGCTGTTAAAGGATTATGACCACACAATCCAGTATCACCCGGGAAAGACGAACGTTGTAGCTGACGCTTTGAGCAGAAAATCTTATGCAAGTACAAGTGCACTGCTGACAACACAAAAGTGCATTTTTTTATGACTTACAAAAGATGGAGATAGAGCTAAAGACACCAGGGACCCACTCGAAGATTGCTCACGTGCGAGTAGAACCAACTTTAATCGATAAAATTAAAACTGCTCAAGCTACCGATCCGGAACTGATAAATATGATAAAGAAAGTACAAGAAGGTGTCATTCCCGAAGCAAGAATCGACGAGAAAGGAATACTTCGAGTCAACTCTCGACTATGTGTTCCTAACGATCCTGAATTAAAGCATAAAATCATGATGGAGGCACACAACACGCCGTTTGCAATCCACCCAGGAGGTACCAAGATGTATCGAGATCTTCGTCATACATTTTGGTGGAACAATATGAAAAGAGAGATTGCGGAGTTTATCTCAAGGTGCCTAACTTGTCAACGTGTCAAGGCAGAGCATCAAGTTCCTAAAGGTCCATTACAATCACTTGAAGTTCCCGAATGGAAGTGGGAACACATCAATATGGACTTCGTGACGGGTCTTCCAAAAGTTTCTCAAGGCTTAGATGCAATTTGGGTGATCGTAGATAGATTGACCAAATCTGCTCATTTCTTGCCTATACGAGAAAACTTTTCACTTGAACGTCTTGCCGGTATGTACATAAATGAGATCGTGAGATTGCATGACATGCCAGTTTCCATAGTTTCTGATCGAGATCCTAGATTCACTTCACGCTTTTGGATCAGTCTACAAAAAGCTATGGGCACTGAACTACGTTTTAGTTCTGCATACCATCCTCAAACGGACGGACAATCGGAAAGGACGATCCAGACCCTCGAAGATCTTTTGAGACTTTGTGTATTAGACTTCAAAGGAAGTTGGGATAAGTACTTGCCGTTGGTGGAATTTTCTTACAACAACAGTTACCAAGCAAACATAGGCATGGCTCCATTCGAGGCATTGTATGGAAGGAAGTGTCGCTCTCCAATATGTTGGAATGAGGTAGGAGAAGCAAAATTGTTGGGACCCGAGTTGGTACGCTTGACGACCGAAAAGATCCAAATGATCCGACAACGAATACAGACCGCACAAGAACGACAAAAGAGTTATGCTGATCTTCATCGGAGAGACGAAAGTTTCAACGTCGGAGATCATGTATTCTTACGTGTTTCTCCATGGAAAGGGGTTACGAGATTCGGAAAGAGAGGAAAGCTCAACCCTCGATTTATTGGCCCATTTGAAATCCTCGATCGAATAGGAACCGTAGCCTACAGACTAGCCCTACCACCAAGTATGTCTCGCATCCATAACGTTTTTCACATATCTATGTTACGTAAATATGTGAAGGACCCAAACCACGTCATTGAGTTAGAACCAGACGTTATAGCAGAGGATTTAACATACGAGGAGGTACCTGTTAAGATCCTGGATAAGAAGGAGCAGATCCTACGCTCAAAAGTTATACCTCAAGTTAAGGTTTTATGGAGGAACCAAGATACTGAGGAAATGACCTGGGAGCTAGAATCTGAGATGAAATCTAAGTATCCTTACCTTTTCGATATGTCAGGTACGTCAATTTCGGGGACGAAATTTCATAAGGAGGGGAGGTTGTAAGACCCCGAATTTTATGAAATACAAAATTTAATTTTTCTTCATATATATTTTTTTTGAAACAGTAAGTGGTTAAATTAACAAAATTGAAAGTTAAGGATGTTATGTGCAAATTTTATTTTGTCGGACAATATTCGCTTTGTCGGGGAATATTCGTTTGGTCGGGGAATATTCGTGCCGTACGACGGCGCCGAAATAATAAATTATTGGTGGACCCCACAACGGAATATTTGTCGGATATAGAAAACGACAGAAGTAACCTTTTTAAATAAAAATAGTCAACGGAACTGTTAAAATACCGGTGATAAAAGAATAGTAGCATACGGTAGTTTATGGTATTTTCTGTAGCACACGGTATTGCATAGTGTCTCATATTATTGGTCTGATAATTGACACCGTAACTGTTACGCATCATTTCATCGATAATTGTCACTGCATAATATTTTATATTATCAATTCAATAATTGTTGTTACACAGTATTTTGCATTATTGATTTAATAATTGTCATTACACTGTATTTTATATCATTGAGTCAATAATTGTTGTTGCACTGTTTTTAAAATTATTGAACCTAATAATTGTCACAGTAACATATGCACAGTAATTCACATTATTGAATCAATAATTGTCATTACACAGTAACGTATGCTTTATTTTACATTATTGTTATCTCTATTATGATGTTATTTAAACAGTTGTATTTCATTAATTTATTGACTTGATATCTAAGAGCTAACTATACTGTATTTATAACAATTAGTCATAATAATTGAATTGATAAAGTTATTTGTTTATAATATAAAGTTAGGTGATTATTAGGTGATATGAAATGAATTGTGTAGATTAAAGTTGAATAATTAAATTGATTTGTTTATAATATAAAGTTAGGTGATTATTAGGTGATATGAAATGAATGGTGTAGATTAAAGATAATATAATATTTGAAATGGATGGTGTAGATTAAAAGATGATCTTTAAATGAATGGTTTAGATTAAATGAATGATGAGATTTTTGGCTATAAATAGAAGCCTTAACTTAAGGATTTTTCATAAACTTCCTTACTTGTTCTTTCTTTCTCTCTCTAAATACTTCTTGTGAAAGTTCTCTCTAAGTGTGCTTAAGTCATCTTGAGTATTTGTGAAGATCTATAAGTATACGTGTACTGTTCAAGTTAATCAACCTCATTTAAATCAATATCCAGTCACGTGTTACGGTAAGGGATACCATCTTTTTCATCTTCCATTATTCAAACATACTATGGTAAGGGATTATCATTATTTGATTCTCGATAATAATATTGTTTCTTCCTTACTCATAAGACGTGCCTTTTATTTCCATGTATTAAATTGTGGGAATAACCTTACGGAGCGGATTGCCGCCTGTTGGTGAATAACCTTTCGTATTCATTCATTATTAATCTCTGAGAATAACCTTACGGAGCGGATTGCCGCCTGTTTGGTGAATAACTCTTTGTACTCAAATTCTATTAAATTGTGGGAATAACCTTACGGAGCGGATTGCCGCCTGTTTGGTGAATAACTCTTTGTACTCAAATTCTATTAAATTGTGGGAATAACCTTACGGAGCGGATTGCCGCCTGTTGGTGAATAACCCTTTGTATTAATTTCCTTCACCTTTTGTTAATCAAACCTGCTACGGTAAGGGATATTATTTTCTTTCATACTCCTAAATCGAAATTTATTATGGAACTATTGCTTCTATAATTCCTGAAAATATTATATGTTCCATAATAGTTGAACTTCATTATTTCAATTGAACCTTCCTATTTACGTGAACCTTTCTATTGAATTGTAACCGTTATTCTGAACTGTGGATCTTGAATATCATTTTTAAATTTCACTCCACATCATGTTGACAATTTGGACATTATTTGAATCTGTACAAAGTAAACTTCCGATACTTATTGTTATCCTATTTCTTCTGTTCATCATTTATATCATTCTAATCATCCAAAAATCAAGCTGTTGTGAATATCTGTGGCCGGGGGCACAGATGTGATATATTTGTTGAACAGATGATAGGTTAAAGGCGATATAATAGGTTAAAGGCGATACATCTGTTCGGTGTCTTTTATGGCACGTGGTGAATGTTCTCTTTGGCCGTAGTGCAAAGATGAACTGTTGTTTGGTATGATTATGACCAAAGGCTGAATCTGGTATAATCATGACCGTTGGTGTTATATTGAATGTCTTTGGCCCGTAGTGCAAAGATGAACTGTTGATCTGCATGATTATGATCAGGAACTGTGAATTTGTATTATCTTGACTAATGATATTTCAGATGATAAAAGTTGATGATGTTTTTCCTAAAAAGAGAACCGAGTGGACATTATAGTCTGCATTATTCTTCTAATAGATTACTCATTCCGCTGCTATTATTGATCTGAACGTTGTTTAAGAATTTAACTGCAGTTTTTGATATAAACCTTGTAGTCTATTGTTTTTTATCAAGAACTCAATTGTTGAAGACTAATGATAATTTATTCATCATTATCTTAGTCATGATATTCTTTACTGGGCTATTTGAGCTCACCCTTTCTTTTGTTCCATTGTTTTTCAACAGGAGATGGAAACATAACAGGGTCTAGCCGGGGAATGGAGTGAGGGTCCGAGGAATAGTTATCATAGTTTTCACGTTTTGTAAAATAGTGTGGCAATAATAGTGAAGACTTAGTTGTGTATTATTATACACTGTATTGTTGTACGTTGTGCTTTGTTGTAATAATTTTGTTGTAGTATTTTGACGACTCAAGTTTGGGCTGTGTGGGCCCAGATTTGGGGGCGTCACATCCACAGTTCAGAATAACGGTTACAATTCAATAGAAAGGTTCACGTAAATAGGAAGGTTCAGTTGAAATAATGAAGTTCAACTATTATGGAACATATAATATTTTCAGGAATTATAGAAGCAATAGTTCCATAATAAATTTCGATTTAGGAGTATGAAAGAAAATAATATCCCTTACCGTAGCAGGTTTGATTAACAAAAGGTGAAGGAAATTAATACAAAGGGTTATTCACCAACAGGCGGCAATCCGCTCCGTAAGGTTATTCCCACAATTTAATAGAATTTGAGTACAAAGAGTTATTCACCAAACAGGCGGCAATCCGCTCCGTAAGGTTATTCTCAGAGATTAATAATGAATGAATACGAAAGGTTATTCACCAACAGGCGGCAATCCGCTCTGTAAGGTTATTCCCACAATTTAATACATGGAAATAAAAGGCACGTCTTATGAGTAAGGAAGAAACAATATTATTATCGAGAATCAAATAATGATAATCCCTTACCATAGTACGTTTGAATAATGGAAGATGAAAAAGATGGTATCCCTTACCTCAACACGTGACTGAATATTGATTTAAATGAGGTTGATTAACTTGAACAGTACACGTATACTTATAGATCTTCACAAATACTCAAGATGACTTAAGCACACTTAGAGAGAACTTTCACAAGAAGTATTTAGAGAGAGAAAGAAAGAACAAGTAAGGAAGTTTATGAAAAATCCTTAAGTTAAGGCTTCTATTTATAGCCAAAAATCTTATCATTCCTTTAATCTAAACCATTCATTTAAAAAAATCATCTTTTAATCTACACCATCCATTTCAAATTTTATATTATCTTTAATCTACACCATTCATTTCATATCACCTAACTTTATATTATAAACAAATTAATTCAATTATTCAATAATAATTCACACTTTAATCTACACCATTCATTTCATATCACCTAACTTTATATTATAAACAAATAACTTTATTTATTCAACAATAATTCACACTTTAATCTACACCATTCATTTCATATCACCTAACTTTATATTATAAACAAATAACTTTATCAATTCAATTATTATGACTAATTGTTATAAATACAGTATAGTTAGCTCTTAGATATCAAGTCAATTAATTAATGAAATACAACTGTTTAAATAACACCGTAATAGAGATAACAATAATGCAGAAAGTATGTAAAAGAAAAATACGTTACTGTGTCATGACAATTATTGATTCAATAATGTGAATTACTGTGCATATGTTACTGTGACAATTATTAGGTTCAATAATTTTAAAAACAGTGCAGCAACAATTATTGACTCAATGATATAAAATACAGTGTAATGACAATTATTAAATCAATAATGCAAAATACTGTGTAACAACAATTATTGAATTGATAATATAAAATATTATGCAGTGACAATTATCGATGAAATGATGCGTAACAGTTACGGTGTCAATTATCAGACCAATAATATGAGACACTATGCAATACCGTGTGTTACTGTAGAGTACCGAGTACTACAGAAAATACCAATAACTACCGTATGCTACTATTCTTTTATCACCGGTATTTTAACAGTTCCGTTGACTATTTTTATTTAAAAAGGTTATTTCTGTCGTTTTCTATATCCGACAAATATTCCGTTGTGGGGTCCACCAATAATTTGTTATTTCGGCGCCGTCGGACCAAACGAATATTCCCCGACAAAGCGAATATTGTCCGACAAAATAAAATTTGCACATAACATCCTTAACTTTTAACTTTATCGATTTAACCACTTACTGTTTCAAAAAAAAATATATATGAAGAAAAATTAAATTTTGTATTTCATAAAATTCGGGGTCTTACACACAGTGTCTCATATTATTGGTCTGATAATTGACACCGTAACTGTTACACATCATTTCATCGATAATTGTAACTGCATAATATTTTATGTTATCAATTCAATAATTGTTGTTACACAGTATTTTGCATTATTGATTCAATAATTGTCATTACACTGTATTTCATATCATTGACTCAATAATTGTTGGTGCACTGTAGTTAAAATTATTGAACCTAATAATTGTCACTGTAGCAAATACACTGTAATTTATATTATTAAATTAATAATAATCAGTAACGTGTTTATTACATTATTGTTGAATTATTGTGGTAGCATTATTTTATTATATGTTGGACCCACAAGAAGAATAAATAAATAAATAAATAAATAAAATAAAATAAAATAAAATTAATTAATTTTACTATTTGAAATAGTAACGTGAATAGTAACGTGAATAGTAAGAAACATGTGGGACCCACTGTAGGGCCCACATGAAATGTGAGAAATGTGTTTTGCTGGGAGAGTTGGTGGAGGCTGCGCAGCAGCCTCTGCTGATTTTTTTTTCTGTTCACCTACCACGCATAGTAACTTCTTTTCTCCTATAAATAGCTTGTTCAACTGAAAAGAAAAATCACACCTAAAACATAAAATTATTCTATAAGAATTTTATAAGTTTTCTCTGAGAATAGTAAGGTTATTTTGAGAGTTTGAAAGCCAAAAGGAGTGCAGAAAATTTTCAAGTAAGTCTTTTATTAAAGAGTAGTAATTTCATAAATTCCTATTTTTCACGGTATTCACAAATCTTCCCTTAGAAGACTCTTCTTTGAAAAGATTCATTTTTAAAAGTTTTCTTTGGAAGATTTATTTTGGAATATTATTTTAAAAACTATTTTAAAGTAGTTATATTATACTACAAAAATTATGTTAAATATATATAATTTTGATAGTTCACATTATACGAATTATCATACACTTTGAAATTTATATGTGGTAATTACTAATTATATTAAAAATATATAGGTTGATCAACCTCATTTAAATCAATATCCAGTCACGTGTTAAGGTAAGGAATATCATTCTTTTCACACTCTTAAACTTACTACGGTAAGGGGTATCACTCTTTTCATCATCATAAATGGATATTATTTTCTTTCTTACTTGAAGGGATTATCATTCTTTGATTCTCGAAAATAATATCGTTTCTTTCTTGTGCCATTTACTTCCATGTATTAAATTGTGGGAATAACCTTACGGCGCGGATTACCGCCTGAAGGGATTAAGTTGTATTATCTTGACTAATGGTATTTCAGATGATAAAAGTTGATGATATTTTTACTTAAAAGAGAAGCGAGTGGACATTATAGTCTGCATTATTCTTCTAATAGATTGCTCATTCCGCTGCTATTATTGATCTGAACATTGTTCAAGAATTTAACTGCAGTTTTTGATATAAACCTTGTAGTCTATTGTATTCTATCAAGAACTCAACTGTTGAAGGCTAATGATAATTTATTCGTCATTATCTTAGTCATGATATTTCTTACTGGGCTATTTGAGTTCACCCTTTCTTTTGTTCCATTATTTTTCAACAGGAGATGAAAACGTAACGGGGTCTAGCCGGGGGATGGAGTGAGAGTCCGAGGAATAGCTATCCTAGTTTTCACGTGTTGTAAAATAGTGTGGCAATAATAGTGAAGACTTAGTTGTGTATTATTATACACTGTATTGTTTTACGTTGTGCTTTGTTGTAATAATTTTGTTATAGTCTTTTGACGACTCAAGTTTAGGTTGTGTGGGCCTAGATTTGGGGGCGTCACACCCAAAACTGCAAAATGAATGGAAGATAATACCGATGATAGTTCTTCTGGGGGCTGGTGTGTGACAGAACTGTTTAACTAGCACTTAGGACATTTCTGAACGTACCTCTTAGCTTCCTGAAATATAGTTGGCCAATAATAAACGTACCGAACCAACTTATAAGCAAGTGACTTTACGCCCATGTGATCTCCGCAGATGCTTTCATGTACTTCCCGAAGGGTATAGGCTGCCTCGGACGAGATCAAACATTTCGCCATCGGTCCAGAATATGTCCGCCGATAAAAGTCCCCATTAATGAGGCAGAAATAAGCACTCTTATACTTTATCTGTTTTGCCAACAACTTATCCGTAGGCAACTTTCCATCCGCCAAGTAATCCAAGTAGGGAGTAAGCCAATAGTTCGATCTCTCCAAACACTTTACCTCCCTTTTAAAGATGTTAGGCCCATTCAGGACCTCCAAATAAACGGAACCTCCAAAAGACTCATCGTGCGTAGTAGCTAGCTTCAAGAGGGCATCGACCACAGTGTTATCACCCCTTTCTACGCCCTAAAGATAGTAGGACTCGAACTAAAGTAACAACATCTTTACCTCGGCTAAGTACTTGGCCATCCTCGCCCCTCGAGCTTTATATTCACCTTGGATTTGCTTCACCGCTACCTGAGAGTCGCTAAAGATGAGAATACTCTGAGCCTCTAAGCTTCGGGTCAACCTTAACCCTAACAAGATTGTCTCGTACTCTGTTTAGTTATTGGTAGTCTTGAATTTGAACTTGATCGCTTGTTGAACCTTGAAGCCATCTGGGCTAGTCAAGATGACTCCCACGCCACTAGCATTAACTGTAGAAGAACCGTCCACATATACGGTCCAAGTAGAAGATGAAGTTGTCTATCCCTCAGTTATTAGTCTAACTTCGCCCTCAAGAGCAAGTCTTAGGTCCTTTTCGGAGAACATGCATTCAACCATAAAGTCTACAAGTGTCTGACCTTTTATTGTTGTCCTTGACTTGTAGTCCAGATTAAACTGACTAAGCTTTACCGCTCAGGCAACCATCTTTCCAGAAGCATCAGGTTTATGCAAGACTTTCTTTAGCGGCTGATCTATATAGATGACAATCACCCGACCCTAAAAATGGTGCCTCAACTTTCTACTAGCCACAACTGAGGCATATGGACACTTCTCCAGATTGGGGTACCTCGTCTCAGCGTCTCTTAGAGCATGACTGACGTAGTAGACTGGCCTATACCTTCCTCCTTCTTCTCAGACCAACACTGCCCCTACAGCCAGTGAACTGACGGCTAAATACAAGTAGAGCGGTTCCCTCCGCTCAAGCTTCTACAATAAGAGGGTTGTAGACAGGTACCTTTTTATCCCCTGAAAGGCGTCCTCACATTCTGAGATCCATTGAAACATCTTCTCATTCTTGGGCCCTTTCAACGTGTCGAAGAATGACAAACACCTTTCTGCTGACTTCGACATGAACCTTCGCAGTGCAACCACCCAATCCGTCAATCACTGAACATCCTTGAAAGTCTAAGGAGACTTCATATCTAATATAGCTTTGATCTTTTTGGGATTGGCTTCTATTCATCTCTTGTTCACCAGATACCCAAGTAATTTCTCGGCCCCGAGCCCGAAGGTGCACTTGGTCGGATTAAGACGCATGTTATGATGGTGCATTGTCTGGAAGCACTCCTCCAAGTCTTACAAATGATCAGGCACCCTCCGACTCTAAACTATCATATCATCAACGTAGACCTCCATTTATTCTTCTGATTTATTTTCAAAACACCCAGTTCATCATCCTCTAGTAAGTCGCTCCTGCATTGATGAACTCGAACGTCATATGATTGTAAGCATAGATAGCCCCGATGGGTAATAAAAGCAGTCTTTAGAATATCCTTCTTTGCCATTAAGATCTAGTTGTATCCCGAGAAAACATCCAAAAAGCTGAGTATGGAGTTCCCTGACGTGGAGTCAATTAGTTGATCTATGTGTGAGAGGGGGTAAAAGCCCTTCGGGCTTTGTTGAGGTCGACATAGTCTGGTTGTACTTCGAGAAAGCATCCAGAAAGCTAAGTATGAAGCTCCCTAACGCGGCGTCAATCAGGTGATCTATGTGTGGGAGGGGATAAAAGTCCTTCAGTCATGCTTTGTTGAGGTCGGTATAGTCTATACAGACCCTCCCACTTCCCATTCTGCTTCTGAACCAGCACCACAATAGCTAACCACTCCGGGCATTCGATCTCTTCAATAATTTTAGCATCAAGTAATTTTTCGACCTCATCATCGATGATCCTCTGTCTTTTTGGGGGAAAATCCGTCGCTTATGATGATTTGGTTTCCTTTCTGGGTCAACCAACAACCTATAAACAACCACATTTTCAGCTATTCCAGACATGTCGTGCGGTGTCCAGGCGAAGATGTCTGCGTATGTCCGAAGCAACTCCACCAACCCCTTCCTAAACGCATCTTGCAACCCGGCACCGATCTTCACAGTTTTCTGAGTGTTCCCAGGTATGAGCTTGATATCTTTTGTTTCCTCTGCAGGAAGAGCTAACGGTTCGATCAGTCCTTCAGTAAAAGGCTCAAACTCCACCAACATAGTCTGCTTTTAGTTGTTGACCCCAACTGATGAAGAAGTCAGTGTATGAAGAAAATATCTCCTTGTTATGTCTAGATCTCATTTCACTTCTCCAACTCCATTGTCCGTCAGGAATTTCATCTTAAAGTGTGGAATTGAGGTTACTGCATGAAGGGCTGAGAGGGTATGTGACGCCCCCAAATCTGGGCCCACACAGCCCATACTTGAGTCGTCAAAAGACTACAACAAAATTATTACAACAAAGCACAACGTACAACAATACAGTGTATAATAATACACAACTAAGTCTTCACTATTATTGCCACACTATTTTACAAAACGTGAAAACTATGATAACTATTCCTCGGACCCTCACTCCATTCCCCGGCTAGACCCTGTTATGTTTTCATCTCCTGTTGAAAAACAATGGAACAAAAGAAAGGGTGAGCTCAAATAGCCCAGTAAAGAATATCATGACTAAGATAATGACGAATAAATTATCATTAGTCTTCAACAGTTGAGTTCTTGATAGAATACAATAGACTACAAGGTTTATATCAAAAACTGCAGTTAAATTCTTAAACAACGTTCAGATCAATAATAGCAGCGGAATGAGTAATCTATTAGAAGAATAATGCAGACTATAATGTCCACTCGGTTCTCTTTTTAGGAAAAACATCATCAACTTTTATCATCTGAAATATCATTAGTCAAGATAATACAAATTCACAGTTCCTGATCATAATCATGCAGATCAACAGTTCATCTTTGCACTACGTGCCAAAGACATTCAATATAACACCAACGGTCATGATTATACCAGATTCAGCCTTTGGTCATAATCATACCAAACAACAGTTCATCTTTGCACTACGGGCCAAAGAGAACATTCACCACGTGCCATAAAAGACACCGAACAGATGTATCGCCTTTAACCTATTATATCGCCTTTAACCTATCATCTGTTCAACAAATATATCACATCTGTGCCCCCGGCCACAGATATTCACAACAGCTTGATTTTTGGATGATTAGAATGATATAAATGATGAACAGAAGAAATAGGATAACAATAAGTATCGGAAGTTTACTTTGTACAGATTCAAATAATGTCCAAATTGTCAACATGATGTGGAGTGAAATTTAAAAATGATATTCAAGATCCACAGTTCAGAATAACGGTTACAATTCAATAGAAAGGTTCACGTAAATAGGAAGGTTCAGTTGAAATAATGAAGTTCAACTATTATGGAACATATAATATTTTCAGGAATTATAGAAGCAATAGTTCCATAATAAATTTCGATTTAGGAGTATGAAAGAAAATAATATCCCTTACCGTAGCAGGTTTGATTAACAAAAGGTGAAGGAAATTAATACAAAGGGTTATTCACCAACAGGCGGCAATCCGCTCCGTAAGGTTATTCCCACAATTTAATAGAATTTGAGTACAAAGAGTTATTCACCAAACAGGCGGCAATCCGCTCCGTAAGGTTATTCTCAGAGATTAATAATGAATGAATACGAAAGGTTATTCACCAACAGGCGGCAATCCGCTCCGTAAGGTTATTCCCACAATTTAATACATGGAAATAAAAGGCACGTCTTATGAGTAAGGAAGAAACAATATTATTATCGAGAATCAAATAATGATAATCCCTTACCATAGTATGTTTGAATAATGGAAGATGAAAAAGATGGTATCCCTTACCTCAACACGTGACTGGATATTGATTTAAATGAGGTTGATTAACTTGAACAGTACACGTATACTTATAGATCTTCACAAATACTCAAGATGACTTAAGCACACTTAGAGAGAACTTTCACAAGAAGTATTTAGAGAGAGAAAGAAAGAACAAGTAAGGAAGTTTATGAAAAATCCTTAAGTTAAGGCTTCTATTTATAGCCAAAAATCTTATCATTCATTTAATCTAAACCATTCATTTAAAGATCATCTTTTAATCTACACCATCCATTTCAAATATTATATTATCTTTAATCTACACCATTCATTTCATATCACCTAATAATCACCTAACTTTATATTATAAACAAATCAATTTAATTATTCAACAATAATTCACACTTTAATCTACACCATTCATTTCATATCACCTAATAATCACCTAACTTTATATTATAAACAAATCAATTCAATTATTCAACAATAATTCACACTTTAATCTACACCATTCATTTCATATCACCTAATAATCACCTAACTTTATATTATAAACAAATAACTTTATCAATTCAATTATTATGACTAATTGTTATAAATACAGTATAGTTAGCTCTTAGATATCAAGTCAATAAATTAATGAAATACAACTGTTTAAATAACATCATAATAGAGATAACAATAATGTAAAATAAAGCATACGTTACTGTATAATGACAATTATTGATTCAATAATGTGAATTACTGTGCATATGTTACTGTGACAATTATTAGGTTCAATAATTTTAAAAACAGTGCAACAACAATTATTGACTCAATGATATAAAATACAGTGTAATGACAATTATTAAATCAATAATGCAAAATATTGTGTAACAACAATTATTGAATTGATAATATAAAATATTATGCAGTGACAATTATCGATAAAATGATGCGTAACAGTTACGGTGTCAATTATCAGACCAATAATATGAGACACTATGCAATACCGCGTGTTACTGTAGAGTACCGAGTGCTACAGAAAATACCAATAACTACCGTATGCTACTATTCTTTTATCACCGGTATTTTAACAGTTCCGTTGACTATTTTTATTTAAAAAGGTTATTTCTGTCGTTTTCTATATCCGACAAATATTCCGTTGTGGGGTCCACCAATAATTTGTTATTTCGGCGCCGTTGGACCAAACGAATATTCCCCGACCAAACGAATATTCCCCGACAAAGCGAATATTGTCCGACAAAATAAAATTTGCACATAACATCCTTAACTTTTAACTTTATCGATTTAACCACTTACTGTTTCAAAAAAATATATATATGAAGAAAAATTAAATTTTGTATTTCATAAAATTCGGGGTCTTACAACCTCCCCTCCTTATGAAATTTCGTCCCCGAAATTGACGTACCTGACATATCGAAGAGGTAAGGATACTTAGATTTCATCTCAGATTCTAGCTCCCAGGTCATTTCCTCAGTATCTTGGTTCCTCCATAAAACCTTAACTTGAGGTATAACCTTTGAGCGTAGGATCTGCTCCTTCTTATCCAGGATCTTAACAGGTACCTCCTCGTTTGTTAAATCCTCTGCTATAACGTCTGGTTCTAACTCAATGACGTGGTTTGGGCACATATTTACGTAACATAGATATGTGAAAAACGTTATGGATGCGAGACATACTTGGTGGTAGGGCTAGTCTGTAGGCTACGGTTCCTATTCGATCGAGGATTTCAAATGGGCCAATAAATCGAGGGTTGAGCTTTCCTCTCTTTCCGAATCTCGTAACCCCTTTCCATGGAGAAACACGTAAGAATACATGATCTCCGACGTTGAAACTTTCGTCTCTCCGATGAAGATCAGCATAACTCTTTTGTCGTTCTTGTGCGGTCTGTATTCGTTGTCGGATCATTTGGATCTTTTCGGTCGTCAAGCGTACCAACTCGGGTCCCAACAATTTTGCTTCTCCTACCTCATTCCAACATATTGGAGAGCGACACTTCCTTCCATACAAAGCCTCGAATGGAGCCATGCCTATGCTTGCTTGGTAACTGTTGTTGTAAGAAAATTCCACCAATGGCAAGTACTTATCCCAACTTCCTTTGAAGTCTAATACACAAAGTCTCAAAAGATCTTCGAGGGTCTGGATCGTCCTTTCCGATTGTCCGTCCGTTTGAGGATGGTATGCAGAACTAAAACGTAGTTCAGTGCCCATAGCTTTTTGTAGACTGATCCAAAAGCGTGAAGTGAATCTAGGATCTCGATCAGAAACTATGGAAACTAGCATGCCATGCAATCTCACGATCTCATTTATGTACATACCGGCAAGACGTTCAAGTGAAAAGTTTTCTCGTATAGGCAAGAAATGAGCAGATTTGGTCAATCTATCTACGATCACCCAAATTGCATCTAAGCCTTGAGAAACTTTTGGAAGACCCGTCACGAAGTCCATATTGATGTGTTCCCACTTCCATTCGGGAACTTCAAGTGATTGTAATGGACCTTTAGGAACTTGATGATCTGCCTTGACACGTTGACAAGTTAGGCACCTTGAGATAAACTCCGCAATCTCTCTTTTCATATTGTTCCACCAAAATGTATGTCGAAGATCTCGATACATCTTGGTACCTCCTGGGTGGATTGCAAACGGCGTGTTGTGTGCCTCCATCATGATTTTATGCTTTAATTCAGGATCGTTAGGAACACATAGTCGAGAGTTGACTCGAAGTATTCCTTTCTCGTCGATTCTTGCTTCGGGAATGGCACCTTCTTGTACTTTCTTTATCATGTTTATCAGCTCCGGATCGGTAGCTTGAGCAGCTTTAATTTTATCGATTAAAGCTGGTTCTACTCGCACGTGAGCAATCTTCGAGTGGGTCCCTGGTGTCTTTAGCTCTATCTCCATCTTTTGCAAGTCGTACAAAATACATTTTTGTGTTGTCAGCAGTGCACTTGTACTTGCATAAGATTTTCTGCTCAAAGCGTCAGCTACAACGTTCGCCTTCCCGGGTGATACTGGATTGTGTGGTCATAATCCTTTAACAGCTCAAGCCAACGTCGTTGTCGCATGTTGAGTTCCTTCTGGGTGAAGAAATACTTGAGACTTTTATGATCCGTATAGATATCCACTTTTTCTCCGTACAAGTAGTGTCTCCAGATCTTCAACGCGAAAACGACTGCTGCCAACTCTAGACCATGAGTAAGATAATTTTTCTCATAATCTTTGAGTTGTCGAGAGGCGTGGGCTATAACCTTTCCATGTTGCATAAGGACACAGCCTAAACCTTTGCCAGAAGCATCGTTGTAGATAACAAATTCTCCTGATCCTGATGGTATGGTCAGAACAGGAGCTGAAACCAGTCTCCTCTTGAGTTCTTGAAAACTCTTCTCGCATTCCTCGCTCGATATAAGTTTTAAACTTTCAACTCTTGGTGTTCTATGGGAGCCATTTGGTATGGGACTTTAAAAATGGGCTTAGTGCCGGGTTCAAGATCGATACAAAATTCAATTTCACGGTTTGGGGGAATGCCAGAAAGTTCCTCAGAAAAAAAAACGTCAGGAAACTCATTAACAATGGGAATATCATTCAAGTTTGATGTATTTTTGTTCAAATCAGTGACATGAGCTAAAAAGGCTTGACATCCGTTTTTCAATAAACGAATGGCTTTATGGCTAGAAATAACAGTTATAGATTTCAATGGTTTAGTTGCTTGAATTTGCATGACAGGTTGATTAGGAATATGAAAACTAATAATCTTATGAAAACAATCAATTTTAGCATGATGGGTAGTCAACCAATCAATTCCTAAAATCACATCAAATTCATGCATCTCCAAAGAAATAAGGTCAACAGGTAATGTGAGGTTGTTGATTTGAACTTAGGCAAGATTTATAGACAGTAAATGTAATAGGTATTTCTCCCAATGAGGTTTCAACTGATAAGACAAGATTTAAGTTTTCAATAGTCAAATTTAAACGTTGAGTACATATAGGTGAGATAAAGGAGTGGATAGAGCCAGTATCTAATATGGCATAGACTTCACGAGAATTTATGAATAGCTTACCGGTTATCACCTCATTCGGTTTCTTGACTGTTATCGTCAAATCGAATACCGAATACTTCATTCGGATCTTCACGTATTTCAACCATGGGAATACCACTGAATAATTTTCTAGCAAACTGTTTCTCGGGTTCATCAACTTCATCAGTAGTAAGGTACCAATGATTTCCATTAAAATAGTATCTTCGATAGACTGCAGTTTCCACGATAGTGACTAACTTAACCTGAATTCCTCTAAATTGTAACGCCCAAAAGTATAGAAACATCATTTTTAAATAATCTTGAAAATCATAGCTGGAACACCATAAATCCCAAAGACTAATATGAAAAGTCCATATATTCTGATCCTTTGTTATAGAGCATAACCAGGTGATATCACTCTCCCAATTAGTGAGTAAATTAAAGGCAATAATTTCCGCAAGTTCGTTACTTCCTTTAATTGCTTCTAAGAATGGATCTGGAACGACTGTAGCAGAGCTTTCACCTTCATCCTTACTGGATAGAACACGCATAATTTTTGCCTTAGGCAAATGATTCAACTCTGAGTTTGTAAGAAGATTATTCGTCGCCTCTTGTTCTGCAGCTACATTTGTTTCGGTAAATTCATAGTTAACCTCCTGATTTTCAGATGCCATACTTAACTGTGGTCACAAAATAAATGTTAGTTCAAATAAACTGACTCATCTCTTCATGTTCCTACATTCAAATCGATTCATTAGATAAAAAAAATCTAATTTAGGTAGGACACACTAGTGATTGATTCTATTCGTCTCTCCCCTCCTAGTTCTAACCCCAGATCTCCATTAAAGACCATATCCCTAAGCTCTGATACCAACTGTGACGCCCCCAAATCTGGGCCCACACAGCCCATACTTGAGTCGTCAAAAGACTACAACAAAATTATTACAACAAAGCACAACGTACAACAATACAGTGTATAATAATACACAACTAAGTCTTCACTATTATTGCCACACTATTTTACAAAACGTGAAAACTATGATAACTATTCCTCGGACCCTCACTCCATTCCCCGGCTAGACCCTGTTATGTTTTCATCTCCTGTTGAAAAACAATGGAACAAAAGAAAGGGTGAGCTCAAATAGCCCAGTAAAGAATATCATGACTAAGATAATGACGAATAAATTATCATTAGTCTTCAACAGTTGAGTTCTTGATAGAATACAATAGACTACAAGGTTTATATCAAAAACTGCAGTTAAATTCTTAAACAACGTTCAGATCAATAATAGCAGCGGAATGAGTAATCTATTAGAAGAATAATGCAGACTATAATGTCCACTCGGTTCTCTTTTTAGGAAAAACATCATCAACTTTTATCATCTGAAATATCATTAGTCAAGATAATACAAATTCACAGTTCCTGATCATAATCATGCAGATCAACAGTTCATCTTTGCACTACGTGCCAAAGACATTCAATATAACACCAACGGTCATGATTATACCAGATTCAGCCTTTGGTCATAATCATACCAAACAACAGTTCATCTTTGCACTACGGGCCAAAGAGAACATTCACCACGTGCCATAAAAGACACCGAACAGATGTATCGCCTTTAACCTATTATATCGCCTTTAACCTATCATCTGTTCAACAAATATATCACATCTGTGCCCCCGGCCACAGATATTCACAACAGCTTGATTTTTGGATGATTAGAATGATATAAATGATGAACAGAAGAAATAGGATAACAATAAGTATCGGAAGTTTACTTTGTACAGATTCAAATAATGTCCAAATTGTCAACATGATGTGGAGTGAAATTTAAAAATGATATTCAAGATCCACAGTTCAGAATAACGGTTACAATTCAATAGAAAGGTTCACGTAAATAGGAAGGTTCAGTTGAAATAATGAAGTTCAACTATTATGGAACATATAATATTTTCAGGAATTATAGAAGCAATAGTTCCATAATAAATTTCGATTTAGGAGTATGAAAGAAAATAATATCCCTTACCGTAGCAGGTTTGATTAACAAAAGGTGAAGGAAATTAATACAAAGGGTTATTCACCAACAGGCGGCAATCCGCTCCGTAAGGTTATTCCCACAATTTAATAGAATTTGAGTACAAAGAGTTATTCACCAAACAGGCGGCAATCCGCTCCGTAAGGTTATTCTCAGAGATTAATAATGAATGAATACGAAAGGTTATTCACCAACAGGCGGCAATCCGCTCCGTAAGGTTATTCCCACAATTTAATACATGGAAATAAAAGGCACGTCTTATGAGTAAGGAAGAAACAATATTATTATCGAGAATCAAATAATGATAATCCCTTACCATAGTATGTTTGAATAATGGAAGATGAAAAAGATGGTATCCCTTACCTCAACACGTGACTGGATATTGATTTAAATGAGGTTGATTAACTTGAACAGTACACGTATACTTATAGATCTTCACAAATACTCAAGATGACTTAAGCACACTTAGAGAGAACTTTCACAAGAAGTATTTAGAGAGAGAAAGAAAGAACAAGTAAGGAAGTTTATGAAAAATCCTTAAGTTAAGGCTTCTATTTATAGCCAAAAATCTTATCATTCATTTAATCTAAACCATTCATTTAAAGATCATCTTTTAATCTACACCATCCATTTCAAATATTATATTATCTTTAATCTACACCATTCATTTCATATCACCTAATAATCACCTAACTTTATATTATAAACAAATCAATTTAATTATTCAACAATAATTCACACTTTAATCTACACCATTCATTTCATATCACCTAATAATCACCTAACTTTATATTATAAACAAATCAATTCAATTATTCAACAATAATTCACACTTTAATCTACACCATTCATTTCATATCACCTAATAATCACCTAATTTTATATTATAAACAAATAACTTTATCAATTCAATTATTATGACTAATTGTTATAAATACAGTATAGTTAGCTCTTAGATATCAAGTCAATAAATTAATGAAATACAACTGTTTAAATAACATCATAATAGAGATAACAATAATGTAAAATAAAGCATACGTTACTGTATAATGACAATTATTGAGTCAATAATGTGAATTACTGTGCATATGTTACTGTGACAATTATTAGGTTCAATAATTTTAAAAACAGTGCAACAACAATTATTGACTCAATGATATAAAATACAGTGTAATGACAATTATTAAATCAATAATGCAAAATACTGTGTAACAACAATTATTGAATTGATAATATAAAATATTATGCAGTGACAATTATCGATGAAATGATGCGTAACAGTTACGGTGTCAATTATCAGACCAATAATATGAGACACTATGCAATACCGCGTGTTACTGTAGAGTACCGAGTGCTACAGAAAATACCAATAACTACCGTATGCTACTATTCTTTTATCACCGGTATTTTAACAGTTCCGTTGACTATTTTTATTTAAAAAGGTTATTTATGTCATTTTCTATATCCGACAAATATTCCGTTGTGGGGTCCACCAATAATTTGTTATTTCGGCGCCGTCGGACCAAACGAATATTCCCCGACCAAACGAATATTCCCCGACAAAGCGAATATTGTCCGACAAAATAAAATTTGCACATAACATCCTTAACTTTTAACTTTATCGATTTAACCACTTACTGTTTCAAAAAAATATATATATGAAGAAAAATTAAATTTTGTATTTCATAAAATTCGGGGTCTTACAGGGCAAGTCTTCCCAGTATTGTATTATAAGCAGAATTCACTTGTACCATGAAGAACTTAACATCAATCTGAGTCTGCCGAGGGGATGTTCCGAACACAACTAGCAACTCGATTGTACCGAATACCGGAACCAACTCGTTGCTAAATCCGAATAAGGGCGCCTCTTGTCCTACCTCCATCTTGACCCCTTTCAAATCCATCCTCTGATATGCATGACTATACAGGATGTCAACTGAGGAACCATTGTCAATCATCATCTGCCTCATGTCCACTGGCCCGACCTGGGCAGTGATTACCAGAGCTCCCTCGTGTGGTTCTACCACGTCGAGTGGGTAGTCTTCTTCTGAAAAATATATCACGGTATTTTAGAAAATGACACTTTTGTCATGCTGTCTGTTCTGATAAGGTCATCATTATTTTTGAACTTGACCGTCGGCGCTTCCCAGTTTATTTCTTTAATGTACCACTAGTGATAACATCCACAACTCTTCTCGGCCCATCGCCCTGATTCTCCTGACGGTATTCTAATTGAGGGTTAGGCTGCACCGTTGGATGCCAACCAGCCACATAATGGATGAGTTCTCCCCTTTGAATATTCTTCTCGATGAGGTTCCACAAGTCTGGACATCTTCCAGTCGCATGTCCAGTAGACTGATGATACTCACAGTGATACCGATGGTCCTTCTTGACATTCTCGGGGGTGGTTCATCAAACGGCTTATCCCTCATGTAGTTCAGAACATGTACCATATCTGTGCTCAATGGCGTGTACACCTTATTGTCTTGCTTCGGTCAGAAGTTCTGCTTGCCAGGTTGCGGAGTGACCTTTGATCCGTTCCTATCCTATACATCCGACTATTTCGTGTCCCCCGTCTTAGGTTTGTCGACAGTCTTCGGTTGCTGATCCAAGAAACTTATCGCCTTTTCTATAGCAACAAATCTCTTAACTCTCTCGTATGCATCTGGCAGATCTTTTGGGGGGTTGAACATAATATCCTTCATAAGCTTCTTTGATTTACTGATGTCCAACCCAGTAATGAAAAACCCCAAAACTTGAGTTATATTTAGATCAGAGACTGCACCGACCGCATCTCTGAACCTCTGCACATACTGTGCTAGAATTTCGTTGTTCCTCTGCTTTACTTGCATGAGCAAAGTCGTGAGCTTACCCCTCTTCTTGTTACTGTCGAACAAGTCATGAAATTTGTTTGAAAGTTCCTTCCACGAATTAACACTCCCCGGGGGCAAGAAAACAATCCATTGCTTCGCCGTCTTTTTTAATGTTGTCACAAAAATCATACACATCCCCGCATCGGAGTGGTTATAGTACGTCATAACTATTTCATATGAATTGGTATGGTCATAGGGGTCCGGTGCCATCAAACGACTCTAGTGGCGGAAGCTTCATCTTTGGGTCCGCCGTCTCCTGATTTATAATTGCTGAGAAGGGGGGCTTACTGTCTACCAGCTTCGGACCTACTTTTAATTCTATCAATTGCCTTTCCAGTTCAACCATTCTTTTCATGACAGGGTCGCCCTCCTCCCGTCTGACTTCAGCATGACCATTGTTCAGACTCGTATCAAGACGCCTATCCTCCAACCTTATATTAGCACGTCTGTCATCTAGCCGGGCATCGAGGCTTCTGTCCTCCGACCTTATATCTGCACGCCTGTCTTCCAATCTCGTATTAGTGCGTCTTTCCTCAGGCCTTATATCAGGACGAAAGTCATTCTGTCCCACCCGAGGTGACCGGGATCGGCCTCGTCGAGTTGGGCTCGGGGGGAGATGCTCTCCATCATGACTCGAAGTCTGCCTTCTGTCTCCACGTCGGTTTTGATTTGGTTTTATCTCCCCGTGGTATCCTCTCGAAGTCTGTCCAGCTGGGACGTGGGGGGATCGTTGACTATCCTCATCTGGTGCCGACTCTGTGGAGTTGACCCCCCCGATCCCCTTGTCGTATGGTCACCTTCTCCCTTTAGCTCCGACAATTGTTTGTCCAGCTCCTGTTATTGCAGCTGCAAGGCCTTCATGGCATTTCCCGTCTCTTGAATTTTCCTTATCCTGATTATCTCTCTTTCGTTGTGGCTGGTATGACCCCTGCCCTGATCAGTCCTAAGTAAGCCAAAGTCCCCTCCATCGGAAGTAAAGAACAACTTGCGTTTTGCCAGGACTGGTTGTTTAGCAGCCGATCCAACCCTCTTGCTAGAAAGTCCCAATCTATCCATCACCGAACCTCTCATGCGTCAAGAAGAAGGCTCCGTTGAGGAATCAACCTCCTCCCTTAATGGCTCACCAAGATTCACCATAACTGCTAGTACGTTCTGCCGCAAATCCACTTAACCAAGAACCAATCAAACAACCTCCCACCTTATGATTTTCCTTCAAACAGAATCTCAGTCCTCCTTCTAGCGCCAATGTTAACGACAAACTTTGTAAGCCCGTTGAAAATCACCAAAAGCACGAACACTTGCACCTAATACAAACCGTTAAACACCCCCAGATCAAGTGACGACTTGGGGCCGGATGCTCAATGTGAGAGTAAGTACATGCCAAAAGAGTTATCAATGAAGAACTAAGTTATGCTGGAATAACAGGATTCTGTGAATAAGAAAGTGTGTACCATATTTGTGAGCTAGTTGGCTGCTTATATATATGTCATGATCCCCGGAATCTAAATAGGAATAGGATATCCACTTCCTAATCAACTTATGACTCCTTTTAATGTATTGTAGAATCATTTCCATAACAAGCATCCTACCTCCGCTAAACAAGAAAATATAATCCAAGAGATATAAGGACATTGTCAACCCCAAGCCGCCTTTAATATGGATGTGAGTGGACCGATCACCCAATGGCCCAATCTAAATATCCAACAAATATAACCCAAAAATAATATGGGTTGAACCAAACATAAATCCTATCAATTATATATTAACACTGCGAATAGGCCATTAATGTTTTTGAAATTCTAGGTTAGTTCCAGAAGGCGAATAATATTATATATATGTGTGTGTGTGTGTGTGTGATTATATATATGTCCATGTTCTTAATCAATATGGAGATGACATGTGTGTAGGGAATTAAATGAAAATGGAGATAAATAGGTACCCATATTAACAGAAAATTATAAGCGGACCGACAATTTAGCCAATATTTTTCAATTGTTGGCTCTTTTATTCTCTGAAACAATCTTGGCAGGTACTTTTTCTCCCTTATTCCATATGCCAGTGGGCTTATATTAGCAGAGAAGTGTAAGTGTAAGGCAGGGCTGCATTTTATCTTTCATGAGATTTTAGTTTACCTTGCACTACGTAAATTTTTTCTCTCCCTCTGTAACTGATTAGAGGACCTGAACAAGTTTTATGTGGTGTGTAGATTTCTTTATACTACCATAACTTCATGTTGTACTGTTATTTTTAGGCCCAAAAATCATAAAGAAACTAGGCCTTGTTAAGTAAAGACTGTTTATTGAACAATATTTTGTATTTTTTTCATTAAATTTGGTCACAATACTTGTTTGGCCAACTTGCATAATATTAAATTATAATCCTTAAATAGGTTTCTTAGGCCAAGAGAGGGAAAAAAACAACAGCCAAATAGAATATATTTCGGAATTATATTTGAAAATTATATTACAAAACTCTTTTTATAAGGTCTTTTTTTTCAATATCAGACCACAATGCTTGTTTAATTAGTTATAAACTTGTTTTTCTAGGCCTAAATGTAAGATTTTAGTCAAATAGTCAAATAGATTATGCCCCTTCCCTTCCACAAAAAGATTTCAATTTGCAATGTGTGTGTCTATGTGTGGATGTTTCATTTTTATCCTTACAAATAATAAGACTTAAGTTTAATAATGTGATGTGACAAAAAAAATTAAAATGACAAACTTCTACTTCTACCACTAATGGCCAGACCCGTGTCTTATTTCTTCTCGACCTTTAAATCATCGATTGAACGGTGAGAGATCTATTTATTGAAATAGTGTTCATAAAAAGCGTTTGTTATAGATCATTAATTTCTCTCTCTCTCTCTCTCTCTCTCTCTATATATATATATATATATTTATATATATATATTTCTATTCACATGAAGTATTTTTCTTTTCCTCAAATGAAGTAATTCATTCACAGTTGTTGTTGAAAATTATGTTACAAAACTATACGCCAATTTGAAAACAACTTTTAAATAACTGTCCCCAAAAGCACCTAGCCAGCCTCCGTCTGACCAATCGGCATACTAATTAAACAAATTTGACTCCTTGCATTTTAATATCAACAAACTAAGAGCTGAACTAAAAAAGTATTCGAGATAACGACGATGAAGATGAAACTCCTCATCACTTCTTAGCCGAAGCCTTTAAAAAAAGAGAGGACCAGTTCAATTATGCTTGGCCGGAAGGGAAGGTCCTAAAACAACAAGATTACTATAGGATAGGTAGGGTACATCCTTGTTTAGATCACCTTTATGAAATATAGGATAGGTAGTCTACATGCATACATACATACATATAGGACCAAAAGTTTCCAATTAACCTTGAAATTTAATTCATGCAGTATGAGTCATATTCTTTCTTGTAGTTTTCTTCTCGTCTTCTTGCAGCGGCTAGGAACGTATATTAATATCTCCAAGTTTGTAAAGTTGCTACTTTTTCTTTCAAACAAAAGGATTATAATTTAGCATTGTCCCAAAAAAGATCGACTTATAATAGCTTTAGTGTCACCTATTCACATAATTTATACCGAATCTTGTAATTGTTTGATAAAAATATGTCTACCTTAATGCGTGTACTTATTTTGTGTTGAAACTTATTCATAAACTCAATTGTAGTATATATTTTAAGATAGCACTATTTTTACATGTAATTTTAATATTTTAATATGATTTTTTTTAAAATAACAGAATGAATATCATTTTTATGTGAGAAGAGCATTTGCAAAATTATCAAAATATATGTGAAAATATTATTTTTTCTACATTTTATAACCGTAATATATGTACAAACAGTAATATATATATATATATATATATATATGAACGTTTGTTAAATAATTATAGGGTTATCTGTATTATAAGGGACTCTTTGAAATCGCTAACATCAGTAGTGTAATCATATTATATTATTATTATAATAATTATTATTATTATTATTATTATTATTTCTCTTTTGTCTTTATAATTTTAATTATATTATTTTTTATTTATTTAATTAAATTTTATTAAAAAAATATTTTATCTCATATAATTACATGCGCCACTGAATGGCAAAGGTAATAAAGGAAACGCAGGCCAAGAAATTAAGGTAACCCTATTAGTTGACCGTATCTTAGAAGACTGTGACGCTAATGAATCCTTCCCCGCGTGACCAAACGGCTTCATTCCCCACAAATCTTGTTCCTTCGAATTATTATATTTTTGAACTTAATATTAATATAACTAACACTAACAATTAAATAACTCTATTTCAAACTACTTTAAGGCCGTTTATATTTACCTAGATTCTACTTCTACCTTCTTCTCTCCATTTATTTTCCCAAGTTCCCCCCATTTATTATATAAATAAGCCATCAAATTTGGCAAATTGATCAATGAAGTGCCTAAAAATATTAATTTTTTACATTGTTTATTATGAAAATAATTACGAGACTCGTGAAGAATAACAATCGCTCGTCCCCAAAATTAACTTCTTAAGACCAAAATATTAAAAAAATTATACATTGTATCAATTCACGAACCATTATGAGAATTTTATCTCTCTAAAGAAGATATACACGATTAATTAATCAAATTTAAAAAGCTGGTTCCTCAAAGCAAAGGAGCTCGAGAAGTCCGAATTTGACATCCTAGACATAGTGTGTATGCCAAGAAGAAGAGAAGATAAATTAACTGCCTAAATTTTGGCTACCTATGCATAGATAGGCTATTAGGGATCCAAAGTTAACTCTTACGTTGCTTACAAGTTTTTTTTTGACCTTATTCTTGTACTCGACTTAAAGAAAGAGCTTAAACATGTTGATAATAATGGAGCAACTGATTTCCAATTATTTTTAAGCGTATGAGTGGGTTTTGTTGTTTTCGTTGGTTTTGATTTCTATACAATTTCAATGAAGTAATTCATGAATTCAGTTGATTTAATTTCTATACAAATTCAATTAAAGGTAGTTTATTTATTATTCAAACAATAAAATGAAATTATTTTAGAAAGCTGAGCTTATCATCAGAGTTAGCCTCGTCGATTAGATTCTTAGTAATGTCAAATATGTAACTATTTTTTAAGAAGCAAATAAAGAGTGTTGAGTTCGTATGTAAGTTAGATTGTAGTTTTTATATGAATAATATTAGGGGTCTTAAATATTTTTTTTAAAATGTATTATAAATGATTTAATATTAAATAAGATAATGAGTTTGTTCAGCTAACAACATTTGCAGAGTTTGAACTTTCAAATACACTGTATCAATTTTGGTACGTTGCGTTTGTGTTTCAAACGTTGCGTTTGTGTTTCAAACATTGCGTTTGTTAATTAAATAAGTTGCATTTAAAATAAGTTGTTACTAATCGAATAAAATTTTCAAATACGCTTTTGAATTTTTAAAAGCTTAAGACGCACCAAGCGATATAAATACTAAGTAATCAAATATACACAACGTATTTTATGATGCATCAAATTACAATAAATTTATTCAACCAATATAATGATAGTATATCATTTGTAATTAAAATTTTGAGATTCTTAATGTTTTTTAATATTAATATTATTTTTTTATAGACATTAACCCTTTTGAGGTGTTAGAAACTGGTTTTATTTTGTTTTTAATTGGATTATAATTAGTGAAAATAAACCAAATCATAATTTAACCAAAAAAAAAAAAACTATGAGATTACTTACGAGTTCAATCAGCTAGACTACGGACAACCTAACATATTGTTTACTAAAAATAATTTAAGATTAACACTCAACCTTAAAATAGAATAGAATAAAACAAAAAAAAGAAAGTGAAATTTATGTAAAAAACGAGGATACACCTTGGCCACGTACACGTACGAGGACGCACCAGCGCCAAGGCAGTAAACACTAAACACCGTAAAAGGTACGTTTGTTTGATTTTGATGGATTAGAGATTGGGCCGGACTAATAGTCCTATATAAAAAATTATTTTATTTATTTTGATATTTTTGAATTAGATTATTAATCCCGTTCCCGTTTAAAAAATAGTATCCCGTATGAGGGATTAATTAAAGAGGAAACGGGATGGTTTCATAGTTTAGAATTTGGAATTAAATTTTTGTGAACAATATTATTCCCATTAATTTTAAATATTTCATAATTATATTTATTAATTTTTTATAACAAATCTATTTCATTACTCAATAACATTTAATAAATTTGTTTTATCTTTAATAAGTTGTCATCATCTTCTCCGAATAAAATCTTCGTCCTTATCTCTTTTTTTAGTAAATTGAAAAATAAAATATTATATAAACTGCATTAATTGACTTTGGGATTGCTATTTAAAATTTATGACAAAATAAAATTTATTCAAAATAATTTTTTCACCATAATATAATGTAAAATTATTCTTATTGTGCAAATTAATAATTCGTTAAATTATTATTATTATTATTATTATTATTATTATTATTATTATTATTATTACCTTAGATTGATGCATATGAAGGATATTTACTTGATAATTGACATTTGCAATAGTGATTCTATTTAATGTTAATTAAATTATTTAATAACTTATTTAACGTCAATAAGAATATTATCCAATATTTATTGTGATTAGTTAAATATTATTTGAGTTATTAATGTGTTGTTGTTGATAGTAATTTAGATATTTTTGTCTTTAATCAACGAATAGTTTAGTATTTAAATAAAATTATTTAATTAAAACAAATATTAGACTGTACTCGATAGCCCATTTTGGAGTAATAATCTGGAGCAAAATAAACAATTGACAAAATAGTTATGCTAATTTAATTTAAAGAAATAATCTAATATAGAGAAATAATATAAAGGACTAACTAATAATCTCTTGTAATCTAATACATAGACCAATTGGGTCATGCAAACAAAGTAAGCACTGAACCGTAATCTTTAAAATAGTTTACCCAGATTATAGATAACGACATTTTAAGAATCTCATATCACTTGATAATACAAAAATAAAAATATATTTTTAATTTAAAAAATGACAAAGAAATCCTAATTTTAGGAAAAGAGTGACTATTTGTTTTCCTTGCTATAGTCAGGCGGGCAGCATGGTCAGATTTAACGGGCAGGGGGCTACTGCTTAGCTGGCGGAGCCAGGATTTAGTGATTAGATTTATATGTTCTAAATTATAATATCGTTTATTTAAATATAAAATATTTTTAAGTTTAAAATTTATAATATTAAATAAAAATTCTAAAATAATAAATATTATAATTAATAATATTTTTTTAATATTTATCATCAATCAAAATTATATTAATTTTAAA
The DNA here is from genome assembly GCA_947179155.2 of Hedera helix. Taxonomy (NCBI): domain Eukaryota; kingdom Viridiplantae; phylum Streptophyta; class Magnoliopsida; order Apiales; family Araliaceae; genus Hedera; species Hedera helix. The sequence continues at coordinate 36,342,985 of OX359281.1, forward strand.
TTTAAAAATATTTTAAATTAATTTTAAAAAATTATTAATAATTTTATATTTTGGAGGGAGCATAAAAAAAAATCTGGGCCCTGGACCCTGTTGCTGTCAGGTCCACCAGTGACAGCCCACTGACTCTCCATATAAGCCCAACCTTTCCCTCACTTTTTTACATTCACTACATTTATTCCTCATCTGGCTCTCTCAAAATCTCTCTCTAAGAATACCAGCTAGGAAGTCAAGTGTTTGTATATTTTTATGGGGGAGGGAGAAAAGAGTTCAAAGCAGAAAGCTAGACACAAATTCTTACAAGGTATGAAAACTTAGCATGCCATGCTCAATAATTTTGTATATATGCAAGTTGACACGCTATTAATTTGTTTGTTTGACAATTTCAGGCACAGATATATATTTTTCGACCTTGCCTAAAGCTCCGGTAAATGGAGACCATAGCCAAAAAGAGATCAATGATGATGATGATGATGATACTGATACTAATGGTTTTCTGTTCGACTCCATGAACATTGCAATGGCTAGTTTATTGTAATTCGGTGCTATCCTACCTGAGCTTTTTCTTCTACAATCTTCTCAATCCCACTCCTCCTTCTTTTCTTTTGCTTTTTTGACATGTTGCCTTTTGTGTTTGTTGAATGGCCGTTTTTCTTGACCTTGTAAGACCTTTTCTTGACCTTGTAAGACCTCCCGCGTCGTGTTCTATCTCTCTCTCTCCTTGTATTTCAACCCTTATACCGTGAATTATGGATATAAGGTTGGTTAAATGTTTTTCTTCGTTCCCACCCAACTCCGTTCTCCTTCCTTGTCTATCCCTCCTGAGCTTTTACACTAGCTTAATTACATACCATAGCAATCTCCCACTTGATGCAGAAGCCTCAAGTTCAATATTCATGTAATAAATTAAAGTATTGAAGAAGAAACTGAACTTTATGAGTATTTGTTTGGATGGTAGAGAGATGTAATTATGAGTAGCTAGTGAAATGATTAATGAATCTCTTTATTGACTTTGTTATTCTTTTAAATCTTCTCATGATATGTCATTGTAGTAATTATGAATGTACAGTGATCTACAGTATATATTCTTTTTTATCTGTTAGGGGCCAGGCCAATAGGCCATCAATTTGAATTGGAAGTATATGGACAGACCAGTTTCAGTTTTTCATCAGTTTCAGTTTCGTTTGTTTTATATGTTGCTTGGTTGAGAGAGAAAACAAGTGAGAGAATAATTTTGCTTGCTTGCTTGCTTGCAGATATCTGCGAAAAGGGTTTTTCCCCCTCGTGACTGCCATCTCTCATGTACAAAAAAAGCACTATATTATTATTGGACCTCACTCACCTTTCTCCCCCATAGAAGACTTCCCTAGCTTTTCTTCTGTACTAGAAAAATAGTTGTTCATACAAAAAGCTGTACAAGTCATGTTGTTTCTTCTACACCTTATAAATGTGATGACCTAGCTCGGTCGGTGATTGAAAAAGAAATCCAAAACGAGAAAAAGAGAGAGAACAATTCAATTTTTGGGGCTAATATAGGCTATAATTCCAAGCTCGTACATATTTATATAAAAATATCATATTTTGATCAATTTAATTTCCGTTTTATTAATATAATAATAAGCTCATGACCAATAAGAAAGATGAGCAAATCTCGGTTTATCATGTTTCTTGTTTTTGGTACGGATGAGTCTACAAATATAAACTTCATCTACATCATTAAAAAATAGAGTATGATACGAATTTTTGTGTCAGACCTCATTTTTTAATGATTTGAATGCAAGTTTATGCATAAAGTTCGTGCACTTAGACTTATTCTTTTAGTATTCTTGAAAAACTATTTCCCGATTTCAAAATGAAAGTTTTATTTGTCTTTTAAATTGATATGGTAAATTAAAATTTATCAACAACACTCTAGCTTAAATGGGTTGTTTTTCTAGCCATAATATTTTTCAACCATTAATTTTAATGTTAAAATATATTTATTAATAAAGTATAAAACTTAATTATTTTTAAATGTATTTATGCCGAACCTTAATAAACAACTAAGAAAAGTTAAAAGCTTAACGAAGCAATGTATCGAACTATAAATATTTATAATGGAAAATATGTTTAATTTATAAGCACGACGCTCTACATGAAAATATTATGGTAAATAAGTTAAACTATTATGCTGATTAAACTATGTCCAAGTCCTATCTTCCAAGTGATATTATATAATACAGACAAAGGAAAAAAAAGACGCTTGTTTTCTAATGCATGTAACCCAGATCGACTAGCAAGATAACTGTTTAACTAATATAGAAATTCCTAATTAAGTGATTGTTTTAATGACTCAATGGCATGCATATATATATGCCTAGCTAACTCCAAACTTCATTATCATCACTATCTCAATTACCTTCTTCTATCCTTCCAAATGTCTCACATATTGATTAGTGAAAGTAACAATATGAGTATGACACTGCAATAGAGGGAGAAGGGAAAGGTTGATAAATATATATATATATATATACATGACATTTTCTCACATATTTAAAATGTCTTTTTACTTATTTATTGTTTATGTTTAAGTTTCAAATTAACTTATAAGTCGTACAATTTATTCGGCAAACCACTACATGTAATCATATGATTAAGGCTGAATTGAGTTGTATTGATGCTTTAGACCTTGTAATTAGCAAATCTTTTGAGTACAGAGGGAGATTACTTTAGAATTATGACTTATGACTTCTACCACAAAATGATGATGATGCCCATAAGTGGATGTTGAACATCTGAATACCTTTACAATCTTTCAAATTAGTGGTTGTGATTGTGATAGGGAGTCAAAATAATGATAGAATTTTTAAATATTTTTATTTTAAAAGTGTCTTAAATGATACGAAATTAAATAAAATAAATTTGAAACACTATTTGATATTAAAAAATAAAATAAAAATTAAGATATTATTTTAAAACAAATAATTTGAGACTCCAAAAAATACCTAGAAAAAAAATATGCCATGAGTTGGTTCACATCATCAATGGAGAAATGTTATAGTTGTTTCCAACACTGGGCCCATATTTGGGAACCCATTTTTCTTCTTTCGGTAACATGGCCCCTGGCGTTACTTTTTTTGTTTTAAAACTCGAATCATTTCTTTGAAGACCTCCCCGGAAAAGTAGGGCATGTGATCACTCTTCTCCTCAATAATTGCTTTATTGAAAGAAAAAAAAAATTATTTTTACCTATCCCACTTTTGACAGCATTACCAAACCATAGTTTTAACTTGTAAAGAGAGTTAGATTTTCTTAATACTATGGACTGGTATAATTAATAATATATTTGTGCATATTTGAAGGCTATGGCAAATGGAAGGTTTGTGAGCGTGAGACATAGAGCCTTAAAACTCGAACAAAGCTAGAATGTCAATGGCATGTTTTTTGACAATATCAATTGTCTTAAAAATATTTATTTAATTGTTTTCTTAAAAGTAAACATATATTAACTATATTAGAATATCAAATATGATAGTCTAAAGATAAACGTCTCTTTTTTTATTATGTAAGATCACACGTTTGAGTCTGTTCATTAACAAAAAAATTAGAGTTCAGTAAACGCTTTAAAATGTTAAGAAGCTAAGTTTTCCCTAGATTTTCTTCTTGACCCCCTTCTCACACTATACCTAACTAAGTTTTTAGAATTGAAATGTATTCCTAAGTTACTGCATTGTAATAATGTAGGTTTTATTAAAAAAAAAAAAAAATTGTATTAGAAGGGAAAGAACCATCCATCCATTTTGTAAATAAAAAAATAAAAAATAAAAAACTATCCATCCTTTAAATGATTAAATATGGTGTTAATGGTGATTGGTCTGAAGCACCACATGACGGTACCCCAGGACTATTGAATAACTACTCCTATCGTAATAATAAAAATTAAAAAAAGAAGAAAGGTAACTTGATGCATTTGTTACTCACTTTAAACCTACTTACAAATGTAATTTATTTAAATAAGTGTTTGTTACATCTCTTATTATAAAGGGAGATGACCAAAAATAAATATTTTCTGGTGAAACGATGTCACATCTTACAATAAAATATCTTTACTTTTTTCTCTCCCTCGCTTTTTATTTCTATTTTCTCTCGTATCATTTCTCATTTATGTTTTTCAAGTTTTAATCAAATATTAAAAAAAAAATCTTAATTACACACTTATAATGTGTGCTACATAGATTAGTTTAAATAAGGTGTCTAAGGCCTAATGTTACGTTTGAATTGAAGAAATGAAATGAGTGAAAAAATAGAATAAAGAAAAGAATGAAATAGAGAGTAGAATGAGTCATTTTATTTTAGTTAAAATGAGTCATTCTATACACTTCTTTAAATAATAAAATTTATAAATTTAAGAGAGAGAATGATCTATTCCATTCCAATAAAACAACCAAACAAAAAATTTTCATTCCATAAAAATGAATCATTTCAGTTTCATATTCATTCCTCCAATCCAATCGTAGCATAAAGGTGTCATGGATGACTGTTCCATTTAGCCTTTGTCTACATTGTTTTCTTGGGCCAGTTTAATCTAAAACCGAATTTCCCTATGGCCACCAGCAGCTGTGCTGAAATGATTAAACAAAGGCCCAGTCTCTCACTACTGTTGGCAACTTTTGGTAAGTCCACAAGCATCCCGAATTTGGGTCCAATTTTCCCTTCTTTCTTGTGTTTAGTATAGAACATTGGAGACCCAGAGATTTAAGAACTTGTACCACAAACACTAGAAATGTCTTCATACACTGAACCTACTAGCTAGGAAATCATTAGCAGTATTTTTTTTCTCAAAAATAAATAAATAATATGAAATAAATACAAGTAAAAATGTTTACATAATCAACATCAAGAATTTTGAATTACAATACGAATGACAATATTATAGGGATTTTCAGCTAAAATGTGAAGAAAATCGAATAATATATCATGTAAAAGACCACGCACCATGGAATAAATTACTGAAAACTATATGAAAGATGTATTCAAATCCAACACATACGCTTAAATTCTAGAAGTTAATAAGAGTTTCGTGTCTAATATTTGTGCTAATTAGATTCGTGAAACGTAAGCAATGATGCCATTTCTGCTACCTCTCTCACTCACCAAATTATACCACTAAACCAATCGCTTGCGTTATTAATCACAGCTTCTTGACTTGTATTACTACATTTTTCAACTTGATTTTCAGTCAAAGCACTAGGCCTAGAGTAGGCTTTGCTCATTTTACTCTAAAGTTAACAATTTCCCGTGTTATTTATTAATTCTTATATTTAAAAACACGATATTCAATCGAGCGAGTTAAATTGATTGGTCGAGTAGACTCAAACGAGTTGATCTTTTATTTTTTATTCTACTTACCTCATCTTTTATTACCAAAAAAATTTCTTAACTTTTTTTTTATAAAAAAACCCAAAAATTTAAGATCTTTCAACTTTAACAACACTTACAGTTATAGCTTTAATAATATACATTGAATTAAAAAATATATAACCATTCATATTTTCATATTCATTTAATTGAATATTTTCATTTACACTATTTATACATATTTACCACCATAAAATTTATATAATTCAATATTGAGACCCTTCATATTATTCATAAATTTCGTGATCAGTCCATAAATAATTAAATTAACAATATATATTACATATGTTTTAAAATTTATAATGATACTATTTAGATAAATTATACATATTAATATTCAAATAGGCCGTGTACGGGTTTTTACCTACTAATACGTTTATATAACTAGCCTTGTTTATTCTAACCCAACGACGAATTCAATAGTCAATACTTAATGTTGCTTTCTAATTTTCTATGTTGAATCGTGTAATATAAGTGAGACTACTGACGATCCCAGTAGTAGCGTTGACCTTTTGACTCAATTATGGTGGCTTTATCATTACAGGAAATTGAACAAACTGACGGATGACTTTTATTTTTGGGTTAATCAAACGTTGATTAACTTACTAGAAATGGTAATGAATTTTATCGCGCTTTATCAACCCCTAATTCCATGTGCAGTCCTAATTAAAATTAAGTGCATTGCTTAGGTTTACATACGTAATTACTTAGTAATCTGTTTAGGTCCGATTTGGTACCAATCTTTCTCCCCATTGATCAATGCTTAATTTCTTTCACATATTACATCATTTATTTACTTCTAACTGATTTGGCTTTTCCTTCCGAATAATTATAACTGCACAATATTTAAATATTACATTCATCTTAATTATTAAAAAGTGAGGTATGATATTGAAATTCGTGTCATACTCAATTTTTTAATAATTGAGATGAATGTAGTATTTAAATAATTAGTATAATTAGTGAATAAACTCTGGTTTTGTGATAAAATTAAGCAAGGTTATGATTAGAAGTGCAACTTGGTTCATTACTATATGCTTGCATGCATTATACTACTGGTCAAAATTGTGATTCATATATATATATATATGACAGCTATATACTTTGTTAAGGTTCTCTTCCAGTCTACAGATCGCTTTGGAAACCTATAATAACCAAGCATTAACTGTGGACCGGTCTCATACGCGCGCGCATGTGCACGTGCACACACACACACACCTAATGTTGAATAATCTAACTACTCAATTTTCATCTTTAAATTTTTGAATTATGGAACACAAATATTTTATTGTGATATAAAGAAAAGTAGGAAACAAATAAAAATAAATAAATAAAAGAAGAGAAACAAGAAGAAGAAAAAAAAACCGTATTCAAATATCACACAAGCAAGAAAGCAATATATATTTTATATAAAAAATAAAAACTCACAATCAAATCTAACGATTCAATTAAAACTTCATTAGCTATATTCAATATAAATATAAATAAATAAGATATTGTTCTTTTTTATCATCATAATGATATCAAAAATTTTGGGACGACTGAGAATTGCGATTGAAGTGGCGATCGGTCGCTTTCGATAGTGTAAAACTTCTCATGTTTTGGTTGCTGACTCTACCGACCCTACATCCGATTCCATCGATGTCAAATTTTGAAAAAGAGTAGTGCAACCGATCCCTACTCCGATCATCAAAATCGGCCATCAAGAAAAGACTAATAATATTTTAATCAATCTATTTTTATACGAGTGATATGTGTCGCTCACTCAATGTGAAAGAGAATTTTGTTTGTTAGTAAAAAAACAGCAGCTCTCAATAAATAATTAAAAATGATGTTAAATAACTAGAGAAATTTTTTTTAATTATTTATTCAAACAAAAATTGATGGGCTGAGCACATAAAACTACAAATAATGACCTTATCATTCAAAGGGCACACCACTCCGGAGTCCTATGCTTTCCAAACCGACCATTTTTTTATTGACCAAACGGTGATCTTGATGGTGCCAAGTCAAGGTTGCTTAGATGGAATCAAGGGTCTCCACGTGTTAGAATTATCACAAGATTGATGATTTGATGGTTGATGGATTGACAGTGATTGAAAATGGTCCCAATTTATATAGCTGGACTTGACCCCACTGGAACGGAATGAGGAGGACTATGTAGTGAAGAAAGAAAATATCCAGGAGGCGGAAAAATAAATATTCTTAAAATTTATTTATTTTTGCAAATAAAATTCAATTATTTTTATAAAAACAGATAGAATAATTTATTTAAAAAATTAATATTTTTATAAATTAATTTAATATTTTTATAAGATTAAATGAGACTCATTTATGAAAATATCAAATTAACTTATAAAAATATCAGATATTTTTACAAGCTAATTTGATATTTTCTTAAAATCAAATAAGATTTACTTATAAAAATATTAAATTAACTCGTAAAAATATAAATTTTATTTATTTATAACAATGATACAATAAGGTATCATTAGTATTTATTGAAATTATTTTTGTGAAAAAAAAATTATTAATTTTAATTTGGTTATAAAAGACATGCTCATATTTAAATTGAATAAGACCGACAAGTGGTGGCTTCTAAACAAACTCTCTCACCTGGGACCCCTTTATGGTAAAGGTTTCTGTACCAGTAGTAGCGGGCACGCGGCCCTTCTTTTTTAGATTCCCGCCGCCTCTCTCTCTAACTCCTACATCGACTATTCCATCACGTTTTCTTCAACCTTTTTCTCTCTCCTCTCAGGTGTGAACTTTCCCTAGGAAATCTCCAAATAAATTGATCAAGAATTGGAGAATACTAAGTTAAAATCGTTTTTTTTTGGGGTATATAAGTGTTTAAAAGATTAACATTATATGTGACCAAATTTCAATTTGTTAAACATAATTACTGATATATATTTTTTAATCAAGGACTTATAAGCTCTAACATCCTTAAAAGTTAAAGAGTATGGAAGCTACTGGTGAAATTTAATTCCAATATTAATTTAAAAATAATCGTAGAATTATTTAAAAAGTAATTGGGTTTGTTTTTAAACTATGGACTAGTCTAACATTTGAGTGAATTAGGTAAATTTTGACCGTATACGTTGTTATTCTCTAACAGACAGATTATTTGACTTGATAAAATTGAATGAAAAAAAATATATAATATAAAAATCACTTGAGCTCGAACATGAAAAATAATTCTCATACTTTGCCCATAGTGTGATTTGAATTAAAAATTAACAAAGTTTTGAGACTGACACATACGTGTAAGTAAAGAACACAAATTTTATAAGTTAAATAAGTTTATGTATGTTACTAAAATTAACATAAAAGTTGAAAATAAAAAATAAGAAGTATAATTCAAAATTAACATACAAATTGAAGAAATAAAAGTACAAATCTATCTGTTTTAAAACATTTTTACTTAATGAGAATTAATATTTTTACAAAAAAAAAAATTATATAACTGTGAGACTTATCTATTATTTATGTAAAAGAAATATTATAAAATTATTATTTTTATTTATGAAAATATTAATTCTCTTAAATATACTTGAATTTGATGTTCTTATAAACCCAAATAAATTGACTCATTCATGCATCTTCAGCAGTACATTATCAAATTAATGAGTTCGCACCTAATTCCTTTAGGAGCGATCATGAATTTAACTAATTTGTTCATCGCTTTGCTAACCTGAGTCCAACCACAAGGTTCTTGACATGTTAAACCTCGAAGTCTCTAATTAAGCAAGCACAGGTTAGCTCGAGTATTTTGCCGCCTCCTCTCTAGCGTATACCATGTTTTCATAAAAATAAAATTCATACGAACTACTTGTTCCAAAATTAAAAATAATTTTTTTTAATCTATTTCAAAAAAATGATACGTTTTTATTTTAAAATTATAAAATGATATGATATTCTTAATTCATTAAATACTTAATTGCTACCATTTTTAGTATTTCATTACCGCTACTTAATTATTAGCTGACAGTACATTAAAAGTGCATTCAATATATATATATATATATATATATATATATATATATATATATATATATATATATCATTTTACATATATACTTGTATTTTTCAAATGAAATTAGTAATTAATAATGATCAAAAAAATTTGCCACCAATATAAGACTAGGTTATCAGTATATTTAATATATAAAGCCGTTGAGGGTTATTGTGCTTACAATTTTTTTGAAATCATTTTGACTTTTTAAAATACCTTTCATCTTTTATAATAATTTTTATTTTATCTTTATAACTTCAATTTTACTTATCTTCTTATTTCAAATTTCAAATTTAATATTTTACTATTTTATTTTCAAAATTTTAACTTCATAAATTTTATTCTTTTAAAATTAAAATGATTTTTTTTTAAAATTATTAATATTAATTAGTCGTAGGCTAGTTAAATATAATCGACCTTTGTTAATTGCAAGATGGGCATCTTCCTCATTTGTCCGTACAATGGAAACCAAAGTCCTAAACAGGACTCGTGAGATTATATATGAAATTACAAAAGATGGTGTAATAAATAGTAATATAATCGGATCACATACACACGCACATGACCTCACAAGCCACTCACGTGGCATCCCCTGTACAACTTGATAAGAATAAGATCATACCAGGTGTACCGGAAGAAAGAAAGATAATTCAGATTATTACGCCACGTCCCTAAATCATTGCTTAGGTACGCTACTTTTTCTTTTTCTTTTTAACTCGGTCTAGAACAAAGGACAAGAGTCTTTTTATTAATTAAGGTACCTATGGCTATGGTTCAGGCCTTTTGGATTAGGCTTCGAAAATTCCACAACCTTTATTATAAAATATTTATTATTATAACGACATATAAGTAAAGATAGTGGAACCGTTTGTGCCACATCTCTCTCGACATATTAGTTTAGGACAAGTCGACATAAATAATAATTAAATATTATATTTATTTATATTATTAAAATAAATAATAAATACAAATTTTAATATTATAACTTATTTTTTAATAATACAAATAAATATAATACTTGATTATTTTATGGTTATACTTATTCATTACTCTATAAACATATACAAGTCATTATCAAAGAATGAGATTAAACAACCTCAAATTACAATTTTAACCCTCTACTCAATTGTAAAAATACTTGGAAAATCAACAATTAGAATTTAGACATGTCCTTCCGTTGTCCTAAATATTTCTACTTGTATCCTAAATTTTTACTCACTTTAATTTGATGAACAATTAATTTCCTATTCCTCAAATATTGTTGCTGAATTGCTGTTGTAGAAGCCATATGTCCTCAATATTCCACAAATTGTCCGATACGTCCCAACCGCCGCCTATCCATGGGTGGTTTGGCTCCATGGATTGGAAGTCAATACCTGGGTTACAGTAACCTGATGGACTAATTAGGGATTCCGTGAACTGATTAGCCTGCAAATAATCCTGATTATTAGTAACCGGAGGATGATTGTAATCACAATCAGTGAGGTCAGAAACCGTAGACAACTGAGAAATTCCAAAAGAGTCCGATGAGGCCGTGGTGCTAGAATTCTCCGGTGTGAAGCTATGGTTATTAATTGATTGGACATTAGTTGCTTCAAAGTTGTTACACATAATATTGGCCCGTGGCATCATCACTTGACTTGAAATTATATTGTTCATGTTATTGGTATTGTAGCTAGAGGCGGCGGCTGTGCCGGTCCCGGAGGTGGTTCCGGTGGAGGTGGCGGCGGCCTGAATTCTTTCAACTAATCTTGGCATCCAAAGGTAACGCATGGTGTCCTTAAATTGCTTGCTGTTGACGTCGCATTTGAGTTGTTTGGCATGTTTTTGGACTCGTGTTCTCCAATAATTTTTGATCTCATTATCGGTTCTTCCAGGCAAGTGCCGTGCAATTTTAGACCATCTGTAATAATTATTCAAGTTAAAAAAGAAATAATAAAGAAAGAATGAAATGGACTGACTATTGGGAATTAATTATACAGTAGTACTTAATTAAGAAATTAGGCTAGCAAGCAAATAGTTAAAAGCGTACGTACCGGTTGCCCCAACGAGAATGAAGTTCAATAATCAAGACTTGTTCTTCAAGAGTGATGTTCCCGCGTCGAACATCGGGACGTAAATAATTCAGCCATCTTAATCTACAGCTCTTTCCGGTCCTCTTGAGTCCTGTACCATTCAAATAAATAGTTAGGGAAGTTTAATTATATATATATGAGCACCATACATACATACACAACTTATAAGAAGATCATCAAATTTCTTCTTTTATTCTTTACTTGTTTGTTGTTAATTGTCAGAAGTCAAATCATTCATTTGCTTTACTGTATAACTTATTCGTTTTACGGACAGTATTTATACCGTACTTTTGTCTAGTTACATACGGAGTAATTAATATTTAATAGTGAAATTACCAGCACAACGAGCGAGAGAATTCCAGCGGCCTTCGCCGTGTTGGGCGATGTAATTGATGAGGGCAAAGTCTTCTTCGACGGTCCATGGACCTCTACGGAGCTCCATCATCGTCTCATCTTCTTCGCTACTTTGTACGTCCGATGAGTTGCTCATGTTACTGATTGATGATACCACAAGTGGGGGGAGATTTATTTTGAGAGAGAGAGAGAGAGAGAAATATACACTAGTAGAGAGAGAGAGATTGGATTAGAACAAGAGGATAGAGAAGGTGGGGTTTATATAGATGGAGAGGTTTCGTGAATTTTGAAGAAGATAAAAAAAAAAACGGGTGGAGTCATGTGAGAGAGAAAGGAGCCACACTAGCAAATAGCTAGTTGGTTCTTTCATTTAGTTAATTAATTAAGCTCCGCGTGAAAAATAAGAGATAAAATTTATTAAAATTTATTTTTTTATATAATTGTATTGAATTCAATATATGAGATTTATTAATATATTATTTTCTTATACATTAAATTTAGTGTGTCTATATAAATAAATAATATTATATATTATTTTTTGTATTTAATGTGTGCCCTAAGGACACACATTAAAAAAATCTATTAATTAAAAGGAATAATCGCTTTTAAATTGAAAGTGACTTATTCAATTATAAATAGTATTTTCTTTCGTTTGAGTTCTGCCTCCGGTCATAGAAGTTTTCTGAAGTCTTTTTTTTACTATGGTCTTTCACCTCACTTCATACGTTGAAAAGATAAAAGCAATATTAAGTTACGTATTTACTAATATAAATAAATTATTTATATTAAATTTTATTCCTATATAATTTATTAGGCTTAGTGCATTCATATAAAACTCCAAAATTTAATAGGTTTGAGCTCTCCATCTTACCATTTAAGGTACTAACTAATTATCATATTCAATATTAATTTATATGATAATTATTTTTTCTAATAATATCTTTATTATATAATTTTTATTAGGAATTATAATCTTATTTAGAATGTGTGACTACTACAAATATAATGTGAACAATAGAGGCATCGAGCACAATTTTTTAACTTACTAAATACTTATTATCTCCATTATTAACATATCTTGAAATGTGTTCTTACTCTCACATCAAATACTTTTTGATAATTCTTTTTATATAAATTTATGTTCAAACCAATAATGAATGTCTGGACAAATTCGAGATTTAAAAAAATATAAATATCTTAAGCCGTAGAGTTTGTCTCTCAATGGCAGTTAATTATATATTTTAAGGAACATGCATTATAGTTTGAAAACATGGGAGGAGGGTTTCTCAAGGAATACAAACAGGCCGTAAAAATATACACTCCCCTTATTTTTGCATTTTTCATTCCAGCCCTTTTCGTAATTAGATCTACCTTAACAGGAGCCGATTTAGGAATTTGATTCGGTTAGGACAATATTATAAGGACACTATTATATATATATAAATCAAACACTATATAATCTATCTCAATTATTAAAAAGTAAAGTTTGACATAAATTTCTATGTCAAATTTTATTTTTAATGGTTGAGATGCATTTTGTGTTTTATTTTATCACTGATTTTTGTCAACTTATACTTTTTCATATTAAAATAACACAATCCCATTTAATTTTTCAAAATCAATTGGCAACATTATTTGATTTTCAATAGATAGAATTCATTTAATTTTAATAATTTTGTAGTTGAAAAGTACCAAGGATACAGCTAATTTAAGCTTTTGTTGCTATCAAAACTTGAATAATTTAAATCAATTTAAAAATTTTAAAGTTTTACTAATGAATTCTTAAAATCAAAATAAGACTATTTTATGAGATAAAAAGAACCTACAATTTAGAATGAGATATTATACCCGATAGTGACATGACAGATAAATAGATATTATAAAATTAGTCAAAGTAAAAATAATAAAATTGTAAATTAACTGTTGCAGTTAAAATTAAAAGTGAAAGGAGGTGAATTGAACTCTCTCTCTTTTTTTAATTTCCCTAGTAGAAAATTTGACTATATTGTAACTTCATGCAATTGTGGCTCAAAAATCTAGTGTCCAAATAAATAAAGAAAAAAAAAAGAAATTGCCAATACCAGAAACTCAAATAAAGAAAGAAAAACGAATCGTCTGGTGGTTGTTAAACTTGTTATTACTACTTCTGCAGCCAGTCGCTTTCCCTCCCTTTCTTAGGGTGGCTGCTAAATGTTGAGGAATTAAATTTTCTTATTCTCACTGTGATTGAGTACACGTTGATTAGATAATCCATGGAGTTAATTCAATCATGTATATTTTATTGAGCCGTCATGTTGAAATTCCCACCCATCCCCCCTCCGGCGGTAACTAGGACTAATGCTTCCCTTTCTAACAGTGACAGGCACAGATATATGGAACGTGGGATAAAAGAGAGACAATAAGGAAGACGTCGCAGCACTTATCCCATTGCCAGCTAGAGGCAGACGGTAGTGGCTGAATAACAGTTTTTTATTTTTTATTTTGTTGTTGCGACTCTTTTCCTTATTTCTCTCTCTCTTCTTCTCTTTTTTGTCCACAATGTAAATGTAAGTTTAATTAGTGCATTAATTTAACCTAGCTAGCTACTCTTGATTTTGTCTCGTATTTAAGTCGTAATTTGTACGTACTTGCCAAATATATAACCAATTAGAATTAAGGTAGCGGTCATGGCTAATTATGCCATCAAATCACCATTAATAAATTAAGGGTCTCCCTCACAATAAGAAACTTAACAGATATTAAATCTTCTGTCCCCCTTCTTTTGGGTCATTTTTCTAGCAAGAAAATTTTGATTTTGATTTGTTAATTAGCATCTCCTACACCTAACAATAAAAGAATTCCATGCAGCCTTCATTAATTCGTTGAAGACACATACGTTTGTTTCTAAAATGGGCAACCAATAACTATAGTTATAATTAATTATTATGGGGATTATATTATCTTTTAATCTGTATCAGCTTGGAGCTACAATCTGCAAAATATGCGAGAGATATATTAACAATTTCGCACACGTTTCGTGATCTTGATGGAAAAAATATAAAGAATTGATATTTTCACAAGTAAAAATAATAGTTTTATAAGGTCCTTTTTGCATAAACAGTAAATAGACTCCACACTCATGTGAGAGGGAGCTTGCGAAAATATCAAATTTTACTTCTAAAAATATTAATTTCCAAAATAAATAGTACTCTTAAATTTCAATATAATTTTTCTAAGACTATGGATAATGTTGATCTCTCCGTTCTAAAATATAAGATTATTATTGATATTTAAAAGTCAACTTAATATATTTTCAAACTCATAATTAATATATTTTTTTTGTTAGTTTTAGTTAATAGAATAACAATTTTTTTAAACTATTCGAAAAATATTATTCATTTGTAAGATTTATTATTTCATAATTTTTTATGAATCATCTTAATTTGAGTTTAAAAATATTTTAAATTTATTTTTAAAAATTAATATTAATTTTATAATTTAAAATTAAGATAATATATAATTAAAGAAAAAAGAAATTTAAAATTTAACTTGGCGATCACGTGTATGGCGTAGCACTAATTGTACTTTGGTGTCAAATGCATGCACTTAAAGATCACTTGATTTTTCTCCTTAATACTTTTAAGTGCCATATCTGCGTCTCATAATTAGTACAGTAAAGAACATCTTTATTTTCTGAACTTTATATATTCTTGTCACCTTGTGATGCATATATTTTCATGTGTGCCGTATCAAATGCCATATAAAACAGTATAAAGAGTAAAAGACAATGGTGACGCCAAATCAATAATCACCCACCCAACCCTTTTTTGTTAGTTTTCTAAAGTTCTTGATGAGGGCCAATTAGTGTGGAACATTGTTATTATTATTTTTATTTTTATTTATAAAAAATTGATATTTTTATAAATAAAAATAATAGTTTTATAAGTTCTTCTCTCATATGATTGTGGGGTCTATTTACTATTCATGCGAGAGAAAACTGATAAAACTATCATTTTTTCTTATAAAATATCAATTCTCTTTTTATAGACCTTTATTTATGGAAATTAAGTTCTTTCAAAAACTTTCCTCATCGATCCTCTTTTACCAAGTTATTACATGAAGCTTAGCTAGGATACCTTAATGTAACAAGAAATAGATAAGTGAAATGGAGAATGTATCCCATAATTAAATTTTGGTGAAAATTTCTTTAGTGGGTATAAATTAAATTAGATTGAATAACATTCCATGCATTGTGGCCCCTTAATTATTCTTTATAAGGCGATCCTTTTCTTAAGGATAATTGTTTAGAAAGTGACGATAAAGTAGTAAATGAGTGTGCATAATTCTTTTGATCATATCATGCAATGCATTTAAATAAAATATTTGAATTTTTTCATATATACACACACACACATGTATATATAATGTATATTATAGTAGTTAAAAGATTTGTTATTGTTAATACCGAAAAACAATTTAAACCTTTTCTCCTAAAATCCTAACAAGCTCGTAATTAAGTTAGTCTAAATTATGACAACTAATTAGTTCCTTCTAAAAATCTAATAGATTCCTAGTTAGCACTTACAAATTCTATTATCCATATTTCACAAAAAGTAGTGGAAATTAATTATAAGGAGAATATAGCGATAAATTGCGATGGTAATATTCTCTTTTCCTTTACCCTTAGTAGTAAGTTTCACACTGTCAAAATCCATATCTACTTATATATTTGCTTCTTTCTTCTAATAGGTAGATCTGAAAAAATAAATTGCTTGGGAGACCATCTATTATTTTCTTCAACCTTTTTTATTTTATTTATTTTTTATCAGCAAAGGGAAAAAACTTTTATTTAAACCCACTACCAAAAACATACAGAAGTTCTGATCCAAAAGAGTTGGATCAATATAATCAGTCATTACATATATTAATTTCCATCCTCAAAACCTGATAGCCGTGTTAAAAACACAAGCAAGGCTCCTGCAGCCATTTATGGCTATGTCAGCTTTCTGCACCCACATGGATCAGACCCCATTGAAAATACTTCCTTTGAATCTTCTCCACGGCTAATTCCTTCCAGCCACACAATTCTCTTTTGAAAATTCTGCAATTTCGTCGCTCCCATATCGTCCAAAAAGTGAAAGCTACGATAATCTGTCTCCATTTAATTTACCACAGTTAACATCAATCCAAAAACACATCATTCAAATAAATAACGACCAAGTGAATCATACGCAGATTTAATATTTGGAAAAATTAAAAATTAAGTCAACAAAAGCAATATTTTTAAGCTATATTTATTTATAAAAGATATGTTTAAAGTTAAATTATTTACTTTAATTTAATATTATTTAATTTTTTGATGAGAAATTATTAGTCCTTTAATGTTAAATTATTAATTCTATAAAGTCATTTATTAATTTAAAATGAAGAAAACTATTAATCTCAAATTTTTTATAAAATTATATAATTACACATAAATAATCTTAAGAATAATAAAAAAAATTAGTCTATAAGATTATTTAAATGACTATTAACTCTCCGTCACGAAATAAAATAATTTAAAATAGTGTTAGTTCATGAAATTAAAAGCAATAACTTAAAGATGCTGCAGCAGGATCCTTTTTCCTTACAAAAGTCATCATGTTCACGAATAATGCTTCTCCCCCATGTAGATTCTTCTGAACTTAGCAACCATAGTGCTAAGAGTAATTTATTTAAAAGATACACAGATAAGACTCCATAAAAAAAAGAAAAAGGGATAGTGAGAAAGTTTATATAGTAGTGTGGAAGGAAGTTACTTGGAAAAGACTCCAAAAAAAAACAGAAAAAGGGATAGTGAGAAAGTTTATATAGTAGTGTGGAAGGAAGTTACTTGGAAAAGTTGGAGGGATATATGGAATTTTTATACATTTTTCTAGGGGAAATTCTACAAAAGTGAGTTTTCCTACTCCCTAAAAGGGGACTCGAAGGGCAAAAGGAAATCAAACACCAAGCTTTCTATCATTGACACGTGTGCAACCGTAGGAAATCCTTTTTCTTTGAAGAACGAAACTGCCGTCTCATTTCAGTATTAGTCACCCTTTACAAATTAATTAATTTGATAAATGAAATTTTCCATGGCTTAAATAATTCTTTTGACCGACTAATTGCAAAGATCACTCACATCTGTCTCAGCTCTAGCTAAGCCGCTAAGCCTGGCAAAAGAATGTATTTAGGTGGTAAATTGAACTCACTTCAAATGTATTTTTATTGAAATTTTAAGTTATTTTTATTTTTGTCACCTAATTTCAATTTTTTTCGTGAAAATTGAAATTCTTTTAATTTTGTGACGATAACGAATAAAAAATTAACATTTTATTTCTATTTGTGTAAATCAGAGAGATAAGGTCTCATGTACGAGCCTTACATTTAAGTTATATGCGGAGAGACGAGGGGTCACCCTGTCAATGTTGCTAATTTTGTCACTAATCATTTTCTGTGAAAAAAATCAAAGACAAAGAATTTACTTCTAAATCAAATTAAAGACTATATGCTGAGTTTGTAAATAATCAAATGTATGTGTAGTATATTGCTGGCTAGTCCGCAACTCAATCATACGCTTTAATTTCTTATTGTTAGTGCTATGTCTACAAATTTCTTAGCCAGTAGAAAGAGTTCAAGAAAATCTTGACAAAGTCAAGATCGTTAAAGTTATCTTAAACTAGCAAAAAAAGAAAAGAAAAAAAAGAGTTCAAAAAAATGAAATTATGCCAACAAAATGTAAATTATATATCCTCTCATTTTCAAATTATAAGATTATTATTGATTTTTAAAATTCAATTTGAGATATTTTCAAACTCAAAATTAAGATAACTAATTAAAAATTATGAAACAATAAAATTTACAATGAATAATACTTTTTAACTAGATAATTTATAATATTTATCATCGTATTGATTAATATTAAAAAGATTTATGTTAATTTTTAATTTAAAAATATCTTAAATTAATTTTAAAAAATAAATTATAATAAACGGAAGGAGCATATATTTTTCAAAAAATACTTCATATGTCCACTAGAAAGATAATAAAAGTCCTCAAAGTTAATTCTGTTTATGGAATCAATGATATATGTATCTTGGGTGTTGCACATCACACATAGAGCAAAGCTTTACTTCTTTTTTCTTCTTCTTAATTTTCTTTGCAATCTTATTTATTATTTATTTTTTTTGAAAAATAGTTAGAAGAAAAAATGAATGAAGGAACGTACTTACTTGAAGTCATGAGAGCGACATACATATGAAGTGATTCCCGGTCATTCGTCAAAGGACAGCCCGGAATTTAAGGGGTGTTTAATTGGATTTGAAGTTTCTTGTGGATGGTGTACATTCATGCATCTCCATCTGCAGTACTACTCTAAGTAATCACCATTAGTAGCAGTAACAGTTGTTAGTTAATGAATTTAAAATGCTACAATTATTCTCTTTTTTCTTATCTATCTAATGCGTCTTTGACCAAAATTATGTATATATATATATATATATATATATATATGTGTGTGTGTGTGTGTGAAAATTCATAACAAATATTTTTTATAAAAATTATTCTTATAAATTAATTTTATATTGTTCATATAAAAATTTAAATGTATAAATTTTACTCCTACGATGATTGACTAAATTAAGTCAAAACAAAATTCTGCTCTAGCTGTTTTTTCTATTAACGGTTAATTAAATTAAACCAAAAAAATTGTATTATTTTTTTATTACGAATATTTATTATGATTTAAAAATATTTTATTTATTTATAGAGTGATCGAAGCCTGATGTTGCGCCGCTAGGTACGGTCCATATTGCATAATAGCGTTTACCTAGTTAAATGACTTGATTTGATTGTTCTGCACGCTCTTTGGGACCCTAGCTATCTTCATCGATCATCTTTCTTAATCAGAATTCACACTTGTGGGATTAATTTAGATACTGAGATTGGATCTTCGGGATGACGTGGCGGTTTTACATTTAGGGTTGGCTGCTTGCATCAAGATTAGTCACCGCGATAGAGACTTTGTTTTTGGTTGCATTAGTATAAATTCAACCCCTAATTTGGGTAGGTGGTAAAAACCTACTAACATATAGCCAGAAAAAAACTTATAATTTATTTATGTATCTAGACGATTGATATTATTAAAATAAAAAATAATATTATTAAAATAAATATATATTTAATGATATTTTTTATAATTTTTTAATGACATATAACATTTTAAATATCACTTATTATTATGACAATATAAATTTTATTCTTACAATATTAATTTCTCTTATTTAATAATTTAATTTACATGAGATTGAAACCCAAGTTGATGTCTTACGCAGGTTTAGCTAGGGTTTAATCAGGAAGGGTTCAATTTTTGGTGGCGAATCTGATTTTGTACACATGTTTAATTTTTGTTAGACCTGATACGAGGAAGATCGCGTATAAAATAGTTAACCGTCCAAAGTTACGTTTCCAAATTGCAAAAGACCCCAAAGAATGTCATTTTGAGCGATAAACTCTGATGTTTGGAATACCAAGGGAGGGGACCAATAATCCACTTACCTCTAGCTAGCTAGCTCCCCTGTAAATTCATTTAATTAGTTTTACATAAATGTTCCAACTTTGCCTGTTTCTACGGCTAAAAGAGGGAGGGTATAATAATAATATTATTAATAATTTTTTTATCTTTAAAGATTTTAGTGACAAGGTCAATTATATTATTAATCTCAGTTATCTATTATTATATTAGACGGTATAAAATGTGATATGTAGTTATTAAAATAATAATTTAAATTGGGTTCCCATATATATATATATATATATCCACAAACCAACCCCATTCCACTAGCTAGTCAAAGTACAAGTAGCACAGCTCCCCCAAAGGAGGCGTTAATATGATTAAATTATATATGGACGATAGGGATCTCAAGACTTTGTTCTCTCTGAGAGAATATTTCAAATGACGCGTATTATACTAAGTAACTCCTGTACGTCAAATTGTTTGCCACTTTGACAGGTGAATGAATAAATACTGCTTGCAAATTTGTTTAGTGTACGCTGATCTTGGTTAAACTTTATTTATGAATATCTATGTGGTGTCAATCCAATCCGATAAGCAGACAGATGTGATGACGATGAAAATGACGATATTGATGACAAATTAGATGATAATGGTGGGTATTTATCAACAGTAGTTTCGAATAGGAACCGATGGAGATGGTGACCGGTCGGAAGAAGATAACACGACTTTATGGTGCAATGAGATATATAACAAACTAATCAACAAAATGATATGAAAGTGCTGGTCTAGATACAATGGAACTTCATTAAGTTAAGTCCACAAAGTATAACGACCTGTGATTTGGAATGATTCTTGTTTTGGAGTTGAAATCTAACAGGTGTAGTAACTGTGATTTTAATTTCATTTCAATTTCGTGAACTTGTATAATTATTTCGGGTCATAGGTTCGTGGTGGCGTTTGTCGGTTTATGTGAAATGGGCTCCGATTTAATGATCCCACTTGGTGATTGTTTATCAAGTTAGAGCAAATTTATTAATTCGCCATCAAGTAGATTAATAGTTTAATACAATAATCTTTTTGATGATATAGATCACTAATAAAGCTGACTACGTACTTTAGTTAAATCATTCAAAGAGGTTAACTGGAAATATTGATATAATTAACTACTGTGACATTCACAATATTCTGACTAAATTTATATGCATCGATCGTAGGTTAGGAAGATTTACATGTTCTCATAAACAATTAAATTAAACCATATATATTAACAGCTAAACTTTTTAATTGGGGAACTAATTTCAACAATATTCAGTAACTCTTTTTTAGGGGAGTGAGGGCATGTCATTCTAAAACTCTCTCATTTTCATTAGTAAGAACAAAAATAGGTATTTATTAATAATGAAATTGTGGGTTACACCCACATATTAGAGAACAAATTAAGGATACAATGACTACAATTCTAATGTTAAAACCTTTTTTTTAGAACTTATCTTATTATAATGTAGTAAATTTAGGGGTCTAGGAGAGCGTAAAAATTTAACTTTATGATAATGAAGAATATACTTGATTATGTGCTCAACGATAAACTTGAGCCTATGACCTTACACTCTTTACCGGTATGCTATCACCTAAGGTAGCACAATTATTTCACTAAGTTAGCTAAGTGGACATACTATTTTTTTAATATATTTTAATTCAATATTATTAAAATGTGCAAGTGTATTTTAAAATAAATTAAATCATACTCTCGTCTCAAGACAAAAATAGATTTTCTACTATTACAAATAAAATAAGAGAGAATAAAATTCTACAAAATAATATCAAAAGATACTAAATCGTGTTTTGTTTGCTAAATAACAAGGCATAAGCAATATCAATGGATAATGCTTCAAGATAATAAGTTGTCATCAGGTTATGAACTCAACCGTCCTTCCCAAAAAGAAGATCTCAAAGTATAGAGAGACGTACTTTGCAGCGAAAAATTATTTTATACTCTTGAAACAAGCGATCCTCCCCCTCTTATATATTTATAGATTTCACTATAGGCGAACTTCACAAATATACGAGAGGAAGAGTATACTGTTCATTTGTATCAAGAGAATGAAATAATTTCTCTTTTGTAGCTCAAGTCCTCGGCATTGGAGAGATTAGGTCGGTAAAAGCCCCAACATAAGGATGAATTAAGTCATTAATTAATCAAACTTAAATTTGGCTTTCAAAAGTCGCTAGTTTTTAGTATTAATATATAGCATTTTGATTTGAGCTCACATACAAAAAAGTAAATATAATAATAATGTTCACGAAGGATACATGAAGTGTTATGAATCATTATTATAATCCAATCATATAACAAAAGCTTAAAGGCATTATCACATTTTAATACTCGTAAACATTAGAAAAAGCTTTTCCATTATCAACATTTTTTGAACCAAACATATGCACTATAAACTCAACTCTTTCTGCTTTTCTTTCTGGTGACCTGGCTAGGGTTTCAGCTTTCCATAGCCGTGTCTACAAAGTCATACACGCGTATCTGTGTTATCTAATATTGACCATACGTGCGCTCACTGTCAACAAAAAAAGCTACTCATTGGTGCCAAAAATTAATTTAATCAAAAGATTAAAAGATACGGATAGCTTTTTTGAAGCGTTTTGGGTATAAATTAAGAATAAGTGTACACTTATAATTTTTAAATATTATTTCAAATAATACTATTATTTCTATCATTATTTTTTAATGATTTAAATGAAAATAGTGTTTGAAATAATGTTCAAAAAATGTAAGTGTATACTTCTCCGTAAATTAATGAGCCCAATCAACTGCAAATAGTATCTCATATGCTGTTTTAATAAAAAAGGTTATGCTATATGACAATTTTTTTTAAATAATTTTTAAATAAATAAATAAAGGACCTAATAATTACAAATAAAAAGTAAAAGAAACTGCTATTTTTTCCACATTAATTGCTCTTTCCATATCAAAATTCTTTCTTCCTCCCTGCTCCCATGCAATTCATGTATGCCTCTGTACTCTCTCGGTGGATTACAACAAAGAAAAGAAGAAAAAAAAGAAAAGAAAAGAAAGAAAGTTCTCACCTCTGGTTGAAACAACGAAGGATAAAAAAAAATGGAGGTATGATTAATTGATTATATAGAAAGGGTTCAAGCAAGATTTGTCTGGAAGTAATGGAGCAGAATTAGCCAATAGATGAAAATGGACAGTATAGAGAAAGAAATGCTTGATGAAACAGAGAATAATTACACTTGAATTTAATTAAGAACCTTAATTCATCCAACTTCTTTTTCTCTCTTCCTTTCGCCATAATCCAGCCGAGGCCAGGAAACTATAGGGGATTTTTTTTTAACTTTTATTTTAAAGAAAGGCGTACCTAAATTGGATGGGAGAAGAAAGAATCTTGGTATGCAAAAGAGTAATTACTAATTGGTGTAGAAAAAAAATATTAGTTTTCTTTTTTCATTTCCATTTTTAATTGGGTACTTTTATTTGTTATTTAATAATTACTTAAAAAAATTGCCACACGTCGCAATCTTCTTAATACAGCAGATGAAACATTGTTTAGAACAAGTGAACAACTCATCCGAAATTTTAATTAATAGAAACTTATTATTTGGGACAACTCATCTGAAATTTTAATTAATAGTAACTTGCAACATAGATACACGAATTGTTACGTTGTTTAACCAACTCTTTCCATGATTAAATAAAGTCAGTTGAGTATTTCATGCCCTATTCAAAAGAAAAGTAGGGTATGTTTGTAGTATGACAATAATTACTATTTGCTCAGCAATTTATCAAATTTATTTTGTTTTTCGATTAGGTTAATGAGGTTAGCAAGTCAAAACCAAACAATCGTTGGACGGTTGGACCTTGCTTGTGAAAATCTGTCATCCCCATTAGCTCAAAAAGATTCCTTGGCAGCTTAATATATAGTCATTTTTGACAAGTGTTGTTTTATTAAGGCAAGTGTTTATTTGCAGAAAAACCTAATTCGATCCATTTTGACATCTTAAAGAATGTGGATTTATACCTACTTCTATTTATGTCTCTTCATATATATATATATATATAAGATAGTGATCCATAGTGAGTGTTTGTTATGAACACTTGAACATTATTCCAGTAAATTCATCTCTCACTGTTGAATATAAGATCTTGTGGCTAGGAAGAAGGTTTGGCCGTACCTCCTTCATGCAGACAGTGTAACTCTCTCATGTGGCCAGTGTCAAATTTGAAATGACCAAGTTGTCTCCTAGTCGCATGAGCCTCATGTGGTCACTAATTTTTTTTTTCCCATGGCCACATGAGGAAGGTACAGCCAGTGTAAAAAAATAATTGGCTTACTGAAACAACAACGTTTATCTATGAGAGAGTCACGGTAAGATAAAAAAAAAAATTCTCTGACCGCATGAGAGAGTCACGACTAGTGCAAAAACAATTGGCCTACTAAAACGATACCGTTTATCCATAAATAGAGTTTTGTAACATTTTAAAAAAAATAGGTTATACGATATATATATATCCTTGGATATTTAGAAAGTTTATCCGTTGTAAAACAAATCGCATGATCTTAAGAAAATATTAAAAAGAGATTTAATAAGATAAAATAAATAAGCACTTTATCTCTTATATGAAAAGACTCCTATTTGATTTTTTAGATAGGAAACTCAAAATCATGGGAATAAAAAGTGTTTTTAAAACAAATAAAGATTTTAAGTCTAAAACAATTTTTATAAAATCTGTGCTATCTAAAAAATCAAATAGGAGTCTTTTTCCAATGGAATGCTTGTTAAACTTATTCCTATCTAAGTTGGTTTTCATTGATTTGTTTTATCTTAGTAAATCTATTTTTAATATTTTTCTAAGATTATGGGATTTGTGTTACAATGGATGAACTTTCTAAAATTCCTAGACTATTGGATTAATTTGATTTGTCGTAATAGAGTTTTTTAAAATCCTGGCAGGCCAATTGTTTTTTTACATTGGCTACACCTCCCTCATGTAATCAGGGGAAATAAAAGCTCATGGGCCAAGAGGTAATTTGGTTATTTCAAACTTGACACTGGCCCATGAAAGAGTTGCACTGGTCACGTGGGGGAGGTGTAACTAGACTCTCCTCTTAATCACAAGATCTTACATTCAACGGTAAGAGATGAGTTTATTAAAATAGTGTCCATAACGAACGCTTGTTATAGATCACTACCCATGTATGTATTATATATATATATATATATATATATATATATATATAGTTTCCTTTTGTTAAAACAATTTAATCATTCTAATTATAAAAGTTAAAAATAGGGAGTATTGAAAAACCGGAGATGTTATGTGATATTAAATATTATTATTAATACAAGATTACTATTTTTATAAAAAAGTTAATAAATAAAATTACTATTTTAATCAATTTATTCATTCATTACAACGTGTCGCATTTTCCAAAAATTGATTAGAACGGATGGTAGATATATCCTCTTGAAATCAAGAATTTAATGTGCTTAAAACCTCTCGCTGTCAAGTGTGTGTATATATATAATATATCCGATCCAATAAATTCAGTAAATACGACACGTTATAATGAATGGATTAAAATAGTAATCTTATTTATCAATTGTTTTATAAAAATTATAATCTTTTAAAATCACATAGCATCCTCAAAAGCTTCTCAATAGTACTCACTGCTCATCCTCAAGTTTCTCAATACTTCAGTTAAATTGGGCTGACATGATTAGTTTGAACTTATTTGCCGCGACTAATAAGAAATAGACTAGTAGGATAACTTTTATAAGAGTAATATTGATTTCAAATTAAGAAAAAAACTAATGAAAATCTAAATTGCGAAAAAATGATAGCCGGCTTTTATTTATTTATTTATTATTTTTTTTTTAGACAGGGAGCTTGATGAATAGTTAAAATTCAAAAGACGCTTGTTAGTTCCATTCTCCATAGAATAAGTCTAATTACATAAATAATTAAATATAAACTCTATCTCACAATTAAAAGGTGGGATTAGGCGCAAAAATCAGTTTCAAACCTAACTTTTAAAAATAATTATTAGTGGGTCATGGGACAGGACCGACTGGTATTTCACACCAATCAGATGTTACTATTTGTATGAGGTTTATTCAAACTTTAGCAAATCAGTGGGTCCAGATATGAGATTTACACAAACTTCATATAAATAACAATATGTGATTAGTGGAGGGCCCCACCTGACCTGCCCCCTAAACTCTAAATAATTACTCTATTTTTTAATGATTAAAATAAAATTTATGTAAAAATTTGTGTCCAGAGTTGCCCTTCTCCATAACCGACCCAATTAAAGGGAAGAAAAAAAACACCATGGAGTCTTGAGCCATGATGTGAGCGTTCTAAAGCAGCCCAGACCATGTTATGGGCCTTTCACATTCTATTGTGGTCCTGTTTCTAAAAAGGAAGTGACAAAAAACATACGAGTAGTTTTTGTCTATAATTATGCACACAAACAGTCATACATAAGTTGACAAAAAAATGTTATATGCATAATTTGTGCATCTATGATTTTAGTTATATACTTTAATTCTCTCACTCGTGACGTGGAAACAATCAACTTTAAAAACTTTAATTGCATGAACCCTCACGACGTTAGTTCACTTACTTCTTGATACTTTCCTTCTCCTGAACTCAAATTTCCCCAATAAAACAAAAATCAAATGGGATTAACTCTAAGGTCAAATCCACCAACCAAAGCAAACACTTCGATCATTCTTTAGAACAAGATTTTCGTTTGAGAAATTGAAGTGGAAGAATGTTCTTCACCGGAGATCCGTCGACTCGGAAGCGGGTCGATTTAGGCGGCCGAAGTTCTAAAGAAAGAGACAGGCAGAAGCTTCTGGAGCAGACTAGGTTAGAAAGGAACAAAAGATTGTGGTTGCGGAAACAAAACTCTGCTGCTATCAAAATTCAGGTTACCTGATATACACGGATACTGTCTGCCAAATAATGTTCTGGGTTTGATTGAGTAGTATTATTCATTATTTAAGTGTAGTTTAAACTGATCAAATAATTTTTGCGTGTTGGAATTGGTGAAAGAGGTCTCACTTTTGATTCAACATTAACTGTTTGATGAAGGGTTTTTGTTTATGTGCAAAGTTCAATTTGATTCTTTTGGTGCAAAATGATCTGTAATATATGTTTTTTTTTTATTCTTTATTTGGGTAAAGTAAAAGAAGTTATTTTTATCTAATTTTTTGATGGGTGGACAATGTGGTTTGTCATTGTTGCGTACCATGCAGTGGTAGGGTGTTGTGTATATCTATGGTGTTGAAATGGGTCTTAGATCACCGATTGCTTTACAAGGGAATCACCTTTTATCTGGCTAAATCATCACCTATTCTATAGGAACTGAATACTTGAGTTAGTTTGGAACGTTTTATATAGACATAAACACTTGCATTTTATGGTTAGTAGGCACGTTTTTTGGACAGACCAAGAATAGAGAAGTAGGAAAGGATAGTTGTAGCACACTGATGTAAATTATAACCGGTTGTAGCAAAAGTGTGGCCAACATAGTCTTAAATTGCCTCCAAGGAGATGCTTGTAACATAGAGAAGATATTTGACTTGACATTTGGTTTTTGGAGTTTTGATGGATAAGAAAGAAACTGCAAAAGAATCCACTTTCCTCATTTTGTAATTATGTAATATACGTCGGATTTCAAATATTTAAAATAGTATGTGAAATAAAAATAGTGACTGTTTGAAGTATTTTATTATTGAATACAGATCTATGTTGAGTGAATATCTTGTAGTCTTAAAGCTCTTATCATGGAAAAATCTGTTTGACGAGACCTTGTTTTAGAAATGTTGTTCTCATGTTATGTTTTCATTTGTGAGCCTTTAATTTTTTCAAATTTTAATTGGAATGGTAACAAATGCGAAGATGCACTTTTGATGTTACATTTCTGTGTTATTTAATTCTTAGACTCTATAATTCAGTTTCACACACTAAAAGAGCAAAAATTTTCTTTTGTAATTTATGTGCTTGTTACAGGATCAGATTCTCAATTAGTGAATTAACTTATTTTCCCTTCTTCAACAATATGCTCCATCTTGTTGTTCTTTTTGCCGACTTTTAAAGGACCTTTTCGTGTATTCTTGTGAAGCTTGGAACTTGACTAATTACTAGTTACAGAAATGCTTCAGAGGACGAAAGGTGGTCGAAGCTGAACGTTTTAAAGTGCAAGAGCAGTTTTTTATTACTTATGGGAAGCACTGCCAAAATGTTGACAGGTGTATTGTTGGATCCTTGTCCTCAACTAAATATTGATTATTGAATGATGCCAATTATTTTTCACCTATTTCTATTTCCCAATACAGTTTCTGATCCCAAACGTGCAGATATTCTCTAGTAATGCTCTTTGTATGATTTTTTTTTGGTTTTCATTCTAAAATTTTGCAATTCTATTTTCTGTACATTCAGGCATTGCTTTGGGCCAGACTCAGATTTCCTTCGCCAGTTACTTTTCTTCTTTAATCCAAAAAATGCTGCTGATTTTTCTGCCCTTGTGGAGACGTGCCAGTTGCTTCAACAGCATGCGCAAAACAGTGGTACATTTTCTTCAGATTTCTTTCATGAATTTCTTGTCAATGTTTTATGTTGCGAGTAGAATGTATATCTTCCTTTTTGATGCAAGGAACACTTTGACGACCGCACATTGTGTCATTTGTGAATTGTGATGTTGTTTTATATTCTTCATATTATCTTCTGCTAGTTTTAAGCTGTTTTTCTTAGGTGGCTCTGACTTTTTCTCTCTCAGATAATTATTAAATCTAACTGAATAAATTAAATGCACTTGTGTAGGTGCCAGGCACCAGTGCCTTCCATATGTTATTAGTATCCAATTGGGAATAATATCTCTTAACTTTGTTTAGGAGGTGGCGGGGGTTGGTGAAAGGATCTAAAAATTCCTGTAGCTGCATGTCTCTTTATCAGGAAATTCTCAAGTACTGAAGTAATTTGAAAGCCTTAGAAGACTGATGTCATATTAACCAAGTATAAAAATTGTTAGGATTAACTCCTAGTTAAATGTAAGGTCATAGGTGCAATAGGGTAAAATAATTGATGAATGAAAGAAGGTATGCTTGTATGTAAGGTTACTGGTGCCTGGCACCAAGGTTACATGTGAGTTATGGACAATGGTGGAATTGAATAGTTGGTGGGTTTGAATTTTGATGTAGAGATAGAATGGTTGGTAAATCAAATAATACCAGGTTTAGCTCTGATACAAATTTGACCCAGGATCAAATTTTAGAAGAGATTAAATAAAAAGAAAGACAAAGAAGAACCATGCCCCAAGGCCATAATGGCATAAGGTCTCAATTCTCAAATCATTATCAGACTCTATATTAACTTGTGGGGATAACAGAACTTATATTGAAAACTCTAATTCTAGTATAACTTAGGAATCTAATGAAATAAACTCCTAATTCAATTCCTATATTTAAAAGATCTAAAATTGTTACCATCAATTTTTTAATAAAATAATTTACTAATAATTCCTTGCAGTTAACATTTGTATTCGTGTTCTGTTCCACGTCACTGTCCCAACTAGTTTGTGATAAACAGCGTTGTTGAGTTGATTACGTCTTTTTGGCTAGCATAGTCGCAAATAGCCTTGCCATAACAATCCATCAAACAACAAATTTGAAAAAGGGAAAAATAGAAACTAAATTTTGTAAACATTGTTTTCTGCACGCATCTGGTTAATTACTTGATGAAATCCAGTAGGGAGCTGTGACTAAATTGATTTGCATTAGTTATTTGATAAAATTCAAATTCTGTTATGATCTTTGCGCTTAGGAGGCCCTGCTTCTTTTTCTTTTTCCTTGACAATGTTGTCGGTGGCTTTATAATTACATGTTGTGATTTTTGCCAAGTAGCTTTGTTGCTTCAATTTGCTTGAAATTCAGTCTCATGGCCTGCAGTAACTCTGTTAAAGACTAGAATACTTATCAAAGAAAAAAGTAAAGTTTTCCTTTTTTTGTTACTTTCTTTTACTGACATATGAATCACGAATTCTTGTGTATCAAAGTGGGGTGTGCATTTGCTTGCTTGCTTGTGCATTTGTTTTTTCAGTTCCCATTGATCCATCATCCGTCATTTTTTTGGTCACATGGTTCTGGATTCACATTTTTTTAACATAGAACTTTCTTTCTGTAACTTTTGTTTTGCCCAGAAACTTCATTTCTTTTGTTGACAATATCTTTCATGCAACAGGAGATATTCTTAGCCTCTTTGGCGGTATGGACTATTTGTTTAACCAAGCTCAGGTGGTCTACAGGGTGATGCAATTTGCTTATGCTTGTATTCAGGCTGTTTATAATAATAGGTTTGTTACTTGGGTACCATTTGCTGAATGTATTGCGTTTTAAGTTCTGTTGAAGTGAAAATAAATTTTAAATTATTGGATAAATTTTGATTGCAAGAATTTCAGCTTAAGATGTGAATTATTCTGTCCTTTTAAGAGTTATGATGATGCTATTTCCGGCTTTTTTATTCACAGCTTTGTCAGGATCTGAACTTCATCTTATTCTGTACTCACAATAATGATTTCACCATGGAATCCAATATTGATTTGTATTACGACCTCTTTAATGAAGAGAGAAAAATCCAATATTGATTTGTATTACGACATCTTTATGAAGAGAGAGAACTTGGGCGATCCAAGATACATACCAAACCATGCGGAATATAATTTAGTTTAATGCAGTAATTACGGATAAGAAACTACTTTCTTCTGGTTTCTGGTATAATTTTGAAACAATTTAATTTGTTTTTGTGCAACGGCTTACTTTGAGAGGCACTTTATTTTGAAGTCTCTCACTGTAAATCATTAAAGAAAGTAATGCAAAGTATATATGCTTAATAATGTCATTCAGGAAATTGATACTTGGTAGTTTTGTGTCCTAGGGAAATCATTAGTTTGAACCTTTATGATAACTCTTTTCTCTATCCGAGTACTGTAATACCTATAATAATGGTACATATTTGTTCTAGGTACAAGTTTCCTCAACGTGTCAAGTATATAAATTACTATTTTGGGTTGATAAGTAAATGTTCTTAAACAATCAACCAGAAAGGGGATGTCTAGGAGGGGAAGGAAAGGGAAGGAAAGGTTAACAGTGACCTTTGTAATTGTTTGGGAAAACAATGAAGAAATAAAGTAAAAAAAAGGAAAGGAAAGTGCCATTAAAGTTAAACTATTTTCTGGTTTTTTCTTTAAATAAATAATCACAGTGGAAATCCACTGCCACTACCCTTAGGATGTATACTGGCCACTGGGTAAACCACCACACGTGTGCATTACCAGAAACTACATACACCAAGTAAGCCCATTGGAAACTATGTTTGGGTGACCCACAGGAGATAATTGCTTCCACGGAGTATTGAACATAACCTTTCCCTTGAAAGAAAATTATCACTAGGTCCACTACCACTTGAGCTATCCCTTGGGGATAGAAGTTCCATTGTTTTCCTTCCTATTTCTACCACTTTTGGGAGGAAACAAGGTAAGGAATTACAAGTGTTGTGTAATCCCTTCCTCTCCTCCTCTTTTGATCTGTGCCAGTCCAAACAAGTTAAAAGTTATCTCTCCTTCTCTTCCATTTTCCCTCTAAATCCTTTAATCGAAGTGGAGTATAAATTTCTCCGTTCTGTATACATCTCATGTTCTGCTATACATAAATTGTGCCACCATTTTTGGTGCCTTAAAGAAAAAATAAATAAATCTTGATAAGTAGGTAAAACCTTTGGAATTATGAAATTTCAAATGCAAGATAAGTAAGTTATGTTTCTACCATTACATTATTTACACTCATACATAAAATACTAAGATTTGGAGCTACAAGTTGTAATCAGAGTTCTACAGTTTTAGTGGAGATGAACAGTAAGACATGAAATTCCAAGTAAAGGTTATGCTCCATTTTTGTGACTAAACCAAAATCATCTGAACCACCAGCTCGGACTTGGTAAAGAAACCAATGAGATGTAAGAGCCCTTATATTTATTACCAATGTAGCACTCATGTCAACACTCTGCACTACTATACTGCCACAATAACTCTACAGTGATATAAGTTTCTCTTTTTTTTAAGTATTATGTTATAAGTGATGCTTTGTTTGCCAGGTTATATTCAAGTTATATTATACGTGTAATCGGTAGGCCAAGGCTCAGGGAAAATTCAAGTAGCTAGGAGCTTTAACTGAAATTTGCATAACCTGGGTTCAACTTTAGCTAGTTCATTTAGTGATCCCTGAAGCCTAGGTTGTAAGCATTTATAAACATTTGGTTCTGTTACGTTTCTACTTTTTCAGTAGTTTTCATATCAAAGTTGTAACTTGAGGAATTTTTAACTTATTATCTAGTATTCAGTTTTTAGAAATTTTTGATGTATGTGGTACTCAATTTCGGATGTTCAAAGTTTTTCTGGTTAATATGATGTTGAACTGTGGAAACTTCACTTTCTTAGTTTCTTCTAATTCTACATACTTTTTTTCATGCCATTTCTTTCCTTTAAGTTATTATGACTAAATGAAATGCTTATTTTGGTGATATTCTGAACAGGAATCAGTTAAAGGATCAACTGTTTTTGACATCTTCGGAATCTTGTACGCCTACAGTCCTCTTGTTAGAATCATTAGTTATGTTGATTGAGCCCAAACTTCCTTGGGCTTGCAAGACAGTCGACTTTCTCTTGCAAAGAAATATATATTTTCTGATAAGGGAGATTATTTTTACAGGGAAGGTATACTTTTGTCACCTTTTTTTGTTTGATAAGTAGCGTATACTTTGTTCTTAGCTAGGGTTTCATAGTTTTTATTTTGTCTTTACCTTGATTTATTATACTCTGCACCTTTTCTTTGTTTCTTCTTAATTTTCATTTTTGCAAATCTAGTATTGCTCTATGGTACATTCCAATAATTGGAGTGCAGAATTCTTGAGTTATTTATCTGCTTATAGGTTTTAGAATTTCATTTAAAAGGTATATATAACCCTAAGATTCTTAATCCTTTGAAGAGTGAAATCTCAAGGGCACCCATGTACAGGTGTTTTCTTGCATGTTCATGTATACTATTTCTCTAGGTAAGGGTTTTGCTGTTATACACTTTGCATTCATGGACAGAGAGGTCTAATCAGAGTTTCTGGTTTGACTGTCCATTTACATGAATCACTTTTTGGTTTCACATTTTGTCGTTATCTGAACTCATTTGTTTGACTAGATAATGATAATTTATCTGAACTCGGATAACCTAAAATCATAATTTATTAGTTCTATTATTCTATCTGATATTTGACCTACTTTGCAAATATTTAAGGTACTTGTGTTGATTTGCAGTCTTCTTGTCTGCAGTTCCTTAGTTGTAGAGATTGTAGTTTTAGTTCTTTTTTGCTGTTTCTTATTTACCCTTTTTGCTTTTGGTGCCTATTCTGATGTCTTGTTGTATTGATGTGCTAATTTAATGAAATTGTTAAATCTTTGCAGAAAAACATAATTTTCGAAGGTTCTATTGCGAAAGTCTCTTCTTTGGAGTGTGTGCTTGTCCTCATTATGTCTCATATAGGTCAAAGACCATGTATTTGCCCAAGTTCCGACCTACAACGGAGCTTCAAATCCCTGATTCTAACGATTCCTTTCTTGTGGCAGCTTTTCCCATACCTAAAACAGGTAGTTGAATTTTCAAAATTCTGCTCTATATTAACATTTGTTTGTTGGTCTTGCCACAGAAACTTACAATACACCAGTTACATTGCGTATGAAGTTAATTAGGTTAATTTATCTAGCAGTACTTTGCTTCTCCATTGATTATTTTGTCATCTATGGTCACCTTGCTGCAGGGACCTTATATTTCTTCCCTTGCCAATATTCTTTTTACGTCTTATGTATCATTTAAGCACATTTATAATTGCTGGTGTTTATTCTCTTTATCCAGGTTTTTACCACAAGAGATCTGAGTCAATATTATATCCATCAGATAGCACTTTGTGCCAAAGGTCATGCTAAAGTTCTACCAATCGATAGATCAGCCGAATTTCCTGGTTGTGCATGCCTGCTTGGGAATGTAATGGAAACAGCTGCCCTCGCCTTTGCTCAGCCTGACTGCTCATTTGATTTGGTAAGGAAATTTTGAGATTTTTCACTAGACCAGTAGACCATCACTTGGTTTTTTCCGCTCCTTGCTTACAGTCTGTTGATAATGAATTGTTAGAACTCATATATGTTACTTGTTTTTATCTTCACTCCATCAAAGAGATTAGTTTCTGGTACTTCTTTCTTATTTTCTTTTTAACCAGATTACAAGTTGGCTTATATTGATCAACTTGACCAAAAAATCTCCTAATACCATCTACGCTGATGCAGATCCGGCATATTCATTCTTATCTGGAAAAATTAGTTTTTACAAGTGCTTTCTTGTCTTTGACTAATGAGGTTGCTTGGTTGACATCATATTCTTTAACTTGTACTCTGAGTGGCGCCATTTTCTTGATATCATTTTTAACTGCTGCTTGACAATTATTATTATTGCTTATGCATATGTTTTTCTTTGAGCATTTTGTTTCTGCTAAATGTAAAAATCTAATTCGAAAATATGAAGAATACAATTTTTTTATAATTTAATTGGAAAATAAAATTTTAATTAGCCTTTTATTATTCTTTTGCTTTCCTGAGCCAGGCTATGGACTTCGCAGTCGTTGCAGCATCTTTGTTGGATGAATTATCTCCAATCCAGACCTCAAATACAGGAAGTAAAGAAAGAATCCACTCAAAATATACTCTATTTATATGTTTCTCTTGTTAATGTGCTTTCTCAGTAATCTATCATTATATACAGTTTTCTTATCTGATCTTAATGTGCTATAGGAATCATCAATCCTATTTCAATATTTATGCATTACAGTTTTTTAACTCTACTTCAGATTTTACAGGGGATGAGGATGAAATGATTATAGATGAGGAATTTAAAGAAAAGGTTTTGAACAAGAACTTGGAACTACAGATTTCTAATGCAATAGATCCTCATTTTCTTCTACAGTTGGTAATGTTGTCATCCCATGTCAGCCACGTTAGTGACATTTTTCTCTTATGCAATATGCTTTCTAAATCTTTACCAATCTTTGGAGTATGTGGTGCTTGTTTAACAGACAAATATTTTGTTTGGGGAATTTTCACAAGTCAATGGCTCATATAAAGCAAGGCTTAATAATAAAGAGGAAGCAGCTGTTAGTGCAGTGTGTGCCTTCCTTCACGCGACTTTCAACATTTTACCCCTTGAGCGTATCATGACTGTACTAGCTTATAGAACTGAATTAATTCCTGTCCTTTGGAACTTCATGAAACAATGCCATGAGAATCAAAATTGGTCTTCCTTCTCGGAGCAGTCTGCATATTTGCCAGGAGATGCACCTGGTTGGCTATTACCTTTGGCAGTTTTCTGCCCTGTTTACAAGTAAGAATGTTTATTTAGTTTACTCCAGATGTGATCTTGATTTGTATTTAGCTATTAAGGCAATAAACTCTAGGTACAAGTTTAGCAATAGTCTGATACGCACCATGTTGGAACAGGCACATGCTTATGATTGTTGATAATGAGGAGTTCTACGAGCAGGAGAAACCACTATCACTCAAGGATATCAGATGCTTGATAGTTATCTTAAGACAGGTAAATTCTTGTGATTATGAACTTGGCAGATCAAAACGCCTGTGGCAAATATAGTTTTTAGATGTTAGTTTCTGTGATAGTATTTTCCTGGATAAATGTTGTCAATTGGAGGGATATCTAGACATCTTTTGAAGGATTTTTCCCATCAAATGGGTTTCACGCTTTCACCCCTTACACTTTATTTAATAACATCATTTCTTAGAAGAAAAGAACGGACCCAAGGAGTGGGAGAAATGACAGAGGCCTTTTGGAATAAAGTCAAGGTCACTGCTTCCAATCCCCATACTTGGTTGGGGTCAGAACTACTTATAAAAAAATTGAGAACATATACTGTTGGTTGAGTATCACTTTTAGAATTGCAAACATCCCTATATAATATAGTATCAGGTTGCTCATCATCTCAGTTAGTTTAGCGCCCAAACTAAAGCTCAATCTGAGCTGTGCAATCTACTAAAGCTCAATCTGAGCTGTGCAATCTGCTTTCAGTCGGATTGCCAAGCTCAAAGGTCAGCTTGGTCCATGTAACTATGAATTGTAAGTACTTGTACCTCATTCAACTAAATGAAAAACACACATTATACTTTTAATCTAAACTTAAAACTCGCATATGAAAGCTGACATTTAGCATATTACAGACACAATAGAATATGCTAGTATTATATACTTTTATTTTTTGATATGTAGATAATGCGATCATCATTATAGCAAAATGAACCTAAACTGGAAAGAAAAACATAAACCTAATATAGTTACTTAAATTTTACTCAAAACAGTATTTTAATGTGTTCTGTTGATGATACAAGAGTAAATTAAATGGTCATAACAATCTAAAAATCAGTAACCCCCTTAAGAAGTCAACACACAAAGATATCCTGATGTGCATGAACCGTTTCTTATATCTGTGGGCCTAATTAATGTGTCACTTCTTATAATTGGAGTTGGTCATTTGGTTGTGCCACCTCTGGGTATCCAAGAGCTTGATGGCAAGTGTACAGATGCTAATTAAGTATGACATTATACTGAGCGTGATACCTTTATTATGGCATTCTAGTTTTCATAATCTTGATGTGTGCACTTTCTCTTCTTCTAGGCCTTATGGCAGCTATTGTGGTTGAATCCTATGGCAATTCCTAGCTTGGCAAAATCTGCCACCAGTGTCACTGTTCTGAAGAGCCACCCTCTAGAACTTATTCAGCATAGGGTTAGCATTGTAGCTTCCAAGCTTTTGTCACAGGTACATGAGCTTTCATTTTGTGAATTGTTGCTTTATTTATTAGAGGGAGTTATTTTCTGTTGATCAAAGGAAAATACTGAATGTTATGGATGTCATGAAATCCTGAAGGGACAATATTGCCCATTATCATCTCTGCTGTTCATTTTAGCATTTTGTGTGAACTACAATTGTAGTTGCAAGATTGGAATAATAGACGCCAATTCACACCGCCTATTGACTTCCAGGCTGATGGTTTCAATGAGCACTTCAATTCTCAGGTAATATCTTCTTCTTAGCATATTTTTAATCAACAGAGAAATAGGGACTATGTTATTTTGGCAGCGATTGTTTTCCAACTATGTCATTATTTTCCAGGCTATGATTGAAAATAGTAGAGCATATGATGTGTTAAAACGAGCTCCATTCTTGGTGCCATTTACGGGCAGAGTTAAAATCTTTACTGTGAGTAATTATCTAGCTACAAGTTTGCTTATGATTTCTTACTGTATCTTGAACTATGATACATAAGATTGGCTCCTTTTGGTAGCCACAATTATATTCCTTTTATTAGTTGAAGAAATTGTTCTTGATACCAGTCAAATTATATTCAGGACAAAGAAGTCAATTTTTGCTCAATTTATCCCGAGTATTATTTGCATTCTTTAACAGTTACAGCTAGCAGCAGCGAAGGAAAATGATGGCTCTCATGCTATTTTAACTAGAAATCGTTTGAGAATAAGACGAGATCATATTTTGGAAGATGCTTTTAATCAGTTGAGCACATTATCGGAAGAGGATCTTAAAGGAATGGTATATTTTATTTTCATAAATATCTTTGTATTGTTTTTGTTACTCTGAATATTTATCTTGTTTCCTCTAATTGTTGCGATATTCTCGAGGAAATGAGGAACGCTAGCCTTTTGTGTTGGTTTGAACTAGTATAATAACTTTTTGATGTTTGCATCCAGATCCGTGTGACGTTTGTAAATGAATTTGGAGTTGAAGAGGCTGGTATTGACGGCGGTGGGATTTTTAAAGATTTCATGGAGAACATAACTCGAGCAGCTTTCGATGGGCAGTATGGGTTATTTAAGGTTGTATGCCGTCTCATTCATGTGCATTAATTTTGACTTGCTATCTATCTTCGTATGAGCCAAAACTGTAAGTGAAAAGACCTTTTTACGTATATCTGTCTTATCCTTGGTCGGCTCTATGTGCATGCTCAAAACAATTTTGTTTTCCCCTCTAACACGGGGAAAGAAAAAAGAATTTGATATTTATTTAATTTCATGAGCACTGAGAAGGCAGGAAGATATCAGAAATATATTAAAGTATGTGAAATTTGCTTTCTTCTTCTTTTCCCGGTTGGAAGGTCTTCAATGCTGATAGAATGTAAGACTCTTGGTACAATTAATGGTTTGCTTTGCAATTTAGGGAGTTTTTTTTTTTTTTTTTGAGATGCTCTTTCTGTTGGAGAGTGTCCAATTTAACTTCTGTTTAGGCTTCTGCTTTGGGGCTTTTCGGAGTTCAGTTTCTTATATTCATAGAGATTGACGGACAACCTCCTTTGAGGGCTCTGTTGTTCTTTCTTATCTTTTTACCTGGACCTCTTGTTCTCCTTGTTTGTACTCTCCTTTTCTCGAATAATATTTCTTTTTCTATGAAAGAAAAAATAAGCATCTGATTGGTTCCAGTTCACAGAGAAAGGTTTGGTTTTCATTGGAAGCCAAATTACTTCAAATTTGATCTGCTTTGTACTTCATTAAAAATAATTCACATTTGTTGGTGATAAGTTTGGCTTCAAGCCATGGATGATTTTATCTCTCACGCCAGGGACTAGGTAATTGATGGGGAAGTTGTAAGATCCTTGATAGACTCTCTCCAGAAACAACTCTAAGCTTCAAGTACTGTAATACTGTAGTCGTATTTAAAGCACATTCTGATGGTATCTGTTGTAAAGTCACTATACACTTCCCTTCTGTCTAAAATTCGGACCAGCATTCTAATACTTGGATGGTTGCCTAAGATCTACCACAGTCCACATGTAAAAAAAGAAACGTAATAGTAAAAAATAGAAAATAGTTCCTGGATCTGCTAATGACCAAGCTAACTTCTTCGGTCAAATGGATGACTATGGTGGTGATTATGGTATTTTGTTGAGTTTGTGTGAGGCTGTAGGATAAAACAAATCAATCTCTCTCTCTCTATATATATATATATATTATATATATATATATATATATATATCTGCTTCTGTTATATTTCAACACTCTCCATACAAACTGTCAACATTTTTATTTGTTCCTTAAGAAAATATACTATTTGAAGTAGAATATTTAATAAATTCATATTCGCTCCAAGAAACACATGCTAACCCTGTGCATACACGCCGCTTTGACTGCTTATTTTTTTGTTAATTTATTACTTGGCTTGATATATACAGGAATCAACTGATCACCTACTCTATCCCAATCCTGGATCAGGAATGGTACACGAACAACATCTCCAGTTTTTTCATTTTCTTGGAACTGTTCTTGCAAAGGTATTATTTGTGCTTTTGACCTAATTCGACCTATGGTATTTGTTAGTAGAAAAAATTGAATTATGTGAATTAGTGAATCTGTCCATTCAGTTATTTCACATGTTAATGGGTGGACATGAGTGTATTAATAGCACCTTAAGAGAACCATGTCCGGACTATCAAATATGCAGCACCCTACCTACTGCTGAAGTCTCAGTTTTGTAAATTTAATTTGTGTTAATTTCCTTTTTCTTCTTCAATAAGTTGATATGATATACTTTTTTGAGATTCTTGAACTCTGAAAGTTGCATACAATGATTCCCTTTTGGGCGAATATACTTATTTAAACGACAATGATATGACTCGTAGCCATCTTTCATTCTTTCTTGCACTTTTGTCCCTGATTTCATAATTGATTAAAATGAATAAATTACTGCATTAACATTCATTTGTGCTGCATAGCTTAGTTCACTATGTATGTTTTCAATGAACATGTTAATAAAAAGTTACATATTCTTCATGTAGAAGTAGTCCATAAGCACCATATAGTTTCAAATAGTTTAAATTATTTCCTTGCTAATTACCTCTCTGAATCCTTATTACATTCTGAACCTTCTTTTATTCTTGCTTCACTATTCTTTTCGTTTGTATGTGGGAGTATATATTTTTTATAAGTTGTATGAGATTTCATTGTTTAAATACTT
This sequence comes from Hedera helix, assembly GCA_947179155.2. Classification (NCBI taxonomy): domain Eukaryota; kingdom Viridiplantae; phylum Streptophyta; class Magnoliopsida; order Apiales; family Araliaceae; genus Hedera; species Hedera helix. The sequence goes on from OX359281.1 coordinate 36,383,499, forward strand.
TGGTTAGTCATTTTAGTTCGTAGATTGATACTTTAATGGGTCTATCTGCCATTTGTAAATTTTTCTTCCTTTGTATTTCTGCAGGCAATGTTTGAAGGGATTCTTGTTGATATACCATTCGCAACATTTTTCTTGAGCAAATTAAAGCAAAAGTATGTGAAATATTAATTTATTTTTAAGCATCTCTACCCTTTTTTTAATTGTATGTTGCTATCCGTTCCATCTTTATTTGTGAATCCTTTGTCATTTATTACAAGTTTGTCATTCACAAATGCACTGATAATCCATCCTTTAAAATTGTTTCGTCCAGGAAACTCTGTAAACCATGTAAACTAAAAATGTAGGGCCAAGGAAGAAATTAATATTTTGTTGAGAAGGCAAAAGTCTGCGCCTAGTTTTTGATAGATAAATAAAGAGCACCCTGGGGCAAATCCTCCACAGATCTGGAGCAAGTCCAGTCCTCGAATACTGGTCTTTCCGGGTCTGATTGTGGCCATTGTGGATGTTTTGGGCAAGTTTAGCCTGGAAGCCTAATTGTAATTACTTCTGGATAAATCTCTATATGAGAAGGTATAGTGATTTTGGTTGAGCGCATTGTTTTTTCTTTGTTTCCCTCATCTCTCCATACTCCGTGTGTACATGGGTTTGCACCCTTTTTGGTGCTTATTCTTATTTATAGAAAAGTAGCATTAGTGGTCATGTGAATTTAAAAACCTGGGTTAACTAAATTACCGGGGGTAGAAAAAATTAGGTCAACTTCATGAAGCCTAGGATCATAGTATTTTCTTCTCTCTTCTCTATCATTCTATCTGTCCATGTCTCTCACACATAAACACATGCACATATGGTGGACTATCTTTTAGTTCCAATGACAAGTCCCTTCAGGGAGCCAAATGCCTATGATCGTTCGTTGTTCACTTCAACTAGTTTTTTTATATTAATTATTTTTTTCTTCAGGTACAACTATTTGAATGACTTACCTTCCTTGGATCCAGAATTATATCGCCACCTTATCTTCTTAAAGGTTACTCTTCTTCTTTTACCTCTCCCTGCCTCTATGTTATATCTCACGGTGAATGCTTATGCTTTGTCTGGCTCGCAAGTGGCAGCAAGAAAAAAATATTAAAAGGTTCCATTTTTTCTTAATTTGATTTAGCTGAGGTAGGAATGTCGACAAAATATATTATTTCATTTTTCTATTTACAGCATTATGAGGCTGACATATCAGAGTTGGAATTGTACTTTGTTATTGTTAATAATGAATATGGGGAGCAAACAGTAGATGAGCTCCTACCTGGAGGAAAAAATTTACGTGTTACTAATGAGAATGTCATCACATTTATTCATCTTGTAGCCAACCATCGTCTAAATTTCCAGGTTATATGGCTCTACTATTTTTATCAAGTTTCTTTTTGATCTTTATCATCCCTTACAGATTCATGATGTAAATATGAGCTAGTATCATTTTCAGATACGTCAACAAAGTTCTCATTTCTTGAGGGGGTTCCAACAGCTTATACAGAAAAATTGGATTGACATGTTTAACGAGCATGAACTTCAGGTAATGTGATCTGTTGTAGGATGATATTAAATGTTACATATTGTCAGTTGATTTTATTGTTACAGATGGTTCCCCTCTCATCCCCTAACACGGATGTACTGGGTAAAAAGAAATATTTATTGTTGAAGAAGGTAACATATATTGTTATACCCATAATATTTCATATTTTTAGCATGGTTGCTTATAACATGCTATCAGGATGATTTTGTATCCAAGATTATCAAGTTTCCTAGTTCTTAACGTGGTTGGCACATTCGTAGAGGCCTCACATTTACAAGACAGCTGAGATATGTCGATGCATTAATCTCTAAAGTTTAAACCTTCATTGTAGTCGGTTGTTAACAAGGGAAGCTACAAGTTATGCAAAAAAAATACAGGAATAACTGTATTGCCATTGGAGAATTTGGACACCTCAACCAAGTGCCATACATAGCTGGTTTGATTTGCATTTATTATGTGTCCTCATGGAACCTTGGCATCAAATCTACGTACACTTGAAGTGAAATAAATTAACAAATTTGTGAAAGCAGTTCAAATTATATAGCTCAGGTAGGTTTGGTTTCAGACTAACCACAACTCAAAAGCTAATTCATGTCCATGTCTGCTAATCCATGTCCCCATGTCTATGTTGCATTTGTGCTTTATTGAATATGTTCTGACTTTTTTTGACATCCTCCGCCTCCTTTTCCATTTCTCTTTGCTTTTTACCCAGCTGCTGATATCAGGGTCAGTTGATGGTTTTGATGTTGACGATCTTCGGTCTCATACAAATTATGCGGGTGGCTATCATAGTGTAAGTTCTTTGTTTTAGTCTGAAGGCTACTTTAGGATTTAGCAGCAGTTTCCTCCGCACCAATATTAACTCAGTTTATGATTTCAGTTATACTAATATCATATGCTTTTAAGACAACCATCCTTTTTTTTATTTCCTGTACCAATATTATTACCTTTCGGTAAAATGGAGAAATGAGGAGTACTTGCAATTAGCAGTTTCCTTAGGATCTATAGTGTTCTTATCCCATAAATATCCTACTGGACTTCATACCTGATTTCAAACCTCTATGTCTTACCATCCTATTCACTGCTATTTGGTTCAAAATAAGTATTTCTAAGTAATTGTTGAACTGATGTACTTGAAAGAGCATTAGTTTATCAATATTTCTACTTCGGGATCTTATCTATTTCTACTTTGAGCTTTTACGCAGTTGCAGGGATGCTAACCTTTTCTTTTGTCAGGAGCACTATGTCATTGATATGTTCTGGGAAGTTCTAAAAAACTTTTCCATGGAAAACCAGAGAAAGTTTTTGAAGTAAGTTAAAAATTCTATATCCTAAACCAGCTTCTTTTGGGCTAAAAAAAGGTTGTTTTGTTCATATAATCTATATCCTAAACTAGTTCAGTGCTATTTGCATATAATCTAGCTGTCAATTCCCTTAGGATTGCAAAATTGCATTTGAGAATTTTTCCTTTACAGCATTGTTTGCTTCTTATCATGTACATCTTCGTTTTGTTACTTTCGTAATAACTTCCTTCTTCCATCTCTCTCTCTCTCTCTCTTTCTCTCTCTCTCTGTGACGGTGATTAATTTTATCCTTATACTCGTGCATAAAATCATGATAAATGAGAATACAAAGCAAGGTTTGGATAGTAAAAGTGGCACATAGATGGGGCCTTACATTACTATTTGTGGGTTGTCTTTGCTCCAAAAAGAGGAAAATGACTGAAACATATTTTATCCTGAGGTATCAAATTTGACCTTTTGTTTTCAGGGATGAAAGGGACTGCAATCTGGTATCTAGTGTATATGTGAATTTCAAGCTCACATTTTAAAGAGCTTGTAGTGTTCCTTTTTACCTATAACTAGGCATAAATGCTGTGGAAAACTGCAAAATTTATGAATTTACATTACTTTAAGCTGCTTCAGCTGCTCTTTTGTGTTACTCTTTACAATCCATTTATCAGAGTACGTATGATGTCAACCCTTTTTTTGGGCTACTTTTAAGTCCTTGTTATCACAAGGTAATACAACCATGGGGCAGGGGAATTCGAACCCCAGACCTTTGCTATGCAAAGTCTGGGTGATACCAACTCAACTCACGGCTGGTAGTCGTAAGATGTCAACCCTAGATTGTGTACTAATACAGTAATGTTAGCTCCCTTACCTCCAATTTCACTTATCTTGATTCAAATTTTAAGAGAATTTGTAAGTTGTCAACATATAAAACACAACCCAACTGTGTGGTCTTTGGCAATTTATGCTATGCATACTAAATGTGATGGGAATCACATTTTTATTTATTTATTTATGGACTTAATATATTTATTTATTTATGGAATTGTTTTAATTTTAGGAGATAGTATTTTATTTCAATTAGTTAGGGTATTTTTGTCTTTAAATATTTTTGAGATTTATGGTTTGTGTCTTATTTAAACACTGGTGTATTCTCAGATTTTACAGATTGTTATTGAGAATTGCTTTGACCTAATTTATCTCAGAGATAATTGTTTTTACAGGGTTAATAGACGTAGAGAATCCTAAACTCCTAATGATTTACGCACAGAGCTAAATTCTAGGTTTTTGTTATGTTAATTGCTACTGAAACATTCTCAAAAATACGTCTTAAATTCTAGGTTTTTATGATGAAAGTGACCGAAAACACTACCTTATCCTTATTAATTATACATGTGGTCATAGATATTTGAAATCTGAGTAAAAAGAGCTTAGATGAGATATTATTTATGCACAACACAACCTTGAAAATTTGCAACATCAATATCAAGATGAACAAAGAAAAGCTTAAACAAGGAAACGTCAACAAGTTGAAACAAAAGAATATAGAAAGGCAATATATGATATTGTGTGTATATGTTCTTCTATGAAAGATGAAATCTCTTGCCTAAAAGATGATCTTATTGACCTGCTGACACATTCGAGTAGAGAAAGAGCAGTAGAAAGAAAACGAGGATGTTCATAATTTTAGGGTTACAGACAGCTGTGACTCTTCCATGAAAATTCTTGAAGCTCTAAAAGTTGAACCAAAAATTGTGTGAATAACCACTTGAGAAAAATGTTTAAGTTGCTTTTGAATTGTTCGTTACCGAAGAGAGGACGGTGCGAGAAGTTGATCCAATCCAAGTTAATAACGTTGAATTCATCATTCTGGTTAATCTACTTCAATGACCTTTGAATGTAAAAACGATGCTCTAATCAATTATCTTCCCAACAATTTTTAAGTCTTATAGTGTAAAGATATTGTCAATAGTGTTTCAAAATGTTCTTTCGGTGGAGAGGAGTTCATGGATTATTCTATTATGTTATAAAACTCGAGGTCGAGTTTTTTTCAACAAGGAGCGAAATGACGAGAATCACGTTTATATTTATTTATTTATGGACTTAATGTATTTATTTATTTATGGACTTGTTTTAATTTTAGGACATAGTTGGTATTTTATTTCAATTAGTTAGGGTATTTTTGTCTTTAAATATTTTTGAGAATTAGGGTTTGTGCCCTATTTAAATTACGATTTGTGTCCATTTAAACACCGGTGTATTCTCATATTTTACAGGTTATTATTGAGAATTGCTTTGACCAAATTTATCGTAGAGATAATTGTTTTTCTAGGGTTAATAGACGTAAAGTTAAAATCTTAAATCTAGTGATTTACGTGTAGAGCTAAATCCTAGGTTTTTGTCTATTAATTGCTACTGAAACATTCTTAAAAATTCGTCCTACATCAAAATGCATCCTTGGTTGCTACATTGAAGTAGATCTTGAATGTTTAAAAATTTTCCTAATCATGATTTCTGTTATCTTTCTAAAAGTTTCCCTTTTCTTTTTTTTTTCCTTCCTTTTTTTTAATTTATTTGTCTTTTTTAAACTTTCCTTTCGTGTCATGTACTTTTATCACTTCTTCAATTGTATACAAGTTATATATATATATATATATATATATATATATATATATATATATATATATATATATATATATATATATCGTCTCTATGACATTGAAGGTGCTTTATTTTATCTTGCCACCTCAACTGGACTATATTTTATATACATTAGCTACCTGAAAGGAAAGTATCCTCTTTTGTCCCTTCTCATTTAACAGGTTTGTGACGGGCTGCTCTAGGGGACCTCTACTTGGATTTAGACATTTGGAGCCTTTATTCTGCATACAGAGGTAATAGCCTCTCTTGTGCTCCTGTCATATGATTCTATGATGTCTCACATTAAGTGTCTGTGATATTGCGTCTTAATTACTCAGCTCCATGAAAATTGATTTTTTGTTCTCACAGGGCTGCCGGTGATGCGTCTGAAGAAGCTCTTGTCCGATTACCAACATCTGCTACTTGTATGAATCTCTTAAAGCTTCCCGCATATAGAAGGTTTACCCAAATTCTTGTATGCTTCTCTAAATTTTATTCTTGATTCCAAAATTTCTTTCCAAAGGTATGACTGATGAGTTGTATCATATGGAGTACTGAGTAGCTTTAAGTTAGGTATCTTGAGCTATACCTCAAGTTAGTATATGAATTTAGTGTTTCTTCCAGCTCCATCTTGGGAGTTGACCTGTATTGTCTTGTAGCATAAATGAACTGTAGTCCTCAAGCATTGTTGTCAAATGCGTGCATAGATGCACTTCTAGGCTCAAGGCACAAAAAGGCTCTCTTGTGTCTCTTGCCATAGCCAATGTGTGGTGCAGCGCATTCAGTGGGGTCCACGCCTTGTGCACCCTGGTGCATGGCACAAAGCTGTGCTTACTGCTTAGGTGTGCCTGATTGAAGATATACAAAAAAAGCCTATCAAGTTTGAACTAGGTTAACTAAATTTATTTCATCAGTACTTGGAAGTTGCATACCATTGGCTAAAAGGGTTGACCAAAGTCATCAAAGAAAAATAAAGCCTCTGATAGAGATATTCAGAATCTATACGCTAGTTCTCTCTGTTCCTCTTAAGATGCTTTCTTTAAAAAATAATAGTAATAATAAAAATTCCTCACTAATCAACTACATCCAAAAATGACCAGTATCCTATTTTTCAAAAATATTTTCCTCGTACTCATTCCCTTGTTTCTTTTTCATCTTCCGCTTTGTTTTTGTCTTCTAATTCTCCATGTTTTTGTCCCATCATGTTTTTTCTTTGAATTTGGTCTTTCAAATCTATTATTTCAGAAATTGCTTTACATTATATTATTTTGCATTTTTTAAAGTTGTGCAATTTATTGGAATCGATCTTGTGTGTCTTGCCTTGCCTTTTGCTTGAGGATACACCTTGGTGCAATGTTATCCTAATCGCAGTTCGATATGGTGTGGAAAGGAAACGAGAACGAAAAATGTCACATGTTATGGTATGGAATACAGTAGGGGTAGGTTTAGTCAGGTCATTTAATACAAATACGATTATGCTAGACATGGTACGTTATGATAACTTAAAGATATAATTAAATATGGTTAAATTAGTGTTGCAATATGCACATTTTCAAAAAGCTACACTATGTTACCCTTATTCGACGCCCACAAGGACACTTGATGACGCTAGTTGATATTTTTTAGAGTTTTTCTTATAATTTATAAGGGTTTGATCGGGCGTTTTAGATTTATCTAGGTGATAACTAAACTAATAGATATTCTAGATATTTTGGAGGAATGTTATAGATACGTGATCTTACTCTTCTATTAGATTTGATCCTAGCCATTGTTTGTGCCCTTTATTCGCAAAATCATAAGACATAGCTGTAATCATTCTTGTGAAATAAAATTTTCAGTCCTTGTTAGTAAATAGGAAAAGAAGTTTTAGATCTCTAAATATAATGTTTCGTTACGAAAGTGTTTCATATTTTGGAATGTTCGAACTAAAACTTTCAGTCCTTGTTTGTAAATAGGAAAAGAAGTTTTAGATCTCAAAATATAATGTTTTGTTACGAAAGTGTTTCATATTTTGGAATGCTCGAACCAAAACGCAATTCGCTAACATGGGACTTGGTCTTAAAGAAAACCCAATTAATTGCAATATCATTGTTTAAAGACTAAAATCTTTTTAAATTAATGTGTATGATGAAGTATCCTCATTGGGGCTAAATTGTACCTGCCTTCTTGATATAGATTTAGTTCTATCTAAAGTTGCATTCCCGTAACTAACCCCCGTATAAGAAGGGCTCTACACATTACTCAATCACAGAGTATGGAAAAACAAGTTTGTTGACATGATACATGGATGATAATCATATACGTCTTGAATGAGATCGATGATGTAACATTTGCTAATGATATTTACTATAACTTGGGAAGCCAAGCTCGAATGTTGCTAAAATAGGAGTTTAGGGAGGCTAAAGCTTAACGAGTTAAAGATACGTAGATAGAGAATTGAATGAATAAAGATATTAATTTTAAGAAAAAGTAGAATTGAAAATTCAATAATTAGGAAAATTTTGAAAAAGTAACTCCTCTTCTGGAAATTATGCCTATTGGACAGATTGGAGATGATGCTAGCTGCGAAACCAAAATCAAATGGATAAGTGAGATATAATTGCTACATTTTGTTTGATCAATGTACAAGTGTGACCAACATCCTGACCAAATTATCAGGACACTTTTAAAAGATTTATTATGCATATGAAAGCAATGCTGCTGAATGCGTTTCAACAATGTCTTAAGTTTGTCTACCTTGAAACTTTTTTTTGTCAAATTATTGGAATTGCATCAAGTTCTTACCTTTTATTGAACTCTTTCTTCCTTTCAAACTTTGTTTACTGAATGAAATTGTTTTGTGATACAGCATGGAACAAATGGAGCAGAAACTGTTGTACTCTATAAATGCCAATGCTGGCTTCGATTTAAGTTGATAGAGTTTCCCATCTTTCAAGTCCTGCTACATTTAATACTATTCAGTTTCATATGGAGTGCATCAACTTCCGTGACAGAGTCAACATAGAGGTTGGTTCATGAAAAGTGTCCATATTCCCACTTTGTTGAGCCCAAGCTGTATATAGAACAACTGCTGAACACGTTGACAGGGGATGGAGGAAGAAAAAATGTAGATATATAAAAATGGCCTGCAAGGATAGATGTATATATATAGGGTAATCTCAAATGTATACCATCTTTTCATAGGTTAGTAATACAAATGTATGACCAACAATATACAACAATATAAGCTTACTGTAGTTCAGTTTACTTGTGCATTTGTTAATCTTATTTATAAAATAACAAACTATTATTTAATATGCACATGCGTAGAAATGCCCTGTTGTAACGGGATCTAGGTGTATGGTCATTGGTTACTCTCCCCCTTCGTTTTTGTTTTTTCTTTGAAGCCAAATATAATCTAAATCATTGGCTTGATATCTGTATATGGATCATTATATAGACTGCATAATTTGGTCATCAGATTTAAAACTTTTATTCTATTGTTGCTCTATTTCTTCACTCTATAAATCTGTGCGCTGTTCATGTCTTTCTTTCCACTTATTCACATTGTTTAGTGACAGCTCCCCAATCTTGAACTCTTGGGGCTTTCTAGGGGTCATTCTTTTTGAAGGTTTTTTCTTTTCTTTTCATTTATTTATGTTTATACTATAAGAGTGCTTCATTACATAACTTTTGGTTTTGGAGTCAGAGCTGCAATATGATACTCCATTACATGGTTGTGAAACTCAAACTGGATCGGCGGTTGTACCACTTAAAATTAGAATTGGTCAACACTTTGTTTGGCTCGGTTGAACCATTTTGGTCAAAATTTAGATTGAACCGGTCGAATTAGTTGTTTAACCAGTAAAATCGGTTAAGTCCAGTGAATCGATTTTTAAGTATTTTTTAATATTTTTTTATAAAAAAAAATTAATTTTAAAATTAAATATTTTTAGTAATATAGTAACATAATTTTACTATATTTTAACTTATAAAAATTAGATTTTTAAAATTTTATTAATAATATATTTGTTTAATGTATTTATAACATTGTCGTTTCAATAACGGTTCGACTATCGGTTGAACCAATTCATTCGACCACTGGTTGAATCAATAATTTATCTATTCGGTAATTTTTACCGACCACTGATTGAATTAATAATTCATCTATCTTACTGGTTTGATGACCGGTCCAGATTTAAAAGCCGGGGATGGCTCCAATTGGACTAAAATAGATAAAGGATGTTCAAAGTTGGTGATGTTGCAGTAGCAATTCTATAACCTTCTCCAGCTCCAGAACGAATGTAATGATTCTGGTGTTTTTTCCCTATTTTTTGTATTTTAAGAAACAAAACACATTTCGTGAAGGTGCTTGTTAAAGTTTAATTTTAGTTGTGGGTCAATGAAGAATTTCATGTTTTTCATTCTATTTGGGATACACGGAGTTCTCTATTCATGTGGCTCCAAAATGAGAGAATCACATTTACAAGGGTAATGCATGTTTTTTTAGATGCCATGTTTCTGATTTTGTTTAACGCTTGAAAGTTTTAAGCTGGAAAATGCCTCATTTGATCTTTTTATAAGCAACTAAAAATAAACACAAAGTAACAAACAAACGTGTCGTTTAATAAACTAGAAAGTACCTAAGGTGGATCCTGTTAATAACGTGCTGCTTCCACAGACAAACGTGTCATTAAATAAAACAAATCAATTGTATAGACTGTATATAGCAGACTGCAAAGAAAAGTATAGCAAAGACCAAGGAAGAAGACCAGTCCGGTATGAAGATATATTGCAGCAAGATGGAATGTATAATCTATTTATACTTTGGAGAATGATACAAAAACTTTGCTGAAAAACCCCAGACAGAGAGGGCGGGGGGAGGATAGGAAAAATCGCAAGACTGTTCATCTTCATTAATCTTCAGCTGGCGGAATATCACTCAAATCCAAACCTTCTGCAGGCAAGTCCGAAGCAAGTGGACCCAGGATCCCATCGGAGTTGAGAGTCAATCCACTCTGCAAAGTGCACAGTTAGGAATGGACAATTAGATTGAACATGATTGGCTGAGCACCTTATAACACACACAATGTTCTAAAAAACACTAGGCGGGAGGAGGGCAGTTGGGGGGTCCTAGCAGCTAGAGGGCCTTGGCGGAATTTTTAATTCTAAGTCAATTTTAATATTTTATCTTATATTTATTTAAACAAAATAATAATATAAAACAAAACAATCTATAATAAAGATAATAAAGGGATTTGCTTAAAGTTCAAACATATATATATATATATTGTTAATGTCAAAATTCAAACACAAACATGCAATTGTTCGAAATTCAAATACAAACAAATAATAAAAAATACAAACTAATAGTCCTTATTTTCCTCTATATCTTTAACTCTTCTTCTCCATATCCTTCCAAGATAATGTCCCCATCGGAGTCACACTTGTACTCCTCATCTCCCTCTTCCTCCGTGTCATCGTCAAACAAAAAATATTCTTCATAGAGTTCTCTTACTCCAATATTTCTACTACTTCTTCTGAGCTCTAGCACGCTATACCCTCTGAATGTTTTACCAACCGCCTCCCAAGTAAGGCCCGAGACTCCGAACAGCCCTCAACTTCATCATCCACTCCCACGACGTCGTTTTGTAGTTTAGTTATTTATAAAAAAATAAAAAATGACAGCCCTAATTTCTCCGCCTAGACCCTACCTATTTTTCTGGAGAGATTTTTTCCCGTCTTGAGCCTAGGCTAGGCTCCAGGAGACCTAGCGCCTTGGCGGCCGCCTAGGCTGCTTTTTAGAACACTGAACACTCATGGGCAGTAAACCCTTTACTTTTTATGTATAAGGATATACAAGCTCAGATACAAATATAAAGGCTAAATTGTTACAACATAATAATATCGTATACCTTGAAATGTGATAATTTTTTTCTTAGTCTTTGCAGTTTAATATTGAATAAAAACATCCAAAACATTTTACGTCTAATCGTGTCTTGTAGAAACCTTAATATTCAGTTGGGGGGAGGATGGGTTGGAGAGACGGGAAAGAGTACGACTGACCGTTGCATAATATCCTTGCTATATGGTCACCGCTATATATTTAGTCCCGGGAGATGGAGGAATACAAAAGCAAAAAGGAGAAGAAATGCTTTCAAAATTCTTTGCATTCTTGATGTTTCCAAGGATTTAATTGGAGAACTCGTCAATCAGAGAAGTCAGTAGGCTTCTGAGGTGCACAATTTTTTAGCAAGGGTAGCAATAAGGAGGGCAAAGCACCAAATCACAGAAACTTCGATTGTGGTAGCTTTTCCGTTTACCATCTTTCTTATTTGAGCTGGAAGACATATTGATGCAAAACCAACTTAATAAATCAAATGCATACCTCAGGCTGAAATCTCAGCATGTCAGCACGAGCCATGGCTTCTGCTTGAGCAATTCTCTGCCTGAACGTCTGGGCCATCTCCTCTGCCTGTTAGAATAGAGTAGCAAGCACTTCATACTATGTTTGTTCAACTTAATGGACCAGAAAATAAAAGATGTACCATTGACATATTTCTAAAGCAAGAAAGGTCAAGACAATAACATCCAAGCATAATCTATGAAGGGCACACCAGGTAATTGAAACATTGAAACCCTTGTCAACAATAATAAGGTCTGACATAATAATAATCCAAAACTATATATATAATCAGAGTACGATTCTTTGAAGATAAAAAGACTTACTGAGGCCTTTTCCTATTAATACATATAGCGAGGCCTTCGAAAGAATTACCTTCTCAAAAACTAGCTTTGGATTGCGAATCATGTCCCCAGGAGTCGGTTCTAATTTTTTAGTAGAGAGACTAACACGGCCTCTCTCACGATCGTGGCTCAATATCATGACCTACAGACAGAATAAGTGATGGTAACTTTAGAAAGAGCAGAGTTTTCAGCCACTGACTAGCATCATATACAGAGTTACTGTAGTCATACCTTGAGAGTGTCACCAGGCTGAAGGACTGTTGCGATATCTGAGACACGATCATGACTGATCTGACTAACGTGAAGAAGCCCATTAATTCCACCAATATCAATGAAAGCACCATAAAGTTTCAAGCTCTGCACAGTTCCAGTGACGACTGACCCAATTCCAAGCTGGGCCTGGCTGTCAGCCATGGCCTTGCGGTTACTGAGAACAAGTCTAGATTGTTCCTCATCTACCTCGACAAACTTTAGCGGAATATCCTTCTCAATAAGCTCTTCTGCAACTGATTTCTGACACATAAATGAGTACTAATGAGAAATGACTTTGAAGTTTAAAGTATATTTAGCGCTATAATTTAATGGAGTCTACAAATTAATCTAGAAGGAAGCTGAGTGCAGATGTAAAGTTAGAAGAGATTGACGACTTCATTTATATCTGATATCCCTATCAAACTTGTCAAGTAACTTGCATGTGTTATCCGTGATATGTCATAATCTATCAGCTTATTCAATTCTAGGCATATACAAATCGCAATCGATGCTTTGACAATGTGCATCAGACAATCGTTTAAAAAACAACCTCAAAGTTAAACGGATCCCTAAATCCCCCTTTTAGTAAAAAATGAAAATAAGTGAAAACTTACAAAGTTGGGCATCAAGTATACTACAACAAAATTGCTTTTGCTATCAACATTATACTACAAAACGAGCATTGATGTCTACGCCCTAATTGTTCACAGTATTAGCCAGTATATATTCAATGCAAACACCAAGCCATCTATTTGGATTCTTTCATCAAGATTCAAGATATATAAAACTTTTCCTTGCCTAATATTAGTATATTATTTTTCTCGCGCAGAAAGGGCCATATCTCAGCTACAGAAAGTTTGAAATCGTAAACCGAAAAGGGAAAAGAGTAAGAGCCACACGTTCAATGACATATCAAATTGGCACACATGATAAGGGGCTCAAACTTCTTGTATTGGAAAGCAAAAGAAAAGTGAAGGAGAGTACAAGGGGATTGTTTTTTACTTCCTCACAAAGACAGTTGTAATTTATTGGCACTTTCAAAGAATCCGAATCCTTCAACAAACTACAATGGGGCAGACCAAATTGTATCACTGCAAGGATATGTCAACAAAATATCGAAATTTCGACATGCATAAAAACTACATGTGCGTTGCGAACTTCAAACAGAAAAAAGATAATCTATTGAAAGTATCAAGCCAGGTTGAAGAAAAAACCGTTGATATTTGTGAGAAGGGAACAAATCCGCGAAGGCCCTCAACCACTGCCACAACTCCACCCTTGTTTGCACCAACAACCTGCACATGTCAACCAGCACAATGAGAAAATAGAAGACTTCCAAGTTAAAGAAATGCAAAAGGATAATACTATTTTGATAATTTATACTTGATGCAAAATAGTACTAGATTTCAACAGAAAGTAGATAAAACACAGAAACACGGTCTTAAAAGTAAACAGTTGCATCAAGTAATTACACCAAAAAACATTTGATCAATGGGAACATAAAAAAGATAATTATCACAACTGACAGCATTATAGAAGCCTGATTTGACTTAATGGACTGAGGAATCATAGTCTAATATCTAATCACTGACAGAAGTAGGAAAAAATGGAACCCAATTGTTGGCATCAGAATACATACCTTACCCTTGACAACAACATCTTCAGCTTGAAGCTGTCTACATCTTTCCCATGCAAGGTCATACTGAATGGACCGTAAGCTCAAGATTAAACTATCATCAGCTTCATTTTCACCAATAATTACAAACTCCTCGCGCAAACCAGGAACTATTCCTGCCTCTTCCACATGCTTTATAGCATGAATGGAAGCTTCCTGAACAGGCAAGTAAGCCGAAGATTTTGCAGTTATGTCTACTAGTGCTCCATTAGCGTCTGTATTGAATACCATTCCTGTGACCTAGTAACAGGTAGGCAAGTAATATTAAACTGTTCTTGATCAAAAGTCGAACCAAACATGATAAAATCATAATTAATGCAATCTAATCGATTTTATTTTATTTTTATCAATACAAATATAAAATCAACCGAATTTCAAAAATACGCAGATGTAATTATACTAAACTTTGAATAGATTCCAGAAATTTCAAACACTTTAAACATAGACAGAGTGCACTGTAGAATTCAAGCATAAAGAGTTCATTTATGTCGTATTGTGTTTTTTTCTTGCAGTAGCCTTAGCAAATCACACAAACACCAGTTGAAATGGCAAAGAAGTAAAATTTCAGAAGATATATTTCTAGTTTGAAAAGGGTTTGTTCTATGTTTTAAGTTTCTTTGATTATCAACAAGTGAAACTTGGATTCTGTAAATTTAAGCTCTTTCCTTTTCGCTAGTTTAATCAGCCACCTAACAACTCTCCTGCATTAAAAGTTCTAAATCATATTCCATAAAAGTTAATTTCAGAGTTCAGCCAAATTACATACAAACTCAACAACTATTTCAGATAAACGCCCAATTAAGCTCATAATCACTAATTTATCAGTATGCCTTTAAAGTGCAGGCTAATTTAGAAGGTAGAAACCAAAAAAAGTATTTTTATCGATAACTTTATAGTACATAGATATACTAATTCACATATAAAGCTTCATTTAAGGCCAAACTCGCTTACTAATTCTTCTTATAATTGTAAATAAATCAATAAAATACGTAAAATAAACACTAACCTTGGTGCCAATTTCGGAATTAAAGTCATACTGCTGGATGGCAGTGTGAAAATCATCAATGGTGAAGGAAACACCTTCCATGGGGGCAGTACGGCATCTCTCGTAAGCATCTTCAAACATTTCTTTGAGCTTCGTTCTTTCTTTGGTCTCCGCATTTGATATCGCCACCGCAGCTTTTACTATAAATGGCTTTTGAGAAGAGGTGCTGGTGTTGTTGTAAGCTTTTCTGGAGAGACGATAATTTGAGAGGGATGGGCATCTCAGGGTGCCAATTTGCTGTGCAAGAGACGCCATTTTTCTTTTATCCTTTTTGTTATTGAGATATAAAGAGAGCGAGGGGATTTTGTTTCTGGTTATTCCATTGATTTCTCAGATAAGATGGAGTTCGAAGAGAGAACTGAGAAGTAAAGGGAAAGTGGGACCCGGTTCCACGAGCTGCTCCTAGTTGGGCTGATAAGTATTGGGCTTTAGGGATGAATCTACCACAGGGGTGTTTGCAGCCCGTTATAATCTACTATTATTTTTATAAATATAAGTGAAGAAGCTATAACTATAAAAATTTACGTTGAATTTATTATAATATCTAATTTTTATATGTTTGAAAATATAAATAAATATGTTTAATTTTATTTTTAAAATTGATCAATTTAATTAAAAAAATTAGAATAAGTCAATTTTTGAAGGACGGATAAAGTACTCAGTACTATATATATATTAAAATGCTATAATTTTACAAGAAAAATTATTTCTCAAAATTTTCCTCAAGTGATATCAAATAAATGTAAAAGGAGGTATGATCCCATTTAAAGGAAGGTGTATTTAATTGGACAAAAAGTATCAAGATAAGACAATTATTTTTAGTTGGACACATGCTCTTAATAATTCATATTTTTGTTTTTCGCCTTATTTTAATGACAATAGTACATTTATTAAAATATATATATATATATATATATAAGGCATATCTTAGCTAAGTTTGACTAAAACTGTTTAATAAATTTTAGTAAAACGACGTAGTTTTATCCTTAGGATTAAATTTTTTATTTTTAAATTTTATATAAAAAAAAATTAATTATAATTTGACTTAATGATTAAAATAACCAATGAATTATATACTTTTTTAATTATTTATCAATTTAACTAATATGATATTTTTATTACGTCTAAACTATTAAATTCTTAAAATTTTCTCAAAATACCTAAATTTGATCATATGTTAAACCATAATTACTTACTAGCTTATGTGGCAGTGGAAGTAAAATTTAGAATAAAAAAAATGAAATGGATTATCTAACATTATTATATGTATTATGTGGTAAAATATTGCTAAATAGACTAAATTGACAAAAAAATAAAAGTATTTAAACTTGAAAATTTTAATTAATTTAGTATAGAAAAATCAATTAAATAAATTGAACAAAGGACAAAATATTAATTGTGACGTCCTCAAATTTGGGTCTACACAGTCCAATTTGAGTCGTAAAAAATACGTGATAACTATTACAAAATAGTATATAGTATAAAAATACAGAGCTCAATAATACACAAGTAAGTCTTCACTACTATTATTACACTATTTTATAATATGTGAAGACTACTACAGTTATCACTCGAATCTTCACTCCATTCTCTAGCTAGACTTAGCTACTCTCTCATTTCCTGAAGAACAATCAAACAAACGAAAAGGTGAGCTCAATTAACCTAGTAAAAAAATATCACTACTAAGATAACAATGAGTAAATTATCATTAGCTTTCAACAGTTGAGTTATTGATTGAATATAATAAACAATAAATTTTAGATCAATAATATCAATAAAATGAGCGATTCATTAAAAGAATCATGTAGATTATGATGTCCACTAACTTCTCTTTTTAAGAAAAATGTAAGACCCCGAATTTTATGAAATACAAAATTTAATTTTTCTTCATATATATATTTTTTTGAAACAGTAAGTGGTTAAATCGATAAAGTTAAAAGTTAAGGATGTTATGTGCAAATTTTATTTTGTCGGACAATATTCGCTTTGTCGGGGAATATTCGTTTGGTTGGGGAATATTCGTTTGGTCGGGGAATATTCGTGTCGTACGACGGCGCCGAAATAACAAATTATTGGTGGACCCCACAACGGAATATTTGTCGGATATAGAAAACGACAGAAATAATCTTTTTAAATAAAAATAGTCAACGGAACTGTTAAAATACCGGTGATAAAAGAATAGTAGCATACGGTAGTTTTTGGTATTTTCTGTAGCACACGGTACTCTATAGTAACACACGGTATTGCATAGTGTCTCATATTATTGGTCTGATAATTGACACCGTAACTGTTACGCATCATTTCATCGATAATTGTCACTGCATAATATTTTATATTATCAATTCAATAATTGTTGTTACACAGTATTTTGCATTATTGATTTAATAATTATCATTACACTGTATTTCATATCATTGAATCAATAATTGTTGATGCACTGTAGTTAAAAATTATTGAACCTAATAATTGGCATAGTAGTTGTTGCATTATTATGAATTATTACTATGGTAGTATTATTTGGTAATTTGATTATTATAATATATTCATAAAGTTGTTTGTTTTATTAGACAATATAATATATAAAGTTATTTGTTTTATTAGAAAAATATTATTATATTCAGAAGTTACTATGCAAGTTACTGTGCAAGTTACTGTGCCAAATTTGAATTCGTTGAATTCGTCTGCGCAGAGGCTGCGCAGCCTCTTCTGCCGATTTCAACATTGGCGTGCTGCCAACAACCGCGCATAGTACCATTTTTCTCCTATAAATAGCTTGTTCAGCTGAATAAAAAAATCACACCTAAAACATAAAATTTTTCTATAAGAATTTTATGAGTTTTCTCTGAGAATAGTGAGGTTATTTTGAGAGTTTGAAAGCCAAAAGGAGTGCAGAAAATTTTCAAGTAAGTCTTTTATTAAAGAGTAGTAATTTCATAAATTCCTATATTTCACGGTATCCACAAATCTTCCTTTAGAATACTCTTCTTTGAGAAGATTCATTTTTAAAAGCTTTCTTTGGAAGATTTATTTTAGAATATTATTTTAAAAACTATTTTAAAGTAGTTATATTATACTACAAAAATTATGTTAAATATATATAATTTTGATAGTTCATATTATACGAGTTATCATATACTTTGAAAGTTATATATTGTAATTACTAATTTTATTATAAATATATAGGTTGATCAACCTCATTTAAATCAATATCCAGTCACGTGTTAAGGTAAGGAATTTCATTTTCTTTCATACTCTTAAACTTACTACGGTAAGGAATATTATTCTTTTCACACTCTTAAATTTACTGTGGTAAGGAATATTATCTTCTTTCATATTCTAACTTACTACGGTAAGGGGTATCATTCTTTGCATCATCATAAATGGATATTATTTTCTTTCTTACTTGAAGGGATTATCATTCTTTGATTCTCGAAAATAATATCGTTTCTCTCTTGTGCCATTTACTTCCATGTATTAAATTGTGGGAATAACCTTACGGCGCGGTTTACCGCCTGTTGGTGAATAACCTTTTGTATTCATTCCTTATTAATCTTTGAGAATAACCTTACGGTGCGGATTATCGCCTGTTTGGTGAATAACTATTCGTATTCAAATTGATGGGAATAACCTTACGGCGCGGATTACCGCCTGTTGGTGAATAACCCTTTTTATTTGTCTCGTGTGAAAATAATTTGTCTACATGAATTATCACATGACACTTTTATTCCATATTCGTAAGTGATATCATTTTCCTTTATACTCATAAGGGATACCATCTTTTTCATCTTCCATTATTCAAAATTACTATGGTTAGGGATATTAATTCCCTTCACCTTTTGTTAATCAAACCTGCTTCGGTAAGGGATATTATTTTCTTCCATACACCTAAATCGAAACTTATTATGGAACTATTGCTTCTATAATTCCTGAAAATATTATATGTTCCATAATAGTTGAATTTCATTATTTCAACTGAACCTTCCTATTTTCTGAATATTTCTATTGAACTGTAATCGTTATTCTGAACTGTGGATCTTGAATATCATTTTTAAATTTCACTCCACATCATGTTGGCAATTTGGACATTATTTGAATCTGCACAAAGTAAACTTCCGATACTTATTGTTTATCCTGTTCTTCTGTTCATCATTTGTATCACTGTTATTTGTATTAATCATCAAGAATCAAGCTGTTGTGAATATCTGTGGCCGGGGGCACAGATGTGATATAATTGTTGAACAGATGATAGGTTAAAGGCGATATACTAGGTTAAAGGCGATACATCTGTTCGGTGTCTTTTATGGCACGTGGTTAATGTTCTCTTTGGTCCGTAGTGCAAAGATGAACTGTTGATTGGTATGATTATGACCAAAGGCTGAATCTGGTATAATCATGACCGTTGGTGTTATATTGAATGTCTTTGGCCCGTAGTGCAAAGATGAACTGTTGATCTGCATGATTATGACCAGAAACTGTGAAGTTGTATTATTTTGACTAATGGTATTTCAGATGATAAAAGTTGATGATATTTTTACTAAAAAGAGAAGCGAGTGGACATTATAGTCTGCATTATTCTTCTAATAGATTGCTCATTCCGCTGCTATTATTGATCTGAACGTTGTTTAAGAATTTAACTGCAGTTTTTGATATAAACCTTGTAGTCTATTGTATTCTATCAAGAACTCAACTGTTGAAGGCTAATGATAAATTATTCGTCATTATCTTAGTCATGATATTTCTTACTGGGCTATTTGAGCTCACCCTTTCTTTTCGTTCCATTGTTTTTCAACAGGAGATGAGAACGTAACGGGGTCTAGCCGGGGAATGGAGTGAGAGTGCGGGGATAGCTATCATAGTCTTCACGTGTTATAAAATAGTGTGGCAATAATAATGAAGACTTAGTTGTGTTGTATTATCCACTGTATTGTTGTACGTTGTATTTCATTGTAATAATTTTGTTGTAGTCTTTTGACGACTCAAGTTTGGGCTGTGTGGGCTCAGATTTGGGGGCGTCACAAGTATCTAACTTAGAAAGTCAACTATACTGTTTTTATTGTCATTACATAATAACGTGTTTTTTTTATTTTTTATTTTTTACATTATTGATATTACTATTATGATGTTCATTTAACTGTTATATTTTATTATCAATTGATTTTTTTGTTTGTATTGTGAGTATCCAACTCAGATAGCCAATTACAATGAATTTACAATAATTGGTTATAATTGATAAATTATTGTTAAATAATTAAATTTATAAAGTTATTTATTTTATATAAAATTAATTGATTTATATAAAATTAATTAATTTATATAAATTAATGATAGACTCACTTATACAAAGACGCTAGCGGAGAAATGGTGGGACGTATACAATGACCAGACCTTGGATTACAATAATATTAACACTAGCGTCTCCAAAGACGAGGAAAAATCCGTCCTAGTTTCTACAATTTGTGCTGTCTGAAGGTGGTGCTGTTGAGTACGTTTCCTGCCCCATCGGCAGCCTAAACACTAAATATATTTGGAGTAATTAGGACTACTAGCTAGGATGAGGTTTCTAGCTTTAAGTTCTTGTATAAGTGATTAATATATTATTATGTGGATTGTGGATCTACTAATTATCTATATATATACTCTAGCCAGTTTTATGATTTCCTATCAAGTTCTCTATTTGTTAGGTTAAGGATTTGCTTTTGAAGTGGGCGGCTAATTATAACCACGATTGAGATGTCTGTAGTCATAAATAATTAATGACAAATAAATTTGCTGGTTAGTTGGAGTAGCAAGTTTATATCTGTTGCATGAGATTTTGGTTTCACAATCACAACCATTAGTAGTAATGTTATAGCCTTTATTGTTGTAATCTCTTAATTAGCTTATAACACAATAAAATTAACATGCATGGATGTGTATGTATTCTAAATTAGCGATGATTAATTATCAGAGAAGGGAAGGCCATCGTTTTTGTTATAAATTCTATATTCTCGTCTTTGCATGTCAATAATTGTTGTGATTGGGATAAAGATTCAAAATGACTTTATTTTAGAACATCAAAAAATAATTAAAAAAGGAGAGAAAAAAAATAAAAATATACCTGGCTAGTATATATATAGTAACGGCCTCCTCAGTCGATCGACACTCCCTCGATATCAATTATTATATCTTTTTGTTTAATGTTACGGAAACACACAAATAAAATTATGATAATAAAATTGAGGACATAATACATTTTATACTATTATTAATAAATAAATATTTTTTTATGGAATAAAAAATTTGACAGATAATGCTCTTTTGTGAAATAGAGGGAGTACCACACAAGTTCTAAAATTTTAAATTCACATTAACAAAAAGATTATATTAAAAAAAACAATTTGATTTAAATGTGTCTTTTGTAAACTTTTTTTTTTAAAAAAAAAAGAAAAAGAAAAAGAAAAAGAGGGAGTACAAGTCATAATGTAGTGTTCACACGTCAAAACTGGTATAGACAAATATCGGCAGAAAAGGAGAGATAAAGTAGGGGAGAGGTGCAAGGAGAAATGGAGGGGGGGAAATCAGGAGGAGAGATGAAGCACATATTGCTTGCAAAGTTTACGGATGAAACGACGCCGGACCAGATTGAGCAACTCATCAAGGGTTATGCCAGTCTTGTCTCTCTTATCGAACCCATGAAAGCTTTTCGATGGTACACAGCTTCAATTTCGATCTCACTTTCTGCATTTATATCCTATATGCATATATGCCATTGTAATTGGTTTCAGTTCTAGAGAAATTTATTTGATTTTCAATTATACCCCTTATTGTCTGATAATTGATAAATGTATATGTGGCTTCGATTGGATTTTTCTAATTGCTGACAATCCAAATTTGGCAAATCCCATTGGATTTAAAGCTCTGACTGTTCCGTGAATATCTAATCAACCTGCTGATCTGTGCTCTGGATTGGATATATATGGGTTATTTTTCATTTTTATATTGTTATTACTCCCTCCTCCCTAAAAGGACGACAAAAGGACAATTTTCATACAAATTAAGGTAGTAAAAAAGATCAGAGTGTATAACTTTTCTTCCCAATCTATCCTTGGGTTTTGGGTTTGGAGAGAGAATTAATGTGAACCACTCATTCAAGAATAAATTAATCCATGGACAAATTTATATAGTTGACTTGTTTACTTTCGTTGTGCCCTTTGTGGACAATTTTCTTTTATCACCTTAGTCATTCTTTTGGGGACGGAGGGAGTATTAAATTTGTTAAGATTTGGGGTTGTTTGTGTCGTACAGCTAACCATTTATGTTAAATGCTGAATTTCAGAATTATCTTGCCTTTTTGTGGACTTTGAGTTCTCTGGTAAAATTATATGAGTAAATCATTTAGAAATCAAAGTTTTGCTTTTTTTTTTTATTGACTTTTTATATTTTCCCCAATGTACAAAATTGGTCATACCTTGCAAACGTATTATAAAGTGCAAGGACTTCTGAAAATAACATTAAGATTATAATTTCTAATAATATGAACAAGACTTAAGATGACATATTGTTCAATAATACGCGTCTTGCAATTTTCTCATACCCTGATGTCCTCTGATACTTTGGCAGCTTGTTAACTTGATTAATGAGATACTTATTAGCACTTTATATGGAACTAAGTCAATTCAGTTGAACTTGACTAGGTTAAGATACATTCTTTTCCTCTTTTAGGTATAAAAGAATTTAATAATAATAGAAAAGAAGGAGAATAGGAATGGAGGATTAGAAGTCCTCCAAAATTTTATAAAGATCGAGTGGAACATACTCTTTTGATATTTTCAAATCATCTATTGAATCTGAAAATAAAGTGGTGGCTAATGCTGCTGTGGTACCTATTTAGATTTAGTCCGTTTTTAAGAGGTCTTGTGCTTCTTGGCATGCATTTATAACATCTTCTGGTCCTTCAGTGTGACAATTGTGGAACCAAAAGTTCAGCTGCAATTGTCTTTCATTGCACGAGAAAGTATGTCGAAATTGTTTCTGTTCGCAATTGCATGTCCGATATTGTGTTTTGCAGATATAATTTCTTATCCTCAACTAAAGATCTTCATTTAGCTGAACTAAAAATGCTCCAAAACGAGCTCATAGTTTATCCACCCCCAGTTTGTCTGCTTAAGACATAGCCAAACGAACAATTTTTTTAAGAAATCTGAGCTTGTAATCTTTATCTTCCATATCCTTATACTAGTTACATGTTTTTTCAAATTCTGTAAATGGAAACAGAATCATGTTATAATTATAACTCACAAAATCTCACCTGTCGAGTTTGAGACGCTATCATTAAATACTTACATTACAATTGGTTCTGAAAAGCCACTTCATGCAATTAGTTAACGGTTTCCTCCAGTCAATAGTTCACTAACTGAAAATTTTCTTATATGTTCATTCTAATGGATATAATCATATAGGCCTTTATGTTCAAATATTAGACCTTTATGTCCCAACCTCATTTGTCTGTCCAGTTCTTTCAATAAGCTCACCAAGTCCTTGAATTTGCTCTTATGACCTCATTGGTCTGTAGATTAACTAGGAAAAAGTGCTACATGCAGAAATTACATAGAGGTGTTTGATCTATTACTTATCAAACAACAATGTAGTTGAACTAGAACTGGGATTTGCTTTATTGACTGATCAAATTCCGATGTATTTCCATCTCTTGTATAGAAGTTCCCAGGGATTTCATCAGGGGATATTTCTTGTAAAATAAATAAATAAGTTCTACTTCCAAAGGACTATGGATCTCCAAATTAATCCCCCGATACACGTGATCCAAAAGAACATCTAGATTGATACATACATACATACATACATACATACATACTATCTCATTTCATTTTGTCATTACAAAGTTCTGTTGAGTTGATTTAATAAGTGATAGTTTTGCAATATCAAGACAACTGCATGTGATTATATTTGGCCGGAGGTTCCAAATTTTCATGTAACTTTGTAAATTAGACAAACAAATCTATCTTGGTTATGTTGTAGGGGCAAATTTTCATGTAGCTTTGTAAATTAGACAAACAAATCTATCTTGTTATGTTGTAGGGGCACAGATGTGAGTATTGAGAACCTGCACCAAGGTTTTACCCATGTCTTTGAGTCAACCTTTGACAGCGCAGAAGGCATTGCAGAGTATATTAGTCATCCAGCCCATGTAGAGTTTGCGAATACTTTTCTCCCTAAATTGGACAAAGTAATTGTTATCGACTACAAGCCCACAGCAGTCCATCTCTGAGTTGACTGGATGGGGCATCTATTAGCTTTCCAGTTTAGTTCCTATATGAAAGTTTGTTATGTATTGTGAACCAGGTTCTTGCCTAATTTACTGAAATACAGCTGGCTGGAGTTATGTGGACCGGCTATGTTGTTAAAAGTTATGCCTCTGATTTTTCAAGTGTTTTTTTAACTAATAATGAAGTTACTGCAGTTTGATACAAGTAAGCTGTTGATTATTATTCGTTTGGGGATCAGTTCATACTCATTGGGATATATAAACAGCTTTTTTTTTTCTTTTCTTTTTTTGAACGCCCTCAATTTGGATCTGGAGTGATTATCAGTAGAAATGACCTAAATACTACATCCAGAATCTCTTTACAATATTAGTTAATCTCTTAGCACTTTATGATAGCCAACAAGATTCACAAGAAAAGTTATTTTATGCAGATGGGCTTACTGTATCACAAAATTAAACAACAGTTATAAGTATGGTACTTTGTGTCTCTTACTGCTGGACCATTCATTTGGATTAAATAATAGTCCCAATGTTTGTACTTCTCTGACTACCGGGCCAATCAGTTGGATTAAATCATTAGATTGCTTTTATTGATTTGAGGAACACAATGTTATGGATAAACGCAGTATTGCACTTGATGCGGCTTTTCAACTTCATGGTTCATACTCCGTTATAAGTAACACTTTCAAGCTTTCAACACTTGATTCTATATTACAGATTCTAACACACTTCCAAGTTTTTAGCTATATATAATTGATGGGACTATGTGTTTTTGGGGGCAATATTGTCTTGTATTGCAGCATGGAAAAGAAACAGGCTTTTATGGATGCATGGTTATGTTGTTTTAGGTAGGAATCTACTCCGTGCTTACATCTGTTTATTTTTGGCTTATGTCTAGAAATTTGTGTGATTTTATACCTCTTCCCTAGGTTATCAAATATAGAAAATAAAGGGAGAGCAAATGCATTTTGAGTGGGATGTTTTTTATTTTTTGAGGGGAGAGAGAAAAAAACAGGAGATCCTCGCTCTCTCCCCAAAATATAAACTCGTGTGTTTGTATATATATATATATATATATTATAAACCAGAAATGAGAATCAATCTGTTGTATTAAACCAAATTACATAACTGCCACTCAATTATCCTAACTCTATAACTAACAACCTAATTTTATCAACTCTGCTGCACTAGAATGCTCCTTGCGCTGCTGAGTAGAGTCTTCCTTAGCAATACCCTCTTCAAGTTGGCAGTGTGAAACATATTGCATGCTCCCAACTTGGACAGAAGACATGGGATGAAGAAAGTTCTTTAGTGAACAAGTCTACTGGCTGGTCATAAGTGGACAAATGTGCAGTAGATATTACCCCTTTATAAAAACTGAATCCTCTAAACTTATTCAGAAAAAAGTTGCTTCATCTCAAAGGAAGGTTCAAGAAAATGAAAACCACAAAACTGCACTATAAATCAATAAAGGACAGAAATCTCATCGTATTATTGAGCATTTCAATAAGCCGATAAAGAAGCATTCAGATTTATCAGAATGCTTTGCTAAGTCAACTGCCAGGTAGAAATCAGAATGCTTTGCTAAGTCATTCCAAAAATTTGCAGGAGAGATGCTAGAACAAAAAAAACAAGGGTATACCACCACATCTTCTAAATGTGAATGGGCTTGTCATAAGTGGCCATGGCAGCCTCCTTCAAAGCCTCGGACATTGTTGGATGCGCATGGCACGTGCGTGCAATGTCCTCACTTGACGCCCCATACTGCAAGGCCAGCGCTGCCTCGTGAATAAGCTCCCCAGCATTCGGTGCCATGATGTGTACACCTAATATCTTATCAGTCTCCTTCTCGGCCAGTATCTTGACCAGGCCTTCTACATCATCAATTGTCTTGGCCCTGCTGTTGGCTAGTAAAGGAAATTTTCCAACGCGGTACTCAACCCCTGATATCTTAACCTGCTCTTCAGTTTTGCCAACAGATGCCACCTCAGGGTGCGTATAAACGACGCCAGGGACCAGATCATAGTCCACATGACCTTCTTTCCCTGCAAGGAATTCCACACATGCAACCCCATCCTCTTCTGCCTTGTGAGCTAACATTGGCCCTGGGATAACATCACCAATAGCATAAACTCCTGGTACATTTGTAGCAAAACGTTCATTAACAAGGATACGACCAATCTTGTCCGTTTCAACTCCTATCTTGTCCAAATCAAGTCCAGCAGTAAATGGAGTTCTACCAGCAGAAATAAGAACAATATCAGCTTCTAGAATGCTCTGATCACCACCAGCTGATGGTTCAAGGGTCAATTTTACACCATCACCAGATGTGTCCACTGATACCACCTTAGTTGTGAGCATGAATTTCATCTTTTGCTTCTCAAGGGTGCGTTTGAATTGCTTACGGACTTCGCCATCCATTGTTGGAACAATGTCTGGAGCAAATTCAACAACAGTGACCTCTGAGCCAAGACGAGCCCACACGGAGCCCATTTCAAGGCCAATATAGCCAGCTCCAATTACTACAAGTTTCTTAGGGATTTCTGACAAAGATAAAGCTCCTGTCGATGATACAATTTTCTTTTCATCGATGGTGACACCAGGTAGACTTTTTACATCAGAGCCAGTGGCAATGATTATATTCTTGCCTTTCACTAAAGTATTCCCACCTTCAATGGTGTCGACAGAGATCTCAGAAGGGGAGATGAACTTGCCATAGCCTTTAACATAGGTCACCTTGTTTTTCTTAAAGAGACCCTCGATACCTCGTGTCAGACCAGACACTGCTTTATCTTTTTGGGCCATCATTGCAGGTAGATCAACCTCAACAGAAGGGAATTTCACACCATGGCTGGCAAATGAATGTTTGGCTTCATGATACATGTGTGAGGAATGGAGAAGTGCCTGAATGTAAGAAATATTTAATGATAAGAACGGTATTCAAATTGAATATATGGGGGGACCTTACATCAGTTTTGTAAAGAGTAAAGGTTCAAGATGTTAAAAGTAAAATACTAATACGGCTACATGCCAACATATAAACCTACAAGTTTGGCTGCATACTACGCCGCACGAGCTTCCTGTATGAATTATGCCCGTCAAAATATTTGAGAAACCGTTCATTTAGCATTTTCTGCAAATTAAATAGGACTAGGTTTCTGTGGGCAGATGCCAAGCATATTCAAACACAAATTTAGGTTGCTGAATTCTATATTTAAACCGTCTATCACAATTATCTAAGTTCTGAAGGTGCTGCTTAGCTAACCATATTGTACTTTCTATAAGTGCTACTTAGCTAACACATTTTTTGATTTTAAGAATGTGTAAACATAAAAAAAACTTGATTTCTTTTCTGTGTCACCCAGTAGACCACATTGTTGTTTTCACAATAATCCTACCTTTCAAAAATTGATCCTTCTTAAGTAAATATTACATGTGTGTACTACTTAATTTTAGTCCAATATAATTTCACACTTACATATAGATTCCTTCTCAGTCTACCCAAGCTATTTCTGGATAAAAGTACCAGGGATTTCATATTATCATTATATTTTCTATAAAGTGTCTTCAATATCCATAAAGCCCATAAACGGTCAGAGGAACTTTAGAAAGCAACAAATCAGATTCTTTAGCAGAACGAAATAGAATCACCTTCCCTACTAAAAAGACAATTGAATAAATATTTTACAATTGTAAAACACAGTTAACTTCCAAAAACAACTAATACATTGAATAATGACATGGCTCTAATGTTCTCTCATGGAAGGACACAATGTATTGCTCTATTATGTGCGAAAATAAGCATGTGATGTCGCTTAACGGTAAGCCTTCGGATAGGCAATTCATCATGAGTCAATTTTGCATGAGATGTTTGCAGACGCACCACGTCTGCCGTTTACTACCATTTTCAGGTGCATAAGTTCAATCATTACTTCATTATTCAAGGGTGGAAATATCTTATTCAAAATCTAATTCGCAAAGGTGCCAACTTAAAGCTACTCCTCTCGCAAACCAACTTCACAATACCTATGAGGCTGGCCAACTTAAAGCTACTCCTCTCGCAAACCAACTTCACAATACCTATGAGGCTGCCATACTCCATCTTACACGATGACAACGTTGTCTCGGTATAAAAAAAAGGTCTCCAGAAAAAAATGATTCTACATCAAATAAATAGAATGAGGTGCACACCATATATCATTAAAAAAATCCTGAATAACTATGCCTTGTCGCTAATTTAAACATCAAAGTGAAAAATAAAAATACTTGAAAAAAATAAGGTTAACAGAAAGCATTACGGAAAATACACTTCAGAAAACAATACAAGATACGAGATTACTATTCAGCATTTGAGTAGTAGTTTTATACAACTAGCCCAACCAAATATTAGACAAAAGAAAATGCCTGAGAGAATTATAAAAACCAAACCTGATATGGTATGTTTTTTAAAATTAAAAAAATAATAATAATCAAAAGTAAACTCTAGTTATTCAATAACTCACTCAACCAATTATGTGCAACACCTACAAATTATTATACACGCAAAAGGATAATAAATAATATTAAAAGAGCAAAACTTCAGAATCAAATTATGTTGGCCGATTTTCAGTTACTTATTCATTTCAAAAATCAAAATTTATCCATATACTATACATCAAACTACTGATAATCCAATCAATCCCCGATTCCTAAGATCTGATAACTAGTTTTGAACATTAAAAGAACAAACAAAACCGCATCTAAAATGAAATCAGAAACCCCAGGAAAAATAACGGACGGACGGAGAAGAGAAACGAAAACAATACCTTAGAAGGAATACAACCGACGTTGAGGCAAGTACCACCAAGAGTTCCGCGCTTCTCGATACAGGTAGTTTTGAGGCCGAGCTGAGCCGCTTTGATGGCCGCGACGTAGCCGCCGGGACCGCCGCCGATGACGACGACGTCGTTCTCATCAGATCCTGAAGAAGCGAAGCCTCTGGAGAAAGGGGAGAGAGAAAGAGAGTAACGGAAAACATCGGAATTATTGTTGGAGAGATGCTTTGAGAGAAGCGTAGCCTTTCTTCTGGCGAAGCTCGCCATTGCCATTTTCGCTTCTCAATTCAACAAAATTTGATTGGAATACTCCTTTTTATGAGTATTTATTGATTACTATTATATTAATTCTTATTAATGGTCAGGTTTTTATTGGTGTTGGTGAAAAATAATTTGTGAAGTACCGGTACGTACAGCTGTAGTAGAATCCTTCTTCAGCTGTGGGCTTTGGTCTTGCACAGATCACAACGTTCACCTTTCCCACATATATTGAGAGAAAATAATCTTTTTTCTTATCCACATAATACTGGTTGCTCAAGGTTTTACAAATAAATAAATTAATTAATAATTGGTCTTATTAAGATTTGCAGCTGTCCCAAAATGAAAAAGGATCAATTTTTGACAAAAATATGCTTTAATCAAATTGGATTATAATTTGTTTTTTTGTCTGTTAGCCAATGCTATTTGTTAATCGACCACAGTAGTATTTGGAGGGCTGATCAATTTTTTCTAAACATACCAAGACACTTAAAATTGATGTTTATGGCCACATATTAGATCAGATTTCCCTTCAAAATCTATTATAGGAACTTGCTGGATGTTAAGAACAAAAAGATATATATCATCGAAATAATTTGATTTATATTAATCCGCCAAAATATTGTGGTTTACCCTCTGCCCTAGTCTTGCATTGGCAAGAAAACAATTACTAACAATTTACAATCAGCTGCCTTGTAGCAAACTATTCAACCTATTCCGGGTCTCCTCAGACAGACTGCAGCACCTGAACTTAGGCTGCTGATGATGAGGGGATGAATCTCTGCATTCTTCAGGGCAAGAGAAGCACACAATAATCGCGGTAATATTGTCAGATGTAGCCAGGCGTAAGGCTTGATCCACTAAAGCTTTGGCACATTTCTGTGGGTCATCATGCTGTTTTAGCTGGCGGCGTACAAGGCCGACGGCTTCCTGATTTGACATAACATCCCAGATTCCATCACAACCAATGATTAAGAATTCGTCATCCTCAGTCAATAAGGTCTGTTGAACATCAGGCTCAGCAATTAGCGGCGACGGACACCCAGAGAGAGATTTCAAATACCAATCTCCAAGGGCCCGTGTGACTGCAAGTTCACCATTAAGGTATCCATACTCGATGTAGCCACCTACATCCTCAATCCTTTTCTGTTCTGGTAAATAACTCGGCCTGTGATCTTGAGACATTGGAACTGCAACTCCTTTCCGGCAGAGAACTGCACGAGAGTCACCAGCATTTGCCACCAGTAGATGCCTTCCTAGTATTAAGGCAGTCAGAGCAGTTGTTCCACAAAAGTCGCAGACACTACATTCATCAGCCAATGCTCGGTCAGCCAGTAAAAATGCTTTCCGGTGACAATTCTCCAGATCTTCCAACAATGCATCATCAACATCAGACATTTGTGGCAGTACAACATCTTCAAAAAATAATCTCATGGCATTAGTCTTGACATAAGATGATGCACTGGAGCCTCCATGACCGTCGAACACAGCATAGAAGGAACTTGGCAGAGGCCACCTGTAGCGAGAACCCAACTGAGCAGATAGATCATCAATGCAAATGTGTTCATCCTCATTGGATCTGCGTGGTCCAATATCAGTATAACTGCCCGAACGAATGCTTGGACCAAATTTTGGGGCAGCAGAGTTGAGTGAAGTAGCTTCAATACTAGTTGAGCACCTCAAAACCTATTAAACAAGGAGCAAAGAAGGTTAGCAAATTACAAGGTACATCTCAAGATCATGCAAACCTAAAGAAAATAACTTCATTACAAAAAGCAACGGGAAAAACATTAGATCAACTACTGAACACAATAATTAAAAAGTAAGATAAAATCATCACTCACACAGAGCTAGCAAATTTAATATACAGCTTCCAACAACTTCAAGAAAGCACTAAAAAGTGCAATAACATACTAACATCAGAACATATTGAGGACTCACAGTGACTCCATATATTACTACAAGCATCAATCATATAAAGCATACAGGTACTATTTATTTCTCGTCAAGTAAACAAGCTAATAATTAACTAGCTATGATTTCTGTAGAAAGGTAAACTATAACCATTAAACCATAAAGATAAGAAAGGAACCCACGAACTAGAATATCTCAACTAAAACTAAATGTTCCAGTAAAAGGTAAATCAGTTAAAATTATTTACATACAACAAAGAAAGGTAGATTCTTGAATTCTTGATAATTAAGGTAGGCCCATCCAGAAAATAGGGCAAGCCAAGAAACCCTATATTTGCAAAAGTTACTTCAATTTCACCCCATACACACATAAAAAGCCAATAATCAACAAAAAGCAACGGATACAAAAACCCCAATTCTTACATGTAATCTAGATAATAGATATCATACTCGAAACCCAATTCATAATCACATAAAAGAGAAATAAGAAAGTAAATACATACCGATTCAGAACGAGAGATTTCGATGGACACAGATTCAGAAGCACGGGCATCAAGAAAATCCTTAGATGTCAACGGCGGGGAGACGTCGAAGAACCCTGGACCGATCGAAACGGCGTCGGCGATGCACTGAACAGAAAGTCTCTGTCCACACAAAATATTAGCTTCTGCTACCATATTTCTGATTCTTGTAAACTAATTGATGATAATTTTCTAAAAGCACGCGAGCGATTATGAGTGAATTTTTTTCACGATTTAAGGAAACTACTTTTGCGACAATGAGGGTTTTGTTCGTATTTGGAGTAATTTATAAGAGAGAGGCTACGAGAAATCCTATTCATATTGGGATATTATGCTTATCAGGAACGTAAAGGAAACGGAAATTAGGTCAAAATTCAAGGTCGGTGCCGCGTTTGTGAGTGCTCTAATAGGAAGAAAAATCTATTACATCCATATTTAGATATTTTATTTATTATTCTTTCTTTTCACCAGACGTGAGTTCTATTTATAAACCTTTAATTCATTTGAATAATAGTATATTATTACGTCATTTTATAAAATTAAATCTTTTTAAAAATTTATAGATAAATCAGGAATAAAAATGTATTCTAAAATTTGTAAAAAAATTAACTGATTTTTTATTTCTGTAATCGAGGGAGTTTATATTGTTTTAACAAATTTTAACTTTTATCATTATATATATATATATATATACAATTTTTGAAATTAAAGTGGCTTTATGAGTAAGAATATACTCCATAAATTGTTATCGTAGTAGGATTAATATAAAGATTAAAACAATAAAAAAAGGGATTAGGAATATTAATTTCTAGGATACAAAAGTAATTATATTTGTTTGTAATAATTGTTAAGAATATATTATAATATTAGACAACTAATATAATGATTGTATGCATTTATGAGACACCAATAATTATTCATTACAAATTTTATATTTTAAAGACGAGTGTTTATATATATGACGAGAAATTTATATTTATATTTTGCCTGATATAGATGTATTGAATGCGAGAGAATAAAGAAAAAAATTATAAATTATTATTTTATTTTTATCACTTAAATTTTCACATTAATTGTAATTTAAATTTATTATGAAATTAATTCAGATATAAAATAGATAATTATGAGTATTTGTGTTTAAACAGCAATCATCGTATTTATTGATTTCAACATCATAATTACCTACTTCATATCCATCGAGGCAAGACTGAAACGAGTGTTTATATATATGACGAGAAATTTATATTTATATTTTGCCTGATATAGATATATTGAATGCGAGAGAATAAAGAAAAAATTTATAAATTATTATTTTATTTTTATCACTTAAATTTTCACATTAATTGTAATTTAAATTTATTATAAAATTAATTCAGATATAAAATAGATAATTATGAGTATTTGTTTCTAAACAACAATCATCGTATTTATTGATTTCAACATCATAATTACCTACTTCATATCCATCGAGGCAAGACTGAAACGTGCACAATTAGGTGACAAAATTTAAAACATAGTGAAAGACGAGGTCTAGAATAATACAGTAATACCAAATTCCAGAGTCCCAAAAGAATGAAAATAAAAAATAAAAAAAGAAAAGAATAAAAACTAAGTTTCGAATTTTCTACCACCTGCCCTCATGTTTTCAAAACAATTTAGAATATATTGTTTCCTTTTATTTTAATATCTGATAATTATATGCAAGTACGATAGATTTTAGGAATATTACATCTTGGAATCATAGTTTTATTATAAATTTTAAGGAGAAGTTATTGATCATTTAAACTAACTTTATGAGTTACAAAATTAATGTTATACTCAAATTTTCGATATACTTTAAATATAATTTTGAGCATTGAATCTTAACTTCAACGGTAGATTAACTTGTTATAATAACGAAAGATATATTTTTAATATAATCGTGGGCGTTGAATTTGGTTTGAACGGTAAATAATTGAAAGAGTACCCTTATTTAAATGATTGTGAATCAACTCTTATATATATATATATGAGCTCATTTAATATCTATAATTTGTAAGACACCGGGTGTATTTGGTGGTTGGCCATTATCAGAGCACAAGTTATTGTCATGAACGGAAAAAACAAAAAGAGGAATGAGTGCGCTTGATAAGGGGCACCCTTAGTCACAAAACCATGATCCCTCACTCAGTGGTTCATATTTGGTAGCGTATGGCTACAAATTCCTCACTCAGTGGTTCATATTTGGCAACGTATGGCTACAAATTCGATCTCATCAAGATGGGATGGGGTTTCAACTTTCAACCACTAAAAACTAGGAATAACTCCTCTCCGTTCCAAGTCCAGTTCATCTGTTTATGACCAATTGTCAACCTACTTCTACTTTACTGCCAAGGAATATACCCAAGTAATTGTCAAAAGCCCTCGTTATCTTCTAAGCAAAACTATAAGAAGAATAGTAGAACAAAAGCAAAGCTTATCAAGCCATTAAAAATGACCATTAATTAATTTTTAATATATTTATAGTGGAATACAAACAGATCTGTTATTGTGGAATGATGGTGTATAAAAATATAGTCTCCTTAGATTTACAATGTTTTTAATAATAAAAAAATACAGAAGTTCTTAAACATATAATTTTGGATATATATATGAATCTATTCTTAATCTCTTTTAACAAATAAAAAACTCCCTCCGTTCTAAATTATATGATTATTATTAATTTTTAAATATTAATTTAAAATATTTTCAAACTCAAATTTAAGATAACTCGTTATAAATTATAAAATAACAAAACTTCTAATGAGTAATATTTTTTAGATAATTCACAATAATCATAAAAATCTCTTAAATTGACTTTAAAAAATCAACAATCTATAATATAAAATAGAGCGGCTCAAATCCCAAGTATTCAACATCCAACGGTCACTAATCTATCTCTCATTTCTTCCCTAATTAAACATCTTTTTTTCAAAAATCTATTCGTTCATATTTCCCGCTCAAATCAAATTCACCACTACACTATAATAATAATAACAATAATAATATTAATAATCATCATCATAATAATAATAAA
The DNA here is from genome assembly GCA_947179155.2 of Hedera helix. Taxonomy (NCBI): domain Eukaryota; kingdom Viridiplantae; phylum Streptophyta; class Magnoliopsida; order Apiales; family Araliaceae; genus Hedera; species Hedera helix. The sequence goes on from OX359281.1 coordinate 36,418,513, forward strand.
ATAATAGTAATAATAGTAATAATAATAATAATAATAACAATAATAATAATAGAAATAATAATAATAATAATAGTAATAATAATAATAATAATAATAATAATAATAATTATTATTATTATTATTATTATTATAATAATAGTACTAATAATAACAATAAAAATAGTAATAATTATAATAATAGTAATAGTAGTAATAATAATAATAGTAGTAGTACTAGTAGTAATAATAACAATAATAATTATAATAATAGTAATAGTAATAATAATAATAATAATAACAACAACAACAACAATAATAATAATAATAGTTATTATAATAATAGTAATAATAATAATAAGAAAATAAAAATTGTAATAGTAATAGTAATAATAATAATAATAATAATAATAGCTATGATTGGATTAAATATAAATCTTTTTGTATTAATGGTTGAACTCTCAATTCTATTATGGAACTGAGAGTTCACAACAGTTTTAAATTTTTCAATCTAGAAATGTTAAATACAATACTCAATTATTATATTAATTGCATTGTGCCTTCAGACACGCGTTATCTCTAGTAATTAAATAATACGAGATGGAGAGAGTATTTTTTTTCAGATTGAGTAGTTTAAATTCAAATATAACCATGAAAATTTAAGACGGTCACCCCAGCAGGATAGCTAAGGCCCTTCTTTCACCTCGCACTGGTTTGGCAGCCCTCAATAAAGTTCCAATGATTAATCCTGTAAATGGTTGGTTTGTTTACACAAAAATGTGCTCATCAAATCTGAAGGAGGAATATCCAAATAAATGAAAGTATGAAAAAAATCAATACACTTGATACCAAATTAAATTGTTGCTCTACAAATCTCAGTTATACAATGTACACAGCGTTGCAAAATTTAAGGATGCCCACTGAAGTGGTGTAATTCTATATAGGTTTTTGAGCTACCAACTGGATTTCTTTAATCAAAGTGATGAAAACATATACATATACATATCTATATATATATATATATATATATATGCGCCTATTTACAACTATCCTAGCCCTTTCTTGAAAATTATGGGGATTGATTACAGGGACTCCTTTGCGCCCTTCCCCAAGTCCAGTGAATTGTTCCTCAAGCCTATGGAAATCAGCTGGCTTGTAGTTCGTCTTTAACTGCTCAACATCTGAGAAATGCTCATTTTTCTCATTCCAGCTTTCCTGTCAATTGCAATATAAATCGATATTAAAGTAACAGTAAAACATCAAACAATCTGAAAAATAAAGCATGTTTATATTTACACACCATAACAATTGCACTTTTAATCAGTTTCTGTCGCATAAATTTGGCTTTGTTTTGGTGTAAAATAAGATGGTTTAGGTTAAAGTGTGCCCAAGCTTACTCTAGATTTAAATATATGCTAAATAAGAGGTTAGGACCAAAGTCCCCATTATTCTGCAAAGCCCTGTATCTTAATTACGGGTAGTTCATGCTTTGTCCACTTCACTCCAGTTAGCAACTTTATAAGTATAAAGTTCAGTATAGTTTGTTATATAGAAACATCCATCAAAGGCATACAAATTGCATACAAACTATAGACGGAAAAGTTAATATTTATACAGTTTTCAGGAAACAAATATTTGAGGTTCCCTCATTTTTTATCTGAGTTGCTTTCTTTCCTGTCTGTGCATTGTGTTCCATCATAAGCTTATCTCTATTTTCCGGATAAAATGGAGACAAAAGCACCTAGACTGAAAATCAATAATATCATTTCAATGTGAATAATAAAATGACGAATTGAATCTGTTTATATAAGAGAACAAGAAACCCTAAACTTAATGACCAAGTAATGTATTATGTAATTTAATTAAACAAGGAAATAAGTTTTTAATAATAAACTACTGCCATAAATAAAAATATCTAGAATAGTCTGACTAATATAATAAAGAGAAAACAGTATATCTGGGGAAACCGGATATACCTTATTTTTGCAGCTCCAATGGAGCAGCATCATTGCTTAAAATTTTAATTAGTTACACATACAACTCTTCATCTTAAATACAAGACCTATGTTTCGATCATTGCTTCTAAGCTCCTTCGGTCATCCAATTTCAAACAAATAAATCCTACCTCAACATCTAGGAGGTGATACGAAAGGTAGTTGCGGATCTTGTTGGTGGTTGTGATGGCTGACGGTTATAGTGGGCAGCGGTGGTATTGTGATCTGGTTGGTGGTGGTGACAGATTACAGTATAGGTTGGCAGAGGTTGTGGTGAGTGGCAGTCATGGTTGTGGGTGATGATAGTGGTGGGTGTCGATGCTGGAGGAAGACAGGTTAAGAATTCTTATGAGAGAGAACTGGCTAGGGAAGAAGGAAGTTAGGCTAAAGAAAATTAGGCTGCGCAAATTAGATAGATCCGGTTGTTTACTCTATAATAAAATATGATTATACCAAATTTTTATATCTAAATAATAACGTCATATTTTTAATAATAACAAATAATCTTTTATCTTCCTCCTCATCATTCCTGCCTTCTTTGAAAAAACTCGTGTTTTAAAATATGAGAATCCATAACTCACGAACTGGACTCCAAATATGAGATAAAGCTTGAAACCCTGAAATTAGAATGAGCTTCTAGAAGCCAAAAACATGTATTTACTTTCAATACCGCATAATTGAACTTGTGTGGGCGATGAAATCAATATATTGAGGACTGGATGTGCCATGGACCAATTTTGTGGTATGATATTTTTCAACAATCACATCTACTTCTTCAATTTCCACTTCATCAACATGTGACTCTTCAATGATTTCTTCTACTTTTCCTTCAAATGGGAGTTGTTCCCGAGTATCATAACAAAGATAGAAGGTATGTGCCTAATTAATCAGAGAGCAAGATTATTATCTTCACAGTTGTCTGTATTTTATCTCATTCTATCCAGTTATTGGACTATAAGTTCTTTTCTGCCTGGTTCTTTTGCAGTGATGTCAAACAAAATATAAGAAATACCATACCTTCAGATAATTTGTGTAGGTCAATAACCTAGCACCTGCAGCTCAGAGATTTTATTAAACCGTGCATTAATATTTTTCTCATTAATTTGCAGCACTGCCGAAAGTTGAATTCAAAGAAACTGATGAAGGCATCTGCTGGGGAGACAAGAAGTAAAAAGTATCTTTTGGGATTGCTTCAGCAGTAGCGGTATCAACAATTGGTGAATATGGTTTTGTGACTTTCCTATTTGGCATGACCTGAAAAACATCAAAAAGTTTTAAAATTCATAACCATGTAACAACACCTTATCTCTCATAGTCTTAGACAGAGAGTTCTTCCAACCATGCTAAATTGTTTGAAAAGAGCCCATTCCCCTAAAAAGGCATAGCCGGGTCTGGAATTTGGTTAATCAAGCATAGAATTCAAGCTCTACAAAACAGATATGCACATAACTGAAACACAAAGGGAATTCAAATCCCAACCTTTGATTGGTTTGGCCCATAAGTATTCATTGCTTGCTCAATAGAAGAATAAACCTCAAAAGCTTGATTAGAATCATGGTTGCATTTAATGATGCGAACTTGATCCTTTGTATCTAATGGTCTTGTTTGTAAGTAAAGAACAACCCTTGAAGGTAGTGCATTTGGGTGATCTTTTTTCCCATGAGTCAACTCCATTGTTATCAGGTTATCCCACAGTACATCCCACAACACAGAACATGGATCTCTGGCTGGGTTGAACTTCTTTTGCCCAATAATGTTGGAGGCTTGCTGGAAAATGACAGATATATCATCGTTTTAGTTTTGGCACAAGAAATGGTTGGGTGACACGAGAATGGTTCGAGGCCATAATTTCGAATTAAATTGACTTACTAGCAAAAGTAAAATCCTTCTATGAGTGACAAGAAGAAATTTTCCTTTAGGAAGTGAAAAATGATCTTCATAAGCATCCGATAAGGCAAACTTTCCACGTACTTTAAATAAATCGGCTTGGCCCAAGAAAGATACAGATTCTGCTAGCTGCAGTATCACCTTCATGATGACAACATATCAAGTAGATTAGAGTTGGGAGTTGCATTTCAAATTCCAATTACATGACTTAAGCATCAAGATGAATGGCAGAACATGATCTAATAATATGACAATATCTTGGATGCGATCAACGGATTCTAGTGATGCAGGTGTGAAACCTAAATGCTAGTTACTTTTCAGTAGTTCCAGTTATTCTTTTATTAGTTTGTCCTTTCCCAGTTGATAACCTGCATAACTTCGACTCAATAAGGTATTGGTTTCACAATATTTGCATTAGATTCCCCACTTGACTGTCTACTTAATTAAGTTGCCGTTTTCTTTTTTTAATTTCTCCTAATTCCTTTTTTGCTTTTCTTTCAATTTCTTCATCTTGTCTATTTGTACATGCTAAGAAGAAGATATAGAGCTTGATAACTATTTTATGGCCCATTCTCAAAGCAATGGGCAAGTGCTTGTCTGGCAGTGTTTTTATACTGTAGTACATAGATTTCAAATATTATTTGAATATTCCTTTATATTCATTATTCACCCTAATAAGAACATCAGACCCAAAAGAACTTGCAGAGCACATAGAAGTAAGATGACCATTGATACCTGTCCCTGAGCTTTGTACAGATCGTATGGTCGTAGCAAATTATCACCACCAATTACTCGGGGAAGCCTCCTGCGAAGGAGCTGATCTTCTGAAGCAATAGCAGACGCTATCTTCATTCTCATAGCGTTAGCACCTTCAGTAGTTTTTGACAAAAGATCCAGAACTCCACTCATGGGTTGTGCAGCTGCACCTATTATTCCTTTTCCAACACCTTGAACAAACCCCTCGACACCAGAAGCCTTGGCACCTTCAAGAGGCTTTGTTAAGATTCCGGTAAATCCTCGAAATAGTCCCTTTGCTAGTGCTCCACCCCCCTCTCTGATAACGTCACCAAAGTCCTCCACACCCTTGTTCTCCTGCCAAGCAAAAGATATGTTTAGTTTTCAAATATACATTTACACAAATATGCTGTCATCCGGTGATAATTAGTATTATGCAAGAATAGCCTTATATTCTAAGAGGATTGTAATGTGGCCCATCAATGAACATGACACATGTGCCAAGAATAAAGAAACAAGAAATTTTCTGAATAACTTCATAAGGGTGTGTATGAGTGATCTGAAAAGGTTATGCAAATTGAGCATACAAAGAAAAGCACGGAAAAACTTTACATGAAGAAGACTAAGGGTGTGTATCAGTGACCTGAAAAGATCATGCAAATTTGCACGTAAGCAAATTGAGCATACAAAGTTATGCATGTGACATAAACACAAGTTATTCAGTTAAGTATTCTCTCCCCTCTCTCAATAAGATATGAACACATGGTGCATCAGTATAGATGTGTGTCCTTGTGTGTGCATTTCATACATAATATAGCTATTCTACTAACTACATTATCACCTACAATTTCAGTAATCATCACTTCTGTATTTTGGTTTATAGCCTCTAGCCTGTAGTAGTTGGAAAGCTAAAAGTAGTTACGTTAAAAAGCTTTATAATGATTACAGTTTACGTAGGGAACGATATATTCTAAAGCATATACTCAAGTTCCAATGCAGCTCATTTGGCAACAAGCCAATTTAAAGAATGGAGTCTCTTGCAGTTGAAACTATAGCTTCAATGAAGAAAGGTAAATCAGTGTCAACTGTCAAACCTGTCTCTGCCGACTTTGAATAAATTTCTTATCCATTGATAAAGCTGCAACACCTTTGCTCATATGCCCAAGCGCGCTGCTTGCATTGCCCAGTATGTCAACGCCCGAGAGCAGTTGAAGAGGCTGGCTGAGAAGATCTTTCTTGATATTTGAGATTGCATTACTTATAAGAACACTTTGCCTCATGCACAAATTTTCCTGAAACCTTTGATTTATCCGGATCTGAATAACACAGATAAAATGATTTTACTTAGTTCAATCAATCTTTGTAATTTATTCAACACAAAATGCTACCAAAGATGTAGAATATGTAATGATACTTTTGCCACTGATACTTGTAAACAACAAAAATTATATATTTTATTGGTTATGTTACACAAAAACCGAATATTAAGTAGTTTGCTGAAAGCAACAATATAATAGATCAAGAGATTGATCTGTAACCATGAATCTAAATATAATGCCTCCCTTGAAGAACCTGGGGTTCAAAAGGGCCAGGCTGAAACATCTGCAACTACCATAAATATAACATAGAGGGGCAACTTGAACTACCACCCTCGGTAAATTTTGTTATTGTCAACTAATATGATGAAATCTAATGATATTCTTAGGATGGGGTGTTAAAACTCATGATATGAAGTCTGCCAAATATTTCAAGTTTTCTGATTTTTTTTTTCTTTTTGATAGGTCTGAGTTTTTAAAAAATATAGCAAGGTAAGTGCCCTGCCTTGCGTTCTAATTCTTTAGACGGCGTGGTTTCTGCTCAGCCATTATATTTTGAGATTCAGATATTGCGAATTAATTAAAATATATCAACAAAAAAAAAGAAGCAATTACAGACGGATTGAATGCTTACTGGCATATTTTCAGTGTTTCCAAGTGCAGTCATCAAGGATGCCCAAAACCCAAGAACACCAACTGGTCGTTGAGTTGGTGACATTACCATTGAGACTTTGACCCGAACTTCCGAGAAGTTGAGAACACTGTGAAGTGAATGTTATTTGATAAAAGTTCAAAGTGGCAAATAATTAGGCAATATAAGCTTTAAGATGCACAATACGTACCCAATTTGAATGATTGGATCAACTGAAACAGCAGTGGTTTGAGTATCATATAACCTGCTTAAGTTGACCTGCTGGATCATCCCATGGAGGCGCCAGATGATTGGTTCATGAATGTTAATCAGAAACGCAGAATTTTCAGGTCCCTGATGGACAGAAAGCAATAGATTTTAGTAGAGGAAGGGGAAAAAAAAGATAAATTTTTTGAACATAGACTTGACACAAACTGTGGCAAAAGTACATTTGACATACTCACTTGGAAACCAATATATGGATACACACATAAATCTAGTGATCCATTAGACTGCTGTGTCATGGAAAATTTCAGGATGTAATCAGTCTCATCTCCAACTCTTTGTGGCCTAAAGAGAACAGGCGTTGGAGTTAAAGGCAACTGATTATCCAACTGAATCCCGCGCATTCTTAATTTGAACCTGTAATACAGAACATGAAATTTTGAGGGACTTCGACTGTAGATCATTATTTTCATCAGATGAACCAATATGACAAATATACATATAATTCAATTACTAAGCAAAATGTGTGAATGCAGATTAGCATATCTGTTGAACATGTTGTTTCTTTTCAATGTTTATTGGATTTGAATTCTAGGCAGTTGGTTTTGGGCAGTCCTATAGGAATTAGTTGCATTGATATAGCTGAGAGTAGCATTCCGGGGGTCTTTGGTATATAAGTAATTAAGTATTATAAAATTGCAACTCTCTAGCTATACAAATGCAACTCACTCCTATAGAACTGCCCAATAGATTGCCAAAAACAACTGCTTTGAATCAGAATCTGTGTTTATTGATAGAATATTACCTACTGATCCCAGAACCCAAGCCAGTTGAATATGAAAGCAGAAGATTCTGCATGGACAGATATAAGATCTCTTCAGGTGTATGATCAATAATGGATAATCCAAGCTCAGCAACCTCAAAAATAATATGAAATTCACAATTTGAAGTGGATGCTGATTGTTGAAGCTGCGAATCATTTTCAGAAATTTGTGATATAGATGAAGAAATTCTTCTATTTATAGCTGTGTGGGGTTCATTCTCTGGCATCCAGTCACTGATCCTGATTACATTAACTTTATCTTCTTTCAAAATATTAACACGTAGAGCTCTATTTGGTCCTCCATTCACAAGGTTGGGCTGATGATCAAATATCTCATCAATATTGTACTTCAGTGATGTTGAATGGTCAGTACCATCAACCAAAAGTTCCAGTAATCGCGGTCTACCGAGATCTTCCCATAGAAAGGAAGCAGATGCATTTGGAAGAAGAGACCGCCATGAATCACTGGCACCATCAACTTGCTGGAAACGGATGGGTAAAAACAGAGAACGATTTTCAATCCTGTCAATAGATAATTTTATTGTTATTCTTACTACGGCAGATGGTTATAAAGAAAGAAGTCAACCTTGGAGAAGTTTTTTTTTAGTGAATCGGCGATAACTGATGAAATTAACTATGAATTTTAATAACTTAAAAACTTGTATGCAAATTATGTGATTTAGACCATAAAAGTAAGACAGCTACCCATTACTGAGTGTGCCGGATGTCTTTCAGAAAACAAACACATTTAGGTCATTGAAAAGAATATAGTTTTGTTACTAGTAAAAATATGTTCCAAATAAGTATATCTCCCTCTTTCCAAATCAAGTGCTACCTTGAAAACAATGTTTTCATCAGACATTTTAATTGCAAGACGTTAACATAGTGCATATAGAGAAAACATTTCTAATATAATTTCCATTATTCTTTTGGAACTAAAGTGAAGTTCTAAAAAACTAAATGGAATATATAATATCTAAAAGTGCCTTATCCTCAATATGGGAAGAGGGAAGATGCAATAGCTTCACAAACACATGCGCGCACGCACACACACATGTATGTATGATATGGACCTGTATTTTTAGAATAATAATTATAATTAAGCATAAGGTTGATTCATCTACCAATTAATTAAAAATCTACCTTTCTTAAATAAAAGAAGAAAATTTTATTAGATGTGAGAAGTGAAACTACAATGCAAATGAAGGAAAAGAAGTCCCAAATGGAAATAAAACTCAAAACAGTGAATTTAAAATCTTACAAATAAATAATTAGTGGAGTTTAGACACACGATGATATAATTAAGGATATTTGACCACACATTTCAAACCTCCTTTTGGGTTTTTAGGATCTCACAAATTGCACAAAGAGGCACAGCCAATAAAATTTAAGACCGACCAAAATAAAAACTTTCACTGTTTTCCCCCTAACCTGTAAGGACTTGAGAATGAATTGGGACGAAATATGACTTCATAGCGAGAGCTCCTTGCGCCACTTCTTACTTCTACCCTTAAGTGCATCGGATCACTTGCTGGCTCTTTTCTCAGAGAAATACGCATAACACCTTCAGTCCAAACACTAAATGGTGTACTCCAATCATATCCATCAATCCGCAACTGAAAATAAAAGGAAACTAGGTGCATAAGATGGAAAAGTTGCTCTAGTTCAAGGAAAACCACCCATGGTCAGTATAAGTACTGACACTATGATTTAATTGTAAAATCAGTTAAAGTTTTCAATAGTGCAACTTATGTTATTCCTACAACCATAGATTTAATATATGAAGTAATTTCCTCCTTCAAAATTTATATCACATCATTCACACCTTATATAAGGTGTGAATGCTTATATAAGGTTATCATTCACACCTTATATAAGGTTGTTCATTCTTATGTAATTTGAGACAATAGAGAAATGTATTAAATGTACAGAGGAATGGTTTATATGCTCATACTTTCAACAATTTAACTTTTGCAGAGGACTGCCATCCCAATTGTAGAGGAGGATCAGTTGGATGTATCCATTTCAACGACTGAGTATCACACTGCTGCAGACAGAGACTGCAACCTAGCCTATTAATAAACAACATGTGGGGTTGAAAATTAACCACCTACAGCAGAAAATTCACACAGTAGCAATTAGTTGGCCACAGGTTAGAAATTAACAGTATACAGTAAGTTTGTAGTTCAGTATCTATATTTAGTGATGTATATGCTTTTCATTTAGGATTGACATAGAATAACTCGAGAAGAAAAACATGAGTATCGAATTAGAGGACAATTGCTTTTTTGAACCAATTAACTAAAAAACGTGAATTTCTCACAAATAAATATTAGACTTGAATATTCTAGAAACTATCAATATTAGAGAAGAAGAGAGTACTATCATCCACAAAGTGCAATAGGAAACTTAAAAATCTTATGAGTACCCAATTTCTGTTGACTCCCAATGAGCATACCACCTCTCCAATATAGGGACCACTACATCAATTCAAAATGCACTTTTTTTAACAATTCCCTTGGCCTTGCTCTTGACTTCATAATTTACAAAATAAAAACCAATTCACATGGTAACACACTGTATCAACACCTAACGTGAAGATTATTACGTCCTCCCTCTTATTATGCCAACTCAAGAAGTCTGAGAAAGAGATTAATTAGATGGCTTTCACTTTGGAAGTATTTTGACTTGGGTCTCTTTTGGTTATGTTGCTTGACATGGGCACGGATCCCATCTGCCATGGTGTTAATATAAAAAAAAATAAATTAAAAACAAACAAAGGTATATGTTTCAAACAACACCATACCTCTTAAATTAGAATTTGATCAGAATTATGTTCTCGCTACTTACTAATTAATTGGCAAGTCTTTGGTCAAGGATTATTCTGGAAATAAAATAACGTGAAACTGCAAAGACTCGCATAACCTTCATTATGTCCCATCTCCCAACAAAATTTTAATATGGCAAAGTATGACAATCAGACCCTGTGAAAGAATCCCGTCTCCTATGCCATGTGGTTCACTCCTGAATGCTGTGAATTCAGTTAGACCACCTATCATTCCATCAGATCTTGTAGTTGTGAAAATAAGCTTATTCTCAAAAGTAAATTATAATGTAATTGTTAAATTTTCTCCAGAAAGTCACTGGAAGGAATGTAAGCAAAATTAGGACAATGAGTTACATTTTGAACTAGAGAAATTTATTGTGGTAAAAAGATCTATGAATAAAGTCCAAAACTTTTTGAGGATGCTAGTAAAATTCATTGATTAAACACTAAACCTGGTTCCATGGGGCAAAAGGTTAAAAACAGACACGACGAACTTGAGGATATTGCACAGAATAAAGGTTATTGCCATAAGTGTCAAGATAAGCAAATAAACCTTTGTTCTATCTGACGTCATGTGTAGAACAGCTGAAAGTTTATAGTAAGATCCATCGGAACTAAAAGCCTTGACATCAACTCGTTGCTGTAAAGAGTCAAATTCCCATGAATGCAAGAGTTAGAACAAGGGAAAAAGAACACGGAAACCAGACTCTAGAGCAATTTTTAGAAGATATGTAAGTATCCATTCATATTACCTTTTTCTCCAGTTCAAGAAGAGATACTCCAGGACTGTAATTTTCAGAATTTCGAATGGCAACAGCAACAGCCACCCGTGGAGACAGATATGCATCATTTCGCGAGGAAAACAGCATAACTCCACCACGGCCCACATAGTCTTGTGGAGATAGCATGCTAGGTGTTGGACTAATGTCCTCAATTACTTCTAGTACTTGGAGGTTTTTCCTCAAGCCAATAAGCTTCCTATCTAGGGAGGTACTGGGATATCTCATGAATGCTGTTGCAGATTTGCCTGTTTTAGAGAGCTGGATGGAATCCACATCCGAAGCCTCAATAGGTTCTATTTCCACCACTTGGTATGCCAAAGGCAGAGATGAATCATTACTAATCCAATATGGAACAAAAAATCTTACGGTTTTTGGAGCAGCTATGGTTCCACCCACGTCACGCTCAATGCTCACACGCAATCTCCTGCACACATTATTCATGAAAATATTAATATTATAGGTGTACTTCATAAAGTAATCAGAAGAAATCAACTGGCCGCCTAATAATTGATAAATAGTGTCCTTGCCAATCAAAAAAAGGGGTGCCATTGAAAACCAAATTTTTTCATGTGGACTGCAGCTCGATGTACTAATCCCACAATCAATAACTTTCAAACCATAAGGAAGATAATAGTGAACTGGTGTTGCCTATGCAAAAAGGCTGCTGAAACTGTTCAATTAGTAACTCGTTGTAAGTGGGTGAAGGTGGAGTACTGTGTTAAGTCTGTTTTGGTATGGACTGGGTGATACCACGGACAATTTAATACTTAATGGCCTGTTGAAAAGGGGTTAGAGTGAGAAAATTGTTGAAGAAATGGGTGCTGGCCCTTTGTTGCATATGAGCAGACCTAGGAAAATGGGTTGTTGTCCAGTGGGCAGTCCATGTCCGCAGATACTAATGGGTTTGGGTTCATAGATATCAATTAAAAATTATAAATGGTCTAACTCATATCCACCCACTAATAGGTGGGTGGATATGTGTAGCCATCAGGGCCCATGTACTAAGTAGATTTAAATATGAGACAGAACTATCCGCTTTCACTTTTTAAATCTGAATGTTTGCACCCAATTTATACAATTAGTGGTGTGGAGTGTTTGATTGAAATTTCATGTTACATATTTGCCCCTGTTTTCTAAATTAATCTCACAAATTTACTCGCACTTATTTTTATAAGAGAATGACGATATGGTAAATATTCTGGCTTAAAGTTACAGACCCAGTTTGGAAAGCCCTTCTTTCTCACATGAATTCGGAATACCTGTACTTTGTAGGCTATATTATTTATTGTCCATAAATGAATAAAAAGCAATCACTTGAAAAATCAGCAAACCAATAGTATGTTTATATGCTTCATGATATAAAAATTGAAGTAAAAAATAATTAAAAAAGAAATATATATTGTTCCAGTTTTGAATTTTATACCATATATGACAAAAATTTGCTAATATGAATATAACTTGTAACTAAGTCTTGCTCTTAAATATGACTCTCTCTCTACATTTTTATCTCATCCATCTAAAAATGTTTATTTGTCTTTTCTAAAAAGAGTTCACTTTATCTTTTTTTGTATGTTTCAATTATGGTTTTTGAAAAATTAACTTTCTCTCTCTAAAGCTTTCACTCACTAATATTTTTTTTTTCTCTAATTTTTTTCACTCTCTCTAAAGTTTTAAAGGAGAATGTGACTGATCAAAATATTCATGAACTTAGATTTCTGATGAAATTTGAACATATGGGTAACCCATATCCACCCATGTCCATTTATATCTACCAATTTACAATCCACTCCATTTTCAACCCATACAAGTTCAGTCCATTTAAACCCAAACCCATTTCTACCCACCCAAACCCGCCCATTTGTCAGGTCTACATATGAGGTTGATTTAGAGAAAATGAAACAAGAGCAGTTTCGACATGATTAAACGATTGATTTATATAGTGAGGACAACTTCGATGACCGAATGTAAATTGGAAAAAGAGCTTTGAGGTCAAAAAGTAATATTAGATTAAGAAAGTTATTCTGACATAGTTGCTGTCCAGTTGTATCCATCTTTAATTACTATCGAATAAAAAATTTAAGATTAGCAAGAGGTACTGCTAAGTTATTGCCATTATTCCAAGTTTCTTGTTTATGGTCCAGAAAGTAAGGTTTACAGAAATATTCATAGACATGACAGCAAGATCACAAACCTTCTTCTCTGTTGGCGAACCATCCAAAATGAAGAGACATGATTGTTCGATGACAGGTCCAAAATAAGAACAGGGTCCTGTCGCGAGGAAGAATAGAGATAAGGTTTCTCAAGCAAAACAGTTTCCACAATCTTGAAATTTGACTTTAAAGAGAGGATTAATTTTACCTTTTCCAAAGACCAACCTCCCTGTACAAACAACGTAAGATATATAGGATTTCGGACATCAGCACAATATACATTCACAGTTCCACGAGATAATATAATACCACGCTGTCGCTCAATACTGTTACCATCTTTTGATTTTTCCCAGACTATGAATCTTGCCGGACAAGGAAGTCGGTTCTCCAACTTCAAAGGAGAGTTGATCGAAATTTTCCAATCATAAACAGGGGAATTAAGCTCTGTATGAAGAACTGATGCGTCTGTACTGACGCTAAGCCAAAATTGCTCACTGCGGGTGCTCGAGCAACAGAAGAATACATCATTCTTCTCAAGTTGACTTAGCTTAAATGAAGAAACAGGCATTTTACTTCTATCCTTCAAGGTATTTTGTCTTGAGAGTGAACCTTGTGCACTGGAATGTTGGTCCTTTCCCAAGTCATACCCAGAACCTATAGTAACTAGATGCCCCCATGAATAAGGGGGATGATCATTGCAAGGACGAACTAGTAAACAGAAGTCAGAATCCTTGGACATACTTTTCCATGGTAAAACAGCAGAAGAACCAGGAGTTAAAGGATCAACAACATTGTTTGTTGAGATGACGTGATTGTCAATCATAGATGCGTGACATATGGATATTTCCAACTTGACATCCGAATCATTCAAAACTGTAGCAAGACCCCTTAGAATTGCATGTTTCTTGCCATCTTTCATGATAACTTCAACAGCAATAAAGTCATCTTTCAATGTTTTAGTAATCACAGACAGAGGAAGAAATGAACGGAAACTTTCCCATGAACCTTTTGGGGAAAGCCCCACCCAAAAACCCATCTCTCTGTCAACATCATTTCCTTCTGCCTTACTTTGAAAGTTTGCAACTGTTTTTCTTTCAAAATAGGAAGTAGAAACAAGAAGGCAACCACGAGAAAGCATATCATCACTGCTAGATAATACCTGACCACAAACAAATGGTAACAGTGCAATATGCGAGATTAGCTATAAACAAAATAAAGCTATAATGGAAACATGTCAGACTGTAGGAACAATATGAACAAGATAAACTAACCGTTCTTTTTAGGGGATACGATAAAATATTTTGAACTTCAGATGCTTGATGCAGCATTTTTACTGAAGACACCTTCTTTAAGGCGTTAGCACCATGTCCAACAGAAAATGAAGATGCGCCCACAGCTTCACCTACATTGCAAATAAGATATTTGATTATAATATGCAATTTCATATCATCAGCTTTTCGTAAAAAAATATTATTCCTAATATGTTAGAATCTTAGTCACTAAGTCTGTCTATTTAGGGTAACAGACATGCACTAAACTGATGGATTAGCACAGGTGACCTGAATTCATGAATTCAGGGGCTTGTTCGTGAATTAAGAAAGTCAAGCTTGCTAATTAATAAAGTCAAGTTCGATCAGCTTAGCCTTTTTAAAACCAAATGGCACCCTGGTTTTAACCTCCAACAGGTTGCTCAGTCACAAAACACTTATCCATTGCTACTAGATGAATCTACATAAGTAAAATCGTAATCAACTAACCTCAACAACGCCTATCATCCCAAATTAGTTGGGGATACACTGAAAATGAATCCCACAAGTTAAAAAAATAAAGTCAAGCAGAAAAATAACTAGATAAAACAGATAAAATAAGAAAAGAGTACATATAATAAGGTAAAATAAAAAGAATAGAAATAAATGGAAATAACTAAAATAATAGCACAAAACACGCATTATATTAATGTATATATATATATATATAGAGAGAGAGAGAGAGAGAGATAGAGAGAGAGTAGTGATCTAGAGCAAGCGTTCGCTATGAATACTATTCCAGCAAACACATCTATGACCGTTGAATGCAGGATCCCGTGTCTAGGATGAGTACTCGTACCAGGCTTATGCGGCCAGTTCAAGAGCCTCATGCAGCCAATAAAAAACGTGAAATAACCATCATGCCTCCAGGTCGCATGAGGCTTGTGCAGCCATTTATTTTTTTTCCTTTGGCCTCACGAGGCTCATACGGCCAATGTAATTTTTAATTCCCTAGCCGCATGACCCTCATGTGGCCAATGTAATTTTTAATTCCGTTTTAATAAAAAAGACAATGCCGTTTTAATAAATACCTTGGCCGCATGAGGCTCATGCGGCCAAAAACATATCATAATCAGATCTATTTCCTCGTTTCCTCATATCAAGCATTTGCTGCACAAGGGAATCTAGGCGAAGAAGAAGACAAACAAGCAATTTTCCACTACAATCAAATCCACATCATATTTCAACTTTTCCTTTCCTTCAGCACCTCAATTTACAACTAAGAATATTACAATCGGTTGTTTTTTTAAGTTTTTATGTTTCTTTTTAAGATGTAAGTAGAATAATATTGGCCCTATTTTCTTTATGCATTATAGTATGAAATAATTGCTACTTACCTACATGTATATTATTTGTCATGCAATCTTTTATATAACAGAGTATTATTGGTTGAATTGTTGGTATTTTTAGGCAAAATATGGAAAATTGGCTACCCGAACCCACTAACCTTAGTGTACTTTATGACCTACAAAGTCATGTATCTAAGGATGTATGGAATGGTGTTGAAAAGGGTACACTCTTGCCTTCCCAAAATACTGCATTCTCGTATGACAAATGGGAACTCACCAAAGCACAAAAAAAATTACTAATTAAGTGGGGGGGGGGGGGGGGTGTTTAGCCATCCGACAGTTGTGCGCAAAAGATTCTAGTCTTGTATCCGCTTTAATTGAGAGGTGGCGACCGGAAACAAATACTGTTCATATGAAGTGTGGGGAAATAACAGTAACATTGGAAGATGTGCATTTTATTTTTTGTTTGTCTGTTTTAGGAAATCCCTTATCTTGTCCTCCATTTGATGCCCCATTGTTGTATTTTAGGGAAATTTTTGGGGATGACATGGTTTCAGAATGGGAACACATTAAAAAAGGCGTGGTATTTCATTAACTTGGTTGCTGGAAAATTATTCAACGTGCCCAATAAAAGCAAGTAGGGATCTCATTAGTCGTTACACAAAGGTGTACATCCTATGGTTATGTGGGGAAATTTTATTTCCTACTAGGTCAAGAAATAACATACACCATAGGTATATATATTTTGTACATGATTCAACTAAGATTGCTACATATGCCTGGGGTGCAGCTTGTTTAGCATATTTATACTGGACTTTGTACACATCTACTAGGAAGGAGACCAAATATGTTAACGGATGTGTCAAGTTGTTACAAATTTGGGCGAACGAGCGTTTTGTTGTTGGAAGACCTACTCCTAGGGCAAATTCTTTATTTTGGCTTCCGAGGGAAACGATTTGGGCATACTGAGGGTGAAGAAGTTGAGATACCGAACTCGTCGCTTATGCATGACATCCACATCCCTAGTATGCAAGGCACTATGTCACAGCTTACGTTCGAGGGCGTTTCAGATTTCATTGGGGAAGAGGATCCAACACAGAATGTCCCCATGCAGCCTGATCATGGAGAGAAATGGTCTATAAAAAAGACACTTCGTGACAAGAAGATCCAATTTATGAATGAAAATTTCTTCTCTCCAAATCCTGTCAATCCCCAAATGTTTCCCATTGAACCTCCCTTCCAATGGTAAAGTTTGACTCACGAAGATCTCAATTCCTTGATGCCTGGAGCATGGATATATGAGCATGTCATGGACAATTACATGTGCCTTTTGCGTGATCATGAAGAGAAGTATCAGGTTGAGGGGATACAGAGGTGGGCCAAATTTGGGTTCATGCCCTCTTAAATGCATTTGGGGGAGGATGCGTTGTCCGAAAAGGGTTCAGATCACACAACAACATTTTGTGGTACATATGTTTAACCTCAAGTCGGACCGCCCTTGCATGAGTGCGATCACATCTTCATGCATGCATGTGTAACAAGTAATCGGCATTTCATATTGCTAATGCGGTGAAAGATTGTAAGATTAGTATCTTCGACCCTCAGTTAAATGACACATAATTTATCAAGTTGTTTGAAATGTACAAGGAATACGTCGACGTTGCGGTACATGTAATATTTGGTCATTTTAATTAAATGTTGCACAATATATTGTATTTGTAATTAAATATAACACATTTTTTGCCTTTTATACTAAATATAGCACATTTATTGTAGGTACAATTGATCCCTCTGACTTTGCGTATTGGTAACCTTATGGGTCGTTAGGGTCGCAAGAAACCAAAGGTCCACACAACAAAAGAAAGGCTGATGCAGTTTAACACTTGTGATTGTGGCGTCTTCGTCTGCAAGTATGTTGATTATTACTTGGGGGGCAACGTTGACCTGAAGGCTGAAAGACGATCTGATGAAGATGTGTCGGTCTTTAGGTATAGAATAGCTTATGGATTATTCAAGTGTAAAGCTAGAGATATACCTGATGGACAAATTATGTAAACAATGGTGTTTCTTTGTATTACTTGGATGTAATTTGAAATTATGTCATTTATTTGGATGTTATTGAAGACACAATGTATTTATACTACCTTAAGTAGATTATGGTTTATATTTTCTTTAATATCACGACTTGAGCTGGATGTTATTGATGTGAGAGAGTATCAGATTTTTATAGTTTTTTTTTGTTTAAATTGCATTTTGTTCAAATGCAAGTTGTCTGTCAAGCAAATGTGGACTTAAAATCCCTGTATATTGCCCGCAAGAGCCTCAAGCGGCCAGGGAAAAATTCGCGTATACTGGTCGCATGAGTCTCATGCGGTCAAGGGAAAATCCCTGTATACTGACTGCATGAGCCTCATTTGGCCAAGGGAAAATATACTAGCCGCATGAGGGAAAAATTCTTGTATACTGGCCGCATGAGGCTCATGCAGCTAGGGAGAAAAAAAAATCACTCGCCGCATGAGACTCATGCGGCCAGGGGGCATCATGGTCATTTCATGTTTTTTTACTGGCCACATGAGGCTCTCTATATATATATATATGTAAACAAATTAATACCTAAGTTTGGCCCAAAACATGGGGATTGAACTTACATATAAATAAAAACGTTAAAATAAAATCAACAGGAAAAATGAAAAAGGGAAGCGGAAATATTAAACAAAAAATGGAAGAAGAAAAGGAAAAAGGTGGAACATTCTAGTTGACCTCCAATATGCGGATTGCAGTCTGCCACTCACTCCTATCAAAGTTCATGTCCTTCATTAAATTTCACCCCTTCCAGTCTCTTTCTATTACTTCCTTTAACTAATTTTCAATCTACCCATATCTTATTCCTAATACAAGGCTCCTCTTCTTAACGGTGCATCTATACACCAATGCGGGATATGCAAAGCCATCTAAATAAATGCTCCCTAATTTTCCTCGTTCGTTGTAAACCAAACCATCTTTCAGATATCCTTATTTACGATCCTATCTAACTTTGTATAGAGACACATCCACCTTAACAATTTCATTACGGCAACTTACATTGTATGCATATGTTTCATATTGGTTACCCGACAATCAGCACCATATAACATTGTTAGTCTCACCATCATCCAAAAACCCTTCACCATGGATGGGATTTTACGATCACACAAGGGTTTAAATGCATATTTCTTGGGCACCTCTTGTCCCGAAACATTCAGAATGCATTTGGTTCCCATCAATATCAACAACAAATAAATGTAACAGAACAATTTAGTATAGATGTCTTCAGTGAGCTCATCCATAAGTTAGGCAACCAAAATAGGAGTTTAGCATCGATCCTGGGTGGTAATGAATTCATTGGGAGTGTCATTACAAATTTATACACAAATAGTTGTTCCATAATATATGTCCTTAATGACATCAACATACTTATTAAACATTTTATTCTTTTCAAAAACCTATGAAATGACCGTACGCAGTATATGCCTTCTTTTGATAGGTAGTATATTAAAAACACTACATAAAAATAAATGGTAAGTTATGTAAATGCTCTCAACTCCATTTATTAATTAATTGCACCTTTCATCCTCCCACTCCAAGCTTTGGTATTTTAGGTTGGAATCACCAATTGCATAAAATAAAACTAGATTATGATTTCTTGTAATGTTGACACGAATAAATGGCCAAGAAGAATATTTGAGAACAATTGTAAATACCAAATATGGAACAAGTTAAAATTAAATTAATATAAATCTGAACTAGCATCAACAATACAACGCAAGCATGCTAAGCATAATCTTACATGATTAGTTAGTCATGCTTATAATAATAAAAAAATAACAGTTATTTATATTTCTTATACGTGATATTTAAACAAACATAAATTCTAATAGCTAAAAAACAAATATAGACATTAAAAATCTTATATATATATATATATATATATATATATATATATATATTCCTTTTTCTGTCAACAGGGTAGAAGATAGCATGATTGTTACCCTTTCTGATTCTGAAGGGATATGCCTTCGTAGCTCAAGTAACAAAAATGGATAGAAATACAATAGCATAGTGATAAAGTAGGAGTATTCATACAACATTAACTGGAAAATGTATTTAGTTCTGCAGTTGAATTGTTAAGGAATAAGAACCTTTTCCTGCTTTTGCTGCAAGGTTTGTCACCTCCACTTCCAGCTTAGCCAGACCCTGAAGCATTACAGACAAAAGATTTCTATGGCTTAAAATTCAGATTACTGATTGTAGGAGATCCAAAACTTTAGTTAAAACAATTTTCTTTTTGAAAAGTAATGAAAGTTATATTAACATAAAAGCCAAGAGGGCACCACCGACGACATATACAAAGGTGGAGGAGAACAAGAATCTCCAAGAAAGTCTACAAAAGACACAATTGCTTCAATATAAACTTTACTTCTTCAAGTAAAAGATACTAGAATAACTAACAAATCATTAGGAAACACATTTATGATTTTAAAATTATACATCAAGAAAGATGAGAATAGGCCTTTGGATCATTTCCTGACATCAAAAATACATAAATGATTTAATATTAATGTTCTTTTGATTTCATCTAAAGTATTCAAATATATGTGTAGATATATCTACGTTAAAATAGCTTGATATCTCTAAGTCATTATTTAGTTCTATAATTCTATTATTAGTATCCTCAACGCATGCACTTCACTGTTGCAATTTTTAGGTCAATATTGGAGCCCCTAATCATTGGTTATTTGCTTATTTCTCCTAAAATCATACATACCATGTCGACGTGTCCATTTTGCATATCCTCTATAATGTTAATATATCTAGTTGTGACTTTTCTTACTCTACAATAAATGGTATCTATCAAACTCTACTCTCAAGCGTAGACTTCTTCAAATCTACAAACAATATATGAATTTACTTTTTCTTTTAATCTTATTAATATCGCCAATGTATGTACTTTCTCTGTTGCTATTCTTTGTATTCCTTAAACATACTTTTTCTTCTATTGTTAATAATATCGTCAATGTATGCACTCTCTGTGGCTGTTCTTTGTATTCCTTAAGAATGTATGTATGGTATTGCCACCTCCAATTACATGCCTCTTAAATGCTAAAGTTTCTAGTTGTATCTCTTTCCACTTCTATAAGTCACTAAATCATATCTTTGAGAATAAAGCATAGCCTTCCCCACATCTACAAGACCATATGAATTAATTTTTCTTCAAAATAGATAA
Organism: Hedera helix; assembly: GCA_947179155.2. Classification (NCBI taxonomy): domain Eukaryota; kingdom Viridiplantae; phylum Streptophyta; class Magnoliopsida; order Apiales; family Araliaceae; genus Hedera; species Hedera helix. Next base: position 36,439,718 of record OX359281.1, read on the forward strand.
AAGAAAAAATATATATTAGAAGAATATATTGATCAAGTAGAGGGAGGGTCAAGAAGTCCACCCATCCTATATCAAGTGGATATAAAAAGAAAATACTTCAAAAAATATTTATAAGTCTTCCACAATAACTAATATAACTGTTATCTTTTACTCTCTAGTATAATTCCAAAATGATTCTCTATTATATGTGGTTGGAAGGGAGAGAAGGAGACGGTGGGACTGAGCCCCCACGGATTTGTGGACAATTTGGACGGGAATAGTAGGTGGATGATAAGGGGAGGACTTATACATTGATCCTCTTCCTACTTCCGAGCTTGCATCATTTAATGAGGTCCATCCCTTGTTTATCGTAATTTGTAGATTTATTGTGAGTTTGTTTTCAGAGCATGTGCAGCCATTTTCTAGGTGCTTCTTTGTAACGAGTCTAGGGTTGGTTGTTTTGGGGGATAGATGCTTTTTGCTATTTCACTATGTCTTTTTCATACTTCTTGTGCCCATGAGTTCCTTTTTTAGCGCTTCCGTAGAATTTTAGTACTAATCAAACAAAAAGAGTATACGATTTTGCATATCAATAAGACTACCTTCCGAGGAACTTCAAATATAAAGAGTTCATTCCAGTGGGCAGTGCCTTCATCAACATCATTGTTTTTTGAAACAGAAGGCTTAACACATTTGGTCCTTGCACTCTGTGGAAAATGTTTTTGTTGATTTGTCTCTTGACTATCAACAACGAGGCGCAAGGCACAGAAAAAGTTATGACTATTTCCATCATCAACAATAGGTAAATCCTGCGCACAACTGGAAAAATCATATTTCTCTTTCAAGGGTAATTATAACAATTTCAACTAAACATTAGCTGAGCAATATTTTAACCTTGGCTTCAATTATCTGTACAGCAACAAAACGGCGTGCTTCCCTCATTTCATCCGCAACATTCAACCTGTCAGAATACCTTGGAGGTGGAATCCACAAAGAAGTAGAATCATCATGATGCAGCAATCTGACTTCATTTGTATTCTGATCGGGTTTCTTCAGATATACATCACAGCCAAGTTTATTTTCTATTGTAACAGTCTGGAAATCTTCCTCATCCAACGCAGAGAAATTTGAATCATCTCCATGCCTACGATGACTACCATATTCCTGCAAAGTTAGTGATTTAATAAGAAAAATAAATAATGTCAGCATTAGCACATTTTATTAAAGAGTTTATGAAATAAACATTTTAGACTCCACTAAACCTCATTTAGTGTGATTGCTTTCTCTTCAAGTTCTCTCTGTCTTCTCCATGAAGTAATGGATTCCACAAACATATTAAGATTTGCAGTACTGAGATTTATATTCAGAGTAGTGGTCACAGCAACACGTGCTCTTTTCCCAAGTCTTGACGGTGGATGTTCATCTGCATCATACGTTTCAAACCTCCAAAATGCAAAGGATGTTTGATTAACGAAAACATATTGACAAGAAATAGTTAGACATAACAATAGGCTGTTAAAGAAAAATACCACAATAATAAATATAAAAACATATATTACTTAAATATCCCATCAAACGGCTCCACAAGTGGCTCCCACACTTCCAACTGTGTGTTAAAAGTTGATGCAGCTATAGAAGAAATCAGTACAGCATTCATTGCCTCTAATCGACCATGAGTTGCAAGCTTGATATTAGAAATTGTGACATCAAAAAGTGGTGTAATCTGAAAAGGATCCAAATTTATAAGTGAATGGTTAATAAAGAGAAGAGAATAACTTCAATATCAAGGCAATAGGCGGGAAATCCTCCATCGGATGCATACCATTCCACATAAGCTGTCTAAAACAGTAACAGAGAAGCATCTCAATTTCATTTCAGCAGTTATGTTGTCCCGTGTCTTCGGTTTGACAGAATCACCAATAGTAAAGGCCAATCGGCTTGAAGGTTTTTTCATGTCAGAGCGTGCAAGGAAAGTGTAAGCCTAATTAAAGGGGAGAAAAAATTTAATTGCCTGAGGTGAGAAGTAAATATTTTATTTTAAATCTACAATATTTAACGGGGGAAAAATGAGTGAAGGACAATGCCCATGCAATTTATAAACTGTAATTATGAGCCATATATTGTTTCTTATTTAAATGTACATAATTTATTAGACGACTTGAACTGTTAGTCCTGCAAAAGGTAACTCTGACCTGATTTTCCACTTTCCATATACTCCAGCACTGAGACCCTCTCAAGCTTGAAGATCGCGATATGGGGGTCTCAAGAATGTTTGCTTGGCCAACAAGATCCATCCTTGGGCAACAAATTGAATCCAACCGTGGCACCTCATCTGTTCGCGAGACAATGCATCCAAGAGAAGCATAGCCAGGGGGAGCAATAGGATACCAGAAAAAAACTTCATCCACACCTTTCCTCACAATATGAGCAACTTGAGTAAATTGCACTGGCTTTGCAGAGATTTCAGGGTTATCAGCCTTGAAAATTATGCCCAGAGCAGGAGGTTCTAAGCTGAGAAGGAAAAAAGTAATATCATTAGTGAATGTACAAAGTTATATGAACGTTAATGGCCTTAAAAATTACAAAATAAAGAAAGATAGAATATGTCCAACCCTTCTGTTATGCAATCACCAAGAATAGCATAGCCAGGACGTGGCAAAGGTCGCCAGATGGAGACTGGTCGGCGGATATCACCACCCCTGTCCCACCAGATTCTCTCGAAGTTGGGAGTTGAAATGTAACAATTAGTTGATTTTGAAATTGATCTGACTATGTCCCATCCAGATGAATTAGCACTCTGGCTATTTGTTTGCCCATATGCTTTATCATGGCTAACATTTAAATTGGAGCTAGATTCCTCGAGAGAAAAATGAGTCCGACTTGAGTTCTTAGCAACAAGATGATTTAGGCCAAGACAAATGTCTATGGGAGGACAGGCAGATGAAGGATGAGCATAAAAGGACCCAAGAATATTGTCCAATCGCCAGATGCTAAATCCTGACAAGAAGGATGAATTCGCGGATGTACTAAATATGCACTCTGAATATGTTGTGGATGTTACAAGATCAGAACGTACACAATGAACAATGTGAGTAGGTGGTGGTTGGTTTCCTTTATGTGCAACACAACCTAACGTCGTATATCCTTGTGGTGCAATTGGCATCCAAAGGGAGCAGTCACCATTAATATCAAAATGACCTTCTACGCCTTCCCATTGTTGAACACCAGAGAACAATCCAATGAGCTCGAAACCAAGAGGTTTCCGTACACGCCCATATGTACTGCTCACAGCCATTACTGCTTGTGACGGAGGAATTGGCCTGAACATGTTAAAAATTAGCAGGAAAATAATTAAGACACCACAGTTAATTATAGTATCACATCTATAGATCCTACTACTCTTCAGAGAGGAAGGTGGCAAAAATTTAGACACAGTAAAAAATAAAATAGAGAAAAGGAGAAAATGACATGATCTGTATTAATGGTCCACACAGTATTATCTGCAGTAATGATCCAAACAGTAATGCCATAATGATCTGCCAAATAGTAATGCGGATAGTTATATAACATACTACAAAACTATGATGTGTACTGGAATTTCCGCAAATATTGGGCCATGGGAACATTAAAAATAGTTTTACCTAGATGTTACGCAATCTCCTAATACAACATAATTTGAAGGAGCTTGAGGCCTCCAAAATGTAAGGTTGTTCAAATGTCCATTTTCTGCAAATAGATGAATGGCCAATATAGTCAATACAAAATCTGATCAGAGACTTGAATGACTGGGAATTAAAGAGTAAATGAATAACATGATGCCACCATAACGCTACACAATTCATCTGCCAAAACCTAAGACGCACCTTTTGGCGACACCCAGACTTGGTCAAAATGAGTACAAGGAGACAGAAGATCAGCATTTCCAAATTGCAATGCTGCAGCTGCCTGACTTTGAAGGTTAAGAACAAGGGAAATAACACTTATAGAAAGATGGATGTATATGTCAGTAGATATCACAGATATGTTTGTTTTATCCTTTACAGAAGTATATCCTCCGGATATATCCACCGGATCCAGAATGATATGCCCAGAACCAGCCTCAATAGTTAGATCCTTAAAAAGTGCTCGAATCCAAATATCATTTTCCTTTGATGCGTACCTGTTTGAACAGAAACAGGGTACACATTTTATTATTGGTTTAATTCTTCCAAACCATTGAAAAACAAAAAGGAAATTTAGATCAACCCACTCTGACAGATTGAAAATAAATAAAACTTAAATAACACAAAACAATGACCAACAAATGGAAAAACCCAAAAAGAATTTTAATGCGGATATTCAGTAAAAATTAAGCAACAATACATTTAAGTACATAACTCGATGCTGTGCATTTTCCGTCACTGGTTAAATTTCTCCAAATTTAAGCTTTTCTTATTACAAACCTTTTCAAAGTTATTCTTACAAACCAACAGCTTACTACACAAGAAAAGAATACTGTGAACATTACTCTGATATACCTAAGCTTTGGTAAATCCACAAGTGATTTTGAAAGTACAGAAAACTTTGAGTTATACTAGAAAAGCTGGATTTCCTGAATAAAACGCGCATGTACATTATTTCACTCTTATCTTAGCCTTCCCTTCTACAAAAATTTATCATTATGGATCTTGTGTGCTACCATTGGATAGCAGCATCGTCCCAAATTTTACATAATTATTTGTCAATATTTGCTGATAAGCCCACCTGATAGAACTAATCAATAGCATATCGGATTTAGGAGAAGTTAGTCAATGCAAGAAATTATAGCATTTCCTACCAATGATAACCAAATTTAGGAATGAACAAGCACTTTAATTAGAGAAGCATGCCTGACAAAAATATACCAACGTTGACATGTATGGGTTCCAATAGCTAAAAATAAGTATTCCCAACGACCCACTTTAATTTAACATGCATATTAATAAAGTCTGTGTAAAATCTGAATAGAGTTCTAGAATTAGCTTTCTAATGGACCCCATCACAGTTAAAGGAGCAAATAATACAAAGGGAAGTGGGTAAATTATTTTCACAAAACAGAAAAACTAGAAAATCCTACTGTTGGGACATTCCAATAAGGAATTTGAAATAACTATAGTGGGATAGAATATATAAAATCATGAGGTTTATAAAAGTATCCATTTTTCCTTATAAAGCTGAGAAGAAAAAAAGATCATTGGAGATAATTTTGATAAATTATGTTGCCTTTCTCATTCTACTATAGATCTGAGGCCCACCACTATTGTTCCCCAACTGAAAATCATTACGTTTTAAATCAACTTGCCCTACTGTGTTACAAATTGGGGATGTGGCTCAGATGTTGGAGCTCTCATTGTTTCTTTTCTTCTTTGTTTGGGTCACAAGGACGTTACTTTGAATGCAGATCATTAAATATTTAAACAGGAAGAAAATGAAAATATGGTACACCTATAATCTAAAACAAGAAAAATAGAGATAGCTCTGGAGAAATTGCATGATTAAAAGGCGTTAAATGTTTCTAAAAGTAAGCATGGGAAGAGAAACAATTAAGATGGAGAATTCCTCCATAAAGTAGAAAAGAAGAAAGAAAAACAAAGACACAAATTAAAGTCCAAAACAGCAAATAAATTATAAAAGAGCTGTTACAAAGCTTGTAATTATCTATGATCAAGAAGCCATTTTTTTTAGCTTATGAGGAATCATAGGTTGGCATTTACATGCATACACCTGCTGAGACCTGCAGGTCTTTAGACCAAAAAAATCAGCAAGGGCAACAATCAAATCTCGGACTAGGGATTTTTTTGTAAGAATTATTTTTTTGTTAAGCGATTATTTACATTATACTCCCTTCGCTTCAAAAAAAAAAGAGTCTTGTTTGCAAATTTTGTGAATATCAAGGATATATTTTTTTTTGTCAATATCAAGGATATATTTTTGTCCTACCATACCTCTAGAAATAATAAGTTGTTAGTTTAGTAGTATGGTATGATAATGAAACTACGATGACAAACATGAAGACATTTCATTTAAACAACTGTCACTGAAAAGCAGATTTTTTTGTGGAACAAGAAATTGGCAGACGAGACTCTTCTATGTGGAACAGTGAGAGTATTATTCATAATTTCCGATTATTTTCTCCCTTTTTGCCCATGTACATTCCTATGCCACCCTTGAGAAAAAGAACTAATACCTAAAAAAACTATATTTACCTATTCAGAAGATATAATATTGGCAACCATTAACTCAAAATCCAAATGAAAAGCTTAGGGTTTGTTTGGTAACTGCTTTTACTTTCATCTTTCTGCTTTCAAACAATATTGTTTAATAACTACATTTAAATGTTACTTGTATTGTATTTTGTTGATAATAAAATTTGAGGCCTGAACCTCGTTAGAGTTGGAATGGCTCCTTATATTCCCAAAATTGAAGAAACAAACTTTCTTGTGATTTCATTTTCCTGTTGCCAAAGTGGATTTTGCTTCCACTTTTTTCAAAACAAAAATAGTTACCAAACATCATATTCTACTACTGATTTCAAAAACATAGAAGTAAAAACAAAAAATTGGAAGCAGAAACAATTACTAAATGGACCCTTAATCTGTTTATTTTAAAAATGAATTAAAAAACTTCAACACGAATAAATAGAGACTCCACATAAATAAAAGTGCGTGTGGAAAAAAGGCTAGTCTCACATGAAGCTAAAGTCCAATTTTGCACGGAGAAGCTTTTCACCATGTGAAGAATCATCCAGAGATGACTTACTACTGTCAAAGAATGTAAACTCCGGCGAAACCACCTAGCAAAGAAAGAAATTTGATAAAAATCCATATTACAGTAATCACAGCAAGACAATGAAGCTCAACTCCATCAGTGTATAATAAGAGTATAATAAGAGGAAGCCATAGCTTGAAAAGAAAATAGTTGAGTAGTGAACAATATTGGCTGCACTGGAACATAACTTATTTTAAGTAGAATCCAGGCAACTTAGGCAGGTAATACTTTTGGTGACGCTTGTGTGAAAAAAGGTGTGCTGTATAATTGCAGGAAGGAATAATAAAGCCTAAAGAAAATTCTTGAAATTTGTCTCTTTAATTACAATTATTAATTGGCTGGAAGATCTTGAATGGTGTCTGTTTTGATTGTTAGCTGCCAGAGAAGCCATCTAGATTCCAAGTGATTTGGGTTAGAAGAAAAAAGGTCAAATGATAGTTGAATGACCGGATAAAAAGGAATGATAAGTTATTTCTTTCTCACTAGGTGTACAGTGTACCAAGAAATTAATCAGGTTAACAGTTGAGATGGCTACATTATACACAATGTAACCTGAATAAAAATAGGTAAAGAGGAACTTGGGTTAGCAAATTGTTTGAACTGGTCTTGCCTGATCCTCCCAAGCCTACTGTATCTGACAGACAAATGGTTGAAGATGGGTCATTATGGACAAAACCAATTGTGACTAGAAAGCATGATCAGGTTAGGGTTCTTCAAGGAGTATGATCAATGTTATAAAAATGGAGAGGAAGACCTAGGCAGTGGAAGGGGTGCTTAGCATCTAGAACACCTAGGCATTTAGGTGATTTCCTAGGCTGTTTCTTTATTAATATATATCTCTATATAACTGAGTTCATTGTTCTAAACTACTAATAAGTTATCAATTAGGTCGACAATTAGTAACATATTGCAATTAGAACATCAACGTCCCAAAGAGAATGCTCAAGAATGTTGTTGAATTGTTTTTAATAAAATTTCAGGAACAGTTTATTTCAACGTTTATCTGTTGATCCACTTAATTCTCTAGGAAAATTTACGACACTTTTTGAAAGGAAAATTGGTGGAACGGCGAATACACAAAGCTATTGGAGTCAACTGAACAATAAACAGAGTTCTAAAATCATTCATTTATTCCCTTTTTCTTTCTTGAGTGGTGTTGTTGGGTCGTGGGAAGAGGTGGATAGTCTTTCGCTGGATACAAGTAAACTTGAGTAGCTAAAAAGCAAAGTCAGGAAACATGTAAAAGTCCAAAATGTAATGCCCCAGACCCACATCAAAAACATGTAAAATGCACTCAGCAGTACAAAGACAATGGAAGTCATGAATATAATAAAAAGACAGTTTCAGACTCAAAGAAGAGATATCGATAGATTGAATTACCTGGGCCTCAAAACTGAAACTTTGGATCTTACTCGAGCCATTTTCAACATTTTCAGAAGTACTTAAGGTAGATGATAATTCTTCCATGTTCTCCGGACTTCTTTTTTCAGTGTCAGAAGAATTATTGTCCAGATACGAAATTTCAACACCATCTTCAGTAGCGACTGAGTAGCTACTATCATTACTTACATACGTATACTTCCTCAAAAGGAAACCATTCTGAGAAATGCACCCCAAAGATAAATATTAGAAATAGAAAACCAACTTAACAAAACAAAATGCTAGCACAATTATATTTCAAAAATTCTGCGACATGCAATAAAGGTTTTCTCCCTCGTCATCCACTTTGCCAGTTGCACAAAAACAAATGTGCAATAACCAAATATACAGCATTGCACATATGCCTATATCTTACTAACAAACAAAATTGAGACCTATGAAAGACAATCCAACCATAAAAACAAATAAATCATATGAACTAAGTTGGCCCCAAACTTTTAATCAAAAGGAAAGTAAGAAATAATACTAGTAATGGTAAGGAAATAAGTCTTTGTCATTTTATTTTGTCAATTTTATGTTATGATTCTATGAGGTTTATGGACATACAGAAATTCAAGGAATTTTATAGAGCTGTGCCAACCTTTGCAACTGTTTAGAGATACAGTTTTATTTCTTGACCAATTGTGTTGGCCATTGGACCTTTCCACTTTATTACAATTCCAGATATGCATACTGATTAGAAGGCTGCACCTGTCAAGTTTCAACTGCTATGTTTTTGCTTAGTTTGTTTATCCTTGCCTAATTTAGATGGACTTTTTAACCTCCATTCTAAATTTGTTTTGCACCAACGGTTTTTTAAAAAATTAATCTGAAAGTAGAGCCAATTTTTAGCAGAATTCAGGTGGTAAAAATGTATTTTAATTGTTTTCACAATATCTACTTTAAATAGTGTTTGGTAACATTAAAAACTTTTTGGGTTCAACACTTCAACCACACTTTCTGGAGAAGCTTAAATCTGTTGCTCTTCAAATTTTTTCTCCATTTAAAATCAAGAAATAACACGTCACTCAACCCCATAACATCGTAAAAACAAGTTTTCAAATTTTTTAACAAAACACAAATTGACTTCTTGTTAACAACACTTTCTGTAGCGCTGTAATATAGCTTCACTAAAGTGCAGAACCCGAGCTTGAGCACTGACCAACCCTAACAAGCACCAAGTGTATAGTTAGTTTGAGAGTGGTACATAATTGCATTGTTAAGTTTAGAAGCCAACAGGAGAAGATGGCTTCGAGCAAACAGCCCTTGGTCTAAGGTTGCATTTGATTGCATCTGAAGGTCTCTGAAAACTTGGCCTCTATTTCGCTAAGAGCCAAATTCTTGTTTGGTAAAAATTTAGTTGCCTCTATAAGCCTCTGTCTCGCTAAGACATGAAACTGTGTCTGTAGCGGTAAGAGGAGGCTCTGAATTCCCTAATTACATTATTACCCTCACAGATCCCCTTATTCCTCCGACAAGATCTGTGAAAAGTCATATACGACGTTGTCCCAAACACATGTTTAGCAACTCTTAAGGCAATTTTCATAGTCAAATCCTCAAAAAGTATAGTTAAATTGAAAAAGGAAAAAGAGGAGAGAGAATAATAGGGTTGGTGGGTAGAAGAACTGGAGCCGCCATGGCGAGGAATAGATCGATTAAGGATGGCACGAGAAATAGTTAAGGATGAAGAAGCTGCCATGACGAGGAATAGATCGAGAAAGGATGGCACGAGAAATAGGTAGAGATGAAAAAGCTGTCATGGCAGAGTCTAGAGAGAGAAAGTAGAATAATTGGGTTTTTTCCTTTTCTTTTCTACTGTTGGTAGATGAGAGAGATATTAAGGGTCTGGAATGGTTTCTATGTAAAACGTTTTGAAATATCATCTATTAAAGTAGAACCTATTTCATATATACGAATATAATTATTTTTAAATATTTTTATCCATATTAAAGTTTGTATAAAGTTCATTTAAGTATAAAATTTCAAATTATTATAAATATGTATTTAAAATACTATTCAGACTTTTCTAATTACCAGACAGATTATGTTTAAACTATTCATAGGGTTAAAATTGTAAAATACTCTAATTCAAACATTTTGAAAAAATTAGTTATCAAACAACATTTTTTCATTTAGATACAATTATAAACAGTCGCTCTATATTATTCAGATGTCTAAACTCTTCATATCTTTACTATTCAGTTTTATCAAACACAACCTAAATCTATACAGAACTTAATTAAGATATCTCAGATGCCTAATAGTACTATACAACACAGTATATTCATAAAAAATAAGATAATGAGCTAATTGAAACAGCCAAGTGGAATTAGTACGTACCTCAATTTTAACATTTACAAATCGTAAACTCTTCCCACGTCCAACAATAATTATAGGCCGAAATCCAGCTGAGTGGAGTTCCTTAGTTTCTTTTCCTTTAATTAAACAAATAGTCTTCCCACACCCATCGTAAGTATATTCATCAACCCCGACAGAATCAGCAACAAGTCGAGCATTTGGCGAAAGGTGCACTACATCTTCACTCTGTTTGTAAAGCGGATCCAGCAGTACTATACTGTTGTTTTTAACAATTGGATCATTCTTAGGATCCATTAATTCCTCCCTGCCAGTTATTGTTCCCAAAGCAGGTACTAAAAACTCACCAACAGCAATTAGGAAATCTGGAACAACAAGGACTCGAGGCTGCTGAACACGAATTACAAACAATTGGGATGATATTCGCCATCTATAATCCATCACGAACATGGTAGAATTTGGTATATTCAAGCTGCCCACAGTTTTTGAGTCTACTCTTTTGAATCCAGCTTCATTTAATGAAAATGGTAAACTTCCGGTTGAGACCTGTTTCGAAAGATCCGCACACGAACCAAGCATTAAACGCATTTCAGGTTTTGTATCCGGACGTATGTCCAAAATAGAGAATCTGGGAATGGTTATATAGAGATCAGCTTCGAATAATGAAGTCATTCGGTATGAAACCCAAAGTCCTTCTAGCTGCAATGACAAGAAAGAAAGAATTCAGATTAAACCACACTTTGGTATATTATTAAACAAGAGTCTAAAATTTAGATAAAGTGGGGCAGTGTGGGGGATAAAAAAGAGTTTATCCGATTCCCAAAAATGGACCAGATTCAGTAGAAAGAGTACTCACAATAATATGAGCCAAAGGTGACTCCTCCTGGATGCCATTACACAATTCCAGCAATGCATAGTTTACTTCCACAGCCATTATGGTAACTGTACGCGACAGAATACTTTGACTATTTAAATTGACCTTATCCGCCAACAATCGTATTCTCTCTTTTGAACCAGACTTGCCGCAACGGAAACTAGGAGGGAGTTTTGGTGATTCACTCAAGTTCATGGAGAAACAGTCCAGGATGACACTGTATTCTTTATCAGACATTACAGCATGCAACATACCCACCTGTTCAGAAGACTTATAATTTTGATTGAGCAATGTATGGTTTAATGACAATTTACTGAAACAATAGCAACAAAGAAAAAACTGCAAATTGATTTTGCTGCTTAATTTACACAATAAAAACCGAAAATCAAATGTCATGCAGCTTAATTTTCACGCTCTGACAAAATGATGCATCTGCAGATAACTTAAAGAGAGGAAGAAGGAAAAACTGAAAATTAATTGTCAAGGCATTTAAGTTACTCGCGCTGAAACTAACAAAATGACGTATCTGAAGATAAAGTAATCAAGAACAAGAAGAAGAAGGAACCAAACAATAGCTTAAATAATTGTCCTGAAATAATATCTCAAACACAAGGGAATGTTTCCTTTACTGCAGCCAAAATTCTACGTCCATGTAACAAATCCTCAATTGAAAGAAAAAACTGATCCGAGAACTAACATGCCTGAACTGTGATGCTCACTTACCAACATGTGAGAAGTAAAATAAAAATTATCCGCAACAAGAAACTATATAAAACTGTTATGAAACAATGTATTTAGCACAATAATTTAAAACTTTAAGATAAAAGTTCTTCACCATATACAAAGATGCTTTGACTATATCAGTAAATCAAAAATATAAAACTAAAGTCAAGCAAAAAAAATCCAACACAAACCTTTACTTCCAAAGAAAAATTTGGAACTTTCCGGAAAATATCTCTTAGACTGCGCCTCACATAAACATGAATTTCTCGGCCTTCTCGTATCATAGGTTTACCTAGATAACCATCAATTCCTACAGCCATATTGATTCCTAATATCTGCAAATGGAAGCTGAGTCAAGTAATTTCACTTACTAAAGCTTCTTGTTCGAGACTAAAAAGTTTTACCTCCGCATCAAGGATGTCAAGATGGACAGCTGAAGGGTCTTTCTCAGGGCAACCATGCCAGCTAAATTCATTTGTCACCCTCAGATGACCCAGATCAAGCTGTATAAAACTGCATCAATGATAGATAAAGAAGACTTTATAAGCATTGTGGAAAAATTAAGTACCATAATTTCCAATAGTTCAGGTCATAATAACAAATCTGGATCTTCAATATCTAGTATTTTGAGAGTAGAGAAGTAAAAGATACATGCAGCACATTAGATAAAAAGATAATTGAGTAGGAAATTTGGTGCCATGGCTGAAAGTGAAAATTGTTGCACAAGTGTACAAACCTGACAAAATATAGGCAAGAAAAGGCATTTGACAAAATGTACAAAACAACTTAAAAAGTTTTAGATTGAATAAATCAATACAGATGTGAAAAGTGAAATCGAAAAATAAAATTGAGAGAAAATGACTGAGGGGCATTGATAGAGTTTCCTACTATCACTATAGAACCACTTGTATTCCTGTCAATAAAAAGATGCTCAATATGTTGGTTGAAGACGTAATATAAGAGATAGAAAGAAGATGTGTTTGTCATACCAGACAGAGGAGAAAAATTAACAAGTTGGTTAGGTGAAGCAATACTTTTTTAAGTTCATAAATTTAGTGTCAATCAACCTTTGGGAAATTATGCAACTCGTGTAAGTATGTGCAATTGTGGATTGTCTAATATAACACCCAGTGAAAGTGTAATTACAAATAAACATGTGGAGCCCACTATCACTCAAGATGTCCTATCAGAACGCTTTAGTAGCTTGATACCCTAGATCTGTTACATTATTGAAATACAGCTAAAGAAAAGAATAGGCCGACCTTGTCATAATTAATATTCTCAGACTAACTAATCTCTAAAAACGTTAACAATTCACTTTTTTTAATATTCTGCCATTTTGTATACTCTGCGTGTCACAGGATGACACATAATAAATTCTAACACTTCATAACTAATGTGTTTAGCAGTTGTACGTACAGTCAAACCAGTCAATAAACTAACTGGTTCTCTTTTTGCTTTTCCAGGTCTGATATGAACGTAACAAACCTGACTAACTAAGCAAAACAGTTTGAAAAGTCATTTTGCTTTCAAAACTGAACTTGAATAAGATGGATGAACCGATTACCAAAAGAGTTTAGGCTTTTTCCTTCAGGCAATAATCCTTTGTCTAGGAAATTGCTAGAGGAACAACAAACCAATACGCTATTCACATCTTTAAAAGAATCATTGGCATGTTTTAATATCACCAATTTACAATTATCAGTGTTCAAAAAATGAAATTGGTCCTCTACAACCTCGATCCGAAGGTGGAATCAATCCTTTATCCGCCTCAACCCTAGTCACTGACCCTAAAATTTGATTACTTTTATTAGGTCATGATTAATATTTTGGGTGATTTAACACCTGTTGTTTATACCAACTTGCATTTCACCACGTGGTTAAGAATTCTCCATTTAACCACCTGTAGTTTTAAAAAAGTGCAACAATTATTTTTTATCCAACTTAACTGTAAGTGTAATTCCACGCCCAGAAACGAGTGATTACTTTAACAATGGCTGATCCTTTTGCAAAGTACCCATGAAGAAAGGATTCTTCATTATCAGTGAACTGTTGTATTCCCGCACTTGATAGTCTAATTCTCGTAGATTCTCTCATCTTGTATCACTTATGTGTTTTAAATTATTTATAATTATTTTTGTAATAGATTATGGCTTCATGTTTATAGATATACGAAATTTATATTGTTTGTTGGATATTTGTTGTTTTTATCTAATAAGTATCTATTTTGTTGAATGTTTGATCTCATACATATATACATATATATATATACACACACATATATACATATACATATATATACAATGACATAAATTTATACATATTTAATAATAAAATATGTTTAGAATCCCCGCACTGGAATCCTCACCTTTAAGGTTTGGAAAATCTTCGTATCCCGTGTACCGCACCCTATCCTTGTAACCGTATATGTGCTTCTTAACAAAGTACTTGAATGCCCTCCCTAAGCTCTATATCATATTTTAATATACAACCACCTAAAATTGTTTTCTTTGCTCTTATTCTGATCGCTAACTACCTTACCAAAATCAATCTAAAACGTTTATTAATCGTCTCAAGACTCTCAACCAAGCCCAAATTGATTCCAAACACAAATCAACATAAACAAAATTCACTTTTTGTGCTTTCGCTATTTTGAAGTGTTATTACTTTCCAATAAAATGTGGCTAATTTTCTACAAGGCGTTTGATAATTAATTTTTTTCTAATATCTTTTTTACTGACATCATATCAACTCAAATAAAATAAAAAAACAAACCAGGGTTATTGGTTGGACTCCTTTTAAAATTTGGTCCTTATCATGTATTATTTAAAATCCCGTAAGGATTGTATTTTTACTCCCTCTGTGCCATAATTTGATTCCTCATTTTCCCGTACTACATGAAAAACAAGTGACTTACACTTTTCATAGGTAATTGGACAATTGATGATTACTAAAAATGAAAAACAGTAGAATACGGGGCTACTTTTTCACCTCAATAGTATTTCCAGAATGAATTCCTGTACATAAATATTGTTGGAACACTTAACGGCATTAGTTGAGTAATGAAATTATTAACACAACTCTAAATTATAAGGTTACTTTTGGTCTACTCTACTTCACGTAGATGTAAAAAAGTGGTCTAAATCGCATAGAAAAGATTCTCAATACTAGCAAGGATCATTAGAGAGAATAAATGTTATGTGGGCTAATGATTTCTCTCCCTCACTTCAATAGAAGTGTTCAGAACTTTCACAATTTATATATCTATACATATACACAATACATCACAATGGTCATAGAGGGAGAGAGGGATAAAGAGCGGTACTTTTCTCTCTATATTTCAAAACTCTATTGATGCTCTCTTCTTGGTTGACATCTGAGCTCTTGTCCCGCACTTTGGAGAAGGCACTCATGCGCTGAAGCATCTTACTTTGTTTTTTGTTTTTCTATTTAACTCTTCTAAATCAAAAAATAAGTTTAAAGGGTAAAATGGAGGACACACCTTCTGTTAACGTGTTAACATTGACTTGTCAGTTGCAGTTTTATCAAACCAGGTGATTAAGTGGAGATTTTCTAATCATAGGTGGCAAAATACAGATTGGTGTAAACTATAGGTAGTAAATTGCATTTTAGCATAAAAATTTAAGTTTGTATTTTAGAATTTATAGATTTCATCTTATTTTTTCTTTAATTTTTTTAATACATCACATTTCTTAAACCACGACTCTAAAATCTAGAACACTTCATTACATTTTTAGAGTGCTAAATAAACTATATCAAAATAATAGATTTGAAATTAAGTCAAAAAATTATCTAAGAAATGAAAACAAATATAAATGTAAAATAATGACTAGTAATGGTATTTAATGACGGTATTAAAAAAAACTCTACAATACTTGAAATGAATTTATATTTTGGTGTGGTAGTCTTCAAGTACACCTAGGATATTTAATTTCAATACTTATTTTATATAATATATACAAAGATGTAACAAATAAATAAATAAATAATAAGTTCTAGGAAAATGCCTAGGAGCCGCCTCTGCCACCTACTGATTTATAGGACACTGGTCATTATGTGGATGAATTGATCAACCTAAAAATCCAAATAGTTGACAAGAGAAGTGGTGCTTTAACAAGTATGACAAAATGCTTAGTTGTGATAAGTACGCTCTGTTTTGCAGGAGATTCAAACAAATTTTACAGCAAAATACCAAAAAATATTTCGGGAAAAAATTAAAATCACTAGAAGCATATATAGCTAGAAGGCGCAAAAAATATAGGATGCTAATTGATGCGCAAATAACATATAGAAATCTAAGCATCTCTACTGCATTAATAAAATCCTCATAGAGCTTTATATAGAAACTAAGCATCTATGCTGCATTAATCAAAATGTTGATCACTTCTCACCACAAATGTCATGCCATCAATTTCTAAAAATAAACAATTAAAATGAAACAGATGGAGAATAGCTGTAAGAACTACTAACTCTTTGCTCATAGAATTCCTTGGTACAATAATTATCGGAGTGTCCAGTGAAAGGTCTAGTTTAAGAGCAGAAGCTCCATCTATCTCATATTTCTCAATCAACCACTCAAACCCACCAACCTTATCCACATATTTAACTGCTTCTTCAGTATGTGGAGTCGCAAGTTCCATAAAGTATGTAGTTATCTGCAAAATCATGAAGGCTAATAAGTCTTAAGTTCAAAATGAGCTTAAAATTCTAGTGGTAAAGCTTAACAGAAAGTAAAGTGATATAAATAAAAATATCAATCAGTTCACTAACATCAACAGGCATAAACTACAGAAAACTTGACTAGACTCAAAATTGAATAGTGAGCTAATGACTACAAATGAAAAATACAAACTTACCTCTTGGACAAACCTATAGAGGAAAACAATTCGAACAGCAGACAGACGGCCATTCAAGCTATAATCATACCCTTCATAATCATCATCCTCAGTACTATAAGAATTGAATGTAAACTGAGAAAGATAGAGACAGTGAATAAGCCACATAGAGAGAGAGCACCTTAGTACAAGATCATAAAACAGTTAACAAGTGAACCTAAATATGCAATCTGATAACTTCAATTAACAGGAATGTAACGTACCTGGATGAGGGATTCAGCCCCTTGATTGCGTATATCACAAAGCCAACCCCAATAGTGTTCACTGCCCAGTGACAGATCGCACAACCTGAAGTTTCCTAATGTGCCTTCAATGGATATAGAACTGGGGTGAACCTTCAAAAACGGGGAGCAATAATTGATAAAAACTCAAAATTCACACGACAAAACAGTAACTAAAAAGATGAAAATATGAAATATCACAAATATAATTTATAAGAAAACCTTGTTAACTGGAAAAAGCAAATAGATCCTTTTCTTTTTACCTTAAGATCTAAGATGAAACTTTCTTGCACAAACATAGCCAGCTGAGAGCCGTCCTCCTTGTTGAGAAACACGGTAACACTGTCGACATTCATCTTCAAATAAAAAACAGCACGACCTTTCCCATATCCCAGCAACCCATTAACAAATGTGTTCCCTGGTTCTTCTATCTTGTTTTTGGTCTTTGACAATTCTTCATTCAAAGTCTTCTCCGCATCTGGTACACTTACCTCACCATTCGCAGCACCCAGATCAAAGCCAAAATCAATTAAAGCAACAAGTGTTGGTCTGTTGCAAAAGAACTCCAGTTTGGACATGCGGATACTCATCTGAAGAATATCAACCAACGTACCGAATCTACCGATAATTAGATTTATTTTATTTTTGGCCTTTCAAGTCTTTTATCAACTTAATAAAGTTAATTTCAGTACCTGTGAATCAATACCATCATAGTCGGGTGAAGTAGAATTCCTGGTAGAGAATGAAAGCGAAACAAAATTTGAGTCATCAACGTCTTGGGCCTCATAGAATACATCAGCCGAATTACTTCTTCCTTTTCCAAGATCCTTCTCGGTAATTAAAGCGTCAGCAGAATCAGGAAAAGATAAGAAATCAGACAAGGCATCCTTGAAAATATCATCATCCTCAGATGGTGATGGCTCCTTCTTATGAGGATCTAAGATACTATGGGAGACATATGAATCGTCATTCTTCTGGACAGAGCAAGCTAAATACTGTGGAGACGAATGTGAAGAACCTTGAAGTTCATCTTTGATTTTCAAAGAATGCAGCTTCATCTTGACAGTTAAATCACCTTCCCAACGAACAAGATGCACCTACAATGAAACAAGAAACACTACAATTTTGATCATAATAACAACGAATATTTACAATTCAATCCACCGAATTCCCTTGAGCGACTAAAATCCCAATCAAAAAGGAAATATCAAGTTCTTAACAGTAAAAAAGGACAAGCCACAGAATCTACTCAGAAACCATAGATAAGATAACCGCCTATCAGTGTTTCAAACTAATCCCGCAGTTTAAGGTTATAATCACGAAACTTCAGCTAGAAAAAAGTTAATAAATTGTTGGGATAATAACACGAACAACAAAAGTCTTCAAAAGAAATAATCCCAGAAGCTATCATCTGAGCAATAACTCTCATTTTTAATTTCCAAACAGAATTTTAAAAGGTCATCCAGAGGGAGTAAAAGGACTATTACGAGATCAACCAAGCATACATACCTTTCCTCCACCAGCAAGAATCTCCAGAATTAATGTCTCTTCAAGCTCTTCGCACACCCCATCTGCAGCCTGATATGAGATAAAAGGAAGAGATAAAGAATAGTAGGGGAAGAAGAGACAAATTATTTATTATATTGTGTACATGCAACAGGATAAAAATGAGTTAAAACTGTAAAGCTTAACATTTAAAAACATAGTAATCTTAAAACCACTTAAGAAACAAAAAATGCTCTAGATGAAAATGTAACATCTAACCTTTCCATATATTGATAACTTTGTTTCTACTAATGTCCCATTAACAACAAGGTCAGCTGTTGTCAAGTTAGCTGGCCGAGGTCCAGCAAAGACTGTCACGTCATCGTGTTGTCCAAGTACGTCAGCAGGAGGGGCCTATCCCAAGCACATATAAAACATGTCATTTTTTACTTGATATATAGCGGGTGAAGAAAAAATAAGCACAAATAAGCAAAAAGATCATAGCATCGTACAGAAGCTCGATATGTGGCCTGTACAAGTCCTCTCAACCAAGTAGCCTTCTCCACCTCATCCCGAAATTTTATTATCAGCGTACTAAATGATTCCAGAGCCTGCACAAAGATAAAACAAGAAATCAAGAATTATAATTCAAACAATTATTAATTGAGAAGCTCTTCACTAAGCATAGAAAGACATCAGCACAGCACATCAAAATGTACATTCATAACTCTAAAAAAATTCCCCAAATAAAGGCTCTTCCAAAGTATCACAAAATTTATTTCTTAAAAAATGCAGAATGTATAAGGGAACAGAAGGCATCAAACTTCACATCACAGTTTCTAGAACAAAATAAATATTAACAAAGCATCAACATATTCATATTTTCCTTTGACAACTTTTTTCCTAATTTTATGGTTTTATCTCTATCAAATGCTTGTACCTTCCTCTCACTAGAGAATTAAACAGTGCATTAACAGAGTGATAGGAGGGAGTAAGAAAAAAATAAAGTTTGATCTTATTGGCAAGTACAGGATTGCTGAATTCTTGCATACTAAATGGGAATGACATAGCATGATAACAATTTACAGTTTAAATTCTTTCTACAAGGAGATTAATTAAATAAAGCATTATTAATTTACACAAGGATACATAATACGACATGAACTGTCAGACCTAATTGGCGTCCTATGAATAATCACCCTTATTACAATATAAAGGAAACAAGTTAAGCACCCAAGGAATATAAAGAAAAATAAGATTCAGAGGGGCGATTGGGTGAAGTCAGCATAACCTACCTTCTGGGTATCCATTCCTCTTGCACTAACAGCGATACAAGCTGGCGAACCTCCAACATTGGTTGGAGAAACTTCAAATACTTGTTTACCAGCCATGCTGCAGAAATTTCAACATGAAAATATAAATTAAAGATGCCCAGAGAATATTCAATTACTAGACATACACTAAAGAGAGAGGAACCAGAAAGTTACGTCTTGCTGACAAATGAAGAAGAATGGAACCAAAACGCAAGGACAGAACAACCTTTACCTCGAACACCTCTGATAACTCTGGGACATTTCAGACTCCAATACATAAAGATAAAATCCAGACAGCACAAGAAAACAAGGCTGCCATGCAGCAACAGAATAGCCAATTCCCTAAGTACAAAATATATATATATATATTTTTAATAGGAATTTTCAGGTGAAAACAAAGGCATTTAATATAAGAGCTGATTTTGGCAGCAGACATCATCTTAAGACACACCTTCCAAACAAGGATTTGAGCCTCAGCAGCAAGATCTGGGGGATCCCAGGGTGCAAGTTCAGCTTGGAAATTTTCACCTACAGGTTGAGTGCCATTTTGCATTGCACCATAGAGTATATTTAACAATTCCATAAGTCGGGAATATCTGACTGGTGAAAAGTGAATGCCAAGGGTAGGAACTTGAACGGAAATACGCGTTGATGGGTGACTTGGATGAAGTACTTTAATCTTCAAAGACAAACATAAAGTAAAAATCACGAAAAAAATGTTCAAGTCAGCACTACAGCCAGAATAAGCTTTCTACGTTATTCAATTAAATAATAAGCAGTTCCAGGAAAATATACCTGATCAACAATTACAGCCATTCCACACCTATCAACGAGAGAATAAAAGTTATCAGCATCTCCAAGATCAGGAGATGGAGAGGGTAGACCATCAAAACTTGAAGATGCCAGCGTACAGGTCTGACTTTCAGAACCACAATCCA
Source organism: Hedera helix (assembly GCA_947179155.2). Taxonomy (NCBI): domain Eukaryota; kingdom Viridiplantae; phylum Streptophyta; class Magnoliopsida; order Apiales; family Araliaceae; genus Hedera; species Hedera helix. The sequence goes on from OX359281.1 coordinate 36,460,688, forward strand.
TAAAGAAGGCAGCTATATCCCTTCCAGATATATAAAAACGAGAATATAGACTGTGCCCCTGATCACTAGGCTGAGCCTCCTGAAATAAAAAACAAATATATTTGAGTGAAGCCAATGCTGTAGGAAAGAATTACAAACACTAAAGTGAAAGCATACCTTAGTGTGCAATGTAAAATGACCAAAATCCAGAAGAAAATGGCTATCATATGTGGAAGAGGCACACGTTTTTATAGGAACTCTAACTTTTGGGGCATCAAGATCAATATCAAGAGCAAATCTGTGACAGAAAAATTATATAAACAAATATGTATCAGTATAAAAATATTAGCCTTTACTAATACTGATACAAATATGTGAAGGCATAGGAGAGAAATAAAGGTGAAATAACAGCGCAAGAGAGGGCGTAATAATATTCAAAATTGGGACTTTTTCTATGGGACAGGATATAATAATAATAATAATAATAATATATTTACAATTAACTTATCAAAAAGAATAATAACAATAAAAAGAAAAAAAGAAAAAAAAATATATATATATATATAGGCTTAAATATATTTTACTACCTTAAACTATTACTTTTTTCTACTTCGGTGATTAACCTTTCAGTTTTTTCAATTAGGTGATTAAACTCTCATTTTTTTTCAATTCAGTTCAATTGAAATGTCACGTCATAATTTGATGATGTGGCATTCAAACATGGCAAGTTCTCAAGTAAATTGATGACGTGGCATAGACATGTGTTAAAAATAGTGTTTTTTATTGGATTGAAAGGGTAACAAGGTAATAACATTTAAACCTTAATTAAAATAAATAAAAAATCAACCCCACAATCCTCTTCCTCCTCCGATGCTTCACCTCCCGTCACTCTTCTTCTTCCTCCATGAAATTCGGAGATTGTATTTCTACCATTTAGCAATCTCTGAGACATTTCTCGGACGAGCGATCGATCATTCCCAAATTTTCCCTCCCCCCACTCCCAAAACGTAAAGCCCTAGTGGATTTCTGCAAATTGATCACCGGAAAAAGCCTAATCGACGGTGTCCATCAACTGAGTTCACCGGCTTCTTTTTGTTTACCTGAACGGCACGTACTAGATATTCTAAATGAACATTCAATCTTTAATCAAATTTGGGTTTTCAATTTTTAAATGTTTGTAGGATTAGGTTAGAAAGTTGAAAATTTCATATAGTGATGTTCGTTGCATATCGTCAATTAACCGGCGGCGGATCAACGTCGATGTTCCAAATTGGCACCGAGATCTCTGTCGGTATGTTTGATATGTTTTTAAAACTTTTGTCCCTTCCATGTTTGTTGTAGATGCTTCATATATGCATTGGTCTTATTGGTTTCCTATTGCAGGGTGTGTGAAAATATTCCGATTATACTATGCAAGAACAAGGTTGATGTTAAAAACAGGCAAGTCAAGGACAAGCAAGTCACATTCCACAGAAATAAAAATCTATAGTATTACGAGATCTCCGCAAAGAGCAATTACAATTTCGAGAAGTCATTTCCTCTATCTTGCTAGGAAACTTGCTGGGTAAATGGATTAATTTGTTATTGGTTGTTGCTTTTGGCTATATTGAAATTATTAAGGGTATCTCTTTCCTAATTGTAGGGATGCTAATATGCATTTGGTCGAGTCTCTTGCTCTTGCTCCACTAGAAGTGCCCATTGACCCGGCTGCACAACAGTAAGGAAAATATAATATTTAGAGAGAGAAAGAGACTTTGTTTTCCCCAATTTCTGTAATTTTAGAGAGAGAAAGGGAAAAAGCTTATTGGAAGAGGGAGTTGCATGAGTGAAAATGTTGAAGAAGAAAGCAAAACCCTTTTTGATTTGGGTGTATTTTTCTCATGTTCTATTTACATTTTTGCCATTATTATTTCAATTTTCTTTTTACCCATTAACATTGAAATGCCATGTAAGGTTGTTTTTTCACATAAGCATTTATTTGCCATGTATACAAGGCCACATCATCAATTTCTGACGTGTCAGTGAATTTGGACGAAAGTGGAAAAAATTAATAGTTTACTCATTTGATTGAAAAAATTGAAAGGTAAATCACCGAAGTGAAAAAAAGTTATAGTTTCAGGTAGTAAAATATATTTAAGCCATATATATACTAACTTGTCAAAAAATAATAATAACTATTACTGACTAACAAGAAGATGATGATAATGTAGAGCAGGAGTTGGAGAAAGATTGCATTATAACAATTTAACTTCTTTTACTGCGATTATTTACCTTTTACTGTCTAAAAAACTTATTGTTCAATTATTATTCAATATAGCATTAAACAAGTCTGCAGGATGTCTATATTATCATTCAGAAAATGCTATGTATATTAGATAGTATATTTGTGTTAACCTAAATGATCCATCATGTTGCTCTTATTATTTAGAAAATTTTCATAATATTTTTTTAAAAAAACTTTAAAGCTCCTAACTAGCGTAATGGTTCATATCGCGCAATACCGATACCGATAACAAGTCAGAAATAAAAACCTTGATCGCTACCGTAACTTTGAAGCATGATACTAATTCAGCACATAAGAGAGAACTTAAAGTTTTTTGTATTATGAAAAACCATGCAGATATATTACAAATGAATGAACAGCACTTCGGGAAGAAAAGTTTGAATAGAAAACCTGCTTTGTTCTTCTAAAACCATTTGAAATTGTTCTTGAGCCCTACGAGTCACCTTCTCAATCTTATTCTGCATTTTCCGATATGTTTAAATTAGTAGTTCTTCATAAGATAATCACTGACTCACGGTATATTTTATGCATTTCACGACATTACCTGCAAAGCAGTGGCAGTTTCTAATGCAAGGGTAGGACTAACTGCTTTACTTCTCTTCAAGAATTCTAGGAAACGATCATAACTTTCCATGAAAACCTGGAAAACAAGTTTAAAAGAGAAAAGGCTTTTATTTAAAATTGTTGAGTAATGATGAATAAGTAAAAGAAAAACACATCAACCACTAGGCCAGTAGATGTATATAGCATAAAGAAGTTAACATCAAAAAGTAACTCCAGGGTAAGAATAAGCTCATAAAAAACAGCCTGCCTCACATACTATTTTCTTTGAAATCATTGTTCTTTTTTATTAGCAAATAGAGTTTCATAAAAGTGCCGGTCTCACTTGACCTTCAAAGAAATGAATGTTTCTCTCCCTCCTAATAATCAACTGCAAACAACGTAGAACAAGATTCCATCTCCTCCACTTCATCCCTAACTGGACTCTACACACGTAAAGCAACTATCTCACCAAGAAGGCATGACCCATACCATTCCATGACGAGAAAACACCAAACACCAGAAATCACGTGGCACCTTACAATGAAAATGTAGTTGACTGACTATCACCTCAACCTTACACAAACAATTCCAGTTTACAATGAATCTCCCCCGCTTTGACAGACGCTATCTTGTTCAGTGTTGTTAATTTAGAGAATGTCAGAAAGAGAATAATTAAAAGTGAATCCGTTACAACTTCTATTCAAATGAAGAATCTCAGGCACTTTAACATATATAAACTAACCCCTAGAAAAATTTTGTCTGGTTGATTAAACTTGCACCAGAACTTAAGGCAGTTATGAAAGACCAAAAACCAAACACTTAAACCTGCCAGCCATGTGCAATTGGCCAGTCAGCCTCAACAACAGGCCACTCAGTCACAGCCCCAAAAACATCACACAGCCTACCAGCAGGTTACCCTCTGCTGGACACCTTATAACAGAACTACACACTAAGGTGTTTACAAGGAAACAAGGCCACCCATGGGAGAGCCCTACTTACTAGATACCCCTCCACGTAAACTACAGCTGTAAACGAACCAGGCTGTCAGTAAGCCCCGCCCGACTCGGCTCGACTCGGCTCAACTCGAGCTCGACTAGATCTTGTTAAATGATGCAAGCTCGAACAAGCTCCTTTACCTGTTTAGTTAAATAAGCCGAACTCAAACAGTTCAGTGCCCGGCTCTAGTAAGCCCGACTTGTTTAGTATTAAAGTAATTATTTTTTCTTATTTTGTTAATAGTAAAGTTAAACGAGTCGAACTTAAGCTTAACTAATCTGGACTCACTTAATCCCTGCACAAGTTCGAGCTCGACTCTATAAAAGCAGAATTTGTACACCAAATCTCAAGCTCGTTTAAAGTCCGGTTTGACTCGACTTGTTTAACTTTTAAACGAGCTCGTGCTCAGCAAACCAAAGCCCGCCTCAACCCAGCTTGTTTACAGCTCTAACATAAACTCCCCGCCTCCTGACCATATAGAGGCCCAGGTCCCATGATATGAAAGACCAAAAAACTATCAGTTACCATAAAGTGGCTCAACATCAGCTAAATGAGAAGAGCACATAAACCTATACGACTCCCAATCCTAAACAAATCTCAAGAACAAGGGATTGCATACATACCTCCTATCTACATTTGACCTAAAAGCAATGTCCAAAAAAAGTAGGCAAATGTACATCGATGAAATATATAGAAAAGAAAACATTTTTAAAAAAATCTTCAAAGAATCTGATAGGTGATGTACTCAATCTACATAAAGAGAGGGAAAAAAATTAACAAATCACCGTCACATGGCAAGGAGAAATTGTTGCTGAAAGCCGCCAATCAACATTCTCTCCAACTGGTGAGTATACAAAACTAGCAGCTAATGCATTCACCTTCTGCTCACTACAGCCACTCTGCAATATGAAGAGATACATAGACAGGGCCAGACAAGCATCAATCATGTCACCCAGTTGATTTGATTATAATCATTTTACTTCTTTTATTTTTTGATAAAAGAAGAATATTTTATTAATTAGAAGAGAAAATCACAACACGTGACGAGGACAAGAAGTCCTCCCAAAAGAAAATAAAGAAAACAAGAAAAGAAAAACTTAATATTAATGAGGCATCGTCCGTCAATCTTTTTGTAGATCGGATAAATAAATTCCTTCAAAAACTTTCATTGCATGAGCCCGAAGAGATTTGATTATATTCATAGCATCACTTCTAATTGAAATGGAGAAATTATGAAGCACCAAAAACCCAAAATAATTCTCTAGAAGCTTTGCATAAAGGAAACACAACAGTAGATGCTAAAGTTGTCCATCAATGTTGACAGTGACTTGGACAATTGCCAGTAAGAGCATAAATAAGTGAAAATTTTGCAAATTGTGAAATTCACATAACAGACCAAAGTTCAAGGAAGAAAAGGGTTTTCATACTCCAGGAATAATTTAAAAACCTTCCGTTATCCGAACATCAAAAACAAAGAAGAAAATAGAAAGACAAAAAATAGAAGCTTGCGTTAAGAATATACACGCAAACGATGACACAGAGCGCAAACCTGGGCAAGTGACCCTTCTGGTGCAGACAATCCATAGAATTTCAATGTCACGTCGCAATGAGTGCTCCGATGTTTTAACTTTGTGGACACATGAAGTTGCTCAAATCTACCACAAACAATCTCAGTCTGACTGGTACTAATGATCCTGGCAGCAGCATGACCAATAGATACATTTATTAAATACTGTATCATATGTTGCATGTCCTTTCCGGAATGTAATGTCAAATCTTCATCAGGCTGGTAGCTTAGTAAATTATTAATTGCCTGCCATTCTTCTTTAGTTAATCTTTCCTCTACTGACTGCGCTTCAGAAGTCTCCTCTAAAGAGGTATCTCCAGAAGGAGTACGCCTGAGATTTCAAGAAATAATAGTTTGGTCCTAATGTCAGTGATATCCAAAAGATGAATACACCGTCACGCTAAACAAAAAGAAAAGGAAAACATATATTACAGTGAACCAAATGCAAGGAATAGAATATAAAATAACAAACCATCTAAAAGGAAACCAGCTACTCTTTTTTAGCATCCTCCGCTCTGCTTCTTCCTTTGATTTTACAGATTCAACCTTGGCATGTGCAAGGAACCTGAAAGACATATACATCATCCACAAAAAGGTAAACAATCAGGAAAAGTAATGGAGATGGTTCAAATATCATTAACATTTCATAATATTACAATTTCTCCTAATAGCACAGACAAATGCAACTAAGGACAAGAGATGAAGATTTGATATTGGTTGAAAAATATGCGGTTCCCTATGAAGCATAGACATTGACTCTCAAATAAAACATAGTGATTTCTAGACCTCGACACAGAATACGCCCAAACGTAGAAAACAAGAACAGCAAGAGAACAAAAGTAAAATTAAATAAACATTTGGTAATATATTAGTAAATTACCCTCTGATATGTACTTCTTTTTTAAGCATTTAATGTAAACTAAATAATTATATGAACCATAATTCAATGATATTTATATTACAAATCACACATCCACTCGCACAACAAAGAGACTAGTAAAGTACGAGAGGATGATGACAGATCCTTTATTTTATTGTCTGATACGTAAATAAATTTAATTGAAGCACAAAAAATGGACAGTAATGGCACACCTATGCCAAATAAAACCAACAGCCCACCCTATACATGGAGCCCCCAAAAAACTACCTACACTAGACTCCCAAGGAAAACTAGACCCAAAAGTCCACAGAATAAGCCAAAGGAAAAGAAATAAGAGAAAAGGAGAGAACAATTACAAGCAAGAGGTTTCTCTTTTCATTCAAAATACCAGTTGTTTCACTCCTTCCAAATCATTCATCAATGCTATGGTTACGACTTACAAGTCAGGCAGCCTTCTCCATTCCTTCCTAACTTTACCACCCGACACACACAAAGCATCTCACTAACCGACCGTTGCATCACCCATGAGATGCCATAATAAAAACACAATGAACCATAAAATCCTCACCACCTCATCATGGAGCAAGAGATCAACTGTGTACATCGTACAATGACACGTGACACACCTGCTCACGAGTTGGTTCCTCTCTTCCCAACAAAATTGTCCAAGAGAAAAAGACCACCTTCCGTGGCATCCCAACCCTCCAACAACTCGTCCGATGAAAAAAACTCCCAACTTCACTTTGGAGCACCCTAAAATAAGACCTATTGAAAAGTTTCCATTGTTATATTCCTTCCACCATATCTATTCTGCTATGAAGTCATCTCCCTCCCCACTAGCAAAGCCAAAAAGTCTGGCATATCAAGTACTTATCATGGATAGCTTCCCCTTAATTCAAATACTCGAAAACAAAAGGAGGAAATACAAGTTAGAGATGGTAAAGAAACAGCTTTATGCACACATTTTCTCTAGTAGCATAAATATGAAAAAATAAATAATTACAAAAATAAGATATATACATCGCATACCTCCACAAAAGAATTACTTTAGGATCAAGATCTTTCTCTATATCTCTAATTTCTGAGTTATTAACATTTAACAACTGTTGCAGAGAACCAGCATACAACTGAATGTACCGTCGACGCAGATCACACATGTACTGAACTTGGTCCCACGAGAATCTATAGCTGAAAGGATACAACTATGAATAGTTAGTTAAGACTGTTCAAACTTATACTATTTTTCACTTGTCAGGAAAATAAAACAATACCACGTCCATCCCACATTGTTTGCAACGCTTTTTCTAGTTTTTGAGGCACAAATTTTAATATGTGCCAAAAGCATAATAAATATTATACATATATATCTTTTAATATATTCAAATGTTGTACTCTAGGGTATATAACAACTATTTTCAGAAAATAATATCCAAATTTACTTTCAATACATCTTAAAATTTAAGTGTATCAAAAAATGTGAGATGGAGGGACTATTAATTTTGAACTGGAGATAATATTACACTTCAACTTGGAAATATCTAAATATAATGATTGAAGGAGTAGTTCTTCCTGTTCATGATTTCACACAGAATCACTTAGATGGTTAAAACCATGGTGCAAAAATTTGTTTCAAGAGTATGTTTCATATTATTAAATACAAACGATATGGAAACGTATTAGAAAAGCTAGGAAAATTTATTTATTTATAATAAAGACGATATCATCAGTTATGATGCAACTACTTGACTAATCAAATTTTAGATACATGAAAAATAATATAAGTATTATTTAAATAAAACAATAAATGAATGATTTAGAATAGCATATATATAAAAAAAAATATGAATAAGAAAGAATAACTCCGCATAAATTTAATTTAAGTCGAACAATAAAAGAAAAACCAAAAACAGCTTAGCCTGATGGTTATTATAGAAACTACTCCGCAGTTTCCTTACCTTAAACTTGAAATAGGAAAAGTTTGATAGTTTCAGTGGAAACACGTGGAATTTTTAAATCATGGTTATAAACATCTTTCCAATTCATACATTATTGTATATTACCACATTTTCTTCTGCTGCAAACCAGCTTGAGCAGCATAACACCACCACAAATAAGGATTCTCTGAAACTGCCACCACAGGTCTTAAATGAGAAACCTCAACATATAACTTATATCTTGAGAAAACCTCCAAGAGTCTGATCCAATCATGATATTGAGCCTGTGAGAAAAATATGAGAAATAAAACTGATTCTAAGATTTCTGCAAAGAAAAGGGTAACTGGAATATGAATAAAACATTTCTGTTCATCCTCTTCGTTGTCCTCTAGTTTACTAAACAAATGAAAGAGAACTCGAGGGTAAAGAGCAAGCACAAGAATGGGACATAATACTGACATCAAAAGTCAAAAGCAAAGATATCCAGATCATGACGCAGTGATAATACTGGTCATAAGAAGTCGTGAAGCCAATAGAGACTTTATAATGGCTATAATACGTTTCTTTTTTTCCTTTATTTATTCCTTCCTTGGTCTAAAAGCTAAAATTTGAGGAAACAAATAGAACTAGTGAGCATTGCAGCCAAATAACAAGACATCTTCTCCATCGGTAAAATAGATTATGACAGGAAACAAGATATTGTAAAGAATTCATCCCCTGTTATTTTCCTCTCAACCAAAATGAGGAAAACAATTTGAAAACATTACGTTCTTCAAAGATAAGGCAGATAAAGTTGGCAAACACCAAAAGGCAGCACACATTAGAGATAATGTAACGAGTCTGGATGTAGCACCTCGGTTATTGTCAAAGACACGTCACTAAGGATAAGAGAAACCTTCTCGGATGGCTCATCAAGATTACTTCTTTCTTGATTTCCTAATCGATGATATTTAAGGACTCCATTGATTGGTGAAACCAAGTAGTTGCGATCATGAGCCCATTTAGACACCATTCCAACACCTTCAGTAGATTCATTGATACCATCTTCGAAAATCTAGATCACAAATAATAACTTTGTTAGATATGTAAAAGTCTGATAGTTAAGCCACCCATGATGCCTTTTTTTTCAAATTCTGCAGAATTAGATCATACCTCAATCCATTCCTTAGGGGTAAGATCTTCCCATTTCTTATCCAAATTCCATGGGAGACGATTGGAATCATGGTACATGGCAAGCCTTTCAAGTTGCAATGACTACAAAAGGAACATATAAGTTTCAGGCCTGATACTTGCATAGTCAGGTAAATAAAAGTAAAGATATAAGTTGCATATGCACAACTTCCAAAATATCAATGGTTCAATATTAAGATGTAGTTTACATTTTTTGATAGGACATTTGCAATTTCCTTCCAAATATTTATTTAGGAAAGATCAACTTTTAGGTGTTCCAGATATTTCGGAATCAAATAAACATAAACAGAAAAATGTTGTTAAAATATTAGAACTTATCAAACAACATCTTTCCTGAAAACCCATAACACTATCCAATTCAGGGAAAGGATTAATATGAAGAACTGCACCCAATTCAGATGGGATATTCATGTCCACGCACACCCAAAACGTTTTTCAACACTCAACAGCATTCTTTACATAACATTAACTGAAAACCCATAACACTGTCCAAATGTACTAGTACAGATGGAAAAGCCTATACTGGCCTGATCTAATTTTCCAAAGTTAACATAAGCTAGAAGCTAACCTTCCGCAATTTATCCAGAGCGCCACTGGTATCAAAAGTTTCATTTCCTTGCTCATCCATTGTGACAGCAGCAAGCTTTGCCAGAGTAACACCACAAGCAAATGAATTTCCCGGATTGCTACACCACAATTAAGTTTCTCAATATTGTACAGAAACGAAATCATGAAGGCAGATGAAGGATTACACTAACTACAATCAAGAACTAGACCAAAAAATACATATACACAGAAATAAATTTACCAATTAATAGTAAATTGTACTACGACATCAAACAGTCATGTGTCCACTAACCTGGTAGAATCCTCATATCTGACATGAACATTGCTAATGGTTATCTTAAGATTTCCAATGATTGTAGCAATCAAAGAACCCAACCAAGAATTTCCTGCAGGTGGCTGCTAAAGAATAATCGGTCAGTAAAATCTCTAAAGCAAACAAAAAAAAATTCAGCTAGTTTCTTACATCCAAAAATAAATCACAAACTTGGAGAAGACAATTTCTATGTTCACTACGAAGTAAAATTTTGCTTATGTAGACAGCATTGGGAAAGATGGTGTTATCTGCAATTAAGTACCAACCACCCAATCTAAATCCGAGTCCAAATCAAATTAAAGACTCAATTCATTGTCCCACGAGCATCAACTTGGGTCAGCCCACAATAGCCCTACCCAAAAGATCATGACTGCTGGCATAGTTGTCAAATCGTAAACCGTATCGTGTATCGAAACCCATGAATCGTATCGTACAATACGAAAACAAAATGAAAAATGTGGTAATATATATTTAAACATATAAAATATAAAATTTATTGGACAATCAAGCATATTAGCTTGACTATATATATAAAGTAAATATAATTATAATCTAAAAATAAAATTTTAAGTTAAATAGTAGCCAAAATATTCTAAAGTAAATTATTACATATTATTTTAGTAATATTTATAGAGTACCAAGAGAAAACAAAAATTCAGATTCACATTTGAACTACAAAACAAAAAAGAATAAATCAAATTAATAAACAAAAGAGAATAAATCAAATTAACAAGTGGAGATTTATGCTTCTGCTTGTCGAAAATGACATATGAAACTCTAAAAATCGTTTAAAGGCTCAACAAGCGATATAAAATATGTTAAACACTAAAAAACCTCTTCATTTGAAATAGTAAGCGACTTAAAAGTTTTACTTTTACTCTTTTGGATCTCCATAAAAAAATTTCAATTTTATTACTAAATTTAAAAAGAATAATGTCTTGTATCGTTGCGTAAGATATGTATCGTATCGTAACTGTATCGTATAATTTTCGATTCACCCTACAATACATATTGAATAGTCTTTGTATCTTATCATCGTACGATTCTGACAACTATGATTGTAAGTACTATTGATAGTAGAGTTAAGTCTCTTATACATTCTAATCAAGTTCACATGTTCTAATGTGGGACTAAAGTATAACAATGTTGCCCTAAAATCATTAACTCTGTCGTGTATAATTTAACAAAAAGGTTAAATTTCTATACTATAATCTTAATTAATACTCCCAAGAACCCTAAAATTAATTTATATAACATTAAGAAATTCAAATTAAGCATTCTTTTTCCTGTCATAAAATCAAATCAACCACTATAAAAACATTAAAGAATGCTAACACCTAACATGCGATATTATAAATCAAAAGTAAACCAACCTATATCATTAATGTAAACCAACATCTTTAGAAGTAAAAGCAACCTATCTAATTACTGTAGATTAACATTATTTAGGGGAAGGGGAAAAAAGGTTCTCATACAAATTGAACAGAGCATAAGATAAAAATTTAAAAACATACACTGCCAAGTTTTGATCTTGATATTGCTTCAAGTGTAGCTGATTCAGCTTCCTGCATGCAATAGACGCTTACCAAAATTCATACAGCGCGCGCACACACACACACACGCACACACACACACACACACACACATATATATATATATATATATATATATATATGTATGTATGTATATATATGTATGTATGTATGTATGTAGTGAAACAAAAATAAGCAGAAGATGCAAAAAATCAGTTACTCTCCAGTCAAAAAAATGTTTGGTACATGGTGGTCATGATTCAATAGAAAAACAGGTTTTAGAACCATTTTCCTAATAGTAACAAAGGACAAAACTTCTAGTGAATAACGAACACGTAAAAAGTTTTTCAAATATATCTAGCTCATACTATTTTTAAGAAGAAAAAAAATAGATTAATTAGAAAGGAATATAAAGAGGGAAATCAAGGAGTCCTCCCGTAAGAACAAAATGGAACAAACACTTAAGATATCTATTGTTTTTAACAAGGGTTGAAGAAAACAAGATTTTGACAGAACAAGTATCAAAAATGTGTGGCAAAGTTTACCTCTATCTGTTGAAGCTTCGCTTCGAAAAGTTTTTCCCGATCCTCCTCCTACAAGAATTTACAGTAAAAGTAATAGTCATCTCCTAAAAAAATGGCAGGTATAATTTAAAGAAAAAATAAATAAATAAGTATGCATTGAGCAACTTAACATGCTTTCCTACCTTGAGAGACCTTGCATTAGGTGCAGGATGAGCAAGAATAAACACACGATCAATAAGCACAATCACAGGCTCCTTACCAAGACTTTTCCAAGGAACCTGTTATTTTAATTACAAGTTGAAGAAAACAGAATAACTCATATCTTACACATAATTATTGATATCAATTCAAAAACATAAGATAAAAATAAGAAAATTATGGTGAGTGTTAAATCAAAACCAAAGACCACGTTGAGATTTTGTCAATTGCTCACGACGGTACCTAAAGTTAAGACCTTGAATATGATCTCTAAATTTTGCAGAGAAATGAGTCTTTGGTTTTCTAATTTTTTACTTTTTACTCATTATTTTGTTACCCACTTGGCAACTCTTTTGGTTTGAGACTTTTTTCCCCACCCTCATTTGCTTCTTTATTATGAATAAAACAACTGCCTAATTTTTTTATTTCTTTGAAGGAGTATGGGGTGGGGGTTACAATAATTAGCCATCTCATAGAATGACCATGAAGTATTAAGTATTAGAGCCAAATAGAATTGAGGTATTCCTTTGTTTACCTCCAAACACTTAAGCTTTGACATGGATCTAGGTAAGATCTCGCACTTTTACACTCATAACTTTGTCACATTAATTTTTCTAGCCTAATATTTAGGATGCTTTATACGTCATTCATAGTTAACACTCTCTCCATTCTAAATTAAATTTCCAATTTTGACTTTTTAAAGTCAAATTGACCATTTTTAAAACTAATTTTTGAACCATATTTACCAAAATATAGGTGAAGAGATTATAACCAAAAGAAAGTATATACAATTTACTACTAAGCCCAATTTTTATAATTTTTAAAATATATTTTTATATGCTTAATTATTAATTCTAAAAATAGTCAATTTGACTTTAAAAAGTCAAAACTAGACATTTAATTTGAGACGGAATGAATAGATTTTATATTTATACCGTAAACATTTTTCGAGAAATGGCATTAATACATCTAAACAAAAAATTGTACAATTTTTTTTAGGATGGAGGTAGCATTATTAAATTCGACTTCATTAATAATACGCCATGTGTTCCAACATAGGAAATTACAATTAGCCCCACTTAAATTCATGATGTCCTCATTAGTGAGATTATTAGGCTCAGCCCAGTCTTACCCCTAACACTTTACCAATATGGGATATAGATCATCTCCCTCCACTGTTTACCTACCAACAAGATCCACCACAATTTTATGACATATGCCCCCTCGTGGGAAACAACGAAGTAGATTACGACTTAATACAGGTCAGCTCTAATACCCTTTGTAATGACCCGAATCAAAGCTTAAAGCAAGCCTCAATCACTATCCCAAGAGCACTAAACAGCACACCCAAAAGTCATGATGAATTATTGGCACTCTTAATAGTAGAGGGAAGATCGTATGATATTCCAATGTAGAACTGTGGTATTACATTGAAAACATACTCTATCACGAAAGATCTAACTAAGCTTAAAAATACCTTCAACGTTATTGTGCCAATGAATCCAGCTTTGACTGTGACGGGAAGTTTTAGCGAATTCAATGCCTCTGCCTTCAATTTCAAGTCTTTGAGAACAACATCGCCTACAAGAAAAGTAAAATAAATCAAGAAACAAATACATTTGTTTTCTAAGTGCATTTATCCTATACTTGCCCCATCAACTAAATTAAAATTGTTCTAGAAAAAGAGATGACTCAAATTATAAATGTGTGAAATCAAGACAAAGGGAACAAGAATTGTCACTTCTTGAAATTGGCAAGTCCTTACCAAGAAAATGGTTGGTGGGAAGTTCCTACAAAATTTTCAAAAGTACATTTGAGGGTCTCTCAAGGACTACTACTAGGTTAGATAACTAGTACACGAGGAAGCTTAGGATGCTAAGGTGGAACAAACAAAATTAACAAGACTTGTTCATGGGATAATGATCATTAATTGAAGAAGTTGGCATATAATCGTCCTTGAAATGAAATTATATAAATCCACAAATCAAGTACCAAAGTCGCATACTTCTTCAACTAGGGAGCAGCAACGTTTCATGCTCACCTCAGTCATCCTTAGAAAATGTCAACGGGATTAGTGAGGTTTTCAAGGATTAACTTCGGATGGAATTGATGGACAGTCATGTTACAAAATTCTCTTATTTTAATCTATGATTTCTTTCTTGAATTATTTTTCTTTTTCTTTTGCAATAACATTTAGTTTCTTACTTTAGACAAAGAACATGTAAAATAGCTTCCACAAACTAATACTTCCACAACAACCTATCTCTATCAGCAGGGTAGAAAAGTTTTGATGAAATAAGTTACACCATAGGACTCCAAATAGAAATTTCTTAGCAAAAGAACAGAGAATGAAGGTAAAGAAAATTATATGTTCGAGACTATTGAGAGTTTAAACAAGAAAGTCTATAACTTTTTCAGATAACATATTAAAAAACTGCATTAAAATATGTATAAGGTGGTAAACTATAACGAACAACAAAAATATCGTATTAGTATACAAACAAAAAAGTAGGAACAAATCTTGGAGCGGTCACTCCCATTATATCATTTAAGAGCAACTGCTCCTGTTGGCAAGAAGGGGATTTATTAATTGAAATACCATCAGGTTTACGCTACCCTTAGCAGGGAAATCTACATAATGATTTCCCTCTCTCCACAAATGCAGCAACTTGCACTTCCAATCCTTGATGAGCCAACCATTAATGTGGACATCAAGTTGAAATATGGGTCAGATTCCCAAGTGTTGTCAAGGATTTACAAGCTAGATTCTGAATCCAATTCTAGCTCTGCCCTTCTTAAACCATTTGTCCAAGCTACCTGAAAGCCTTTGAGGAAAGCCCAAATCTCCACCATGATAATATTTACACAATATTTAGAATAGAGGCTGTATTTCATCGCACAAAAATAGTTCTTCACATTGTGATTCTCTCAAAAGAAAACAACAAATCACTAAACATTTATAACATACCTTTCCAAACACTAATTCTTAAAGCCTCTGCTGAAAGTCCATGAACATATTCACCCAAATATCTTCGAAGCAAATGCAAAACCTACACACATGTAAATATCAATAGATATCTTGACAATAAAACTAGATGATTTCCCCATCAATATGATTTAAATCCATCAACTTTAAACAAAAATCATCACATGTTACACAAAGCCTAGAACTTTAAGCTAATTGATGAAAGGGAAAGGAGGAAGCAGGCAGAGAAGTTGCAACAAAAATAAGCATAGCGCCAGAGCTACGGAGGGAAAAATAATATGAATGCCCAAATCATTAATTGTTAAATGGTGCAACTTCCATCTCCCAAAGTTGGTAACAATGCAATTAAGACTCTCCACAACTTTGTCAACATTGAGCAGTGTAAAAAAAGATAAGCATGAGATTAAGAATGAATGTCTCCAAGCTTCTTTTTTTAATTTTAATGTTATCAATTTTATTAATTAGTGCAAGAAGTGGTGATGGTTTGATTACGTCAGACAACCATATTACTGGAGTGATGTAACATGATCTCTTTAGATGTGGGTGAATTGATTAACAAGGACTTTGTGAAGGCAGTCGCAATAACCATATTGGGCATGGTTGAAATTATAGGTCGCTATGACGTATGAGAGCTTATCAACTTGAAACCATGACCTATGTAAAAGGTTTATCACTTTATATTGACAATGGTGTCCTAGTGAGTTGAGGCTGCGATATTGGCCAATATAGCGTGAGAATGTGATGTCATAATGACACAGTAACTTCTGCCCCAACAGTAGGAACACCATAACAATAATAGCAGCATGTGTAAAATATTTACCTTACTTCTCTTTTCCCTTCAAATAACAGTCCATCATTCATTCTTCAATGACATCATGTGTCTCTCTATTATCATTTTCATTCTCTATCTCAATTATGTATGACACATGTATTATTAAATATATATCACTATATGTGTGTGTGAGCATGTAAATATATATAAAGATAACTATACACAGAAATGATTAACGGCCTTTTGGAATAGAGAGAATATTTACAGTTTAATTGTCATCTATTGATAGATGCCTATATTACCATATAATTAATACTGAATACTATATTATTTCTATGATATTTTAAGTTCATCAATTAGACAATTATGTTCTTAATTTAAAGAAATTTATATAATTCTCTAAAAATTGTTATCCTCTAACATGAGTGTCCTCCAATACCCACACCAACTAATTATAAAGATAAGCTACAAAGGCAATTTTCACCATGTCTTTGATTGGGATGGAGAGTCCAAAGGCTTTAACAACTTTTTTTTTTCTTGAACCATTATAAAAGGTACCTACCAAAAAACAAAACAGTAACCATATAGAGTTATGTGTCTCTGACTTTCATATCTTTAAATATTTTCATGAACAACGTATTCTAGGGTCTCTTCTTTTTCTTAATTTACTTTTTTCTTTGCCTTTTCCATATGTTTTTTCTTTGTCATACATACAGCTGTTTATAAGTTTATGTACAGTTGCTCTCCGGTATATCCTCTTTGTTTTTTAAGATAAAACTCTCTAACATATCATCAATTCCTTATGATTGTTACCAGGAAGAGATCACCAAAAACTTGTCCTTCGGACATTGTTTCTTATTCAAACTCGCCATTTCAATACATGAACAGGCAATACTTAACCCCTAACCCAATTTCCAGAATCCTACAAGAAAGTAGATAAGAAACACGGAGAAAAATGAATTGGCCCTTCCAATAAACTATCTTAGCCCAACTATCAAAAAGTTTCACGTCCGCATTCTAATTTAACTGATTACAGCTATCATAACTAAATCAATGATTGCTATCTTTGTTGAGATATAACATTACAGTTTATACCTCCCATGTGTTTTCAAGCATTCTATATACATCACATAAAATTGGTCCAGAATTTAAGTTCACTAAGCCATTCCAAACTCAGTAATGAACCCGCAAATTCAAACTACAACCTAAATTATAAATTTTCATCTGTTTCTGAGTCTATCTCTTCATCAACAACGAATGGGACAAAATTTCAAATACATCGTATAATTGGTAAATGGAGACAGAAAAAATTAGAGCCCTTACGTGTGCTTCGAACATGGTGAAAGTTCAACCCGATCCTCACAAGCTATGAATAAACTGATGGCTGTAGAGCTTAGAGACTGCCATTGAAGAGAAAACAGCGATGATCCAAGACTGACTTGATGAACAAAACCTAATTGTGATAAAAAAAAATGTATAGAGAGAGAAGCGGGCGGTTGAATTGAAATGGAGAAAGGAAGAAAATCAAAGGGCAGTTTAAATAGGAGGAGAATTCGCTAAACGGTGGTTTTTGTTTATTTCTCAGCTCCGGTTCCGGTCGTTTGCGAATATTTCAGGACTGCATTTCCATTGGGCCGGGTTGGTTCACCAACGTATGGTGGGCCGATTTTGGTTAGGCCTTTTATTGTTGGAACTTGGAACCTAAGAAATCCATGTATAAAAATTCTAAAAGGCTGTTAGATTGGCATATGAGTTATGAACTTGTAATTATCTTACATTTAGATTTTTAAATTGTATAAATTACATTGAAATTTGCAAGTTATATAGCACACGTTATGTAAGACAAATTTAGATGTAAAATATGTTCAAATTATCATCCACTCTTTATATTAGCATTTTCTTTTTTTATTACAACAAGAACAAAAAAATTGCGTTCATTTTAATATATAAGATTATTTTTTAAAATCAATATGAGATATTCTTAAATTCAAAATCACAATGATTCATTTAATTACTTTTTTATACTTTTATATGAATAAATTAATTTACTTCTATTTTCATGACTATTTTACTTAATCAAACTGGTATGTATTAATTAAAAATATGTATGAATAAAGAGTTGAGTGCGTTGTAAGAAATCATAAATAAAATACTTCAAAAACGCGGGAAGGGTTTTTGAAGAGAAGTGGGGAAAATAATCATAGTCCGTCTTTTTTTCCTTTCATTTACATTGAATATCTTGTTGAGATATCACACGATACTAATATAAAGAGAAAAATAAAAAATATAAATGTTCTAATAGATTATAAATTTAATAGATTAATTTTTTGAATCAAGATGAGTATATATGGGTTGAATATTTTCAACAATTAGTCTCATTAGATAGAAAGACTTGATGGACTTAATTATTTGACAGAAATTCTTAGTAGATCAAATAAAAAATATTAAAAAATTGGCTCGTCAACTAAAAAAAATGACGACCTAATACTCAATATATATTTTAGTTATCATTATTTAAATGGTCACCTCTAACTTATTATAATGGATATTATGATCTTGCCTGTCCCAAATAAATATTAAATACCATGCCAACATCTTGGCCCGTGGAGCTCATTGACTGTATAATTTAATATGAAGCTGCAATAATATTGTGATTAATAAAAATCATATACTTAGATTTATGTTTAACATTTACTTGAGATCTACACGTGATTAATTATCACAAAAGTTACGGAATGATCTTTTTGAGATTATTAGCATGTAATTTCTTATAAAATTATTTAA
This sequence comes from Hedera helix, assembly GCA_947179155.2. NCBI lineage: Eukaryota > Viridiplantae > Streptophyta > Magnoliopsida > Apiales > Araliaceae > Hedera > Hedera helix. Next base: position 36,479,738 of record OX359281.1, read on the forward strand.
TGAACGTGTTGATGATATTATGTGTATCTAATTATTTATATAGTGTACACACTAACGATATGATAAAATAAATAAAATAAATGGCACACAATCACTTGTGTCTAAAGAAAGGCACTTATATGAAGAAAAAAAATTAAATAAATAAATTAGAGAGGGGGGGGGGGGGGGGGGGGGGGGGTTGGTTTCTAATAGGATACGGGATATAATTTGATGATGGTGAGCGTTTAAATAAAGTTGTATTATGATTGTTTTGTCAATTAACAATATGAGGGGAATATCGTTGGAGTTACCTATATTTTACGTAATTTCGTAAAGGGGATGTAATATTTATTTGATGACAAAACTAGTTTTTTAGTAGATGCCAATAACTTCTTATATCATAATACAAAACCTCTAATTTTTTAAATTTTTTTGGTGTAATTGAGTCACATCTTATAATAAAATAGTTGTATTAAAATTGAAAAAGTAGTGATAAAAGAAAATTAAATATATTTGTGAATAAAACTCTCATGTTTAATTCATTCACAATAACTTTCAATGATATTTTTGCAGTTACTTCTTTTATATAATTCAAATATTTTATCCTTTTACAACTACAATTTTGATAGCCTGTGCGAGGCACGGGTTAATTTGTATAACTTTTTTTATAAATATTTAATAATTTAGTTTAGCATATTTTACTACAATTGATTGACTCTAAATTGTGAATTACCACTTATATTATTTAATTAAGTAATAATTTAAATATAATATCTAAAAGATAAAATACAGGTAGTCTAATATCATAATATTATATAACAAATTAAATACCATAAATACATGCATATATATATATATATTATCTCAATATTAATTGTATGGTGATTACCTAAAACTTTGTAGCATCAATGTTTTGAATAGCTTGAGCTGGGAAGGGCCTGTAAAACTTTATTAATGAGATAGTAGCTGATCAATTATTCTTCTGTTGGTAGAAATCGATAGCCAATTCATCTATATAATTAATATATACTTATTTCAATATTAATTGTATGGTAATTATATAATGTCTTGAATAATTTGAGCTTGGAGGGACGGTAAAATTATTTATTAATGGGATAGTAACTGATCAATTATTCCTCTGTTGATAGAAACACTAATCAATTGGCATTTAAATGACCGTCCCCAAATATATACATAATACTTATTTCAATATTAATGGTATGGTGATTACCTAATGTTTTGAGATGATTGTCATAAAACTCTGTAGCATCAATGTTTTGAATAGTTAGCTTGAGCTGGGAGGGGCTTGTTAATGGGATAGTAGTTGATCAATTATTCTTCTATTGATAGAATAATTGGCATTTCGATGATCGTCCCACAATTAGTAGTATCCATATATATATATATATATATATATATATATATATATATATATATATATATAGGTCTTTTAGGCAGAATAAGAGTTTGGGAATGACTTTTCGAAATAAGAGTTTTATGAAAAAAGAAGAGTTTGGAAATAAACCACCATTTGACCTTAAAATCCAAATTACGTTAAGCTAAACTTAGTGAATTAATTCGTGACCAATGAAATTGACTCGGAATAATTAAATTTGGGTTCACCTCTTACGTTATTACATATTATTATTGATTATATATCCATTTAATCGATTTTCATACATTCTTCTTGTAAGGAATTAAGCCCAGAAAAATCCAATATTGATATTTATTTTATTATTTTAATAATAAAATTTAATTTCTTTTTGCATAATTAAATGTGTCATAAATTTTGTCCATAATTATACATTTTATAATTTATGTATATAAAGGAGTGTCATATACGGAAGACATAAATTGTATGTTATGTGTGATTTAAAAAAATTATATTGTTCTCAATCTTAGATGGAAATGGACATACCATTATAGTAGATTGTAATACACTTGATTTGATGACTTGTCTTAGTAATGTAAAGTAGAGACTTTAATCTAATATATTGGTGTATTTTTGAAATACATAGAACTGGATCGTTACGAAAAATTATTTGTTAAATACTGTTTTTACGAATAATTTTCAATTACTATTAATGTGCAATTACTCTTAATCCTGAGAGAATAATGAATTTGGTTTTATAATGTGTGTCACTTTAATATATTAAAAAGTGAGATTTTTAATATAATCAATACCTCAATATTTTGGGTGATATATATTATGAAATTGGGAACATGTATTTTTCAAGATGGAATTCTACAATTAAATTGTAATATCCCCTTGAGATAATTTATTTGGTTGATCACCATAATCTTGGCCAAATATTTTAGTAATTTATATTACTAAAGTATTAATTTAATTTATTAAATTAATGAGTGATCAAAAGTTTATAAATTATGTACTCAAGGATATAAACAGTAAACGTAGTGGATTAACAGTTTTATTCCTACACACGTTTATGGATATTAATGTAGAGGAGTATTTTTGCAATATACTAATAGTGGAGGGATTTAATTAATTAATTTTAATTCTATTAATTCTAAAGTGCAATTATAATTATTTAATGGAATTAGTTATAATTAATATAATTCTAATTGATTAAAGAGTTAATCAGAAATTAGTGTTATATTGAAGCTAGAATTATAAAATCTTACTTGATCCTCACTCTAGCCCTTATTAAGATATAACAGAGAAGGGAGGATAAAATATATACGTAAGTTTTTTCAATTATCCTGATAATTATCAGGAAGTTAAGGACTTTATATATTCTATTACTCAGTGTTTTGAGCCCACACTCAGAAAAGTACATAATATCAAAATAAAGGTCATAGAGAGAAAGATTAGGAGGAGCAGAATACATCATCAGAATAAGTCAAAGTTTTTCATTATGCACAAGGTATGTAATATATTTTTGATTATGCTAAATTATGAGAAAGATTTTGGGATTATAATTTTTAAAAAATAAAAATTATTAATTTATTTGAAAATCATTTCCTACAATTGGCATCAGAGCAAACTCATAATTTTGATATCAGTTATATTATTTACCGATTTTTAGTTGGTATCATATTCGCGGATGCATGAATAATTATTTTACTGCTATGAAATAATCTGCTCGTATCGTAGTTTGATTTTGACCCAGCGCAATTAAAAAAAAAATTCATGAGAAGATATAACTATTAGATTCATCGAAAGGGATTATTGAATAATGTCGTTTGTATAAATTCTGCTTAGATATAATTTGATTGTTATTACTAACAATAGGCAGATGTATCTCAGTTGGCAGAGTACTTGGTTTGCCATTTCAAGGTTCTGGGTTCGATACCTTATATCTCCAGATTGTTATTAATTTCAGAGCATTACAGACTTTCTGGAATGTATTTTATTTGTCAGGCTAAATTTCCAGAATTGGATGTAGTGCAGTTGGTGAAACGTTGGTTTGCCATATTAGAGATACCGGGATCGAAACAAAAAAATTGTAACTGGCATGAATCGAACCAAAGACCTCCTTTTAGATAACATGGACTTGTTCCAACTCAACTACTAGTCTATTAGTCAGATATGCAGATTCATAGACTTTAAAACTAATAGATTCTTAGTTAGCATATTCACATATTTTAAATTGTGGACCTATTTTCATTTATGTTAAAATGAATTGGAAGGTTACAATTGATATGTTTAATTGTTATATTTTTCATAATTGATGAAATTGTTAAATGTGAATATGCATGTATCTTAGTTTACATGTTTTTATGTATTAATATGAGATATTAATATAATTACATATTTTTAAATAAATTAAAATCCACAATTTTAAAAATTCAAGTGGGAGAATTAATTTTATTTTTTACGGTCTCCATCATTGGTCCATTATATTGGTATATGTATCTAATCTCAAAATTTGTGAGTTCCCTTCGGAAGATACATGAATCTAGTTATATTATATATGAATTTTCTTGTGATAAATTTATTGAAAATTTTATTATGAATTATTTCCCATTGAAATATTTGTATTAAAATTTTAAAGAAAATTTAAATGGATGGTATACACTTGACAAAACATAAATAATAATTCTCCCCATCAGAGTGATACTTATTATTATTGTTTTGGGCTGAATTAAATGGTGAATTATTTTATATCATGAGATGTCAAGATATAAAAATAATAGTAATTTTAAATTATTCTTATTTTTCCCTTCGAAAAGAGAATTATTTGAAATTAAGTTGCCATGTTTATTTTATGTTTGTGTTTGAGGATTACACTTTCATATTATATGCAAAAAATTATTTTTATTAAATGACCATTTAATTTATGCATGTTGTGTGATTGTACAGATTACCATGTCGTCGTTTAATCCCCTTATTGTTATCCTTAAAGAAAATAAACTAACTGGACCAAATTATGTGGACTGGAAAAGAAATCTTGACATTGTGTTGACGGCTGAAGATTATAAGTTTGTACTGACTGAACCTTGCCCGGTTCTTCCAGAAAATGTTACCGTTGCACAAAGGAATAACCAAAAGAAGTGGTAAAAGGCTAATGATATGGCTCGTTGCTATATTTTGGCATCCTTGTCAAATATATTGCAACACCAATATCAGTCTATTACCACTGCTAAAGAGATCTTGGATAGTCTTCATGAAATGTTTGCTGATCAGAGTCGTGCTGCATGACAGACTGTGATGAAAACACTCATGAATTCCAAGATGTCTGAGGGATCTTTAGTTCGGGATCATTGTTTAAAAATTATTTCTTACTTAAACGAACTGGAAAATCCTGGGAGCAACAGTTGACAAGGAAACCCAGGTTGACATGTTGCTAGAGACCTTACCTGATTCCTTCAATCAGTTCAAACTTAATTACACTATGAACAAAATGTCTTTATCATTGCCTGAACTGATGAAGGAATTCCAGGCAGCAGAGGGTATTCTTCGTGCAAAAGGAAGCGTTCATGTTGCAGAAGTTAGTACTTCTAGGGGAAAGCCTAAGGGCAAGAACTAAAAAGAGAAGAACAATAAGAAAGCTGCAAATGGGAACCTACCTCCATCTGGAGGGGTTGGGAAGAAAGGGGCAAAATTAAAACCTCAAGGAAAATGTTTCCACTGTGGGGAGAAAGGTCACTGGAAAAGGAATTGTCCTACTTACCTAGCCAATATCAAAAATCAAGGTATGGTTGATTGTCTAATTGATCAGTTTGGCAAGATAGGTAATTATCAATCTTTCGTTCATGAAACATGTTTTGTGGGCCGTTCTACTGAATCCTGGTGTGTAGATTCGGGAACCACTAATCATGTCTACAATTCTTTGCAGGGGTTTCAGGAAACCAGAAAGTTGAATGAAGGCGAGATTTATCTACACCTTGGTTCTAGTGCAAAAGTAGCGGTTATTGCAGTGGGAGTTGTGCATCTCAGTTTTAATAATGATAGGATTTTAGAATTAGTAGATTGTCTTTATGTTCCAGACATTCGTAGAAATTTAATTTCAGTTTCTTGCTTGTTTAAATATGGATATTCAGTTAATTTTGATTCCAAAGTTGTTATTCGCAAGAATAGAAATTTCATTTATTCTAGATCATTGGTAGATAATTTATATATCCTTACTCATAATTATTATTCATTATTGCAAACTGAATGTAGTCAACAAAAACCATTAAAAAGAAAAGTTTCTTCACTTAATCAAACTTATCTTTGGCATCTACGATTAGGTCATATTAATCTAAACAAGATCCAAAGACTGGTTAAAGATGATCCTCTAAGTTCCTTAAAAGTTGAAAATCTTCCAATTTGTGAATCCTGTATAGACGGAAAAATGACCAAAGGGCCTTTCAAGGCAAAGAAATATAGAGCCAGTGATAAGTTAGAGTTAATTCATACAGATGTATGTGGTCTTATGAATATCCGAGCACGAGGAGGTTTTGAGTATTTCATCACCTTTACTGATGATTACTCAAGATAAATAATTCACTTCATAATATAACATATACACACATGTATACACAATATCATTGTGATGCAAACAACAATATTAATATATACAAAAACTATTCTAACTCGTGAAAGGATTTTACATCTTCAAAGAAAATAAATATAACCTAACAATAATAAATAGAATCAACAATGTATGTTTTGTAAAGCTGCAAACAAGTCGAATCGATCCGAATTTTAAACTGTTCGGATTCGACTTGTAAGGTTAAATTCGTACTCAGATTCGACTCGAATTCGAACTATATTTGAAAAATTTTACTCAGATTCGGCTCAACTCGAATTTTCGTTACTCGAATTCGATGAGACTCGGATCGAATTATATTCAAACTACTCGCGAACTTTAAATTCAAGCTCGAATTCACATAGTAACTAGTTTTATAATACATATAATTATTAATTGAACTTATTATTTTATTTAAAAATAAAAAAATATAATTATAATTACACTTTAAATATATATAATTAAAATGAAAATTACAAGTAAAAAATAATAACAACTAATTATTTAAATTGTGTTTAATTATGTATATATTATAAGAAAATGTATCGAGTATCTATTCGAATATGTAGCAATTGATCATGTGTCGGATCATGATTAAAAATTCGAGTAATTTGAATCTTAAACGAGTCGAGTATAACCTTATTCAAATTTTACTCGTATTTTTATTCGAATTATTTTTTGTACTCAGATTTGAATCATATTATTAACGAATTCGAGTCTTACTTATATTTTTTTGAGTCGATTCCTAATCGAACCTGAACTGTTTGGTTCGATTTGCAGCCTTAGTGTTTTGTATACATTAAATATTTGTAGCCAACGGTATATATAATGTATACAACGATTTATGGATACAAAGAAATGTATATGACCATTTATATATATAAATGATAAACATAAAAGGCTTACAAGATTTAGGTAAAAAAAAATATAAGATTTATCGGTTAAAAATGATTGTTTAGCTGCTGTGTCATCGTCATCTCTCTCTATCTCTCAATACTCTGTACGTGTTTAGATATATAATGAAGAAATGAGTTGTAGTATCGATGTTGTAGTGAGATAGTTACCGTCCGCACTTTAGTGCCTTACACAATACCTATAAATATTTATTTCAAAAAGTAAAATTTATTATTCTTTATTAGTTTAGCACCCGGTGACACACATGTTACATATGTAAATTATGTGACGTAAAAAATAAGAATTTTATAAACTTTGAAGGATTAAATAAAAAAATTAATATAAAAAAAACAAAATAAAAATTACATTAAAAGTTAAAAGGCATTTCGAAAAAGCCAAAAAACTTCGAAAATTTATTTGCACCGCAAATGTTAGATACAAGAAGTGTTGTTTGGGCATACACATTCTCCTTGGTGTCGGCCAAAGGCGTTTGTGGATGAGATTTGGATGAAGTAAGACTTCTGCAAATTAGACGGTTGCCGTGTAGCATGTATGAGTACGTACTTACGTGGTTCTGCACGAAGTCGGCATAACTTCCCAAATTGACAAATCGTACCAACTATTTTGGAGATTTACTAATTTAAACACTGCACATGCATATATGCCGCAATCACACATTTATTAATATTGTACAAAAAGTACCCCTGTAACCCAAGAGATTAACTATATATATAAATAATTAACTATATATATAAATATTGTTTAACCCCCACAAGAGGGTCCATGATCCCTTTGCGCTATAAGCCACGCATATACAATGAAACGGTACACGTGTCTTACATACCTTTTTTCTTAGTTAATTAATTTAAACCCAGTATATATGAATTAAAGCTGGAGGGGAAGATTAGTAATTGGATCAATCTTGGTTGAGCGAATCAAAACGCAGATTAGGTTAATTTGAGTGATTCTTTCCCATTTGTCTTATGTTTTGTCGTCTCTACACTAAATAAACATGTCTTGATCTCTATCATATTTGTTCGTCTATATTATCACACATGACCACCAAAAAAATATCAGCCCTAGATATATTTATCAAACTGACACGTGCCCTCTCCTGTTCTTTACATATGTTACATATATTTATATATATATATATATATATATATATATATATATATATATATATATATAAATGTTAAATTTTCTGAAAAGATAATTTAATAGTTTCACAATGTATATTTGACATGAATAATTTAGCAAATAATAATAATAATATTTTTTTGACATTAATACGAAATGGATCTCAATTTATGTGAAAAGTGAGAGAGGAGATTTGTGAAATATGAGAAAAGATAGTGGAAGCAATTATTCACTATGTATGTATATAAGGCTATTTAGTAAAATTTTTGTAAAATGACGTATTTTTATTTTTTAGGGTTAAGTTTTTCTTTTTTAAGTTTTATATGAAAAAAAATTTAATTATAATTTTTGTATAAAATTACGTCATTTTGTTAAGTAATTTTAGTCAAATTTAACTATGATATGCCCTAAATTATATTTCCACTGCATATATATAGATATATAAAAGAGAGTTTTAAGAGAGAGAAGAGAAATCATTATCACTTTCAGAAGAGAACAACAAATTTATACATACAAACAAGCATGTGATCAAAGTTGAATATATAGCTGCTGAAATTAGGTACATGAACAGAGATAAACAGACCCTAAATTTAGGTTTTGGATTCAATAAATTTTTTTTTTTTTTGCACCACGAACTTACATAGGCTTTTACTTTATTGCTAGATTTTAATTTATTTTTATTCTAGATTTTTTTTTATTATGAATTTTATATTTTTGGTCATAGTAATTAAAATTATTATGTAATTTATAATACTCGTACTCATATTTTCAAAATAGGGATCATTAAAAAAAAAGTTGAAATAACTTTTTAGTATTAGATGAATTAATAATTTAATATCACCAAATTCGATCCTAGAGCTAGTACATGTTGTCTAACTCTATTAAAATTATTAGTTGATCTTAAAATAAAATCAGTTGGTGTTTTACACTAATCACATGTTGTTATTTGTATAAAGTTTGTGTAAATCTCAACAAACGGGTAGGTCTATATATGAGGTTTGCGTAAATTTCATATAAATGGTAGCACGTAATTGGTGAAGACATCATTTGACTCTCTTCCTTGCTCGACATATCCTTTCATGGTCCCACCGAATTCACGAGCAACAACACCAATATTATGGAGACACGTGGTCGGCGTAGGCAAGTCCAATTAGAGGGGAGAGGCATTTGCGGCTTAAATACACAAAGAAACTAAAAGGCGTGAAAATCTGAATTTAATCACAAGGAATGCAATTATTAGTTTGTAGAGTGCCTCCTCCGGTCCTCCTGATCTATCAAGCTCTCTCTCTCTCTTATGAGTTTCTATACAGCCCGTGACAAAGCAGACGCTCGTGACAAGTTTTGCATGCCATCCCAATTTCTTTCCCCAATAAAATCACATTGCCATCCGGAAATATCAAGCAATATAATAATATTTAAAGTGGTTTAGAGTTTAACTTTTATATCTACGTCTACTATTAATAATAGCGGACGTTTAATTTTTTTTTTAAAGAAATAGTGGACGTCCATTAATCTTGGTTGTTCCTTCTTATTTTTAATAGTATAGACAATTTATATTAATTTTTAATTCATAACAATAACTTACTATGGATTATTCTCTCTCTATATGTGTGTGTGTGGTCGTATAACAACAAATTAATTTTTAAGTGCAAAGTTGAATTATTTTCTTTTCCAAATAATATAAGGTTGATTTATGGGTGTTGTGAGAAGTTTGCATGGGATTTGTTTTGGTTCCAATTAATGATAGAGATTTTAATCCAATTGAGGACAAAGACAGTATATATATATATAGTATAACTAGCGTAGTTACGTATTTGGATGCATGCACCCGTGAATCGCTTAATTCTGTTGTTGTCCTTGTCCACCTACTTTATGTTTCTTCTAACTTCCATGGCCACAAGCCCACAACTACATGAAGCAAGCTAAAAACAACAATAAAGAGTCACGAGACCTCCCTCCCTCTCTCTCTCTCTATCTCTCCATATATATGCTAGCTTTTCACATCAGATCACATTCACTTATATAATACTACACTATAAATAATAGCATTATTGACATATTTAGTGTTAGGATATGAGTTGGAATTCTAATAAAAGTGTGAAAGATTAATATATATAAATAGACTCAAGATTTAATATTTTAAATTTCTAAGACGAATTGAATTCCAAAAATATGTATTAGGGTTTTGTGTACAAGCATTCCTTGCCACATAACATTATTCTCAAAAGCCTTTTTAACCTTTTCTATCGTCCACCCCACATTGGTTAAAAAAGGTAACCTCAAAAACCATTGGCTTAAACATACAATATGTTGACTGAAAAATGTAATTAATTTCTCGTATAATCGGCTAAATTAGGTATAAAATTTTAATATTAAATTTTTAAAATTTATTAAAAAAATGAAAAAGAAATAAATTAGCTTTCAATATTTAACGATAATATAAAAAACTAAGTCATTAATTTTTTTTATTGAAATATACAAACGACATATTAAAAAACATATTTTCTTCTCTTAAAAAGGCAGATAACTGAGGGAGTATTAGGACATGGAGTGTGTAACTTCTTGTCAACTAAACATGGTAAACATTAAGATTGCATTTAGATTGGCAGAATTCTGAAGAACGTAAGGACCTCGGAGCAGTTCACAAGTTATTTCCAAACTCTAGTTACAAAAGAGATTAGTAAATGCAAAACAGGAGACCCCCTGAACCATAAGAAAGTGAAACAAAAAGACTGAAGTTTGAGGGGGGGAATGAAAAAGAAAAACAGGGGAACAATTGGAGAGATCCCAGGAAAGAAATTAAATCCACAAAAGAACAAAGAGAGACCACCCTATCAAATTTGCCACAGAAAACCAAACTCCTATGGTATAATAGTATTTTTCAAGAGCCTTCATATTTGGACCAACCTGAAGTAGACACGAGTCAAGCTGTTGCATGAGAACTTTGCTCTGAGGGACTTTTTCAGTTCTGTCTATAAATTACAGCCTCTACTTCAACTGGTCCTTCCCACAACCCACATCACTTTGCTTTGAATTCTGTTAAGTCATTCTCCATTCTCTCTCTTCCATTAGTTTTGGAATTCAAACACTCTTAAAGCTAGAATTTCCAGTCATTTTCCAAACCAACTAACACCAATACAATTTTGGCTAGTACTTTTCTAACATTTGAAAATCTTGACATTGTTGAAAATTGCCTAACCAAGTCCTCAATTTATCAAATCCAATGAATTTCTTTCTTGGGGTTTTGTGTTTTGTCATCATAATTATGTTACTATTGAATCCGAGCAATGTGGAAGCAAGATATCACTTTCACAAGAAGCAAAAGATTAGTGACTCCGATAAATCCCCTGTTTCTGCTCCTAATCCTGAATCCCCTGTTTCTGCTCCTAATCCTGAATCCCCTGAAGCTCCTAATCCTGAATCCCCTGTTTCTGAATCTCCCTCATATCCCCCTCCAATCCCTTCAGACCCCAATAATGATCCTATTCATGAGGACCCAAATGACCCCGGAAATTCCACATCGGACTGCATTTTCGATGTGACATCTTTCGGGGCAGTTGGAGATGGTTCAACTGACGACACTGCAGCCTTCATTGCTGCCTGGAAGGCAGCTTGTGCAGTAGAATCAGCTGTTCTTTTAGCTCCTTCAGATTACACATTCATGATCACTTCAACAGTTTTTTACGGTCCTTGTAAGCCAGGATTTGTATTTCAAGTAAGAATTTCAACAATTAATCTCCTCCTTTAGTTCATCTAAATAAATAAATAATTAGTAATTTTGTTTTCCCATGTAAATTTGTTTACAGTTGAAATTTGCATGGTTTTATAGGTTGATGGGGTCCTAATGCCGCCTGATGGACCGAAGTGCTGGCCAAAAAAAGATAGTAATAAACAATGGATTGTGTTTTATAGACTGGATGATATGACTTTCACTGGAACAGGTACCATTGAAGGGAATGGTGATCAATGGTGGGAACTTCCATGCAAACCCCACAGGGTATTTTTCTCTTCCATCCATCTGCATTATCTTAATTCTGTTTTTATAGTTTCTCTTTTCTCTTATTTTTTAATTTTTTTTATTAAAAAAATCAAGATTTATTATAATTTATATTTTGAACTGCTTTTGGAATCAAGGTTTTCCAGATTGAATTGTTGTGATTTTTTTTCGTTATGGCTTTTCGTTGTGTCATAGGTTTCATTTAATTGTCCTATGCGATTTGGAATTTGAAATATTACTAAATGCAATAAGAAATGCAATTTCAGGGTCCCAATGGGTCAACTTTACCTGGACCATGTGACAGCCCTGCAGTGAGTAACACCATCCAAGCTTTTATTCAATGAATTAATTCTTTTTAATTTCCAGTAATTAGTAAATTTAATTAATTACTTAATATTTTCAGTTGATTCGTTTCTTCATGAGCTCCAATTTGGTGGTCAGTGGATTGAGAATCCAAAACAGTCCCCAGTTCCACATGAAATTTGATGGCTGTGAAGGAGTGTTGATAGAGAAGTTGTCCATTTCTTCTCCAAAGCTTAGCCCCAACACTGATGGGATCCACATTGAGAACACCAAATCTGTGGGAATATACGACTCCGTGATAGCAAATGGTAAGAAAATTAACTCCGGCTCCACAATATTCTCCGAGATTTGGTAGTTAGCTAGTGAATTATATGTTAAAAAGTGTGCCCTGCTGTTTGATTTTACAGGGGATGATTGCATTTCAATTGGACCTGGTTGTGCAGACGTTAACATAGATGGTGTCACTTGTGGACCTAGTCATGGTATCAGGTATATATATCTTTTTACTAGCAAAAAATATACTTCCTCAACGGTCCGTCATAAAATTAGAGTCTCATTCGACTTTTTTACTTTTTATTTAAACTACAGTATTGGAAGTCTAGGAGTGCACAATTCCCAAGCATGTGTGTCAAACGTAACGGTTAGTAACGCAATAATAAAGAATTCAGATAATGGTGTGAGAATCAAGACATGGCAAGGTGGGGCAGGGTTAGTAAAAGACATATCATTTGAGAATATCCAAATGGACAACGTTAGAAACTGCGTGATCATAGACCAATACTACTGTTCAACAAAGGCATGTCTTAATCAAACCTCGGCGGTCTACGTGACAGATATATCGTTTAAGAACATAAAGGGCACGTACGATGTCCGAAGCCCTCCTATACATTTTGCCTGCAGTGACACGGTGCCCTGCACGAATATAACTATGTCAGAAGTGGAGCTTCTGCCGGAAGAAGGGGAATTGGTGGATGATCCTTTCTGTTGGAATGCCTATGGAACTCAAGAGACATTAACTATTCCTCCTATTGATTGTTTACAAGATGGAGAGCCAGAGTCGGTAGTAGAAAGTTACAATATTCAGTGTAGTTAAAAGCTTACTTGCATACTTAATTATGTATGGATTGATAAAGCATATATATACTATGGTCTATGTAAGTAGAGAGCCCCAAGAGCCACTATTTAATATAGTCTCTTGGTTGATTGTTGATCACTTAGGATCCATCCCTTTGGGGTTTGGTTTGTTCCCTGATTGTGTGATGAGATTGTCAATTTTTTGGCCTACTATGTGACTAGAGTGGGATGTGACATATATCTATGTTATTAAGTGAAGATAGTAGTCTCACTTTCGTCTTTCAGTTATACTGTGTATATTAAATGATATGCTCTCTCTCTTTCTATTTGTCCTTCTCTCTATAACCTTTATGTATCAAACTCGATTCTCAATGTTTTGGTGTGAGACATTTTGTATTTTCTTTTCAATATGAGACTTTAACTCTTTCGGATGAAATTAGAGTGATTATTGTAATTTTCTCGCCGTTACTATAAGTGTACTGAAAATGCTATTTATAAAATACAAACTTTATTTCCTCTCTTATGTGAGGCTAGAGTATAAATTTATGGCCGTTAATAAGAGTTTAATGGTATTGCTATTGCTGTTATTAATGTAATTCTGAATGTTGATAATAAATTTTCTATAATACAATACACCTCTCTCAGTGAAATGGAGAGGCAACAGTTCATAAAACATATGCATTGTTAGGGTATGGCTTAAAAACCCAAGTCAGAGACCCAACTCACTTAGAAAGAAATGGGCCAGAGACTCATGTCAGACCCCATGTCAGACCCATGCTAACTAGACGTAAGGTGGATCTTATGAGCCTAAGCCCTTGGGGGTCCGAGGCCCAAGATCAAGATCAATGACATGGGCCCAAGGGCTCATGAAACAAACCGTGAGAACGTGACTTACGGGTTGGAGGGCTAAGTGGAGCATACGCGAAGGATAGAACATCATCATGCATGAAACAAATTCAGAGAAGATCCAGAAATAGAAGGATGAGTGAGTTTCATCCCACCTTGTTTTTCATGTGTAACTATGCCAATTTGTGAGGATATCCATCGGTATAGGGATCCTCATATGACCCTCTTTTATTTGCTCTTCCTCCTTGGATTAAATCTTGAAACAATACAATCTTGTGTACTTCACTCTATTTTTGCTTCCAAAATCGTCTTGTCTTGTGTATTTCACTCTTATGCTTCCTGGATTCAAAACTTAGGTGCCATCTTATTTTGCAGTGCTGCAAGGGGACTCGTAAATCACATGCTATACGAATCCGAGAAGATGTGTCTGTTCGTAAGTTCAGCCAGACCGCTTAATTGATTTTTGCTGCTGAGTTGTGCATGCATGTGTACTGAATAAATTTTCTCTGATGCTACTAGTTTTACACCCCACCATTTTTGAATGTTGATGATTTGGGAACTGAAGATGGTGTTTAAAGGAACATGAAGGTGGCCGACCTCTCCTCCTTCGAGATATGCATTACCAAGTCAACATCGACGATTAAAATCATTAATGTTCGGGGTTGTTATATACTGACAAAAATAAATAAATTAAATCATGTAACTAGTTAATATAAAGCCTTCCGTCCCAAAAAAAGAGTCATTTAAAAGATTTACAAAATTTAAGAATATAATTAACAAAGGCTTTCTTCCACCAGTTTAATATCTTGATGGCGATCTACACAAAAAACATAATGCTGAATGTAGTTAGAATATTCAGTAAAGTGAAACGACATCTCAGAATCAGTATGATAGATTAATTCAATAGAGTAATTTATTTTTGTTACAACATGGGATAATCACTTATTAGGAACTAAAAAGCTCCACTGATCATTTTATTTGATCCAAATGTACAGAACAAGCAGACAGATGGTAAAATTCACATGGTACTCCCCATCAGGCTCCTTACGCGTTGCAAAATCCGCACAAATTCACAAAACCTTGTGAACTCTAAACCTGAAAATTTGTCACCATCTGCACCCATGCCAGCGCAGGGATTTTGACAGATGATGAAGTCAAAACCACCGAACTTCTTCATTAGCATTTCAATCTTGTTACTTGATAGCCTTTGAATGTCTTCAATCTGCATTAGCTCCCCGCTCTGTCCAGAACTACTCCACCACCGCTTTAGAATCCTGCGCTGTGTTTCATTGGGATCTACAGAAACAACACCTTTCAAACAAATGCCAAGCCGGTGCAAAGCAATTTCCGACCCTCCAATTCCGCTGTAGATAGATAATACGGTCAATCCCCCTGGGAACATAGATTTCAATACAGATAAATGATATCCCAATGTATCTGTCTGGAAGCAGTGTTTGAGTGACTGAAGTCTCTCAGTCAGGCTCAACCCAGTATCTCGAGTGTGTTGCCCTGGATAGCCTAAAATGCGCTCAATATGTTCCGGTTCTATGGGCTTCAGTTTGTTATGGTCGGCCCACACAAGATTAAAGCTTTGACATCGATGAAGGAGGTCTCTCTGTTGTTCAAGCGAGAGCAACCCATTAGAATCAATTAATATCCTTTCAAGCCTATCACATTGTTGAGAAATTCCTGCAGGTTCGGCATTAATGGAGCTGAACTGCTTTCTTGTATCCCACAATGGCCACCAATTTTTGGCATCAGGTATTGCTTCTTGAATAGTCATTGGTGACTTTGGTGTAATGCGAAACCTGTTGTCAGTAGGAAGATTATGTACGTACCCTTCCTTCCTACTCAAGGCTGAGTAGGATTGACTATTCACAAATTCGGGCTCAATTGCATACAAGAACTGAGATATTTTGATCCAAGAATTACGAGATAAGATCATAACATTTCCGTAAAAGAAGTATGGTGGTTTAGCTACCATTCTATCAAGACTTCTGCATGAATAAGGCTTGGCCAGCTTGGGTACATCTAGCTGTTGTGCTTTGTGATGCTGTCTCTGTGATACGGGCATCTGTGAGTTGGTTATCTTAGAGATCCCTTGTCTTGCTTCTAGCCATGTTGGGAAGAAAGGACTTGACGCGCCGTTATACTCCTCTTTCGGCCTTTTCAAACTGGCAGGCTCATCAATATATTCTTCTTTTGGCCTTTTCCCTTTATACTTCTCCATTATACCAACATTCCTAAACTGGGAAGTAGCCTCTGGACTATAGTCCTCAGTTTTCACGGTCAAATTATCAAAAGAATTACGATGCAAGCCTTGTCCCATCACCCCACCAAAGGATCTACATTTGTTGACAGGCTTCGACCAATTTAGACTAGAAGATGTTGTGGAATACTTCAAAAAACCAAAAAAAAAAAAAAACTAATAAATAAAAAGAACAAGCTAAAATAAAATCATTTGCAATTTCACAAAAGATATTAAATAGCTGCCTGTTATTAAGCACATCCATTGGGCTCAAGTTCGCCCGAACTCAGACAGCTTTAGAAATTCGTGTAAGAAATTAAGTCAACATCAGATCAAGGCCCTTGTCCCATGTGTGAAGAATAACTATTTTAGTATGTTATTGTACATTATTCATCTGGCAATAACAGCCAAAAAAAAATGTATTATCACTAAAATGCTATTTAGTAGTTCTATCACCTTAAGAACATAAAGAAAAAAAGATTGAATGTAAGTAGAATATTTTCATACTTAATAAACATAAAAACATAATGCTTGCTTAGATGACGAGAAGAACCTTGTCAGCGCAAGTACTGGCAGTTTGACCTGAAACAATTGAGTCAGCAAGCTCAGCAACAGATACTTCTGAACCTGATAGACAGAAAGCCTTAACAAAATCAAATGATAGCACAATAGAGGAAAATTAGACTCTTACCTGAAAAAGAAGAACTACTGGTAAGTAATGCTTTTAATTTTTGAGTAATCAAGCTACCATGAGTCAGAAAAATGGTATGTTGAGAAGCATGTTGATAAGAAATTCATCTCACAAGAAAATATGAAGGTAAACTAACATTTATAAGTTATAACACAGAATCACAAGCACAAATGACAAGTTTAAACTTTAAGCCTTTTACCATTGATGAGCATAACTATTTTTCATTATTTGATTAATATAACTGGGGAACAACATAACTAATTTTCATTATTTTTTTACTGATAATTGTATAATATGATATGTTTACTCACCATATTTATCAATAGCAGCAGAAATTTCTTGCTCAGGAAACCCCATTTCGAGCAACTGAAGTGTCTTGTTCATTGTCTCAGATGAAGTTTCAGTGTTGCTATACTGAAAAATTAAGGCAAACCAAGTATGAGACACAGCCAATTAACTTTAAAGCATTAGAAAGTCTTCTAAATAGCACACTTTATATCATGGATCTGACATTATATCCTCCAACCTTGGTATTTCCGTATGGTCAACAACTTCTTATTATGATCATCAATGACCTGAAGCACTCAACTCAGTAAAGGCATATAAACTACTTGGGTAGGTACACAAACCCTGGTAATTTATTCAGCTTTGTGAAAGGGCATACCAACTGATAAACTACATACAATCATATATTTATTTGCCATCCCTAGTCTCACACTGGTCTCTCTCGTCCTACATTACTCACATCACATCATCAATCTTTGTTTGTAAAAGTAATCATCAATCTGATTTCATCATTACCAGTAAATATTTCTAATTATTTCTGAGGTTTCTCATATCCACTTAATAAAACAGAGATGCATCACAAATGTATCCGTTCACAATTTGCAAGGTAAGGTAATAGTGGAAGTAAGCAAAATAAGCCCATTGAAAGAATATAGTAGTCTAGAGAAACATATTTTGTGCTCCCAACTTCAGACCTAAACAGTTAATAAAAGTTAATACATTGATACATTACCAATAGATGTCTTCCCAAAAAAAATAAGCCTACTGTACTGGACTACTTTCCAGTTTGATACAGAAAAATTCTCCTTCTAATAAGGTCATCATATACAAACTTGCGACAAGAAATTGAAATCCCATACAGTCGATATAATGATGTGCTTTATAACCTAACCTCATTCCTTCCTTCATCAAGATGGTTTTCACAATCCACATCCTTTTCAGTTTTTTCAGCTATCTGAGCAGCAAAGATAAAATCTACTAGTTCAGTGATCGGAACATCTTCTCCTGTAGAAATATGGAAGAAGACTACAGTAAAGATCTCTTCCTGATTTAATTAAAAGGATAATTACAGACAAAAACTATAATAATATGATCAAGAAAAGTGTATAGGTGTGTTTGTATATAAATAAGAATATACGTACATATAGTGCATATAACATAAGTGCAAATACATATTTACACTTGGTACTTAGATATGAACAGTGGTGCAGCAGTAACCAAAAAGTATAAACAAATGGACATTGGCACATTGCACAAGGAGCCTCGTGCCTGACATACAATTAGCTAGTAAAGCAACTAAGCTAGTACACCTTGAAGTTCAATCCCCAGTGTTATATGTTTGTTGTGGAAGTGTTTCTGGTAGAAAAGAAGAGTAGAAAAGCATAGTTCTATTAAGTACTGAAATTCTATGCACAAAAGGGAAGCACTTATAAGAAATTAAAAACAATTACAGAAATTTATACATACCAAGTTTATCTATTGCAAATTCTACTTCATCTTCAGAGAAATTCATCATTAACAAAGATACTTTTTTGTCAACATTAACTCCACTGGATGCATCAGACTCCTGCCAGAGATTGAATTCAAGTCAACTCACATGCAACATAGAGATCAAAAAAGCTGGATGAAAGAAATTTTTGTGGCGATGATAACTTCTACAGGATGCTTAAAAAAGAATTATGCTTAATCTCACAAACAAAGCATAGCATAGCACGTTACCTCTTTAAGGTGAATATCTGTTGCAAAATTGGCGTGACTGCTTGAATCCCTTTTGTCCCCAAACAAGCTATCCAGAGAATCTGATGATTCAGAACATGATTTATGAGGAACCTGCTAAATGCCAAAGAAGGTCAACTACTAACTAATAGAACTTCGAGAACGATAACTGTGAGGAGCAAGGCAATCCATTTTAGACAGTGGCTTCATATAATGACGTCCATACATCATTAGAAAAATGTTGAAGCTAAGATTTTCATAATGGAAATCATATAATCTATTACCATGGTAATACTCATACATCAGCTCAAAGTGGTCCCTGATAAGAAACAATATTTTACAGAGAAAAGATGGCAGCAAGTTACCTCCTCTCTTGGTTGATGAACTGCAGCTAGAACATCCTTGTCACTAGGTAAGCTACCAAGTAAATCTGAAGATTCAGGCTTCTTATTTTGGATAGCCTACGCCATTCCAAAGCATGTAAAATATTAGTGAAAGTTAAAAGATGTGATCAGGTTGTGAAAATACAATTTGTAAGCATTATTTCTAGAAGGGGGAAGTTTATTTTTTCTTTTTATCTGGCTGGGGGAAGCTGCTTCATCTAAACATCCCACAACAATGCCAGGAATTTTTTTAGGGCATTCTTTTAATATATAAAAGCCATTTCCTTTTATGAACTTTATTTCCACAATTCACTCAGGACATGGCACGGCTTCAAGTTGTTCAAGAACAGTGGCATTGAATTTCTCGACCCTTTGCTTAGGATTAGTTAGTTGTGTTTCTCAACAGGGGCAGGAAGGGATATAACTCAGCAATCACCTAAAGTGGTGGAAGTCATTAACTTATTGCCTTATTATTAGTTTATCACACCTGGACACATAAGAGCGACTTGAGAAAACAAATGCTATAAAGTACAGGAAGATAAATGTTTTAAGTCTTTGAGAGTCAGCAATTATAGTCTCAAACTATTAGCAATTTAACATAGGGTTACAAGGAAAGACGAGGATTTTGGTTGCTGAAGATATCAGAGAACGAAATAAAATTAAGAAATAGCTCAATCACATGAAAAATCTAATAGTCAGAACTAATAATAAATTCAATGGTATTGACTATTGAGCACTAAAGCCAAGAAGATGGGGATTCCACCAAATAATAAGCATAAGAAAGTAAATACAAATTTTAACCGAGAAAGATACAGTATACTCGTGAGAATATCAGAATTTTATGGGATGCAAAGTATCAACCATTTTCATAACCCTCTACCTGGGTTAGTAACCCCAATTCCAAACAGCCTCATTAATCTAACCATTGAATCAAAGGGACGTGGGGTTGGTTGGGAAGAGAGAGAGAGCTCCATGACGAGAAGCAGTTACACAATAATACTCTAAATGAAGTAAGGTTATTTTTTGTTTTCTTCTATATTTTTTTATTCATCAATTTCCTTCCCTTTTATTTTCTTTTTCAGGAAAGGAGGGGGATTTTGTAAAGAGTTCTCTGATAAGTCTTACTAACGCATCCATGTACCTAGAATTTAAACCAAACCATGCACCTCCCTCTTTTCATGTCAGAGAAAATATTCAACCTGAACAGTTGCCGGTAAATTCACTGAAAATTTATATTTTTGTTTGGTTAACAGAAGTAGCCGAAATATTGGACAAAAAAATAATTATATTTTTATTTGGCTAACAGAAAGTAGCTGAAATATTGGACAGGGTTGTGGACCTGTTCATGACTGATTCTGCCAAAGATCTATTAACTAGCCCATGCTTGACTAGCCAAATGTGGTTTCGATCCTTCCGGGGATACTAGAAGTCGTCATTAATATGACGTGATCTCTCAAATAAATGGAATGATTTTGCAAAACAAACACGTATATATCAACCAAAAAGCAATGTTCAAAGTAATAAAGGAAAAAAGTTAATGTTGTCTCTTCCAATCATAGTTGTTAGGATCTTACGATATGCGATACGTATCTTACCATTTGATACGATATAAAGACAATTTGATATGTATTGCAGGGTGAATCTAAAATGATACCATATCTTATAATTTAATTATGATTCGATACGATTCTTACGATACAATACAACTCACGAAACTTTTTAAAAGCAACCGACTTGAAAAAAAAGTCATGTAAATCCAAAACAATAAAAACAAAATTTTAAAGCCTTTTAAAATTTCAATTGAAGAGGTTTTCTAGCACAAACATATTTTATATCGCTTAATGAGTCTTTCATAACTTTTTAGAGTATTATATCTAATTGAAAATATCGCTCTATTTTTTCTTTGTCACTTTCTATAAGCATATATATAAATCTTCACTTGGTAATTTGAATTATTCTCTTTTGTTTTATAAATTAAAGGTGAATCTGATTTTTTATTTTTTCTTGTTACTCTATAAAGATTATTGAAATAATATATAATAAATCAATTTAGATTATTTTAGCTACTGTTAAACTTTAAAATTTATTTTTAGTCTATAATAATATTAACTTGATTACTTTTATATATAGTCAAACTTGTGTTTTATATGTTTAAATATATAGTAATACATTTTTTATTTTATTTACGTATCTTACGATACGATTCACGATACAAGAGTTTTCGATACACGATACGATTCACGATTTGACAACTATGCTTCCAACTAATACATGGATAGACAAACGATTACAATGTGTATTTTATGAAGAGAACTAAAACAAATGCACCAGAAAGGAAATATTCACTTACAGAATATTTAAAGAGAGTCTCTAATAACAATTCATCATTGTCTTCACCTAGATTGAGGAGGAAATGTTATCCTTGTCAAACATACAATAAAAGCATTCTAGTCACATGGTTAATAAAAAGGTGAATATATTAAAGAAAGTAGGAATTGTAACAATAAGTGTACCCCAATAATTTGAAAGACGAAAAAGCTAGGCATTTGTGTTATATATCTTATCATGTAAAATTTAGTAAGGTATCATACCAACTCCTCCCAATTGCAAACCAATAAAATGTTAAGGAGTTTGGAATTCTGCACAGTTACCATTTTCCTCGATGGCTTTATCAACAAGAGACGGTGCGAATCCCATCCCTATAAACGATGATCTTATACGGCTCCCTGATGAGCTTGCAACATTGTCCTACAAACAAACGTTCTTCTTGATGACAGTGATGGAAAGAGAGAAAAACAAAATCTAGACATGTTAAAACTAACCGTATATGTTTCTGTATAACTACAACAAACGTGTCACGTGACAAAATGTAAACCAACATTCATGTTACACCTTGGCAATGCCTGAATCCACATGCCCATTACACATGTCTAAACGGCACCTTGAGCTCAAATATGTTTATTGGGCCTTACAGTGTGGATCCTTATACACCACCAAGGTGGAAGAAATCCATAAGAATCACAAATTTTTATATTTTAATATTACAACATGTATCCAAACTTCAAGAGTCAAATCGTAGTTACTTATTAAAATTAAAAATAAAACTCTTAATTACCGAATTAACTTTAGAAAACACAATTCTGGTATTCTTTATTCAGTAAAAGAGTTTTAAGGGTGCTAGGATGGCTTGAACCTCGGACCTCAAGAAGATATAAGGAGCTCCCAACCAACCGTTATGTGTTTTAACATTTTTTTTTTGTGAAACCGACCCTTCAGTATTAATCCTAATTGAATTTATTACCATTTTCATACAGATTATCACACCGGCAATGTATAGATTATTATTACATATTAATATATTAACAAGTATAGAAAAAAGAAGTTGTAGTGTACATACTAATATTTTATACACATTTTCACGATGCTCTAGAGTCTAGATCTTGTTTATTTTCAAAATTGACTCTTTTACGCTCCAAGATTCTGTGACTTAGATTCAAATACCAATTGGCATGGAAATATGAACAAGAATGGCAATAACCCAATCAAATATATAGTGTTTTTTCTGGTCTTCTATTGATAAGTAAGCCGCTAATTGTGTACTCGGGGTGCCTATCGACATTAAATCAATACATGGCGTATGGAAATTCTTGACACTAAAAGCTGGTGCAAGAAACAAGATGAGATGACCATTAGCACTCAAAAGCTCCCATTTAATTAGAGTCTCACACATAATATATTCCAATTATAATAACTACTTCGTAGTATCCTTTATTTTTTTTAATAAATCCTACTTAAGCTTATATCCTCAGCTTATAAATAATACAAAAGTTGCTGTAAAAACTACTCTAGGCGGCCCTTAAAAGATGTCAAATTTTTCCTTTTCTCTTTTTGTCACTCTAATGTTGCGTTTGCATTGGAGGAATGGAATTGGTGAAGCAATGAGATAAAAAAAGGCAATGGAATGATGGGTGGAATGATTCATTCCATTTTTGAATAGAATGAGTCATTCCATACTCTCCTCAAAGAATAAAATTCACAAATTTGGTAGGAATGAAAATGATTCAAAACACAAATTTTCATTCCATGAGAATGAGTCGTTCCATTCTCACCTTGATTTCTGCAATCCAAACATAGAATAAGAATGTCGTTCTTTGAACTCTTTTTGTCCCTTCGAGAATGTCTGTCTTTGAAGAGTACAGGAATATATGTAATTGACACTTACCTAATAATAAATTTAATCTTTGAAATCAAAAAATAGAAATGTGATTAGCATTTGAATTTTTTTTTTTGGAAAAATAACAAATTTTCACACTTAGCAAACATAATCCTGGATATTAAGGTTTTATATTAGTTTATTTGAATTGTTATTTCATGTGGCCATCATCCACACCCGCTTACATGGTACCAGGTAGTAGGACACTAGAGTTGAAGTTTTCTAAATGGCAGCGTGCCATATGCTGAACTGATAGTTGAGAATGCTTCACGAGTGAATCTGGCACATAATACCTTTCCCCAATAAATCCTAGGGATGAAATTGCAACATAAATGAGCAAAATAGACTAACCCTTTCATGAAGCTGGTTAATTAGTTGCATTCTAGAAAGAGCAGAGCCAAGACCAAACCGCTCTTTTGTTAGATAAAAAGATACAAGGCTACTTAACCATTTCAACATGGAAGATGAAGTCTCCTGCTCCTACTAGCAAGCTTCAACACATCAAAAGTTATACCCAATATAGTTTTTTGCGAGTTCATTGTTTTCAAAAATCAATTACAAACAATGGGCAACCAGTGTATCTCCTAAATACAAAATCTTGGGGAGCATTAAAGACAAGGCCGGCCCAGAGGGGGTGCAGAAGGGGCGACCGCACAGGGCCCCCAAATTCAGAGGGCCCACAAATTTTATTTATTTATTTATTTTTTATTAAATACTAATTTTTTTGTGTGTATATGTATATTTTAAAAAAAACAGATTGTTATTTTAATTAATGATGAATTTTGATATAAATTGTGCTTTATATATTGGTGTTGATAAAAAAAAATATTATATGCGAGAGAGGACCCCTATTTTTTTTTTTGCACAGGGCCTCCAAACTCAAGACCGGCCCTGATTAAAGACATAAAGGAACATATTTACAAGAAGCTGGTGCAGAAGCAAAACAATGATTGTATTAAAAAATGTGGCATACCCCAATTTTCCTTGGGTACATGTTAATGGATTGCAATTCCTCATGATCCTCAACCGTAACTTTTGGCATAGTTCCAGGCTCGCCTTCAAGCTCCAATGAATTGTGTTATCTGATATTTTGGTATCCCAGACTACAGCAAAAATAAATCTAAAAAATACAAAACAAATTAGGAAATTGGATTTTCTAAAAACCAGACTTGATGTTTATCTTCTCTCTTTGCAAAAAAAGAAATGTTAAAAAATCAGCTAAAACTGCAAAAATAAACCAAATATTACTGAAATGCCAAAGATAGAAAATTTGCCACCAAAATTCACCGAAAATGAATTAAGTAATTAACTACACAAATCACTATACTCCCTTTATCAATATTAGAGATACATTTCTCTTTTTAACCTGTTCCAAAAAATAAAAAACAGAGATACATTTGGCCAAAAAGATATATAGACGCGCACGCACATAACTCCATATGATCAAAATCATAAAATTACTAATCTGTTGTAAAATCGAGTACCTGAACTTGTTTACTTAGTGGAAAACAGATTACTAAAGAGAAACACGGAGAGTATGCCCAATCAGTTCGTACAGGAGAATCAGACTATGTGACTGAAAAAGCAGAGTAATTAAGGACTCGCAGTGAATTTTATCAATTGAACTCACAAACTTCTTCTTCTTCAGCTAAAACAATGTTCACTAAGGCAAAAAAAACAAACCCTCGCTTAATTCTTTAACTAATTACCAGCTCAAATTAAATTACAGAAGAGGAATTAATTAAAAGAGAGTGGACACATGCACATGCGACGGCCAGCGTACCTGATCGGAGCTCTCACTAAAGAGTGATCAGTCCAGTTGACGCTGACCGGTGCTCCGAGCTCACCGACGGCCACTGTAGGTTAATTACTTCAAATACATTCGTCGCGCAGAAAGAACAGAGAGCCCATATGAAAAAGGTGAAACTGTTTTGGGTGAGTTCATATATAAGTGGTGGTACGGACACGTTGAAGTTCTACTTATTCCGTGCCCCCGTGTGTAAGATTATCACATACGTTTCAAGTAGGTCCATATTTGGATTTTGCTGATTTTGCATTAAAGGTGGGCCCTGATGTAACGAATGTGTGACGCCTATCATTCTACCTGCCACGACGGTAAATTTCGGTATTTTTTTTTTTACTAAACACGTGGAAATACCAGTTTTCTATTTTTACATTCTTTTCTTCTCGGGAGTGTTTTTTTTTTATCAGCTTGTGGGTTTTACTTTCACTCGGGAATAGAGGCTTTGTCCAATGAACAGTTCCAAATTCCAACATGAGAATTTATATTTTTATAAGTAAAAATAATAATTTTATAAAAAAAAAATTATATGAATATAGAATCTATTTATTATTTATATATAAAAAAAATTAAAAAATATCAATTCTCTTCCGGCATTACACTTGGATGCTGTTATCATAATTTTTTTACCTCATCCCATTTAATTGTCTTTTAATTTATTAGGTCAAATTAAATATTTTTAAAATTAATAAATTATCTTATTGTTTAAAATATATGCATAGAGACCGTGACTATAATAACTTAATATAGAAATTACTTCTAACAAAAAGTGTGGTTTTAAGAAACTAGACAGGTATATATAATTATCAATTTTAAAAATAGTCAATTTATTTATAAAAATCAAATTATAGTGGAGTAAAAAAAACATAAAATGTGACAGGCATTTATTACTTACACATGACATTATTATATTAATTGTTACATATCTATATTTACTACATATGATCATATTGAGTAATTACTATAACAATAATGTGTATTTTAAACATAATTTTTACAGTCTATTTAAGAAGCTTAGCATTACTTGCAAGTTAGTTGTACACAAAAGCTATTCATGTTAATTTCACAAGTGTCTTTTTTTACACGAGGGCAAATTTCATCAACTACTTGCATGAAAAAAAACCTGTAAAACTAACACGACTACTTACGTGAAGAAGAACTTATGAAATTAACAGTTGTATGTGTTCTAAAAAATTCACTATGATCTAATTTGGTCATTCATATCTTTTAGAGAAAAAAAGAAAAGCCACACTTGAAATGCAATAATGGAACAGATGTATTAATAATACAAAGCATAATTTAATATAAGTCAGAGAAAAAAATGTAATTATAATTTAATATAAGCATAATCAACAAAGTTGCTTAGTAGAAGATTATATCATGAATTATGTAACATTTAACGAATTACTCCAACAATAACTGTCAGCCTAAAATCTGTATTCACCAGATGAAATTATAGAACAGATTCCAAATTAACTTACCAACACTGAATGAATGATGCAATATCATCATCATTAAACCCATTCAAATAGGTCAGCAATTTTTTTTTTTTAGTTGTATTTCTTGAAATAAAATGATTTAAAGGGGTAAAGCATCCCAAAAGAAAGGTTTACAATCTGTACTTCCACAGTTAATACCATCCGACACAACCATAACCCCCACGGGAAAAAAAACCAAAACATCAGTAAAACAACATCTAGTGACCCCAAGTAACTAGAAGGAAAAGGTAAAGAAACCACCACTGATGGCCTAAGAAGAAGGTTTCTTATGACCTACAATTCTTAACCAAGACTCAGGTTGATGCACTCGGTTTACATTTAAAGATTTTGTATTATTTCCCTAGATTGCAAGTGTTCCGAAAATAAAGCACCTGCCATATTAATCTGGATATACCTCGAAATCAACCTTTCCTGGAACCACTCTTAGTGGAAAGACCTGCCTCATTCAGCTGAAGTGCTCTAGGATCAAGAGGGATTGTCCCAACAGTTAAAAAAACAGCTGATTTTGCAAATCCATTTACTTTGACAGGCATTGAACCTACTGTGACAACATTAACTGGTTCGGTAGTGACAATAGTTGCAGTAATAGGAGCAGGAGCTGCTGCAGCTGTACCCTCTGACGGCTTAATGTCAGCCTGCTTTGGATTAATATCGAGAGAACCAATCTTCAATTCACAACCCTCTTCTGCCTTGTCATCTGCTGCTACAGAAGTGACATTTTCTTTGGCTATGTTTACGTTACTGGCTTTATTGTCCAAGGAAACCTGCCCGGTAGAAGTGGAGGCATTCTTTTCGGAACTGCTAACATGGTTATGCTTTGTTATTTTCTCAGAGTCGTTAGGAGGCAGGTCATCGACACCACTTAGCTTGCATGGGGGCTCTACCAAAGGTATGAGAAATGGATTCTCGTAGCTTTTAAATAATAGCCTGGCTTTCTCTTCCTGCAGGAGCTTCTGTCGATTCTCATAGTACATGAAGTCATCAAGTAAAGATGTCTTGGACGTGTAGTTTTTGAATATTTTAAGCATCTCCAAGCCTTTCTTATACCTTATCTGTAGAAAATGTAAGAATATTAATTACACACAGAAACTAATGCATAACGGAAGAGCTGCTTCGCACTGACATCCTATGGAATTATGGGTTGATTCAGAGCATGATAACTTAATTTGTTTTAATTTAACAATTGCTCTAATAGATTACAATGTTAGATTAAGGGGCCAATAGTGTGTATGGCATGCTTTAACAATTAACTAAACGTACGACGAACCACACAAGTTTCTTCTTTTTTAGCCATCATTTATAATCCGGTAAGGCCTAGCAGAGTAGTCAAAATTCATTCCGAACTTGTTAAACAATACCATAAGTTCAGAGTTCCAACAGTTTTTTGGCTGAAGACTAAACCTAGTATGAGCAACTCTAGCTAGAATTGAACACCAGTGTCATACAAAAATCGGCCTGGACGGCCACCTAGGCAGAATCGGTCCTCCACCGCCTAGGGAGAATCGGCCCTCCACCACCTAAATTTGGCCCGAATCACTACAAAAATAGTTCCAAGCATCTAGGATG
The DNA here is from genome assembly GCA_947179155.2 of Hedera helix. Lineage (NCBI taxonomy): Eukaryota > Viridiplantae > Streptophyta > Magnoliopsida > Apiales > Araliaceae > Hedera > Hedera helix. Next base: position 36,508,348 of record OX359281.1, read on the forward strand.
GCCTAGGCAGGCTGAGCAGACTTATTTGCGTGGAGTTTAGGCGCTCAAGTTTTGTTCCCTCTTATGTTAAAAAAGTAAAAACTTATTTAGTAACAAAGTTTGAAATTAATTTTTGTGCCTTATAAGATTGTTTGGTACAAATGTACAAAATAAAATATTTAATTTAGTATGTGCTTAATATAGTTATACACAAATATAAGAAATGAATAAGTAAATAAAAGTATAGAACTGTTTAGGAATACTAGGCAGGGGGGGCCCTCTGCCGCCTACCGATTATCAGATCAAAATATAGAGTACCAGATAGAGTTATGAAAAGAGTTTATGAAGTTTCTACACGCAATAGAAACATGCCACAAAAGGGGGCAAGTCAAGATTAGTATAGAGCTCCATGCATCTAAATATATAAACCAAGATATTAAATTTAAAAATAAAAATAAAAAACTTAAAAAGTACATCAGGAAAAAAAATTCTAGATGGTAAACATACCTCTTGAGTATCTCTGCTGTTGGTCACCGGCTTGTTCTCGTTGTTCTCTAATATGATGTGCCTGAAGTCCGGGTTCGGCACATCTTTAATGATGTGCCACTTGACAGGGAAGCTCCCACACCATTTATCTTGCTGCCAGAAATCCATATCTTTATGAAAATCCACTGCACCAGTCATTTCAGCGACTCCACAAAATTGGCCACTTGCATTTACCTTTATTTGAGAAAGAGGAGAGGTGTCCAATGAGTAAAAGATGAAAATTGTGAATTCAGAAAGGCTAGCATGTTTGGCAGGAAAAAGAAGTTTGTGTATCTTAATTAGCCAACAGGTATGATACAACTTACAGAGAAGAAGAGGAAAATAGGACAGCCTCTGGGTTGCCCTCCAGCTAATCTCTGAGCATCATCATAAGCAGTATTCAGTTTTTTGTTTCCATTAGGTGTAGATGACCACACATTATACTTGATACTCTTGTGCACGTCATCCTCACTGTATGATTTGATAACAAAGAACTTTGCATTCACGGAGTCAACCGGGAAATCATCCTTGTTATACTGATCCGTGTATATAATAATGTTTCCTTGAGCATCACTATCTCCGGCCCTGCTTGTGTAGGCTTTGACAGCCAATTGGTTTTTTGATTTATTAGTTCTAGGGCCTCGATTCTGTTCATTCAATACATCAGGACTTCCATTTACATCATTCAAAGCTCTGCCAACATTGACCTTCATTCGAACCTTATCCATAACTGTCCTCCCATGAGCGGTTGAACCAAAGCTAGACAAGCCATTACTAGAAGGGGGAGCAACTTTTAATTGATTACGATTAGACCAAACCTTCCCATGCGAAGCATTATCAACAGATTGAGTCCCTCTACCCTGTAGGATAATTCATAAATCAACCATAAGTAATGTAGAAATGTAAAAAACCATTATTTGAAACTAGTAAAAGGGCATACCTGGAAACCATGTGATGATGCTGTATTGGAAAACCCACTGGAAGTTACGGTACCATGAGTCACAGGCTGCTTGCTAGGTCCAGCACTAACCTTTGACCCGTCAGATCCCCTGATGAAGGAATTAGTTTGATTGGAAGCAATCCTTGAAGGATTCAGGGTAAAGGCCGCAGATGCTGAAGACAAGTTATGTTTGAGACCAGGGCCATAAGTTCTATTAGTAATAGAAGCAGATGTATCCATGAACGGTTCTATAGTACTATTTGAGAGGATATCTGGCCTTGATTGAACAACCATGGGGTAATAACCAGGCGACGAGACTGTGTTTTCGTAAGAAGGAACAGAGTAGTACTGTTGTGACCCTATATATGGGGCATCAACGCCTATCATAGCCCCAGGAATGTAAGGATTATATGGGTTAAATGGAGACTGTGAATATCCATAGCTAGGTGTATAATATAAATAGGGAAAATTTTCAGTTTGCGCACCCTGAGGAAAGAAAACAAAATGAAATTCAGAAACTACAAGTAGGATATGCTTGAAAAGGACGGGATTTAAAGGTTCATATATGTGTGTATATAAACTCACCGAATACTGAATTTCTTGACCATCCAGTCCAAAAATCCTTTGGTGGTCATCCCAATCGCCGGGTGATTCCAATCCTGATTGTAAAAAACATGAAGCGTAAATAAGACATCACAAATCATATGCTGATATTTACTATAATAGCACAAAATATTACCTGTACAGATATATCCATAGTTAGTGGCAGTAGGATAATACATGCCCTGCTGAACAGCAAACTCTGGGGTTCCTTCGTTATACATACCTTCAAATTGTTCAATAAGTGGACTTGCTAAATGAGGGTTTGGCTCGGTACCTTGAATCTGAAAGTCCAATATGAGAACTTAAATCTCACTTTGCTAGGATGTGTAAGAAAAGCTCTTAACTAATTCTAAAAACATAAACTAAACACTGAAAAAATAATTTACCAGATAAGCATCTGCATGTCCATGTTCAGGAACATTATAAACATCCATCCCAGGACTGCCACCACTGTAGAAACAGATGCGATATAGTCTAATCACAAGCAGAACTTTAATATAATTCTAAGAACTTCAAAATGAACCCACAATTACACAAACAAATGTATACCTGAAAAGTAGCACCATAAAGAGAAATGAGAAAGGCAACCTTAATTTTAAACATATTCAAGGCAGCTTTGATGGAGCATCATACACATTTCAACAATACCACATAAGTTAAGCTAATAAAAACTTATAAGCAAATCAAGCATAGTGCAAAAGGGAAATAGGAAAATCAACAAAAATGTAAATCAAGCACAAAATGTATGCTTGATTTAAGAAAGATGGGGGGGGGGGGGGGGGGGGGGGGGGAGTGAGGGAAAAGTTAGGTGCTTACAAATTCTATAAAAAGAAATAGAAAACAGTCTTAAGAATATACCATTCATCCGAAATATAATTTGTTTTTTACCAAGTACCCCTCAAAAAAAGTAGAAACATGAATCAAGCATGCAATCAACACAAACAACACAATACCATGAAACTCAACATACATAACCATAGTAAATACCAAGTCCAAGTAAAATGCATCTTTGGAAAATATCATTGTACCAAAGGTACACCAGATTAAATTAATTTTTTTATTTTAAAAAAAAGACAGCATGTAAGTATTAAATCTAAAGCATCCCAAAAATACAATGAAATTTAACAACTGAAAAAAGCAACCAAGGATCTGGAAGCAGCACACATATTTCTCCTGCATAAATTTTTTCAAACAAATTCCCCAGTTACCTTGAAACAAAAGCCTATATGTTTTATTAAATATAAAGAAAAAGAAATAGTTGAGCATTTTAAGAAAAGCATAAAAATCCTAAAACAACTTTTAAATGTAATCAGAACAACCCTGAGAGACCCAACAAAAACCCAAATCCCCAAAAGTTCCAAGGAACTAAAGCAACACAAACCCATATCAGAAAACCAATTAAACAACTAATTTGAGCTCGTTAGAGCTGTGAAAAAACAAAATATTCAAAAATAATTGTACCTCTTTTTTTAAAACTCATCAATAACATGAAACATGAAAAGGTAAAACAAATTACCTAAACAAGAACAACAGATTTATAGAATAGTCTATGTGCGCGTTTGAAAGAGGATAGAGAAAAGTATTACCAAAGAAAAGGGTGAATGATTTAAGCCATGGTTGACCCAGAGAATCGCTGGAGGGCCAAACTGGAGAGCTTGAGGATAGAATTGAAGATTCCCTTCGACATTTTTTTACTATGTGAGATTGTCAAAGTAGACGCGCCTAAGCAAACAAACCCTAACCCTAGGAAAAAGAGAAAAATTTAAAATACCGCCCTTTGGGGAAAAATAATGAAAATAATAAAACTCAGAACGCAGAGCAAGACGGAAGAGGAAAGAGGAAGGGGAGATTCGCTGGCAAAGTAGGAAGCGTTTTGGGGCCTTCTTTTTTGTATTTAACTAGTTTTAATGGAATTACGTGAGTAACCTCTCCTCCACCCAGAGGATAAAGCTAAACGGCGTCGGTTGAAAGCTGTGGGCGGCGTGACGTCGTTTTGGTACTGCTTCTGCAAAATATCTAGGCGCAGATTTGTTGAGCTGCCGTATAAAAATTGTGTTCGTCAATAGTTTGGATTTTAATTCTCTTGTTGTTTGACCAATAAAGAAAAGGACAAATTAGATGACACAGAATGACATATATTTAAACAATAAAATGATAATGAAATATAAAAATAAAAATCAGCCAATTCAATACGAAATGAGTTTTTTTGGGGGACCGGTCTAATTTTTTTTATTTTATTTTTTTTCTCTTTTAATTTTTAAAATATTTATTTTGATATTTCTTTTATAAAATTCAGTTATTTAAGTATAATTTAGATGCATATAAATAGCAATATTATTTATAATATTGTTATTTATAAAAGTGTCTGTACAATACTGTTATTTACATACATTTAAATTACACCTAAATTATTAAATTTTATAAAAAAAATTATCAAAATAAATATTTTAAAAATTAAAAATAAACCAATCGCCCAAGACTTTTTCATACGAAATAGTTTTACGTGTTTTACACTATTCAATATTAATTTACTTTTTTTATAAAATTGTACCCATTTTATATTCATGTGTATATATGAGAAACAATGTTTTAAAAATTAATTCGGACCAAGCAATTCAATCAGTGAAACTGGAAATCGGCCGAAGAAACAAACTGTTTTGGCTTAAGAATTGACTTTTCATCGACTCAATCAGAATTCGATTGATATCGAATCGATAGTTTAACCGATAAAATAAATTAGTTGGCTTAGTGAACAGATTTTAAATATTTTTTTGCTATAAAAATATTTTTATTTTTAAAATGAGATATTTTTAGTAATATTATAATATAATTTCACTATTTTTAGCTTAGAAAAATATAGATATTTTAAAATTTTATTAATAATATTTTTTTAAGTATTCATGTCGTCACTAGTTCAATAACGATTCGACCACTGGTTAAACCAATTATCGATCCATCCTGTACTATTTTCGATGTCCAATTCAAGCCTAAAAACATTAATAAGAAAAATCTTAAACAACTCTCAAAAAAATATTAAAAAATAACTCATTTCCTTTCTATAACATATTTATTTTTATGTATGGATAACATAACAACTTAATTGTGTTAAATCAAAAAACGCATAATATAAATTTATTCATGCAAAATATATTTAAATGAATAATTCGAGATTATGCTCAACTTCTACATGAAATTTCACACTTTACAATATATTTTCTTTGACATAAAACAGTGAATTTTAAGAACGAGAAAAAGTTTATATGCGTTACAGCTGAATAAAAATAAAATAGAATATAAAGAATAATTGGTCAACTTTCGTAAAAGAGGATAAATAACCATTTCATGAAACTTTGGAATAAAGCAAGTTCCACGATAATTTATCAACTACGTCCAGCATTTGCCACGGTTATGTTCAAACTACCTCATATTAGTCGTCAACCAAAAGTTAAAATATTTTAGGAAAGTATTTTCTTTTCATATTAACAACAATAATTATTATTTACAGGCATTCACATTAATAGACTTAAAAATATCCTTATTTTCGTAATAGGGTCTGTTTTCAAATTCCCCCCTTATAAAAAAGATGGCCTCTTAAGAGAGTATTAGAAATGGTCATCGATGATATTAAAATAATAATTGTACTGCTAAAATAATTAGTATCGTTAAAAATATAAAATAAATATTAAAATATCGTTAAATACATATTTATTTTAATAATATATATTTTATTTTGACATTATCAATCGTTTTAAAGATTAAAATCGTAGTAGATTGAATATAATAAGATTGCCAAAGTAGTTGTTTGAATCGGTTGAAGACATTAACAAAAAAGTTTCGTGGTTAAGCTCAAATATCAATTTCCAAGTAATCGTTCCGCCTCTCAAAAGTGAAAAAATTATTTAATAGTCTTGAAATAAATTCATGTATTATTATAAGTTAATGGAATCTCTCAATTTTAATAATATCTCACTCTTTGAAGTTATGGACAAATTAAAATAGAAAGATTTTATTAACCTGAGATACCACGTAAATTTATCTCAAGACCACTAAATAATTACTTTTAAAAGTAATAAATAACTTTTTCTCTTTATAAAATTATGTTGTAAGATGGTTACGTGCAATAAACTTAATTTTAAATTATTAACAAAGTAGAGACATATTTATAGTCTATAAACTAATATCAAAATTTTGATATATAATTAGTTATATTATAAGTATATTAAATAATATAATGTCTTTATTACTATGTTTTTAACAAATATTAGGAAAATATATTTAAAAAAATTTAAAAGTCAGCATTTTAAAAATGAAGTTTTAATTTTTGAAAGGAGAGTATGTGCAAATTATTAATATCAACATAAAAATGCCCCCGTTAAAATACAAAAACAAAATCACGTCAGAATTCATTCATTTATTTATAAAGGACTGCGTGAAATAATTTTTTTGATATGGGAACCATATTTTGTTGCACTCCCCTATTCTCCACAATTTGCTAGCTAAATTCTGAACCACAGTTATACTCCCACTCTCGGATTTGTTGGTCCAGATTGCTGCGAAGTCATAAAAGTTTGAAATTACTATAGATTAAATTTGTTTATCAACATATAGATATAGTACTATCCAATGTTTTCCTGGTCCAAACAGGCTAAGCTGGTGCAGTTTCTCATGATTTTCTCCCGTCTCTTTCACTTAATTAGTGCCCCCCCTATTTTAAAAATATCAATTATTTTGCACCGTAACAAATTATAAAATTTTTGTAATACAATAAGTTGATTATAACTTGAATAATTATTATATTTTGTAACAATAATAACTTGTACTAAATTATTATTTTTTTACTAAACCAAGATTAAATTTATATTTATATTATTATTAAAATTAATTTTATACAATCAACTTATTATATTGAATAATTTATATATTTTCTAATATATTGAATAATTTATATATTTTGTAAAAAAAAATTTAGTTTAGAGAGTTGATTATAAAAAATAATAATTTAATAATGCATATATAAATTTGTGTCTAGTTTAATGATAAAAAATTGATTTAACCTCACTTTTAATATAAATATGCTTAATTGATTTGAAGTTTTTTTTTATAAAAATACTATAAGCTAAAATTTGAATCAATCCAAATAACATGAAATAATGAATAAATTCAAATTATTTTAATTAATTTGAGTTGACCCAAATTAACAAGTCTAACAGGGAGCAAAATAAACAAGGTAATGTCGGTGTAAATATACGTCTGCTCGACACCAAGTAAAAACAAATAGAAAAAAAGGTTAAAACGACTGCGTTATGAGTTGGCCGACGCGGGGGTGGAGTGGGGGATTATAACTTTACAGTATAATTATACACATATAATAATTAAATATAATATTTAATTATTGTGTCTATAATTATCAAATCAGGGGTAAAATGGGTAGCCGCCTAACCGGCGCTCGTCAGAATAAAAATTAAAAATGGCATTATTCGGGTCGGCAAATTAGTGCCTGAAGCCCCCTCAATTCTTCTTATTTCCTCCACCACTGCATAATCCTCTTCCATACAGGGCCCTGCTGAAAGCGACGCCACAATATTGACCTTCTTTAGACAAACTATAAAATAAAGTATAGAGCAAACAAGCCGGCTGTTAAGACGTCGCGCGGCAGAGCTGGCGGTGGGTGAAAGTTGATAAAAATGGCTGTTGAAACGGAGGCTATAACTGCACCTGAGTTGGCCCTTACTGATACCAACATCAACTGGGACAGGTCTCTTTCTCTATTTATATTTTTACTGATTTTCTTAACATTTTTTTATCTATTGGTTCCGAATATATTCTCTAACTTTCTCGTGCTGTTCTTTGTTTGCTGTCTTTTTTATTTTCAGCATATAAATTGTGGGTTGTGGGGGACATTTTTATGCTATAGGTTGATGCTCAGAATCATGGTTGTAGTTTTAATTTCGTGTGGTGTTTATAGGGAAAGTGTCAAACTAATATTAACCCTATTGGGTATTTGAGATATACTCCCTCGTCTTTCATTTTTTTGCTGATTGCGAAAGAGACCAAGTTGATTTGATTGTTTTTGTCCCAAAATGTTTGTACTGGTAATTAACTAGATATCACTAAAAACTTCTTGAAGAAAATACCCGAAAAGGCATCCAATTTTTGCTTGCTCATCTATGTTGTTTAGGACATTTTTTATTATCATTATTTTATTATTTTCCCTTTCTGGAAAGATCATGTAGTTCCCCTATATAATTGTAAATGACAGTGATAGTTTTTACATTTGCCTTAATGGTTTTTGGTCACCTAGTTGGGCCTTACTATATTTGACATGTAATTCCAAATGTGCACACTTGCTTTGACATTGATGTTATGATGCCAACTATGGAGTTGTAATTTTGGCCTCCTATTATCGCTCAATCGGGAATATATTGAAATTCTGCAAGGATAGTAATTAAATTGATATGTGTAAGAATATATAATACCATTAATATGAACATCCAAATTGTTTTGCACTCAAGTGCTCTTCCTTTCTTTCTTTAGAAAGCATTGTAACCCAAGCGGTGAACACTTGTGGCGTAATAAATTGTCACAATCAGACATGAAGAACAACTTGATCAGAATAAATGATTGAGAAAGTAGAAGAGGAAAAGACGTACTCTTTTCTTTCTTTTTTCTTTTTTGCGTTTTATATTTATTTGACGACATTAATTTGTTAAATCAAGCACTGTTCAAAGAATTATATACGCATGGATCATATACACAAGTTCTGTTATAATCATCATCGGCATAGTTCACTGGACTACAATGTAGATACAGACGATATGGCCTTTTCATTTCATTTATATCATTAGGATTTAAAATTATTCCAGTCCAATGTAATTGGCTTTTGTTAGGATTAATGGTATTCCCCAATGGTGAATTTCCTTGGTTTTTAAAGTAATTCCTTGTATGACATACACCTTCTACTCTTGGAGTTGGTCTTTTGCCTAACAATATGGGACCTAAACTTTAGGTTGGACAAGACGAGGTTTCATCTCATTGGGGCTGTCCTCTTCACTGCTCAACAAGCTTTACTACATCCAAGTCATGTTGTAAAGACTAGAATGCAAGTGGATGGTTGTGGATCATCTCACCTGAGTGGAATGTCAGTATTCACAAATATTTTGAAAAATGATGGCATTCGCGGCATTTTCAGAGGCTTTGGCACTTCTGCAGTAGGTGCACTACCAGGCAGGGTCTTGGCTTTAACTTCACTTGAAGTATCCAAAGACATGATGCTGAAATACACTGAAGCTCTGAATATGTCTGAAGCGACCCGCATCGGTATTTCCAATGGAGTTGGAGGCATGCTATCAAATCTATTTTCCTGCGTATACTTTGTTCCTCTGGATGTGGTAATTAAGCTTTTTCTCTTACATGTCGAGCACGTTTTAGCATCCCCAGAAGAAATTTTTCCCCTTATTACATTACTTTATGTTCGCATAGTCCTTTGAAAATAACATGTACTTTTGGGCTTCACTTTCAGAGGTGACTGCAATTAGCTTGAGTTTCTTTGGCAATCTTTTCAGCAACCTTTACATTTACAAACATCGCAACAAGAACAATAAAGTAATTTGCCTGATCATTCGTTCATGAATCCTCCTTAAAACTGTATTTGTGCTTTGCAGGTCTCTCAGAGACTGATAGTACAAGGACTTCATGGGACTACATCCTGCAATAGTCCAGTTGATGCTGTACGTAAAGTTATAAAGGCTGAAGGATTCCGTGGTATGTATAGAGGCTTTGGATTAACAGCTCTGATCCAATCTCCAGCATCTGCGCTTTGGTGGGGCACATATGGTGCTGCCCAACACATCATTTGGAGGTATATTAAGTTGTAATTATCTCATGATTAACACTGTACCAACATTGCTATATCTGATGGGAAGTGTTTCTTTTTGTTACTTTAATCTTTAGGAGCTTGGGTTATAGAGAAAATCTGGAAAAGAGACCTTCTCATATGGAGATGGTGACGGTTCAGGCTACAGCAGGAATGGTAGCTGGTGCTTTTTCCTCAGTAATCACTACTCCTGTAGACACTATAAAGACAAGACTTCAGGTAAGGTTTATTTGAATTAGTATTGATCACTGAGTGACGCAAAGAATAAGACTGTTTAAAATTTCTAGAATCACAATGTGTTTGTCAGACATGTCACAATCACATATGAAAAAGCTCTAATGTTGGATTATTTTCATTTTACTTTTATGTTGACTGCTTTGAAATTGAAGGTTATTGATGATTTTGGTGTTGGAAGACCGTCAGTGCTCAAGACTATAAAGACACTCCTCCAAGAAGATGGATGGTGGGGCTTCTATAGGGGATTTGGACCCCGCTTCTTAAATATGTCACTGTATGGAACTACCATGATTGTTACCTATGAACTGATAAGTATGTTCACTTCTTAATCGTTCCTCCGTAAATAAAAAACAAAAAAAATGGGCACAGATTTATAGTTTGGTGAAGCAACCCCCCCCCCCCCCCCCCCCCCAGCGTTTTGCTTATAGAGGCACTTTGTGCACCTACTTGAATTTGCACAAATTCATTTTTCATACAAAGTTTGTCTCTCAGATCAAAATTTCACAAAAAAGGTTTTCAGGTTTATTTGCCATTTCGAGCAATTGTGAAATTCGTATGTTTCCAGCCCCTACATTTTATAAACTTACCTTAGATAAGCACACAAAAGTTTCTGAAAATTGTCTCTTCAAATTTTATTTGCAAAAATTGGAATTTTTGTACTAGTTTATGGTAATTCTATAGGAATAATAACCAACTGCAATTCTTGCACTGTGTTTTTGGAGACCACGGGTGACTTGGTAGTAGTAGAAATTTAAATTTATTTTTTTGGCTCTAGATCAGCCCATATAACATGATGCTATACTCACATCAGGAACTAATGATTTTCTATCCCTTTTGCACCCCTTTTGTCAGAGAGATTATCTGTGAAGCAAGCATAATTTCAGTGAAGGAGCATAACAACGATTCTTTACTTTTTGTGCACCCTGAGGACTCAGAAACTGTGAATGTTCTGTTTTGTTTGGGCTCTTTGGTTAAGTAACTTAAAAGCTCTTAAGATCTCGTGCGAAGGCCATGCTGGCACGGTGCTAGAACAGTAATAGTTTCTCAGGAAAGTTGCATGGTGGTTGATTTAATTCTTTTTTTCAAATGAGAAGGTCAATTCGTTCTTCTTATTTCTGTCAAATTTGGAAGCATGCAACCTGCATTTTTTTTTGTAGTTGCTTTTTTGAGATTATTTTAGCGTAGCTCCTAACCTGGTTTATGGATTTTGTGAGGATTACATACAATTGGCAAAGTGTTTACTCTGTCATCCTAGAGAATAGTTATATAACAATTTTTTGGATATAATTTGTTATTTATTTATTTATATATTCATTATTTTTTATGGTGGGTGTTTTTATCAATATTTTCAGTAACATAGAATAGAATAGGGAGGTAGGAAATAACTGATAATTGAAAGCTGTTTTTGAAGAGGAAGTTCTTGAGGCCGGTCTTCACGCTTTGTTGGTGGAAGAAATTAAATTTACTTTGGAAATATTCATTTTCTAGTGGTTGTTGGGATTGTAACATCATGATTCGGTTTGTATGTAATTTTAGTTATAGTATGAAACTTAAAATGGCGGGCATTTTTTAGTTTTTGATGCTTGGAAAAGGGTATTGTTATTTATGTCGATAAATTCATGTTAATATTAAATACGATAGATAACGTAAAAATGTACTCACAAGTCGCAGCAAATTACTATTTTATTTTATCCTTATAGTTTCAAACCTTAGTTGAAAAATGAACCATTTGTTATAAGAAAATATGAAATAAGATATTCCCTCTGTTTTAAAAAATGTCTTTTTTTTTTAAATTTGACTAGAATTAAGTATATATTAAGAGAAATTATGTTAATGACTGTCTTATATAAATCTTAAACTAAAAAAAGTAATATTTCCCCCCAAATTCTATAGATTGAGTGAGTAATTTATTCATAAAAAGATGTATGAATGGAATAAGAGGTGGTTGCTTAATTTTCATTTTTTTGAAGTCCTATTTTTTCAGGGATACAAATAAAATTTCTTAAAAAAAAAGTAAGTATCACAATATTAATAGTCGATAAAAAATAATATACACTACAAATATTTATGTCAATTTTTTTTATTGTTAATTATGTAAATAAATATTACTAATAACCTTTTTAAAATATATATATATAATAAATAAATTTTTATCTATTTTATATATTAATAAATTTTATAATTATAATTCTACATAAATTTATCAAAATACATACTAAAACTCATACCTGATCGGTCACGTGTCATTCACTTCTCATGCTTCGTAACTACGCGTAGTCCTAACGCCGTCTCTCACTTTCACAGAGACTACCAAAAAATAACACTAAGAATTTTTCTAATAGACCTGCTACTATAAATTCACCTCTCTCCATTTTTCTTTTTCTCCTGTACCGTATCTGATACGCGCGAGCTGTTTTTTGGAACGACAGCTCCATTTCGAGATCTCTGCATTCTAACGGTTCGATCGCCCACCTTATCGTCAGTAATCTCTCTACTTCTTTTCAATTGTAATCCCTACTTCCCTAGCTCTTCTGTTTGTATCAATCTATAGATCTGATATTATTATGAATCTTAACTTTTTTGAATTCGATCGTTATCTGATTGTTTGCGTTTAAGAAGTCTAGTACGTGTTAATTTGTTACTGTATTTACTAATTCATCTGGTTTTTGCTCTTCACCTGATCTGTGATGCATTAGATAGCTAGATTTGTTTGTTGGCTTTTGCTCATTTTTGTTTGATTTGATTTGTGAGCTCTAAATATGAGAAGTTTGATGAATTTTGAGCTACTGTTATTTGTTCGTTTCTGCTATCTCTTTCTGAAGAAAAATGAGATGGAAATAATTTTTTTGAATCTATTTGACTCGACTGGTTTCATGAATTTGAATGATTGTTTAAGATTTGTTGAATGTTCGGATCTGCATGTTTATGTTTTTAGAATTTAATATGGGCTATGCTTCCAGATTTCAATATAAGCTTTCTCATCAGATTTTTTATTTGTGGTTTGATGAATATCATTCCCTTGTTTAGATAATTGTTTAGAAAATGTAAATCACAGATCTGAGCAATTCTCCGGCAACACTTACGTGTAGTTATTTCCAAAGCAATTTTTAGATCACCTGGTTTACACTTTACAGTATCTGCTTGTATTTTTCTGTTTGATTTTTATTTTATTTTTTGGTTATTTTCATTCTTCTTTTGCTTATAATTTTCTAGAAATAAAAAAATAGTCTTCTATGTTTCTTACTTAAAAGAGCTTTGTGGTGTTATTCTTCTTATTAACTAAAATTGATTCTCTTATTTTGTTGTGATTGATATGCTAAAGGTTTTGAGTTACTTGTCACTTCTGGTCTCTTCTTTGTGAGATATTTTTATTTTCTGAATGTATTTATACTGTATATTGTTAATGGATAAGCAAGGGTCGAACTATTGTCTTAATTCCTTGGTGTTGATGAATCTATCAGATACAAAGATGGGGCTGTCTTTTACCAAGCTTTTCAGTCGCCTATTTGCTAAGAGAGAAATGCGCATTCTAATGGTTGGTCTCGATGCTGCTGGTAAAACCACAATTTTGTACAAGCTCAAGTTGGGTGAAATTGTCACCACTATCCCTACAATTGGTACGCTGTCTTGCTATGATGTTGAATTTTCCTTTTTTTTTTAAAAATTTTGTATTTGACTTGGGACTTTGAAGTTAAGATTTTTTTTTGTAAGCTATTTACAAACAAATGCGTTATGTTTACTTCATTTGATTATTCAGTTTCCAGAAGAGAAAGAATTACATTGCTGAGCACATTTATTAAATAAAGAAGTTCTCGTGCTTTTAAATTTTTTGGGGGACTTTGTGAGTTTGATTGATATAGTTTTATAGAACACCTTATGGAGTGAACTCATACGCTAATCTAATTAATTTTGTGAAGTAATTGAAGTTTTGGTTCACGTGTCATAACAATTATGCATTTTGTAGTATTGCAGAATTACATAATCTTTACTAGATTGACCAGTTCCTTATTAAATGGAAAAGTGTCTGTTTCTTATCCTTATAAATGAAACTCATCATTGCTTTCAGGCTTTAATGTGGAGACTGTTGAATACAAGAACATTAGCTTCACTGTGTGGGATGTTGGTGGCCAGGACAAGGTAAGGGCAACATTTTTTCTAATAATATTGATGCTCTGATTTGTAGTTGCTAAGTACCCCATCTTAAGTATCATGTTTTGTTATGAATCATTTTCCTTTGAAAGAACTGTAAATTCTACTGAGATACATGTTCTTATTATCTTATATTGCATGTTCCTGAAGGATTGTGTATGGTTTACTTCCAAAAAAATATAAGGTTTACCTATTTATTACTAGATAAGTAGATATTATTTACCTTGGCAATGTTCATGAAATGGTTCAGTAGCATCCTAATATGTGGTTCGTGTAGTTATGAACTTTATCATCTTGATATTACTTGAATTCTTGGTTTAGTGGAGATTGTCATCTAGGTCGTAGCAGAAACATGTGAGAACTATCATTGTGGTTGATATGACTGATAAATGATAATTGTAAAATGGATGTGTTTGGCCTTGGTTGGACATGGTTCTGGACATTCTGGTTTCTATCATGCACAGCTTCACATTATCATAAGCTAAGATTGAATTGTGGCACTTTGCCTTTTAGCATTTTCTCATGCTTGTTGGGGAAGGTGATATGCAGCATTATTAATTTAGGTCATATGTGCTTATTGACTGTCATGTGCTGGTCATAGTTTGTGCAGAAATTTATCCTGTTTATATTGATGATTTAAATTGTTGGCAAACCACCCCCTAAAAAAAAGGGGTTTTCGGTAATTTATATCTTTGAAAAAAACACATGGTTTTTTATATTAGTGTTTTTGAGTTCTTTTCAGACCTTAATGTTCAGTTGAGATTGTAAACAAGAATTTTTACTTTGTATTCTTTGGAAATAAATTACTATTTGATCCACTCATTGCATAACTTCTACTTTTTTTCCCCATGAAGTTTCTGAAATACTTAATTAATTTGATTCTTTTTTCTTTTTGGGGTGGATTCCAGATCCGACCTTTGTGGAGGCACTATTTCCAAAACACACAAGGGCTCATCTTTGTGGTTGACAGCAATGATCGAGACCGTGTGGTCGAGGCTAGAGATGAACTGCACAGGATGTTGAATGAGGTACTGTCAGGTCTTGTACTCTAATTGTGTATATGATCAAATATCAACTTACTAAATGCAAGCAGTAACTTCACTATAAACTGGATTAAACATTCTTATTTTTGCTGATGAATTTTTTTTACTTGTTTGCAGGATGAACTGAGAGATGCTGTACTCCTTGTGTTTGCAAACAAGCAAGATCTTCCCAATGCCATGAATGCTGCTGAGATCACTGACAAGCTTGGTCTGCATTCTCTTCGACAGCGAAACTGGTAATTTGGATCTCTCTCTCTCTCTCTCTCTCTCTCTCTCTCTCTCTGCATCTGTGTGTGTGTGTGGTATACACAAGCAGAAATGAAAACATAAGGTGGTGTAGACAATTGCTCCCACTAAATTATGACCATTTTGATTGAACCCTTCAGGTATATTCAGAGCACATGTGCCACATCTGGAGAAGGTCTATACGAGGGACTGGATTGGCTTTCAAACAACATTGCTAACAAGGTATTTATATTCAATGTTTGATTGAGTTTCTTTTTCCTCTTCTTCCTTGGTTTATTTTCTAACTCATTTTATTTTTGGTCCAATTTCAGGCTTAGTGGACTACTCTACCGGCTCAGTTGGTACTTAAAGAAATGCATGGGTGCAGTCGGTCTTTCTATAGGTGTATCTGCAATTACTCTTTATATAATTGCTTTTGGTGGTTTGGATTTCAATTTCTTGTCGTAGTGAGAAAGGAAAAAGATGATGTATTATGACTGCACTGTTAAATTTCCCTGAATTATCTACTAAATAATATACATATAGGATTTATTGCCCCTTTTTGAGTTGTAAACCTTTTCATGCCAGTTCTCTAGTGGAATGCAAAGTTCGAGTAAATTAACAATGATTTTATCATAAGAAAAGTGGCAACTTGCATTTCTTTTTTCTTTGTAGAAGGTTATTTATAGATTCTAAGTTTAAAGCTTGAAACGTGAGTTCCCTTTAAGAACCCTCAATGACCAGAGTGAAACAACTTTCGTTGATGACTTGTATGGGTACTGGATGCACCATTTCTAACATAACTAGGGGACTAAAGATCTGCTGCTAACTCCATTATAGTGAAAGTTAACAGCTCAACAACTTTAAGGTGCCAATGTGGCTGGAGATTCTTACTCTTTCCTCCAGAACTGCTTCAAGTTCTTTGGAGACTTGTACACACATGAATTAACAGAAAATGCACTTCAGCCTCTTTTATTTATTTATTTATGTCAAGGATATGTACAAAAAAAAAAGAGACGGTAGAAAAATCATTCCAAGAGGGAAATGAACATGGAAGCAAACACACGCCATGCATTTGATCAACTACACAAATTTGAAACATATAATAAAAGGATGTTATTATGGGTTCAATTAGAAAGTACTCAATAATTACAAACTTCTCTTATTGTCTCTCTTCACTATTGAAAATATTGCATATTTGCAATGCGACAGGTTTGAGCATTTGAAATAAATCCCTCTCCCGATTAATCACATGCCATATGCTCACTTGGACGACTTATGATCATCATTAGAGCTTCGGTTATCCTTCAAAGGATTATACCCTTTTTCCAACAACCTCTCAATCTCCTCAATTGGCAGTCCTTTTGTCTCAGGTACAAGGAAAAAGATGGCCACTAGTCCGGCAACGGAAAAAGCAGCAAAGAGAAGGAAAGTTCCAGCAGAGCCAAGAGCCTCGGTCAGAGTTAAGAAGGTCTCGCTCACAATAAGATTAGAACACCAGTTAGCAACTGCAGCAATTCCTCCACCGATGCCTCTGTATTTCAACGGGTATATTTCTGAGTTAATAATCCACGGAACTGTTCCCATTCCTGGAGAGAAAGATATGATATACAGTCCCAAGAGCACAACTGCCAAAAATCCTATTTTGCTTGGACAACCCTTTGTGTACCACGTACGGTGCTCAGCACGACATGAACCTCGTATATCACTGTGGGTAACCAAACACGCTCCAGCAGAATACTGCGATTTTAATGCCATTCAAAAAAGTTCAGATTCATAATGCAGTAACAAAAGATTTGACGGTAATGCAATTAGTATTAACAAAAGATTTGTTAATATTATCATCTTGTTTCATCTAAGCCATTGGACTCAAATAACGTCAGGTCTAATGAAAAAAATCATACAACTTTACTGCTATACAAAATAGTTAGGATGTTATTTGATGAGGGTGATGCTATTTGATAGTTTCACGAGCTGCTTCAAGCGTCCTAATTACTTTCTCATGATTTGGGAACATTGTATGTACTGAATTTTTAGAAGGCAGAAGTTATCGAATAGGAGAGAAGGTGAGGAAAAATGACTTACTAAATTATCTCCATTAGAACAAAAGGCGCATTCTGTGGATGCTTGCAAGCATTTCATGCAGTTCCAAGATGCTGCATCTGGTGCATTCAGGTAGCTAGGGCATGTAGAGTTCCCACCAAAATGTGCCGATTCAATATTACTTATAGCTGGAGAAGTGGCAGCAACTTGATAGAAAACAAGAGATAATACCAATAGGCAAGAAATAATACCAATCATAGAAATAATCATGAGCCGCCTCCTCCCATATCTATCAACAAACAACATACTGATAAGCGATCCAACAGCATTGAGACCAGAAGTAATAAGCGAAAGTGTTAAAGCCGTCTTGTTTGAAGCAAATCCCGCAAGCTGGACTATGGTTGGACTGTAATACATGACCGTGTTAATGCCTGCAAATTGCTGAGCCACTTGAACAGTAATACCGGCATACAGTCCTCTTCTAACAACATCATTACCCCAAGCTTCCTTTACTTTCTGAAACACATTTCCTTCCTTGTCTGAACCTTGCAACTTCTTTTCAGCTTCAAGCGTAGACCTCAACGCTTCCATCTCGCCTTCAACTTCATCAGCAGGGTATATCTTCCCTAAGATGGCTCTCGCTTCATCTATCTTGTCCTGATCAACCAAAATCCAATGAACAATTAACCATCAAACTCGTGAAACAAATTTTGTCGGGAAAAATGTAGTACAAACTGAGAATGTAGTTTAAGATTTTCATTTCTCCATATAGTTTAGAGTAGATAGAAAATAAGTAATGATTTGGGAAAACACACATTTCTATACAGCCATCTAGGAGACTCAGGGAGACCCATCATCAATACAAATTGGACAAGGGCAGGTAGTCCTGCAACGCCAAGCATCCAACGCCAGGTTCCTTTGGTCTGAATCATATGAAAAATTGTGCGTTATTATTTTCATACTCTAAAAGAAAACAATACAGATAGTCTAAGAAACAAAGGCATTTGTGCATACATGGGTGAAACCTAGATTGATAAGATATGACAAGAACTGGCCTCCAGTAATTAGAAAACCATTTGTGCTAACAAGGGCACCTCTAATTCTATGAGGAGAAGCTTCTGAAATGTAGAGAGGTGCAGTCATGGACGCCATTCCAACTCCTAAACCCACAAATACTCTTCCAACAATTATCATCCAGGGGAATGGAGAAATCGCCATAACCATAGCACCAACGAAAAATAGGGCATCAGCCAACAGAATTGATATTTTCCTGCCAAATCTATCGTTAATCCAACCACCAAATGCAGCACCAATGATGGCTCCTGCGACAGCCATGCTCACAATTGTTTGCTACGCATCAGCCAATAGAGTACTTTTAACTTTAATTAAAACAGAACAAAAATTTTTGTTACACTAACAAAGTAAAAAAAGAAAGGCACCTGTAGCCATGTGTTCTCGTCAACAGATTTGAAATCTTCACGAATGTAAAGGAGTGCACCAGAAATAACTCCTACACTCCCATTAACAGATTCATCAAGTTACAAACAGTTGACAAAATTAGTTATACTCGAGACATTTGAAGTATTTTAAACTGAAAATATATCCCATTAGTGATTATCAAACCAAGAGAAATTCAATATAACTAGTACATGATTTGGCATACAAAGCAATCAAAACATAACATAGTAGATGTGAGATGCCATTCCTCAATATCTGATATTTTACATATATCTGGTTAGCAAGTAAGGCTTCAACATCAAAATACCGAAACCTTGGCCATAATACTTCTGAGCAAAGTTGTTGGCATACCTGTATCATAGCCGAAAAGGAGGCCACCAATGCCAGCCGATAAGGCCAGCTTCATGATATAAGGTGTTTTCCATGTTGTCTGCCAGCATTCAGAGAATTCTGTTTTATCTGCTTTAGTTAATCCCGCTTCCACCATTTCACTCTTCAACCTTTTAAAGGATAATATGCGTTTATAGCTATACAGTCTGCATCATCAAACAATGATGTAAATATTTAGATTACAAAGACTGAACTGTTGAAAGGTTACAATAAAAACAAGCACCATTAATCCTACTTGGTAGCTATATTTTTCTCTTCATTAAGCAGCTCTCATCTTTATCACTATTTCTTGATTACAAAATATGCGTAATAATTACAGAATTCCATTAAAAAGAAAGAAGTCATAATCAGAACATTTCATTAGTGGAGAAATACGACAACCCATTTGGCACACGCATCTATCTTAGTACTGACTGAATTTGGTGAAAATAGTAAAGCATTCAAATAATTGAAAATAATTACCAAGAAAAAGAGAAAAGAAACCCACCAAACTGCTATTTCTTGGGTGCAAGTTCTTATTTCTTTCGAGAATATAAGCCTTACTCAATATGTTTCTCCAGTACAAGATGATGAAATATTGAATACACCAAATATGTAGACTTTCACACCTATACATACATATGTTTTTTTATACATGTATTGCATTGAGGGGAGGGGAAAATTTGCCACTAAGCACATAAAATCCATATTTAGGTTACCCTTATACTACTTAATTTTGGACAAAGAATTGACGTTGGACCTTAATTTTCTCGGATAAGCTGAACTGTACTAATTAATCCTCAAAGAGACATGATGTTTTGCAGTTAGATGTGTGGCTTTAATTCAACATCGGTACTAGAATTAAGAACAACTTAATTTGATTCCGTACTATCTGTCTGTAACTATATTATCAGTATTGACCTTGGTCAGTCGGTTGGTTGTGGCCAACTAATTTTCCCTATTTTGGGGTAACATGTGGTGGATTAACATCATTCTATGGATTAACACTCAATTCAACTTGTTTTCAAACTTCTAGGCAAGTTTGTTCCTAGAATTATACAGTCAATTTTTCTCTATTTGGATTCAATTCTGATAAAAAATAAAAATTTGAAAATAATAAGAAAAAATGAAAGAAAATAAATCAAAATTCTTCCTTTACAGTTTGGCCTCTTGAGTATTATTTTCTTGAATTCTAATAAATGAATTTTATTATTGACATTATGAATCTTTCAATTACAATGTGACATTATGAACCTTTCAATTACAATGTCAGGATACTCAGATTCTATAATTTTGATTAAACAGTAGTTAACATTACAAACTACTACTTAAAAGATATTATTTACTACAAAATAGTAATTTTAAATTAAAATAAATTCATATCTTAATTTGAATGTCAAGATATAGAACTGAGAACAAAGCCAAATGAAAAACTCGATGGAGGGAGTATCTTGCAGTCTTTGGCTAGTTTGTAATCAAATCGAGTTACCTATTCCATAAACAAAGGTTTCAACATTAAGAAAAAAATTCAATAAAAGCCGAGCATACAAAGCAAAAACATCATGTATCTATATATCGGAACAGAGCTCAATTTGGAATTGTTCTTGCTAAAACCTTCAAGTCCTTGCTCAAGGCTAGTTGGTTTCAACAAATTGGGGAAACCTCTTCTATTGCCATTCTAGACATTATTATCAGAAACAGGCCGTGTATGATGTTACGCCAGACCGCTTCTTATCATTCGAGTAGTATACCAAGACTCAACAACTGACTCATTTAAGTGCAACTTCTAATTATATTAAGACTCAGTCTAGTTTGAGGATAACGACCCAAGAAAAATAATTTTATGTTGTTTGGTTAAATTGTGAAATTGAGATGGAAGATACGTTCAGGCTTCCGGCGACATCAGGGCCGAAACGGAATCAGTATCAGCAGTCAAGAAGCAGAGGCTGAAGTTGAACATGCTTCTATGCCCCCATCACAGGAATTGATTTTTTCATCCTGTTTTTTGATATTTTCATACGGTAGACCCCACATGTATAGTTTATAGTGACAGTTAATCGTCGTTATACATCTATAACGACACTTTTTATAAGAACTATCGTGTGAAAATATCCAAAAACAGTATGAAAATATCAGTTTCCATCACAGGACAAATGAACTAAAGAAGTTGAGAGATAAGAAGCATAATGCAGTCAAATCGATGGAGAGTCGACAGGAAACATATCACATTATTGACATCATAATTTAAAAAATGCATAGACAACAGGAGGAAAAAAATGCTACTCTCCCAGATAAGATCAAGCCTTCCAAAATTTTAAAAACAAAATAATATAGAGAATTAGAAAGGATACTACAATGATAGACATTGAATCACAACAGTTAACATTGAAATTTTGTACATCGGTAATTTTGCTCGCCAACGAACAAAAACAAATAACACAATGATTCTAATCGCACACCTCAATTATATTTATCAATGACTTGCATTCATTTTTAAGAATACCATGTAATAACCGATGATATGTAGGGAGAGAGAGATACTGATGTAGGATAGTTTGGAATTTGTTAATTGGTATTAATTAAAAGGTAAAAAACTTAATATTTAGTTTTGCACATAAATTATTAAGACTATCTTTGTTTGTAAAAAAATATACTTGTAATTGGACTATTTGTATTAATTTAACACTATTTCGAATTATTTTATCTCATAATGGGGGATTAATAATCCTTTAAATAGTCCTATGGACTATTTTTTTATCATCCATATGATTATTTATGTAAAATTATATAATCCCATAAAAAAATTAAGATTAATAATCTCCCTCATTTTAACCTATTAAACGATTTTATGAGATTAATAGTCCAACATTAAGGGATTATTAATCTCATCATGAGATAAAATAGTCGAAATAATGTTAAATTAAAGTAAATAATCCAATTCCAAATATATTTTTTACAAAGAAACGTAACCTAAGGGTTTAAAACTTCAACTTTCACTAATAGTTTAGGACTTCAACTCTACGTCTATTAGCCCTAAATAGAGTAATTATCTCTGCGATAAATTACTCAAAGGAATTCTCAATAATATGTATTCTATTAAAATCTGAAAGTAAATGGTATGCAAATTCTACTTCAATTGGGACACAAACTCTAATTTTCCTAAAAATATTGAAAGACAAAAATACAATAACTAATTAAAATAAAATATCAATCATCTCCTAAAATATTAAAAGACTAAAATATCTTAACTAATAAAATACTATTTATTTCCTAAAATTACAATAATTTCATAAATAAATAAATACATCAATTCCATAAATAAATAAATGTAACTCTAATCCCCATCACACACACATATATAGGGTTGTGCATCAATTTCAATTTTTCGTGTTTTTCAGACCGAATCGAACCGATTTTTTGATACAAAACGAACCAATCCAGTACCAGTACAAAAAAACCGATATATATCATTTTTCGGTACCATTACCGCGTTTTTATGATTTGATATTTATCGAACCGAATCGATTATACCGGTTTTTTAATTTTATTTATCCATTGTTATTATTATTAATAAATAATAATAATAAATAATAATAATAATAATAATAAAATATTAATTATATTAATTTTCATTTTTTATCCGATAAAAATCAGTACCAAAAACCGATTTGATATACCGGTCCAACCGGTACCAGTACCAAAATTTGGCCACTCCCGACGCATATATAGCTAGAATAAACATAAACCATTATAAAATCATCTACGGACATGCAAGAACAACTGTATTAACACAAGGCAATGAGTTCTCCACAAGCTGACGTTAAGGATAACACCTCACCAGAAAGAAGTAACATCCCGGACAATTGCTAAAGGGTGGCTTGATACACAGTAAGTCGGGAAGTACTAATTTATAAATAAATTCCTTTCTAAATGAGAATCTAAATAAAGGGCAACATAAGGATGGATCTCAAATAACTTGTAAAACTGGATGCCACAAACTGGTAAAGACATGAGTAACTAAACTAACTCCACAATAACGGAACAATGCCATGCTTAAAGTATTAGACTTTATTGTGCCTACTATCAGGAGTCCGCTTTTAGCCTTCACAATATTCTTAATCGTTAGCATACTATAATAAATCTTAATTGCTTCACAGTTCAAAGCACACTAAGATCAAGATCAAGATCAAAATTACAGCAAAAAACTTTATAAGTAGAACCCAAAATTCAATCAATTAAATAGTATATAACCCACCTGATCAGCCATCAAAAATCACATAGCAAATAAAAAAAAATTACTCACAAGTGACAATTCTAAACCAATAAATGAAATGTAATAGTAACTAGTAAGAACTCCAAAACAAATTATCATCAATCATAAAAATATGAAGCATATAACAAAAATAAATCCAAAACAGAATCAGATAATCATAATATAAAATAATTCTCAACACTTAATAAATCCAAAGCAAAATCCCAAAATTCATAACCAACAGATTATATAATCCAATCCTGAGAAATGCTTCAATGACAACAAGCTCAATTCTTAAAAAGCTAAAATTAACCAAAATAACCATCACCATGAATCAATCTCCACCGGCCTTCTGATAAACATAGGTGAGGCCGCACTTCCCACAGTAATGGCGATCGAAATGATTAGCCATAAAAGTCCCGGCACCACACTCAGCATTAGGGCACTCCTTCCTGAGCCTCTGCACCTTTCCAGAATCATCCACCTTGTAAAACTGCAACACAGCGAGCTTCACCTTCTTCTTCTTGTGCTTGATCTTCTTCGGCTTGGTGTAAGTCTTCTTCTTTCGTTTTTTCGCACCACCGCGGAGGCGAAGCACCAGATGGAGAGTGGATTCCTTCTGGATGTTGTAGTCGGCTAGGGTTCTGCCGTCTTCGAGCTGTTTTCCGGCGAAAATGAGCCTCTGCTGGTCCGGCGGAATTCCTTCCTTATCCTGAATCTTCGCCTTCACATTATCAATCGTATCGGAGGATTCAACCTCTAGCGTTATAGTCTTGCCGGTTAGGGTTTTCACGAAGATCTGCATCTTCGCAATGGAGGCTCAATCTGAAATTAGGGTTTTGATCAAATATTCAAATGTATAGACTACTGATATATACAGGGGTTGACGTAGAAATGAGCCTGAAGTCCAGTTTTGTCCCTATTAAATGGGGTTATTTTCGTTTTTATGTTCTTGGGCTGGTTAAATAAATTAAACGTTTCGGCCTGGACTTATGCCTTATGGTAGTCCAAAGATGAAGCCCACTGAATTTGAACTTTGGACATCATTGTACTCTTTCAGTTAAGGTTTTTCTTTTCTAGGATTATATTGTAAATGAAATTAAAGATATATTTTTAAATTATAAATAAATAATGTTAGAATAAGGTTGAAATTATGAGGACAAGTTTTAAAGACAATCACTGAAACTACTTTAAATACAGTTTGGGAAAAGGAAAAGGAAAATGACATAGAGTTCGTACGTACATACATGTAATATTTCTATATACAAGTTTTGATATATTTTTTTTAATATCAAAGTGTGCTTTATACAACCCAAATTTGTTTTTCTAAGAGGGTAATATAATATGAGACAATGTATTCAAATTTATTACTACAAATTTCATTATTAGATGTCATCGTAACTAAATTAAACATTCTAATAAATTTAGAGAATTGATATTTTTACAATATCTCACTTATATAAAATAGGCTCTACTTACTATTCATGTGAGGTAAGGCTGAGTAAGAAATCGATTTGTTCTCGAAACCATACCAAAAACTGTACAAACCGCACTAATTAAAATCACACAAATGGTTCCGACGTATGTGGTGTTTTTATGTGGATTGAAAAATCGAATTTGTAGTTTAGGTTTGATTTCTGAACAAAACTGCATCGCACTATAATTTTTTTTCCTTCGTATAACTGAGTATCAAAACTAGAATTAAGACAGAGAAGATAGATTGAAGAACACGGTGTAAATATTAATGTTTGCACAAAAACATTAACTAGTATATTTGAGGAGCAAAAAAAAAGACTAAATATTATAGGATACAAAGCAGAAAATATATGAACTCTAAATGAAAGGTAAGACAATTTTTTGGTTTAACTATGAGTGACTAATACAAAATTTTGTTTCCATTCAATCCAACATCTCTCACAAACACTGCCAGATACCTAGACATATATATGAGAGAATGCTGCCACAGGTAGGAATGGGCTGAGAAATAAACGATCATATCATCCCTTCATCTCAACCTTAACTCAAACTATCAAAATGGTCTTCCCATTTACAGATTCTTGTGAATATTTGATTTAATGCTTTACTTGTTTTTATCTTTCTTCATTTTTGCCTTAAACCGAGATTTTGCCAAGAAAGTCTACACTGTGCTGACAAAATTCCCCATTACCATAATTATTAGTTGGATTCCACATGTAATTACCTGCCACTCAGAAACAACACCAACAAAAGTAGTTTTAAGCAGTAATACTCCAACATATGCTTGGCCATTTTTAACATGAAGCATATCAGGAAGCATTATTATGGAAGTCACGCTTCAATTAATCTATTTGAAATTATCCCTCGTGTAATTATCTCTGTTTATAATTTTCATATGTGAACAGAAATTTTCAATTAATCAATTTGAAATTATCCCTCATATAACTTCTATTTTGTTTTTGTTTAGACAACATTATAAGTAAGATTATGTGTGTTATCAATATGATATTTAATATTGTATGATACTAAATTGTTAATTTAAATTGTATAAAATCTAATTATTTCAATTGATTTTGGAACCGAAACCGTACGACACAGTTCAAAACCTCATCGCACCAATTACAAGCGGCTTCATGTGCGATTTTGGATTTAACAAATAGCACCTAAGAGGTTTTATATGCGGTTTGGGTTTCAAATCACACCATGCTCACCCCTATGAGAAGAGCCTTATAGAAATATCAATTTATCTTGTGAAAATATCAATTCCCTACACTAATTAGTAAATATTTTTAAAATTTATAAATCTTACAAGGTATCATGTTGGGAAATAAAAGGAGTATTGTTTAGCTGAAACCATGACCGTGGTTAATTAGGAAAAAGAGATTGAAAAATTACAAGAATTATAGGTTACGTTTGTTTGTAAGGATTATAATATCGGGATTATTATCCCAAGACATATATTATAATCTCAATATTATAGTTATTTACATTGATTACATTTAAGATAAAACTATTAATCCTAAAAATATTTTATTTGTTTTTAAATTTAGACTTGGAACTATTAATTTAGAAATTATAAAGTGACTTAATAGTCTTGGGATTATAACTCCTGATTAAACATGGTATTGAATAGTTCCCTTATTAAGTCATTTTATAATCTCTGGAGTAAAAGTCTCAAGTTCAAATTTAAAAAAAAACAAGACAAATATAGAATTAACAGTCTTATTCTAAGTATAATTATTACAAATAAATATAATTTTAGAATTATAATTTATACCTTAAAATTATAATCACAGAATTATAATTCTTACAAATAAACTCGGTCGTCGAATCATGACGGCCCAAATGTGAAGGCCATCAGTGAAGTGTTGCATGATGCATCTCTTTCTAACATTTCCTTCGTGTTCACGAGCAACAAAATTTCCCCAGCCAGATCTAATTCAATTATTATCAAAATCCTAAATAACCATAACTAAGTAATCATAAACAAGTGTACGAGTATAAAGAGATGAAGTTAGATCTCTATCACACTTATAGCAACATTGATTATAAACTAACGTTTTCAAAATTAACTTTAATTATAGTATATATATAATATTTAAACATAAAATTAAATTTTATATCTATCTTAATTATTAAAAAGTGTAATATAACACAAATTTTAATATTATATCATAATTTTTATTAATTAAAACGAGTTTAATGTTTGAATGCTGTGTATTTATACTTATTTACATTCAAAATGACACTACATTTTAATAGAATGAAAATCAACAAATGCAAAAAAAAAAATAACGTCACAAATCATAATCACCAAATGCAAAAATATTCCAAATAATTGCATGGATTTGTGTATGTTAGTGTTAGAGGTGGCAAACGGGTCAGGTCGTCGGCGGATTAGGCTAAAACGGTCTAATTTTTGTTGAGCTAAGAAAATGTGAGCCCGTGGCCCATCAAAGTCGGACCGGCCTGCGAGTTATTTTAGTATTTTATAATTTTTATATTTATTTTTATAATTTTTTTATATATTTTTACAATTATAACACGTAATTTAAAATAAATACTAACTCTAATTATTTATAATTATGACACATAATTTATACACAATTATTTAATATTATTAGTAAATAAATAATTTTATAAACATTTTGTACCGAATTCCAAATACAAATCTGATAACAATCAATAATTTTGTCATGTTTTTCTAGCCAGCTATAAAATGATCATATTTATAAGCATAAAAATAAGACATTATAAGTGGGTGACATAATAATTAAATGTAAGAATTTAGTGTATAATTTTAATTTTTATACTACTATCAATGAAAAAATAATTTTTCCCCTCTAAAAAATGAGACTTTAATTTTTTGGACCGGTAAAAATCGATCTTATCGGGTTGGCTACTTTAATGATCTTATTATTTTTTGTTTACTGAGATTGGCAAAAACTAATTATTATTGTATTTGTAATTCTTCTTGAACCTCGACTGCTCATAACATTCACTCCAAAATTGGGAGTCCGATTTGATTTTTTGTTTTCCTTCTTGTTTTCCTTGTATTTCTAAGAGTGATTCTATGCAAGCTTTAATATTCATAAAAATCATGTCACTTAAAAAATAGTATGCTTGTATTTCTAAGACTGATTTTAATTATGCAAGCTTTAATATTCAGAATAAAATGTCAATTAAAAAATAGTAGCCTTTTCTTAATTAATTAAGTCTTTTCATTTTTGGTTGGACTTAAGGATGGTAAATATGAGTTGGAATTTCAATATAGTTTCATGCTGGGCGGGCATAAGGTGACTTACCCAATAGCTGCAGAGAAATAATAAAGCAACTGAACATGGTGGATCCCGATGAGAAAGACTCTCCGGTCGCAACACTACGTCTCGTGCCCTTCACATTGTCGGACTCGACAAGAAGATAAAGCTGAGCTTTCTTTATCCGGCGTGCATTGGCTGGAACATGGATGAAGCGGTGAGGGCATTGGGTTCGCTGCTGACAGTGGCCAAGTACAAGAACAAGATTGCCACGCCGGTGAACTGGAAGCCGGGCGATAAGGTGGTTATCTCTCCAAGTGTGAACAATGATAAATGATTTCCTCAGGGTTTTGAAACTGCGAAGCCCTCTGGGAAAGATTACTTGCTGTTCACTAAAGTCTAGTTTGCTTTATTATAGTATTGATGTTGTTTTATTGTCCATATATATAGAATAATTATTCAGTGATTCTAAAATAACGTCACGTGGTGTCTCAAGTAAATGAAATATTTTCACTTCAATTTCACGTGGTATTATCTCAAGACCACTGAATAATTTTTCATATATATGAGACAGGTGTTGGTGCTTAAATGTGTGAAGTGGTGTCCTAATTTCTTTTGGGTGAAATGTGTGAGATTAGTGTCTTTAATGTTTGACTAGTGAATATATATATGAATTTTAAATACAAATTTGAATATCAGATATTATCCGTTGAATATATTTACGTTCAAATGTTAAACGAATATGTCTATATTTATATTCATATTTATTTATTTATAGATATTTTTAAATTAAAATTAAATATATTTATTTTGTTTTAAATATAAATAATATCTATTTTTTAAATATAAATACGGACAGGAATTTTCTTGTTACCATTTACCTTAGCATTCACCGACTTTTGTCTAGTAGCAGCAAAAGTAGTAGCAGCAAAAGCGAGCTAACTGTTAGGGTCCCGAACGAACGTATATTTCTTATTAATTGGTTTAATTATACGGCGAGAACAGAAACCCCCAATCAATTTAATTAATAATCTACTGTTGGCGCATAGAGATACCGATTTCTTTAAATCCTAGCAACAAATAAAATCTAGTGTCAATTATATATGGTACAGTCATACTTTGAAGGGTTGGCTTTTACCGATAAAGTAGGCCAAAAATTCAAAAGAAACTTTTACTTGTAGATCCCACACCCAGGCTGTCAAACGGTCTAAAAGCACCGTAAAACGTGGACTAAATTATGGACTACATCTCCTCCATCATCTTCCTCCTCAATCTCAATGATAAATTATATATATATATATATGAGAGATGAGACTGTTGTCACACCATTTTATCAGTTAAATCACCGTACGTTTTGACTTGGTGTCATCCACTAATTTATTTTTAAAGCAAAAAGTTCAAAATATAAATTGTATTTTTATTTTTGAGTTTGTCTAATTAGTATTTACATTCTTTCAGTAATTATTAATAAAAAAGTAGCATCTTTTAAAATATAATTAGTGGCGTAAAATTAAGTAATCTCAAATTATAATTAATTTTAAGTTGTTATATTATAAAGTCATATATGCATGATATATATTCACAAAATATTAAACTCAATGTATAATTTCCCATTGTAGTTAAAACAAATTAAAGATTGATTCATCATAAAAAAACCAAAAAATCTGATCTTTAAAGATCAAACTATTTCTAGAAAAGCAAAAAAAGTTCTCCTCTTTCTCCTCATAACCATTTATTTCATTTCTATCTATTAATCTTCATCAAACTCTCCATAACATTTCACTACCAAAATAATGCTACCATTCACACCACCCTCCACCTCCCTATACTCCTTAAGCCTCCTCCTACTACTACTCTCATTCCCATCCCTCACCCTCTCCCTCTGCCGCACCACCTGCAACAACAACATCCGCATCAACTACCCCTTCGGCATCGACGACGGCTGCGGCGCCCCTCCCTACCAGAAAATGCTCAACTGCTCTGCCACCGACCTCTTCTTCCTCACCCCCTCCGGCACCTACAAAGTCCAATCCATCGACTACACCAAAAAAACCCTAACCATCTACGACCCCGCCATGTCCACCTGCTCCATCCTCCAGCCCCACCACGACTTCCTCATGTCCGACATCCAATCCGTCATCATCCCGCCCACTCCCGACACCGTTTTCGCCCTCATGAACTGCTCCGTCGACTCCCCCATCCTCAACCACTACAAATCCCTCTGCTTCAACTTTTCCGGCCACACTTGCGACGAGCTCTACGGCGCGTGCACTGCGTTCAGGCTGTTCCACTTGGTGTCGAATAGCACGCCCCCGCCGTGTTGCTTTACGGGGTACGACACGGTGAAGTATATGAGCATGAATATACTGGATTGCACGCATTATACGACGGTGTATAATGTGGATAATTTGAAAGGGGTTGGGCCGGTGGATTGGGTGTACGGGATGAAGTTGTCGTACAGTGTGCCGGAGACAGGGTGTGAACGGTGTGAGAAGTCCGGCGGGACGTGTGGATTTGACGTTGAGACTGAAGGAACGAATTGTATTTGCTCCGCCACCTCCAATTCCACTAGAGAGTGTGGTAAGATTTTTTTATTACAATAAAAGTGATATTATTATATCTAAACTGTCGTTATGAACTTAAAATATTTATAACAATATTTTTTATATAAAATATTTAAAAATTATGTGAAAATATTAATTTTTTATAATTTTTCTTTATTTTTCAAAAAAATAAAATGTCGCACAAAAAAGAGCTTCTTTTTTTTTATCTATTACTTCAAAAAACATGTTGTGACTTGCGAGATGTAAATTGATGTAGATATACATGGATAATTGGTTGATGTATGTAATGGAACAAAAATATAATTTGAGAAAATGTGGAACAGTAATAAATGAAATCATCAATTGAATTTTACTACTCTGTGTCTTAGAATAAATAACTTAACCTATCTACTTTTAAGACCAAAAATTGTATTCCTTCCGCCTCATAATAAATATCTTAGTTTGACTTTAATGATCAAATTGATTATTTTTAAAATTAATAATTTTAAAATTCTATATAAATATTTTAAATTATTAATTTTAAAAATAATCAATTTGACCATGAAAATTAAATTATGACATTTATTATGGGATAGATGGAGTATTATTTTATTAAAAATATAGGTGGAAGGATATTCAGGTCATAACTATAAGAAATAAATATTATTATTAATGCTTGTGATTTCCAAATTTTAAATACGTACATATATTTGATTATTAACTAACAAAATGATAAATTTAATCATAAAAGTCAAACTAAAATATTTATTTTGGAACGGATGGAATATATAACAAATTAGATTAAGTTATATTTTAGCAAGTACTTTAGAGATTATACTTCAGAGATTAAAGGTAAGTTTTTCTTAGGTTCCGCCTAGTCTCTCTCCTAACCTTTTTCCCGGGCTCCCCTTAGGCCCCTAAGTTTGAAATGTGTCCTAAGTTTACTATATTGTAATAGTGTGAGTTCTATAAATA
The DNA here is from genome assembly GCA_947179155.2 of Hedera helix. Classification (NCBI taxonomy): domain Eukaryota; kingdom Viridiplantae; phylum Streptophyta; class Magnoliopsida; order Apiales; family Araliaceae; genus Hedera; species Hedera helix. The sequence continues at coordinate 36,540,295 of OX359281.1, forward strand.
AATAAAAAAGATAGATAAACATTGTACTAAATTTATCAACCCTAATTTAATAATATGTAATGTATCTCACATCTTATGTTTAATTCCTGCTAAAAAGTTAACTTTGTATTTCAGCTGGAGGTAGTCTTGCGGCCAGTACCGGGAAGAGCCATAGTTCATTTGAGTTCTTCCAAGCATATGTTTTGGTTTTGGGAGCAGCTTTACATGTGTTTTTGTGATTAAGTTTAATATGTAATTTGCTTATGGTTGGAGAGATGGGGACTAATTCATCTGATCTTTATGTCCTTAAATTTATAAGTATTCACATTCATTAACTTTTTTATTGTATAAAAAGAGTTTTATTTTTTAGTGATAGTATTGACACAATATCTTCACGGATCATCATTGTCATGTAATTTTATTTTCAGCTTACATTACTAAAATAACATTTATTATTTTAAAAATATTCATAGATTATATATATATTCTTAATATTTCATAAATTTTAAAATAAAATTATTCTTATAAAATGGAGTGAGTATCTAGCCTCTAGAGTGTCTAATTGTACGTCAGTGAACGGGTTTAATATCAATTGTCACTCGAAAGTAGATGACTAAAATAAGAATGAAGTTGTTACGTAATTTATTATAGATAAATTATATACCTTTTGTTGCATTGATTATAGCAGAAGTTAATATTTAACTCCTTTAGAGTTCTATTTTCGGGTCAAGATAAATACAATATTTTTTATGCCTAATACAATAAAAAATTATATAATTTACCCATAATAAATTAACGAAAACTTCACTCTAATCAAATCTCTGAAATAATATACACTCTTCAACTTAATTTAACAGGATCAACTCCGCAACACCTGCAACAATCCTTAGTATGCAGCAAAATTTATGTTCATGTGATCTATGGTTAATAATGTTGTAACGTAGCAAGTACCCCATGCCTCTCACCAGGGACGAAACTAGGATTTGATTTTTGGTTGGGTGGGGGGGGGGGGGGGGGGGGCGAGGGGGGTGTAACAACATAATATATATTCATCACTAAAAAGTAAAGTTCCACCATTACAAAACATATTTTTACTAAAACAAAAATAATGTAGTAATAGAATTTGCTTTGACAAAGACAACAAAACATAGCAGAAAAAAGTCTTTTAGAACATATTAAAGCTTTGTCAGAATTGCACCCGACGTTCTTTCAAATCACAAAATTCATCTATGATTGATTCTGTACTTAACTGTTTCGCAATTTCTTTTTCAATGTAGACAATAAGAGAATTTGTAAAATATTCTTCCTCCATCTTGTTTCGAAGTTCAGATTTGACATGACTCATAGCTGAAAATACACGTTCTGTAGTTGTAGTAGAAACTGGAAGAGTTAGAATAAGCCTGACCAGTCTATCGATTAGTGGATAAATTGTTGACTTTCTAGTTTTCACCAATCATTGACAGAGATCAGAAATAGTAGACAACTTTTGAAATTCTTGATGTTGGAGTACATCAAATTCGTAATGTTGCAATTGTATCCTTAAGTCCTCTTTCTCATGCTCTGTAGAGTACATCAAATTAGAATGGAATAGAACAAAAAAGGGTAAAAGTACCGTTACTGCTCACAAGTCAGTCAGCAAAACTGCAAAAGATATGGATGTGGTGTACTTCTAATCTAGGTTTGCTGGTTTGCTATGGTTCTGAAACTAATGAAAGAATGAAAGTGATTACACATAATAAATAAACATGTGGGTTTTACAATAAAATACATAACAAGTGGGCTTCAAGAGTCAAATAATAAAATGCACAATAAATAAACAAGTGGCCTTGGCCCTCTCCGGTTATAACATAGTTCCGTCCCTGCCTCTCACAAAAAAGAAGTATCATTTTGACTTTTTGAGAAGTTAAGATTTAAATGTTTTTAACTCACGACTACTCAATTTGTCTATAATATAAAAGTAAGGACATGTTAATAATTTTATATTATCAAATTTAAAGTATATTCTAAATATAAATAAACAAAAAGGAAAAAAAAATGTATGTTTAATGTAGAATAATACATAACCATAGTGCATTAGTAATTAATACTAATAATATTCAACTTTCTAGGAGCCCCACTTGGAACCCAGGGCCACCCGCTTCACTGTATAGTTAATTTGAAGTGCTCATGATGCTTCTTAGAAAAATGGTTGGCCCTTGTGATTTATAGCGTTTTTTTTTTAAGAACGTTTGAATTCAGTTCCCACCGTTTTTTGCCCTCGGGTCCTTCCTTCCTGGTCTTCAAATTAAGTTCAAACCAACTTTCATCATTATCTTAAGGTGGTGGACTATTATACTTTAACGAGGTCTTAATTAACATGATATAATTAATTTGAGGTTGGACTCTTAATTACTAGTGTTATGTTAGTTTTTATTTCTACTGATTTTTTTTTCTTTTTCATGAGACTTATGGTATTACTTATTATTGCGGGAGGTTTATTTATTTTGTAGATTATAAATTAGTTTGTACTTACATATATCCTTCCAAATTAGGCAAGTTAATATATATATATATATATTAGGGGACTCAAATTTTTTATCTTAAAAAGTGTCTCGAATAATGTGTCATCATTACATTAATTGAATTGATCTTATCTGATAGATTATGCTATAAAATATCATTAAAATAATTAATATTATGTCATTTGAAATCCTTAACATTATATATATAGGTCGGTTCAAAAGAATATTTCTTAAATAGAATACTTTCCTAAGTAGCATACCTTTATCAAAACGACGTTGTTTTGAAGATTTTTTGATGACATTTTAGTAAATAAAAGAAAAACAAATAGGGCCGTGGAATGTCACATTATGTTACATCTTTTTTTAATATTATTTAACAAGAATTTTCAAAGCGACGTTTTGATAAAAATATGCTATTTAAGTGAAGTACGATTTAGATCTGTCCTATATATATATATAAATGACATTGTATATCAACATATCACTACTATATATTACATTTATTGTAATAGTGAGATATTGAGATAAAAATATAATTGTTTTTAAAATATATATATATTTAATTTTAATCAGAGGGAGTATGTATTGGGTCAGAATTAAAATGAGATAATTTTGTACTAACCAAATAAAAAAAAGAGAGAAACACGAGGCAATATTAAAAATCGTGAAACTAGTAAGTGGGCATTACAACATGTTATTTTGGTTTTTTAATTTGAAAAACAGGCGGGCTTTTGTTATTCTTCTTCCAAATTCCCCCTCTTCATTCTTTGAGTTGTAGCTTTCAATGTGATGAATCTGTCAGTCGCCATGTTCTTACTCTGAACCTCAAATCTCGAACTAGTTGGTAAACAATTATCAGTTCATCATAATTCAATCAAACTTTACCATAAACCCTAAATTCCATCAAAATCTCTCTCAGCCGGCCCATATATTCATGTACAAGTTCTTAATTTTTTTAACCTAAATTTCAGTTTTGATATGTCTAAATACAACTCTTCCCTTCAATTCGTAGCTCGAACCTCTTCAAAAGCCACTCAATTCGAAGGAAATGAAAATGAATTCGAAACTTTATCGAATCCTATCAATTTTCTTCCGGCAAGAATGCCACTAAACACAATACCAGATCCATCTCAGTACCAAAAGGAAAATCATGAGCTTGATAATGTTCCCAGGGATAAGCTTGAAGCTATCAGAGCCGTTTGTTCATCAGATAGAAAATTTGAGGGTTCTGATCATTATCAGCTGACAACACTGAGCAAGAGAACTGGAAATGTTGGACCTAATTATGAAACTTCTAAAGGAAGAAGCTCTTCTTCGATTTATTGGGGGATTTCAGTTGAGAATTCCGAGATTCTGGCGAAAATTACAGATTTTGATCTTGAGGAAGATTCCTCATTTCGGAATGACCACAATGTGAAGGTACCTTTTTATAATTTTATTGCGTCTATTTATTGTTTGTAGTATAGTATTTGGTTCAAGGTCCCTTGTGTGCATTATAAGCTCCATTCGATTAGCGTGTCTAATGTATATATTGTTAATGTGTTTATCTCTCCACGTGCACGGGGGCTGCACACAAAGTAGGGTTGTTCAGAACTTGATATATATTGTTAGTTCCAAGCTAGCATTTGAAGCAATTGATGGTCTAACAATATGCTAGAGAGCGAGTTGCATGTTGGGAAAAAAAATGAGGTGATGTCATGGTCTTTGTTATCTTGGTTTCTAGTGGTAATTAGTGTTATTGGTGAAACGTGAGGACTGATCCAAATTAATTTAGAAAAAGTGTTGAGAAATAAGTCAGTAGAAAATTTTGTACTTTACGGGAAGATTAGGTTTCTTGTATCATAGTATACAACTAATAAAAGTAGCGGATCTAGCAATGTTTATGTATGCTTTTCTGATATAGTAAGAGTGATTGGACGTATTCCAGGATTTGGTGAACCACATACATTTTGTGTCTTGTTTGTGATTGTAGTTCTCTTGGTTTCGTCCTGATATTATGCTGCGTTAATTGCTAACAGTTAGTTTCTTTGTTTGCAGGTTGAGACCTTATCAATCAGAAGTGATTCAGGAGATAAGATTTGGCCTTCGAACCAGCAGGAGGATGGGGTGCAACAAAATAAAAGTGACCATGAGATCCGTTCCATTTTATTTCCGCAGTCTAGCGACACGTCAAAAGAGTTGATGGATGCAAACATTTTGATTGAAGCCTTAAAAACTGAGCGAGTCTGCCTAATTGAAGAGCTACAGTTTGTGCGGCAGGAATATCACAACTTAGTGGAAAAATTAAGCAATAAGGATAAGGTAGAAAGACAAGCCATAATTACACTTGATGACCACTGTACAGAAAGAGATGGAATAAATCGAGATCTGGCTCTTGCAGCGGCAGGCAACAAAGACATCAGCACTATGGATTTGCAAGTTAAATTGGACAAGATTACCGAGGACCTTGAAGAGGCTCGATTACTTAGTAGCCAATATCTAGAGAATCATGCATCACAGTTGTCTTGGGAGCAACAAACAGAATTAATCCGTGAGGAGGTTAAAATGGAAACAATTATTCATTTACAGGAAGAGGTGGCTGCTCTTCAGTCAGAATTTCAAGAGAGATTATGTTCCATGACTGATGACAATGACAGACTAAGGATCAGACTTGCAGTTAAAGAAGATGAAATAAGGGAAACACATGCAGAGTGGGAAAAGGCAAGTCTGGAGCTAACAAGCTTCCTTTTGGATGGTTCTAAATCCCTCAGAGACGCCTCTGGACAGATAAAATATATTGCTGGTTCATTTCCTCATGTAAATGTTGGTATACGCGAGCATGTTGAAATGGCTGCTAAAGTTTGTGTGGAGAAGGAAGAAACAATCCTGCTATTAGAAAAGAGTCTGGAAGATGCACAGAAGACTGTATTGCAAATGGAGCAGAAATTGAGTTCCTTGAAGGGTGCTGCAATGGCTTTGATGGAACTTCAGCAACTAGAAAATGATGCAAGCACCAAAGAATCAGTTCAATTGACTACAGCCTTGGATGACAAGATCAATACGATGGAGTTTTTTGAGAACAAACTCAGAGTCAAGGAAGATCAGATCACTGAATCAAATAAACGTGCTGATGCTGCCTTTTTGATTGTGAACAGGCCACCTGACCATGTGAAGGTTATTATTGCAGACAATGTGGAAGAAGATTCCTTAAGAAATGGAGCCCAGCAGACAACGGAGATAAATCATGCTCTCCTGCTGGAATATGCTGAGATTCAAATTGAGTTGGCAAGGCTAGGACTGCTGGAGACTGAGAGTGCTTTGAACGTGTCTTTTGCTGATGCAGAAATATATTTATCATCCCTACAAACTGACATTCAGAAAGCTGTTTCTCTATACAGGGAAGTAGTTCAAGAATTTGTGAATGATATTCAAGAAATAAAAGAAAACTGTGTGGAGCTCAAAGACAACTGTAGAAATGTTCAACTTATCCCTGAATCTTCAAAAAATGGAGGCGAGCACAAAATGCTACTTCAGATATTTGATGAACTTTCTAAAATAAATGACAGAATGAGTTCTACAAGAGATGGCATTAGCACTATAATTAATATGTTTGGCTGCCCAGCTGCAGCTGAACTTTTACTAGAAGCAAATGGCTGGACAGCTGATTCATCAATTCCTGATGCTTCTCTTTCAGCTGAAAGTACCTCTCCAAGATCAGATGAATCTTCATCTAGTGGCTGCTATGGATCCCCTGTAATACCAACTGACGAAGCTTTGGGTCTCAAGTCGGAACAGTTGATCAAAATTTTGAGTGACATTGAAACAGCAATGTTTTCTTTGAGTAAGGAATTCAGGATGGTGTATAATGCTTTCATTAAGATAAATGTTCAATTAGCTGCACTTTTTAATGAGGGAGAAATTGGTGATCACTCCCCTGGGGATCAAGTATGTTTGTTAAAATCACCTGAATTTGTGAATAATAAAGATCAAAACCAATCAATAATTGGATTTAATCAGTTCCTAGTGTACAAAATGAGTGGAGTCCTTCTGCCTTCTGAGTTGGAGATGCGGGAAGCTAAAACAGGCTGCTGTAATACAAAGGAGGTAAGTTCAAGTACAACTTGTGTAGTTAGCTCACATCATAAAATTGAAATTAGAATGTGATAGTAAGCAATAGTTGTTACTTTTCTTAATAGCATGCTAAACCACTTACCACTGTGTTGCTGGTACTTTTTGATATTCACTGTGTTTTCTTTAAGAAATCTGAATAAAACACCACTTACTTTCTTCCTTTTCTATCTTGGCAACATCTTGTAATATGCAGCTTGTTGCTGATGAGAATTTGAGTCAGGCCAGCACCTTCTTTAAACAATTTGAGGAGGCTCGTGAAACCATGCAAGAAGCTGATGTTATGATAAATGCATTACTGAAAGCAAATGAGAACTCAAGACAGTTGACATTTATGTGGAAACAAACTGGTGAAGATTTGTTAGTAGAGAAAGCCAGCTTGATTGAAGAAATAGAAAAACTTAAATCTTCAATTCATTTGAAAGATGGGGAGAATGAAATACTGCAGGATCAGATTCATCATAGTTTCATAGAATTAGCAAATTTGATGACTTTGCTTGAAGGTTCTTTTCTACATATGCAAATTGATACGGAAGAAATGTGCAAGGCAGTATATTCTGATGCCTTAAGGATGGCAAAGGAAATCCTGAGCAATATTTGCTTTGCAAGATTATCTGTGGAAGATATTTGCGCGAGTGCAATGGAGAAAGAATTTGTGTCTTTCGTGCTTCAACAATGTAGTGCTGCAGAATACTTCAAAAACTTCAGAAGCTTTAATGAAGATCTTGCTCGTCATCCAAATAGACTACAATACAGCTTAATGAATGATTTATGCAAGAGTTTAATATGTGAAAAGGACATTTCGGTTAATGTTGTGAAAGGTAAAGAGGAAGTGGATCAAACTGCAGTTGCCACTAGAACGGAAGCAGCTGAGGTGAACCTAGTCCATGAGGATACAACTGATGAAAATTTGGAGCTAAAGAAAGAATTGGAACAGAAAAGTGTTTTGTTGAAAGGTTCACTTGAATGCCATTTGTCTGATACTGAAGTTTCTCTATTTGCCTCAAATTCTGATCTAGAGCAAGCAAAAGGAAAATTGAATATTTTGTCAGACCAAAATGCTGAATTCAAAGTTCTTTTGGAGGGTCTTTATCTCAAAAAGTCAGAAGCTGAAGAGCATTTAGAAGAACAAAGAGAGGTTGTCAAGACTTTGGAGAAAGAAATTCTTCTTACAAAGTCTTCAGGGGAGCAACAGTTATTATCTTCTATAGAAGACATTGAGAATAATTTAAGGAGTGTCACTGAGGAGAGAGACCAGCTCCGCGAACAAGTTGTCACCTTGAAAGATAGGCTTGACACAGCCTGTGCATTAGTGGATGAGAATGAAGCTATAGCTGTTGAAGCCCGCCAGGTATTACATATAAAGAACCCTTCAAGTTACTGATTTTTGCTGGATTTTATATATTAAACTTGCGATTATTCTTCTAGGAGTTGGATGCAAGCAGAATTTATGCAGAACAAAAGGAAGAGGAGGTTAAGATCTTAGAACATTCGGTTGAGGAGCTTGAGTGTACCATAAATGTTTTGGATAAAAAGGTAAGAAAGTCCTGTATACTGTTGAAACGAAAAATAAAAAGCTGTTTTTTTGCCTTTCTTTTCCTTGTACTTTTCTTCTGGTGGGGTAGGGATCCAACTTTTGAATGAACTGGTCTTCTCAGATCATCATGAGTTAGTTTGAGTTGTGTGCCACATGACATTTCCATGTGCATGCATATTCATGGCTGCTTTTCTTTCTCTCATTTTGACCTATTTATTTTTCACAAAGTTGCTTCTCTTCTATTAGGTGTATGAAATGGAAGAGGAGGTAGAAAGACATCAGATAATAAGAGATTCATCAGAACTAGAACTTCAAGCACTGAGAGACAGACTATTAACAGTAACAAACATCAATGAGAATAGTGATTCCGAAAACTCAACAAGCGAACAACTAGCAGAAGATCAGCTTTCAAGGTCAGAGATGCCAAATTCTTTCTTTGTCAAAATCTTTTACTGTAAGGTGGAATCAATAAATTATTTTCTCTCAGGAAATTGCAAAATAGATCTCTGGAACTTAACGAGGCACATAAACAGATAATAGCTCTTGAAGATGAAATAGCAGAACAAGCAAAAGAGGTGATGCCATTAATGAAACCACAAAATAAGAAATTGCCAGTTGTAGAATAGCCCCTCTCACCTGCTTTTCTTCTGGGCTAACTCAAATTGTTGGAAATATCCTGCAGATCAAAAAGTGCAAAAAGTACATCTCTGAACTTGTGTTGCATGCTGAAGCACAGTCATCACAGTACCATCAGAAGGTAAAATATCAGAGAAGTTGGCTGACTATATTTACAGAAACAACTCCAAAAGCCTTTCAGAATAAAAAACAAATTATGGATTTTTGTATGTATATCTCATACTTTTCATTGTATAAATATCATCCGAGCTAGGTGAACCCAAATTTCCTGTGTGTAAATTTTTTTATGGCATTGTGTCAATTAGAACGGGTGATTAAATAATATTCAGAGCCTATGGCTTTCCTGAGTATAATACAGTGTAGATTTCTTTTATTAAATATATAGTAAGTACGCCAGTTCTATTTTGTATATCATAGTCAGTCTTTGTTCTTTAAACAGTACAACACCTTGGAGGCAATGGTTCGTGAAGTTAAGACAGATTCATCAAATTTGGCATCTGCTGCCCCAACTTTAGATAAGATGGAGAAAAGCTCAATGAGGACACGGGGTTCTAGCTCACCGTTCAGATGCATTGGAGGTTTGGTACAACAAAAAAATTTGGAAAAGTACCAGGAATTATCAAGTGCCAGGCTCCGCATAGAAGAGCTAGAGGCATTGCTGACCGGTCGGCAGAAAGAGGTATGGAATGGAATCTCTCATACATGTTTTTTATGGAGAGTCTGGAGCCTTATAAGTGATTTTTTTTTTTTTTTTGTTTTGGCGATGGTGTAGGTAGTATTATGTTTTTCTGCTAATATTCTTCTTGTGAATAACTTTTCTCTCTCTGTCTATATGTATTTATCTCAAAAGCATACGTATCCGGCAGTTCCGTTATTTTGCAATGAAGAAATTCTATATTTTTTTGGATCAGATATGTATGCTTAATATCAGACTGGCTGCGGCAGAAAGCATGACACACGATGTCATTCGGGATTTACTTCGTGTCAAAATGGACATGACTGATTATGCTGTAAGTTTTAGACTCGTATATACAAAGATTTTTGTAAACTAATTTTCTTTTGGGTGCATGATTATTTTAAATATTATGTAGAACTTGATGGACCAATATCAACTTCAGAAGTTAGTGGAGGAGGCTCAGCAACAAACACACGAGTCCATAGCAATGGTACACTGCAAATGTTTAGATCTACATTTATTGCTGTAACTTGAAGCACCATTATATATCTTTTCTATGATGAATTAGGAGAAAGAGATTCTCAATCTGAGGAGGCAGATTAATGAATTAATTGAGGAAAGGCATAGGTAAGTCGCACCTTATTCCACTGCATTCAGATATTGAGTTTGTTAAGTTATAATTTTTTTTTCTAACCATGATATTATTATATACTTGTGCTAAACGGATTTAAACTAGAAATGGAAAGTATTTGCAGAATCTGTTTAGTTGGCGAAAATTATAGAAAGCAAAAATTAAAGCTGAAATGAAGAGGAATGGTAAATTACCTAGGCCTAAATCTTAACATATTGTAGAACCGGTTTTAACTGTACTTAAGCGGTCGTTGGGATCTAGTTGAGGTTAGTTTTTGCTGAAGTAGTACAAGCACTAGTCCTCCGTAAGGACCGTAACCAATTGACCATAACCTGCATGCTCTGTTCATGAAATATGCATATTATTGGTAAAAGAATGATTACAAGGGTACTATTATTTATTCATTGCAAGCAAAATCAACTCTAATTTAATTTTTCGTAATTACTGAACTCATCTGGACCTCCTCTGGCTCTCATACATGCTATTGTAGTATGTTCCAGTAGCTTTCCTTGACCTAGATATATGACATTGCTGAATCAGTCTATTGACAATACGACTCTTAGCGGTAAAATCTCACAACATATGTGTGTATGGAATTCATGCTTCTGTAGATGCATTTTAGAAGTAAACAGAAGAGAAGCAGTTATATGCACCATTCAGATGACTGTTGAACAAATACAAGAGCGGGAACAGTTGCTGACGGCACAAAATGAAATGTTGAAGGTCTTAACTTGTTTGAATCTCTTCGATTCTCGTTATTTTTCTTTAATGTAAAAAAATGTTTGTTTAATTTTTTCTATCTAGATCTTTTGATTAACTCTCTGTTGCCTTTCCTTTAGTTGGACAAGACCAATTTACAGAGGAAGGTTGCAGAGCTGGATAACACGGTTAAAAAAATATTTGCAACACAAACTACCCAACCAAGAGTTCAACAGCAAATAGATAGCTTGTTGAGGTCGAGGAATACTGATTTTAGCAAGAGGGTGTCAAATTCAGGAAAGCAGCTTCTACGTGTCGACGATGAACTTTCTCAGTATTACAAATCTGAGAGCGGTCATCCACAAGCCAAACTGGACAGATGTGGCAGTGAAAAGATGTTTAGGTGAGTCATTTTAAATGTGAAATTTACGCGTAATCAGATTGCGCATCTATTCTGTCCTTCTAACCCCTAACTTCAATGGCCTACAGGAAGCATAAGGCTTAGTAAATCCTGCAACTCACCCGAGTAAATTCGTTTCTAGCAGTAGTTTTGCAAAACACATTCTTCGTATTGGGCTCATACTCTCAATTCACAAGGATGATTGCAAGCATCTTCTGACCATAAAGTTGTGATGTGAATATATAAGGTAGCTGCTTATCGGTTGCACCACCAGACTGCTCACTTTTGACTTTGCTTTATGCATGGATGACGCCATTAATGAACTATGAGATCTGCAACTGCCTTTCCGAGTTCAATTGATGTTGATGAACTTTGTCTGCTATTTTGCAGAATTCCAAGTGCAAGGTCATTTTCTGTAATAATATTTTATTGTTGTGCAATTTCCATCTCTGTTTCTGAGTTTTAAAATGAATAGAAAAGAAATAGACAAAAAAAATTAAGTTTTCTATTCATTTTTTGTATTTCTAGGTTTTTTGATAAATGAATTTTTTTATTATAAAAAACTTAATTATTTTTTCTGTTAAAATTTTTCATTCAAAATTGACGGACTTTGAACGAAAAAAAGAAGAGAAGATAAACTAATATTTTTATAATTCCTATACCGTCCTCAATTTGATTTCCCCTTTTAATTCTTCTCTCAGCTCATATGCGGGTTAACTCGTAAATCAATTATTTCTTGATTTAGTGGTAATTGCATTGTTTAACTAGGTTAAAAACATTATGTCCCATTCACACTCGACTGTTGTTCATAACTTTACGTCTTGTATGTTACTTGTGAAATTTTTGAGTTTGGATCATAACATGTGTAGTAAAGGTTCCTTCAAGAGCACTACCCTGTTATAAACACAATTTAGCCTCACGGGAATTTAAAATACCATCCTACCTCCCATTTTAGAGCAAAAAAATTACAAACCATTACGACATGAATATCGATCTTGTTAAGCATCATTATGGTATAAATTTTGAATGTAAAATTATTTCATTTAATTTTAAAATGTCAATATTAATTTTATAGTTTAAAAATAAAAAGTATAAGAGAATCAATTTACTGTACGATAGACATATTTAATTAAAATTTGAGAAGATACTTACATAATTATATTATTAAAATAGTTACGTACAATGTTAATTTCTCGATCAATATTAAAGATTGTAGTATAAATTTATGCGGTTAAAATTATGAGAAACTAATTATATAATTTAGTAAAAAATTCAATGTTATTATTCAACTAAATCTTCCATTAATATTTATACGATTAAGGGGGGTGTATTCAATTAAGATTTTTGAAAATTTTTAAAGACTCTTTTTAAGTGACAAATTTTTGTAGAGTTCGTTGACTTTTAATGACTTTAAAAACTTTTAAAATGACTTTTAAAGACTCCATGAAATAAGTGACATATTTTTATAGACTTTTTACTAAAGACTTTGATAGACTTTTATATACTTTTAATATATCTTGTAGCTTACATCATTAAACATTTTATTGAAGAGGTCGGACAATATGCTTTGAAGAAAACTATAGAAATGATGAACTGAATAGATTGGTTTGGTCTGGAAGCATCCTCATCTTTACACCTTTGACATAATAGATTATCACATAATCCAATGATCACAAATGGATAAAAAATTAAGGGGATAACTGATTTAGAGAAAATTACACACTGTCCTATAATGGAAAAAGTTTATAAACCACATAGAACTTTAAAATTTTCTATTATTTTTTTACTACTAGTACCTAAATATTGTAATTACAATTTTAACTCAATAACATAAAATGACATTCGCAACCAAACGAAAGGAGAGATTATTCATGAAAATTCTCCATAGAAATAGTTGCTAAAATGCGAATAATTCTATTAGACAGTTTACTTAATATATCATTATTTATCAAAAGTTTTATATGAGACATTTTCAAATCACCAGTATAAATAACACCCAAAATATATTAAATCAACACTAACATGTAAGCTTACACAACTGATGAGGATGAACTATGCTATATTTTTATTCCCTAAATGCTAAATTTTTGTAATTATTTTGTACTTGTAATGTCCTAGAATTTCCACGTCTTTATTAATTAAATTATTAATTTAATTTCCAACGAGTTAGTTTTATGAGATTATTTAAATCTTTTTATGTGATTAATTAATTATGTGATTAAATAATTATGTAATTAATTACTAAAATTAATTAAAGGGGGTCACTAATATGTTATTAAATTAGTGAACAAACCCTAAAGTTTTAATATCAAAATAATTGATAAGTTTCCTATTAATTCAATATTCAATTAAATTGAATATAATGAGTGAATTAAATATAATAAATTAATTAATATGATTATTAATTAATGTAAATAATGTGAAATATTAATAATAATATTTATTAGTCCATTTAGTAATTTAATACTTATGGGTTAGAATATTTAATTATTTATTCAATCTAATTATTTATTTAATCATGGATTGAACAATTAATGTGTAAATTATTAAATTAGCCAACATGGGTCAATTAGTAGCCCAAGTGGAGAATAATAAAATTTGACAATTTAGTAACCCAAACAATTTAATAGAAGCCCAATTGGTATTTTAAATTAAAGCCCAATGATTGACCCACTTGGAAAATACTTAATTTAACTATTATTAATTTAAAAAAGTAAAAAGTGATATTGAATTTGGGACATGAAGGATCAGCCGAGCATACATGGAGAGGAGAGAGAAAAGAATTGATTTTTTTGTTATTTTAGTTTATTATTTATTTATTTAATTAATGGTTGCTTGTTTTTTTTTTTTTTTCAAGTACATGGACCATGCTTCTTTTCACCAACCAAGTCATGGCTTGTTAACTTGTGTAAGTATCCAATAGCTAGCTTGTAATGGTCAAAATTATTAGATACATTATGTGTATCTATTAATTTTTCAAGTATACTTGAAAAGTTGATAGATGCTATTTCATTTTGCTCCAAAAATCAAAAGAGAGAGTTTGAGAGCAAAATATTTTGAGAGAGAGAGCAAGAGAAAGAGAAGGAGTGCTAAGCTAGTTTATGTCTTTAAGATTCACAACATATTTTGGGAGAAAAAGAAGAATAGCCATTAAATCAAGGTAATGATTATTTTAAATGAAGTTTTGTTTTTAAATTAAATAAATCATCATGTTAGTATAAACATGTTAATATGGTTATTAATGTGTAGTGGTAATATTTATGCCATGCTTGAGTTTAATATGTTTGGTTTGTATTTTGGTATATTTTATATGCTAAAATATGTGTTTAATAGTGGGTAAACAAGTTTTGGAATTTATGTCCAAAAATATTTTTTGTAAAACTTAGGTTTGATGTTCTAATATTATAGAACATTAAATTATGAGAAAAACAAAGTTTGAATCAATTAAAATGGAGATATACACAAAAAGTTATGATTTGTGGTAGTTTATGTGATGTAAAATTTTTTATAAAAAAATAATGATATTAAATCATGAAAAATTAATTTTTCATGTTATAAATTAATATAAGGTGTTTGGTATTTTTTTTTTGGATTTTTATTGATGATTTAAAGCTTACTTGATGGTATAGTTTTTATTAAAGTGTGTATTTCTGGTCACTGTTCACACTCTGATGGGAAGAAAAATAAAAACTCTGGCCGCGCAATGCGCGCCACTGTTCACCGCCAGACACGGAGCCAAACGACGCCGTTTGACGTATAAAAGAAAATGACCTTCGCGCAATGCGCGGAAGTCAATTTTCACTATTTCTAAACGACACCGTTTTGGGCCGTATAATCTGAAACGCGCGCCATGCGCGGTATGAAAAAATCGGAAAAATTACAAGTTTGCCCCTCCGTGTTTTTTTCGGCGAAATGACCATTCTGCCCTCGGTTCAGTTTTCGAATTATTTACGGAAATGCCATTCGAGTTAAATTTAAATAATTTAAATATTTAAAAACTAATTTAAAATTATAACAAAAATAATAATAATACAAAAATAATATTGGGGAGGATATTTTTCATTAAGTTTAATATTTAAATATTTTAAATATTAATCTAGTTAGCTAAACCATGGTTAAGTTAAATAAATTTATTATTTATTTATTATTTTAAATGTTAATAATAAATAAAGATGATAAATTAGCAATTATTATTTAATGCCTATTAAATAATATTTAAAGAGAGATAAAATTTATAAATTAATTATTTATTATTTAAATATTATTAAATAATAAATAATAATAATTAAGTAATTAATTATTATTTAATTAACATTAAATAACGATTAATGGAAATTAAGTTATTAGAGTAATAATTTATTATTTAATTTAAATAATAATTAAGAATGATTTGATTATTATTTAACCTTAAATAATAATTAAAATTAATTAAATAATTAATTATTATTTAATTGACATTAAATAATAATTAAAGAGGATTAAGATTAGTAAACTATTATTTAATTTTCTTAATTAAATAATAAGTAAGGTTAATTACTTAGTTAATTATTGGTTGATTAACATTAAATTAAAGAAGGTTAAAATTAAGTTAATAATTATTTATTTAATTATAATTAAATAATAAAGTATAATTAGTTATTATTTATTTTAAATAATAACTAGAGTTAATTAATTAATTTCTATTTAATCAATATTAAATAGTAATTAAATAGAGATTGAGTTAATAAAATAAATTGAATTTAATTATGATTTAATTAAACAATTGTAATAAGTTTTTTAAGTGTTTAATAAGTGTCCAACACTTAAGAAAAATATTTTCTAACTTATTAAATTATTAACCTAAAATGATTAAGTGTCTATAAGGTTAATAATATTGTTTTGACTAATGTAAATTATGTGTTAGTACTTATGTGTGGTAAATAAGTTCATTATTAAGCGTATAGTTATGCAAATACGTCGTACTAATTATTAGACCGACTTTATTAATGTTAGGTCTTTCAAAGCAAGTTAGTTAAAGCTAGACAATTATTGTAGCTGAGCAAACAGGCAAGTTCTCTAACCCTACTCATTTATTGTTGAACAAGTTTCTATACTTGTATTTATTGTCAAAGCTTGAAGTGGTTTAGTTATTTAAAATTATTCCACATCCATACTGTTTATAAAATCGCACTTAGTGCACTTGAAGCTTATTAGTTCTTGATTCATGAACTGTATTAAAAATGCCAAAAGCTAATAGTTCAGCTAGACATTTCGTTTATAAATTCAATACTTGAATACTTTTAAAAGCTTATCCAAACCATTGTTGGGTGCGGATTTCTTATATTAAGTCTGAAAATTGAACAACCCTAAATTAGGGGATTTTGTGTCGGGAAACCGACTTTGGGCGCCAGTGACTAAATGTAATGCATATACAGCGGGTTGAATAGGCTGATCCCCTTGAAAACCAAACAACTCAAAGGGTCAGAGGAAACTCTATTATACCCTCGTTAGTTCAGGGTCCTTAGTGACCACTCAGCATTTTAAGATTCAAATATTCTGTTTATTAAAATTTAAATCCTGTTTCATTCACAATTGTTATATCTATTGTTGAATCATTGATGATATTTTTCATTCATTCATGATATATTAAATCTATATGATTGTTCTAAACTTGCTGAGCAAACTAGTTGCTCATTCTTGCTATATCATGAACCATTTTTCAGATAATCCTGATTGCTCAAAGAAGGATAAGGGAAAAGGAAAGGCCAGAGCTTAAGTTAGTTTATGCATGCTAATTAGATGCTTAAATTTGTGTTTACTGTTGTTAAACCTTTTGTAATTTCTTATGATAGGAACTGTTTATGTTAAGGTTAATAGACCCTGGTATTGTAACCTTTTTGTAAGGGAACCGATATGTATTATTCCGCGATATTTAAATGCAATGTATGTATTTAATTGTTAGTAAAAATGTGTTGAATAGTGAGAACCAAACTCGAGATTATGGAACTCGGATTTGGGGTCGTCACAGTACTTAAATGTATTAATATTTATTTTAATTTGGTTTTGATATATTTTGTGAGTTTTCAATTAATTTATATTATTTATATTATTTTATGTTATTTTATACTATTTTTATTTGTTAGTTTTTTAGTGTTTTTATTATTTTAGGAAAATTATTTATTATTATGTGTTTTTATTAATTTTATTTGTATTTATTTTATATTATTTTCATCTTCTCCCTTTCTCAAATATTTGAAAGTTTTTGGCAAATATTTGGAAGTCTTTGGGAATGAGGCCAGACTTTGGACAACTTTGAATATGAATAAATCTTGTTTTAAAGTCTATCAAACTCCACCATTTGATAGAAATCTTTAAAATCTATGACTTTTTGAATACTGAAATACTTTTATAGACTTTATAAAAGTCTTAATTCAATACCACATAACTTTTAAAGACATTAGAAAAGTTGTAATTGAATACCACTAAACTTCTATAAACTCTTTAAATGTCTTGATTGAATACAACTAAACTTTTAAAGTCTTTATAAGTCCTTACAAATCTTAATTGAATACACCCCCCTAAATTGTACAAATCGATAAGATTTCAAGTCATTAATGAATTCTACTATAATTGTGGTTTTAATTTAATAAGAATAGTAATGGATAAAATTAATAAAATTAAATCACATGATATGTTAATATTTTTAAAATTTTAATGAATTTTATTTTATTTAGAAACTAATTCTCTAATTTAGTAAGTAAGTTAATGGATAACATTATTAAGAAGATTGATAGTTCTTTAAAAAAAAATCTTTCTTATTGATAATAATAAAAATTAATAAAATATCCTCAATTGTAATAATATAATTTTTTTATTATACGATTACTAATTAAATTAAAAATTAAGTTTTCTATCTATTTTTTGTGTTTTTAGGGTTTTTAATAAACGGAAATTTTTTTTTATAAAAAACTTGGTCATTTTTTTTATTAAAGTTTTTCATCTAAAATTGACCTGTCTTTGGATGAAAAAAGAGAAGAGAAGATAAACTAATATTTTTATAATTCTTATACCGTCCTCAATTTGATTTCCCCTTCTAATTCTTCTCTCAGCTCATATGCGGGGAAGAATATATAACTCCTCTGTTTGAGGACTTCTCCTTTTTCATCCTTCCCCTCTCCTAATCTGCTCTTTTTCCGTTGTTGGGTTTATTAGACTTGATTTTATTCTGTGATTATGCGAGTTTAGTGCTAGTCTGCACCTTTAAATGTTTGGTACATTTTGGATCATGATTTTTTTATGGTTTGTACCTAATATAGGCCTCCAGTTAACTGAACCTAAGAGATTACTCGAGATGATAATGTAGGGCTTCATTTAGTTGTATAGTATTAGGAAAAGTCGATTTTCTTCCCCATCTCTGAAATATTTGATTTCTTAAATTTATTAAACAAATACATGGAAATTGCAGCCCATCCTCCCGAACTAATCAAATGGGATTTAATAGTGCGCCAGAATTATGCTCCCTCATTCTAGACATGACACCTAGCAAGCAATTTACTCGGCACACAAATACCGTATTTGGGTTCTAAATAAACACTTCAAACGCATAGGATGGATTTCAGAGAGTAATGATCTACTGGGTGACTTAAAGAATATAATCATAATATGACATAGTATGAGTGAATTCTGTCATATGAGTTATCACATGACTTCATCCCTTGTTGCTCTTTACTTGGGAGCAGAAAGTTGGATTTGATGGCTATATTGTTAATTTGTTAATTTTGTGTTTATATATGTAGAGAGATTATATATATTAGAGGTGTAATAAAGAAGGAAGAGAAAACTGATGAGGGAAGAATAAAGGAATAGAAAAGCATATATAGTAAGAAAAGTGTAAAAATAATGTAAAAGAGTAAGTGTAAATTTGTAATAAAAAAAAATTCTTTTCTTTTCATTAGAATTAAAAAACACAAGATTTTTTTTTTTTAAATTTTATATATTTTCTATTAAAAATTCAGAAACAACGCAACGAAAAATTTTAAATTTTCCGTTCTTATTTAAACTTTATATTCTTTTCTTTTCGGTCCAAAGCTAAGAAATAGAGCGTAAAAATTCTTTTCAGTTCCATCTTTTTTCTCAACTAAATGTTAAGGTCATTATATGTCATAGTAGGTGTTGGACAATTCTCGTCCTTCCGACGGTATAGCTCCTTTGCAATATAATATTCAGTTAAATCAATTATACATTGGTGTAGTTTTGTCGGATAAAAATTGCTCTCGTGCGCGCACACTTCTTCATATATATAAAATCTTTTGCTGGTTATAATTTTGGATTTTTTTTTGGTTAAGTTAGCTTTTGGTTCAACTTATCTAAATCAAGGTTTCTTATTCTGTTCTAATAATCTTCCCCTGGCTCCTGCCATAAATTGACAATACAATCAACACTATACACTGAAAAACATAACTGTTGTTAAAACTTCAGAAAATTAATTCTAATCATATCTGCATTGTTCCTGACCTACTACATTTCCTTCCTTCGCACAGTTTTCATGGTTATTGACAGCCGCTTACAAAGAAAAAGATAAGTATGGGTATCTATCTCTTCCACCACTACGCTTGGAAGACGACGAAATTTCAGAAGACGTGTTAGACTATACTTCACGAATCAAACTATACCCATCACTACCACTGAACTGCCCTGCTCTTTCTATCAACATTTTTTGACTTTCAAAATCTAGGTACCAGGTTTATCTACTTTACTCTCTACGGTACCATTGACCTGCTGAGATGCATTACTCCCTTCCTCTCTCACCACCTGTCACAACATCAGATTTGTCAAAAGGTGAGGAAATAATAAACTTAAAAAGAGGAAAAAAAAAGTACTCTAACAGCAAATCTAGATAAAGAATGAGAAACACGTATAAATTATATTAATGAAGAAATAATACTTTCTCCGATTTAAAATTAGAGATTCATTTCTAAGCAACGTTTAAGAAAAACTTTATTTTTCAAGTATATCATAACATTTGCTAAAAATACAGTAGTGGTGCCATGATAGTGCCCAATCAACCTAAAAAATAAGTAATGACATACTAAAAATTTTGTATAAAAAAATAAATGTATCTCTAATTTAAGAACGAATAAATGGAGTATTTGTTTTTAAGAAACCAATATTCTATTAAGGTGGTTGCATTTGCGGTTAAGAGACTTTATCAATCATTAAAAGGCCACTCACGGACTTAACCGGCATACATAGACAAGTTGAGCTCAATACAATACAAAATCAGCTAGTTGACAACTTGGATTTTTAAGGTAGATTGACACAAAACTAATTTACTGATATGTTTCTGTACTCCAATTATCATTTTTCTACTACAATATATTTCTGCACACTTTCATCCTGATACTGCAGAATGCTGTGATTTGTAGACTATGAAGTGAACTACAACCTTAAATCAGGACCAACATTCTAAACCCTGGTACTCAGACCTGACCAACCAACATGACTGCTTTCTCAAGTGTATGCATATCAAAGATCTTTGAGCCTTGGAATATTACCTTGAGTTCTTCAAATTTTGTAACCAGTCTCATGTATTGGTCCCGAGCTTCTGGGTGACGCACCATCGATTGGACTCTTGCCAGAGCCTTATCAACACCAGTAAACTTCTGCTTTCGACCAATCCGTAGAAAGTCATACTCATCATTCTTCTCAGCGTCAGGTCCTAGACTTTCAATTGTTGTCTTTGTCCAGAATCCTCGCAAGCCAGGTTTTTTCCGCCTCCAACGCAGTATTGCCTTCTCAACAATACTAACAGACCAAACAACCCTCTTATATTGTTTACGCACTTGACGTCCCCTCACATGAGCCTGAAAAGCAATCATGACAACAAACAAACTTCTTAAGAAACAGTATTAATCAAGATATCATGTTCATTCTTACAGATCGAACAGAGAGTTTCCAGGGGCGGAGCAAGGATTCAACTTCAAGGACTTTCAAACCCTGGTACAGGGGGGACAAAGTTTAACATTTTCTAATAAGGGGAGCATATTTTTATATTATTGTACTTTCGAGTCCATTTTGTGAAAAAATAATCAGAATTGGTGTCCAAATTCTTTTTCCTTTCCCCCCACTCCATAATCCAAGGGCAAGGAGGAATTACCCCTAAAATGATCTATGTGGCTCCGCAATAGTGAAAGCTAAAGTGTAGTGGAGATATAAACTCCATGTCTCCACCTCAGTTTACATAATCACTTGAACAAGAACGCAAACATCTAACATCTTCAGGCGATTTCTACAGCTAGTTTACGCATCTATGTGCAAATATATAAAAAGTAATTCAAACGGAAATACTTAAATAAAAAGTCAATCAAAAACGCAGTAGTAAAGAGCTAATTATATGAATTTAAGATTTCTATTGTATTTTGAACTCTATTAAGAAAGGATTCAGAGGCATTACCATGGTTCTTAATCAACCTTAAAGTAAATAGAAAAAATACAGAAGGAGAGTCATGTCTACCAAGTATCATGTCAACCAAGTATACCTGAATCTTAACAATACGTTCTCGTATCTTCAAAAACTCTTTTCTCCCCTTCCAGCCACAGTACTTCTGCTGAATCTTTACTGCAGCAGAGTGCAAATAGCCATCAAAGTTATTCATTTGTTGAACCTTGCTTAAACAACCCAGAGCAACAAGGTCAAGTGGAGTTTCAGATATATCGTCGCCTCTATTAGTCATTTGTCTATAACGAAATGATTGGACCCTAAAAGCATCTTGAATTAAAGCAGCTGCATGTGCTGATCTCCTAAGAGCAGCAAGAGACCCTTTCAAGGAAAGGTCCTCATTTGATACCATATGATCAACATATTCAGCTGCATTCTTAGTGTCCTTCTCTGCCAATATTTCTACTGCAGCACCATCCATAACACTTCCTTTAACAGATAAGGAAGAAAGATGGCTAGTTAAATCTGCTTCTGCCAAATATCCAGCAATACCTTTATGACCTCTGCTTGATGCCAAATCAGCAGCTTTTTGTCCTCCAGGAAATGCAGGAGTTGGATCGTCAACTGCACCAGCAGCTGCACCCAATCTAACAAGCATGATAACTGTTTCCTCTCTGGGGTAAAAACAAGTAAAACATTTAGTTACAAAAAATAATAAACTTTTATATTCAACTATATTGATAATAATATAATAGATAAAGATTATGGAGTATAACTGTGTTTCTGGTGAATCTTTAACTCCACATCACATGTACCTAAAAATGGAACAACAAATTTGGGACATAGGGAGTAACTTAAATAATGGTATAGCATCACTAAACCGTATCATTTCATATACTAATCTCACCTTCCATGATATGATGCCCAGTGGAGTGCCGTCTTTCCTCGCACATCTCTGAAATTCGGACTGACACCAGCAGCAACTATGGGACCTATTGCCCACTCAAAACCAAGAGCGGCTGCCAAATGAATAACCCCTTGGCCTTCATCCAAAATATTCATTCCCTTATCCACGTCATGTGTTTGACAAGCCAGCCACTCATAAAGTTTGTCTTTAAGCAAATCCTGAATCAACACATCTCTAGGGTTTCCTTCAAAGACCATGAGGGCCTCATCAACCCTTCCCCAATTACTACTGTTATCATTTTTGAGTGCATATATAGCATTCTTCAACTGACATTTATCACATACCTCTATAGTGCAGTACAATTGTTTCTTCTCTAGGCCTGATGATAGCAGTTTTACCATTCGTATTAGATTTCGTAGTTCATCTTCTGGTGCACTTTTGACAGTTGTAGAATATGAAACTCCGGATGGACGAAATTCAAACTCCCGCACCTCACTACAGGCTAACCTATTACTGCAAGTTATGTAGAAGGGAACGCGTCCAGGAGCATGAGAAGGAGCTTGACATCTGATGACATTCTCACTCAAAACTTCAGCTGAGACTTCAATTTCACCAAACATACAGCACCATTTATAACCATCAAAATGCCTCTTGTCCCCCAGGAAAGAACCTACTATCAAAACCTACAAGAGAATAGGAATCACACCCAACACTACTGAAAGAAGTTAACAATTACAAGGTAAAATTGAGAACACTTGGTCAGGATACATACCTTTGTCTCCACTCCTGAATTGGTCCATTCTGGTGCAAAATCGTTGATGCTAAATAGCTGCTGTTGAGAAAGTGAAGGTCCCAGCGAATCAGCAACCAATTGCTTATGCAAAGATAGGCTGGACACTTCCTTGTCTTCATTCTCAGAATCAAGTGTATTCCAATATTTGCCGGAGGAAGGCATCAAGGAATCATCAATATCTCCACCAATTTCTTTATCCAACCATCTCCCAAAGCTGTCAAGTTTCTTCAGCTCAACAGCTTCATCTTCAGTTGCTCCACCTAATTGAGAAGCAGTTTCAACTTTGGCTTTGAAACCGACTTTCGCGGGTATGCCAAAATAGTTCTCCAACTGGAGTAGAATTATATGAAGTTCATAGGTGCACCAAATCAAGGTATTAGTGTCACTTCAATTGTACTTAAATGAAAATAAAATTCCAATTATCTTCCATAATCTGCTGCATCCATGGTTGGCAATCTTGATAAGGCTAATCATAATTGAAAAGAATGCCCAACAAATGCAAGTATAAAATACACATACAAAAATACACAATAATGATTTCAAACTCAATGACCAAGGCAAGAGATTAATGAAAAGAATTATTCATCATAGTCTTAATAGATATAGAAGCTCTAAGAATGATGAAGCCATATAGTTCTGAACAAAAAGTAAAAACTTATAATTGAAGTAAATCCTTTTGTTAGACTAAAGTTTTCAATGTCAAACATTAATCCTTGGGTTAAAAGATTATATGATTTGTGCTCCTCATGAAAATTGATATCACAACAACTTAATAAATAAAAAGGTTGTAGAATCGCATTTTTACTTGGAAAAGAAAAGAAAAACTGAAAGCAAGGGCATGTGATAATTATACTGTGGAGCAGGGGCACACCTGCCCAGTTCGGAAATCAGGAGCCAACCAGTCTCCAAAGCTTGCAACATCTTGGGCAATATTATCAGCATCCAACCTTGCGTCTATAAGTTTATGAGATAAAAAATCAGCTGTGTCCACCTGGTGAAAGTCGAACTTCTGATCAGGTAGAGGACTGATATTTCCACTCAACCCATGATCCTCAGACCCAATAGACGAGCCTGTGACACCACTAAGACTAGCCCCAGGGAAACCTGAACCAATACAACTGTTAGCTCCAAAAATCCTAGAAATCAATTAGGGTCTCACATTATTTTAATTATTGCACAGCAGATATCCCAGCATAATATTGCTGATAGCAGAGCAACCATTTACTTGCTTGTTCGAAGATAACCTTTAGCAAGTAAATACCATATTCTTAAATGTATATTCTGCTAAGATGATAAATTAGTCATTTTTCAAGGATGATAATGCCAATTAGAAATTTACATCCTTTTTTATTTTAATAGAAAATTTATATCCAAATTAGGAAGAGGAAATAAATTAATGAATCATAACAGACATTGAGTGAGAGTGACGATAAAGAATCCATGGAGCTGTTCAAATATGAAAAAACTGAAAGGAAGTATATGTAAGCCTTCATGTTGAAGTTCAAAAGTGTAAGAAGGCTTTGCGAACAAAACAGTTTCAAGTGTAATGGAAAAAAACTCGGATAAATTATTAAGTTGACAATGGAGTTATTGAGTTCCATACAACATTATGAACTGCAAGAGAAAGACAAAGACATTGAAGTTTAGGTTGCATGGCTCCTTAATTTTTTTTCTTGTTTTCTGAACATCATTTTGTCCTCTACAATCATTGAGGTAAGGATTTAGTCCTTCAGCTTAATGAATTGGTTCCTAAGCCAAAAATTAGCCCTTGTATTTTCATCATTTTCCAAGACTCTTACCATTAGAGAAACCAAAAATTCAAAGACGCTAGAAAAAGAAGAGTTCTGAGAAGAGTCCCCAAACTCAAAAAAGTTGTTGGTTCACATCAAAGAAGATTTCTGACGTACAAGCTTATTCCATTGAACTTTCTCAACATTCTGTATTTGGACTAGTATATCTAGTTATCCAGTGCCTTTACGAGCCTACTTTCATTTCATCAAGGTTGCATGGCCGAAATGACTTCATTTCATATTCAGAGAAAATATCACTACATCGTTAGTGTTGGTTTTTCTTTCTTGATAAAGGCAAATCTTTCATGTTATTGGACTAGAATGCTAGCTACATCACAGTTTGTCTACCTAAAACACCAAGAACAAGCATCTTACCTAAACATTATTACACTTTACAAAGTTGGAAGAATTGCACAAGTTTTTGAAGACTTATAAATATGTTTGATAGCCCTTGCCACATGCAAAACCTCGAGAGAAGCTGTCTTTTATTACTAGAAAATGATAGTGAATAAATTAAACTGGCATACAGAATAAGATAAGCATGCAAGCAGTGCAATTTTTGCCAGTAATTCCATATGCATGAAAAGAAGGATCATGAGGTGTATGCTGCAATAACTGAACGAGAGAAGAAATTCCAGGACCTTCTCTAGAATCCCCATCCTCAAATTCTGAAGACAAAGTTTGTCCAGTCCAATCAACTGAATTTGGATACACTGAAGACATTTGAGTTGTGGTTTCGGGAGAGTGAGTTTGTTCCAAACATGCTGATGAATCAGTTTGAGGACTTTCAACTTGTGGTTCTGAATCTGCATTTTTCAAACGGTGAACGCCTAATTTGTAACCCTGCATCGTATGTATTACAAATTGAATCATTTAAGCAGGCCATGGAAATAAATAAAGAACATACAAATTAAGGAATCATGAACTTAGAATAGTCAACTCATTACAAAAGAATAGTCAACTCACTACAACTCAAAAAACAAAACAAAACACATTCGACCATATACAAAGAGCTTCAAATCCTTGCACGCCAATTAACAATCCCAAACATAAAAACAAAAAGGGCAGCAGAACAGAAGAACAGGACACTACTTAGTTTTTGGCTATAGTAAATATAAAAGAAGTTACGAATCAAACACATGATATACATTGTCTGGATAGTATGGGTAACTTCTAAAACTCTAACACTATGTTTGTTTGCAAAAAACATATTTAGAATTGGACTATTTGTATTAATTTAACACTACTTCGGACTATTTTATCCCATGACGACAGATTATTAGTCTCATAATGTTGAACTATTAATCTCATAAAATCATTTAATAGCTTAAAATGAAGGGGACTATTAATCTCACATTCATCGTGGGATTATATAATCCCTTATAAATAACCTTAGGAATAATAAAAATAAAAATAAATAGTCCATGGGATTATTTGAAGAACTATTAATCCTCTGTTATGGGATAAAATAGTCCGAAATAGTGTTAAATTAATACAAATAGTCAAATCTCGATCATGATTTTTGCAAACAAACATAACCTAAATGGCTATCACCTACTCAAAATCATGATTAGTTTTGCATTGGAATTCAACACATCCACATCCCCATCCCCATGCACAATATATCATTGCACAGGCTCCATCCAACTAGTTAAAACCTACAACTAATCTGCATATCCCTCTTCAACTCAATGGTATGATCTATAATCTTTCAAGCAATGTGGGATCAATTGGCAGGTTACCTAGATAATCATAGTATGCAAACTTCACTGTGTAGAATACGCCACTTGATTAATTGACTAATATAAAATATGTATATCACTGAGAAACTATAATCTATCAATTTCTTTTATGTTGTTTTAGGCCAACTGGCAGGTTTAGACAATCATAAGTTGCCAAATTTCACAAAGTAGAACACAACACTCACCTAATAAAGATTATCTATGTCCTTGATAAACTAAATGAAGGGGGATAGCACGTATTGGATGGCGCAACCTCATTGTTTCCTTTTAAATTAGAATTTTTACCTAGTCCCCAAGTATTGGGTTTTCTATTTAAGTATTGTAATATCTCATTGTTTTTTAGATTATTGAATATATTGATTTAAGATTAAAGCTTTGTGCTCTTCTGTGTGTTTCTTTACCGATTCTTCGCAAAGATAGGTACTCTTATTTCTTCTTTTCCACTTTGTCCTACATCAGTAGATATTTACGAAATAAATTCACGTGCGTGCATAAAAAAAAATGAGTACAAATTTTGTCCATGCGGTTATAACATAAAGACAACAGTTCATATATCTGCTGGTAATACATCTGTGTACATGAAACTGCAAATGCAATATCCCAATAATAAATTATTTCCAGAAGCAAAATTGAATGGCTAATGTCAAGCAATCAGAGAGAATTCTTGATTTCTACCATTTAACTGAATGACGATTCAACTGTAAAAATTCTAAACAAGCGGAAACTTTTAATTCTCTGTAATGCACAAAAACAATGTTTGATTTCTACAATGTAAGTGAATGAGATTCAATTGTAAAATTTCTAAACAAGCTTAAATTTTTAAGAGAGACTAGCCATAACTAGGAATATTGACTGGAGAACTACCTCTTTTACTTCTCTGTAATGCACAAGAACAATGTTCTCTAACTGCCTGAAACAAGGAGAGACAAAGTGAGAAATGATAAGATATAAAGGTAAAAAAAGGAAGTGCTGGAAGTATTCAATGCAGACCCACCAAGTCCAAATTCATTTATACAATAAATGACAAGAAACAAGTTTTTCTAACATATATTTTTTGAATGACGAAGTGCTTATGCTCAAACTCAGGGATTGCTGAAACGTGAGCAGCAACAGCATCACTGTCCAGCTTTCCCTGCACTAACATCTGAAGCATGAGTAACTAACTACATACGATTACTTTTGCTTTGAAGGAGATGTCTCTGCTTAATGAATTTCTATTTTCTTTCTTTCTTTTTTATGGATCCTGCATATGCTGGTTCTAATTTTCTTTTCTTTGCTCTTCCTCAGTTTTTTCCTCTGGAAAACTAGGGATGGGACTTAAGAGGAATCAGGAATAATAACAAAGGATTGTCTGTTCTGCATTGAACATTCTTAAGAAACTGCAACCTCCAAACAATAAAATAATAACATCTTAGCTGATCAAGGGTCTGATACTAACGAATGCCTGAAAGGCAACTAACCCAGACGCCTACTCAGGCTACTATGATAGAGTGGAGCGAGAGAAGTTAAGGTATCTATATTATAAATTTTAATCTCCAAACAAAAGGAGAGCAGCAGGAACACTCACTTATCAAGCATCCAGTAACTTCTTCGCTGAAAATTCTCATTATCCTCACCATGAGCATAGTAGCAATGAAGAACATCCACGCTGCTTGCCTATAAAAAGAAGGTAAGTAAGAACTAACTACTACAGCAAACACTATATAGCACGACTTGGCAAAAATATGTCCCAAATATGTAGTTAAAGATCTGTAAACTTTCTAAGAACGTGAACAACTATGCCTAGTTTGACATCAAATTAATTTGTATAGATCACACTTAAAGTATTGAGCGAAAAAAAAGTGTAAAGGAAAAACCATTATTTGCTACTAAGAATAACAACATAAGAAGGAAATTGCAATATATGCCTAATATGACTCAGAAATGCAGGAGATAGTTTAGTTGTCAAAGTGACTAGGCCCAGGAATGGCCACCACAAGGCACACTGCAGGGAGAAAAGGAGGAGGAGAGAGAACTATGCCACTTGCTATCCTAAAAAGCATGTCCTTGGTTTGCACGAGTGAAGCTTTCAAATATTTTTCTGAGGTCATGAAACCCATAATTACCCCTAAACTTTTGGAGTGGTCTCATATTAATGGAGAAAAACACATTAGAACGTTGCAAAACATTTTACCCACCTAAAAACACTCCTAAGGGAATTTGTCAAAAGAAAGGTAAATAAAATTTCAATAAGCATAATGAGTCAAATTGGCCACAAGTACACATTGTTCTACCTTTTAGTTAACAAAAGTAAACAAGAATTGAAATCATATAATTCTCAAAAAAGTTAATCATGCATTGTAATTAACTATGAACAACTGAAGCACCAAAAATAGAAGGGTGAACCCCTGTCAAATTTTGTAACAAGCATAGTAATAACAGAAAATTTTACACCCAAAAGCAACTATAGTCTATAGGAGTCTCTCATTACTAAAAGTGCAATGGTAGGCAACAAAAGATAAATACCCCAAGGAAATCCACAAAAGAGACAATGACCTGGATGAACTCCCTACCCAGCAAATTTGTGTGATAAGAAAGACTTAAAGAAAAGAGAGAGAATTCTCAACGTTATATTTCCTATTACCTTCAGCTCCCTTTAAATTCTGAAGTACATAATTTTATCAGGACCAGGAAATATCTTATATACTAGAGAGCTCAGGAGCCACCATAACCGACCAACTTATACCACCAGGTACACGACGCTGCAACTAGTTGGTATAAAATGGTCTGCAAACAAGACATAGTGCCTTGACCGCCTTGGACTACATCATCAATGCTCTAACAATTGAAAGAATGAATTTACAAATAGTGGAATGAACAAAAACCTTCAGCTTTTCATGAGCTTCCTTGACAGTCTTCCCATCTTTTTTCTTCCTCCAGCAGTGACCATCTTTACGAAAATATCGGAGGATTTTCCGGTCAAACAGAAACAAGGAGCCAGCTGAAAAGGAGAACGAGGCAATGTCATGCAAACTATCATTGGGGAAGGTCTATACTCTCCATCTTTCAAAAGGTATAGCAGAAAAGATTGATAAGCTAACACTTCACAAGGATATACCTGGGAATAATTCTATTACAGTAGAAATACTTATCAATTTAACTCAACGCTGTTTATCTAAACTAGTTGAGGTAAGCCAAGTGAAAAAATGCATTTTTTTACACCATAGCAGTAATGAGAAAACGTGGCATGTAATTGTATTCATTATGTCACATACAAATGAAGTGTATAAAGTATTCAGAAAGAATATCATAACGAGTAATGGAGTGAGCGATGACCAAATCACTCTCTCCATGACAACAAAGAAACAAATATGCAGTGCATAATATCCATATAGAAGTAAAGAAACAGGAAAAAGAATTCATTATAGAACTAGCAAAAGATGTCAATTCTACACAACTATCAAAAGGTAGAGAAATATAAGAGAAACAAACACTTTCATGATATCAACAAATAGTGCACTTGATCCAAGAAATTTAACTTTTCAACTTTGAGAACATTTGTATGTTTCCATGCACAATACAACTATAGAATTGAAGCTTATAGAACAGTTAGTTCTTGCAACAGACCTGATGGCTTGACAGGTGGATTTGGTGTTAACTGAAACTTTTTATAGTTGCGCAGAATTTCACAAATTTCAGTAGGACGCAGCCAGCGGTACTGTGCTTCTTGCGGTATCTGCTCTAGGTCTGCCAAAATTCAACATTTACACCTTTAATATATAAAAGAACACCAAGATTACATCTCAACAGGCTTCTAAATTCATCAACATAATTTATCTCATTAAAAAACTACTACAACTTTGAGTCCACTATTTATCACAATGCAAACACACTCAAAATAAAGCCAATAATTAAAGTAAATAAGTATACACATCATGCATCACAAGTAGCTATATTAATACTAAACCTCTAGTGTTAACAACAGAATAAAAAAACAATTTACAAGAAAATTAGTTTAGAATAAGAAAACTTCAATTTTTTTGAGAATTTTGAAAACTGAAAAGACATGCAATCAGTAGAAGTAAGCGCGTATATATATATATATATATATATATATATATATATATGGCAAGAAGTAGAACGAGCTCACCTAAAGGTTGATTGGAGTCGTAACGCTTGCTATCAGCCATCGAAAACGAATATAACTCTGGCAGAAACCCTAATTTTCATCACAGGAGCTCTGACTACGATTTCACGACTCAATGGTGCAGAGAAACCTAAATTGGATCAATTAGTAGAAGAACAATCAAAGAACGGAGGAGAATGTGAAATGAAGATTTGATTCGGCGAAATTGGAGCGGAACTGGGAAAACCCGAACAGCAATATATCGTCTGTTATACAGAGGCAGGAAATTCTGTTGTTCAGAGGAACGGAAGAGGGGGGGGGGACTGAGGAGAGATAATTATTAATTATATATATATAACCATATAGGAGAAGGCGCAAAGAAGGAGAAGTCAAGTTCGCCTTTCCACTACTACGACTACTAACTATATAGGGAGGGAAGGTTTCTAGTTATTGGAATTCGTAACAATATCCGACGTGACACACCTTGCTTTTACGTGAAGCTAACGTCACGTGGGGCCGGTATGAATCAGATGGATCCATATTTGGATTCCCTTTGCGAACTTGTATGCAGCTCCTTTATTTCGATTTTCCTCTTTTTTCTAAGCATAATTTTATAAACATAACTTTAAAACACAAATTTAAATACATACTCTTCTTTTATTATTAAAAAATAAATTTTCACATAAAAATTTATATCAAACTCTATTTTTTAATAATAAAATAAAATTTTATATTTAATATTTATGTGTGTAGATTTATCCTTTTTCTAATTCGGCGGTTTGTTATGTTTGGTTGAGACAAAACATACGATTAGTCAATAAAATTATCCTGTTTTTAGCATTTGATCATTAAAATTTTAAAAAATATATTATATTTTTTTTAATTTATTAATTGAACTATTTCTTCCAATTTTACAGGTAGACATTAAAATCCTTCATTTATTATCAGATTTGGCTTTTTTTAAAAAGAAAAAAGAAAAAATCAATGTTTTAAAAATCGGACTGGACCGACAGTTCAACTAGACAGTTCAACTAGAAAAAATCGCAACTGATCCATGCTTCGGTCCGGTTTGACCCATCCATCCAGTTTTGCAAAAATCTGGTGAATCGACGGTTGAATCGGGAGACCCGGTGAACCAGTTCACGGGTTTTACCAGTTCAAGCTTACTATATATAAAAAAAAGAAAGTGAAGTGATATTTTTATAGGATTTTTTGATATCTTCACATGTAAACTGTCGCTATAGACCTATAGCAACAGTCAAAATCGTAGTTATAGACTTATAACGACACTTTTCATGTGAAAATATCAAAAAACCCTGTAGACATACTAGTTTCCAAAAAAAAAATAAGACTTCTGTAATTCAAGTATTCAACAAAGAAACTAGTTGAGGGTACTAAGGTGGCGGCTCGAGTAAAAAGTCATCGAAGTCCGGCTAGGTGGGCCTGGTTAAGATTGACCATCTTACGGTACACGTTAGTGATGCACAATAGACTGAACTGGCCTAATCCGTCCCAGACCTGCCAGGCTTGATTTTTTAACCAGTCCAAGCCGGACCTTGACTTTTAGCCCACCAAACCAGGCCAGGCCAAACTAAGCTCCACTAATTTTGATAAACCATTGGCCCATCTAAAACTTAAATGTAAGCCCAGACTCAAAAACATGGATTTATAGAATGGTCATTGCTTTATTTATAGCCTAAAGGTATTTTAAATTCTTCACTGCTTATTTATGTAGGACTAAGGAGAGAAAGAGGAAAAATATATTCATAAACCTAACACTAAAACTTTCCCAACCCCAATTTATATGTCCTGTACACTCCTATTTAGGGTAGTCATTTCTTTACAACACTCGAACTTTCCCACCTCAAATAAAAAGTAAGGATGGCCTAATAATGTTGTACACAACTTTAATCGACTTGTTCCAGCATAATTAGCCAGTGAATTCTATAGTAAACAACTAACTTCATATACCAATTTCATCTAAAAAGTTTAGATATTTAAAGGGTTAAATAAAAATCATTCACATCACCAAATTCAACATCTTTAGGAGAGTTTGCAATGACACTGGGTGCTTTTTTCTTTCTACCACCTATAATTGTAGATGGATTCCGCCTTATAGAATGGGAAGGTAAGTTTTTAGTTTTTATGTTACATTTCACTTTTATGTTGGGTCTTCTTGGCAGTTGGCAAGGAACTTTACTTTTCTAATTTTAGTGATGATGCAGCTTTATACCTTTTAAAGCATAAATTACTTTTGATGCTTATGAAACTAGACTTTAATTATTTACTTTTTGGAGTCACCAATTTACATTTGTACATTACAATTTGAGCTATTAATGTGTGTTTACATTTGGGCTATATGGAATAAACCATTTGGCAGCCTGAATTCTCTGGACCCTGTGAATTAAAGTTGTAATGCACTGTATCATTTGACTTATGTTCACAACTATTGTCCTCGTATTCAAATGTACACAGTCATGCTTGTGATCTTGAGCATTTACCACATCACCTGACAATGGGCTTCACTATTACACTGTATATAACATATGGTGTATATAATATTAGTATGTATATGTATATATCATGGCCTTAATTTGTTTGCTAGATTTTGTTTCGCTACATGCAATATTTATACATAGATTCATTTCTTTCAAATTTATTTAATACTATGTCTATGTGAGGTTGATCAAGAAGAACTATTTTTTTGTTCTTTCCTTACCTTTCTAATGCTGGAATTATTTGAGCCTCTTGATTTGTTGCTGAGGGACAACTTGAATCGTCATAGTTCAAAATATACTATTTAAGCCTCTTGATTTGTAGTTGATGAATAAAGACAAATTATTAGTGTGATAAAAACTAAGCACACATCCTAACCTTCTTGAAATGAATCGGTCCAATTCCGCGACACATTATCTGTTTACCATGTTTGTTTATGTTCATTGTTTGTCAACATTTTTTTATCCGCAAAATGAATCGATCCAATTACGTGACACATTATAAATAAATAAAATCAATTTAATTACATGATGCATTATAAATAAGACTCGTAATTACATCATTAAGCTCTAGATAATAATATGAAAAATAAATTTTCAAGAGTTGGTTCAAATAAAATAGTGCAGACAAGATTTAGTACAGTTGGAGTTTTAAGAAATGAATGAATTATAATGCAGTTTGGGACTAGGGTAGTCCAGGGGAAGTTAACAAAAGTCCTAGGGGTTGGCTTAAAATATCCATCTAAAACTTAAGTCAGTAAATATCTCAGACGATGTTGCTCCAATACACGCGTCTATAGTTTGTGACGGTGATTAGGGTGGTTAATCTTAATAAAGAGATAGAAATAATTAAGGAATTAAAGAATTAATGTGAAGTGAATACTCAGTTGTAAATTAATTACATGTCTAATATATTTAAAATAGTAATACATTAATTTATCTTGTTTCTTGACTTCTAACGGACGTTGAAGATTAAGAAACTTCAAATTTTGGAGTTCCCTGATAACTCTATAATTAACCCAGACTCTAAATGAAAAAGATAAGTTTCTTATATCTCATCTTGACTCTTTTTTCAGGTTTTCTTCTAAGCTCAATGATAAAATGTATCCTTATAATCGAATCATAACAAGATAAGTTCTAAAAAAAAATGTTACATACATGAAAAATATTTGTAAATAAGAATTAAAATTTCACTAATCAAAAATGAATTAGCCACTATCTGTATGAAAGCTAATCTAAAATATCCTATATATATAGAGCTAGTAAAACCCACAACTTAAATTATAACCAATTCGCAAAATCAACTATATTGATCAAAACTAGCTTGACAATATTATCTATTCAGGAGTAACAAAAATTCATTTTAATTATAAAAAAAATAAAATCCAGAGATCAACTTAGCCTAGCTGTTGGTCGTTTTATATAACGATAATAACGTGTAAGTGCACACGGTCAACAAGTAATATAGAAGTAAATCGAGTGTCGACCCCACAGAGATCTATGTCTTGTAACTTCTCAAAAAGAATTTCATATCAACTTGATTATATTTAAACAATCACACATGAAGATTATAAAGAAAATTAACTTAAAACTAAATTTCAAATTTAACACAAAAACTGAATATCAGATGTTTAAAACTTAAGACTACAATATCCCCAATTACATCACATGAACCTATCCTCTATATTTTCAGTTATAAAATCCATTAAAGTTATTGACCAGGAATTCATGAATAGTTATTAGATCTTTTCCAATGATCACATAAAAATATTCACCTTAATTACCTTGTATATTACTATGCAAAATAAAAGAAACAAACACATTAAAATCCAATTCCCGAAAATGCCACATGCAGTATATGGATATATTCTTATTCCATATACAAACCTAGTTATTCAATTCACTAAATAACCAATAATATATGCTATCACATTTGAATCTAACCCTAGATTTCATCTTCCGAATTCGTCTAGGATATCCCACTAATTGTTGGC
The DNA here is from genome assembly GCA_947179155.2 of Hedera helix. Taxonomy (NCBI): domain Eukaryota; kingdom Viridiplantae; phylum Streptophyta; class Magnoliopsida; order Apiales; family Araliaceae; genus Hedera; species Hedera helix. The sequence continues at coordinate 36,575,704 of OX359281.1, forward strand.
CAAACAATTATCAATCAATCACAAAACATGATAGATAACTCTAAATTAATACATAATTGAAGAATAATAGATATTTAATTAATACTAGTAATAGGTTCAATTGTAGTCTTAATGAATAAATTAGTTCATAACGAAATCAAAAACTAAGAACATCAAAATCATAGTTCTTAGATTACAAAACTGAGAAAAGGAAGAGAAAAGAAACACTCTAAACAGGATTTCTTGTCTTTTCTCAATCGTCTGTCTTAATCTCCTTGAGTGGCACCTTGATCCTCTGAGTATTCAATTGTGATCTTCAGTCTACGTTCTAAAGCCCCTCTCTACAGCCTCCTTGCCTTCTACTTATAGTTCCCCTCATTAATTAGGTTAATTTTCGTCTAAACCCTACTAAAAACCAACCAAATTCATCCAACTGTAAAACTGGGCCGATGCACCTACTGTTTTGAATTCCCCGGCGCTCATTTGAAAGCCCCGGCTCTCAACTTCGACTTATTTACCAAAATGCCACTGCTTTTTCAAAAATTTTAGATTTATCCCTCATTTGCACTTTCATACAAAACAACATAAAAACTAGATAAAATGCACAAAAAATACTTAGGAATAACAACATACCAAGTCCAAAAGTGCCCGATTCGTAGGTATAATTCCCACTCATCATTAGCCATTTCCACCTGCACAAAATTATACAGGACATGCATGTCATTTGCTTTTTCCACTTGCACAAAATTATTTGAGATAAAACCATCAATGTGTTTGTTTGATTTCACACTTTCTCCACCAAATTAAATCTTCTTCATAAGTCGACATCCAGATTGATGGATAATAACATCATATGCAATAATAACCAAACACATGTATAAGAAGTTTTATTTAGTAGTCAATCTTTAACTAAATAAATATATAGCCCATCTAAATTCCTAACAAATTTGCATTAAAACTGCTTAATTCTACATAATAGATCAAATTGTATTATCAAAATCTCAGTCACCAATGGCAAGTCATCACAAACTAAAAGCTACATTAACAACTTTCAAGATCCAGAAATCAATTATAAACAACAAACCTCCACTATGTATATTTAATACCAGCAATTAGTATACCAAAATATTCAATACACATAGCACCATTAAAGATCAAAACACAAATTACCACAAACAACAAAATATACTAATCAAACAAAGAAAGCAACCTCAATATGTTGTAGCAAACCATCACTCAAAATTGAAACATGCCCAAAAAAACAGCAATAGGCTGCATTGGGCATGTAATCTGTCACGGCCTCGTTAAAGGATTAGGCATATCAACAATTCACATTGATATCCCATTATTTGCAATCACATCATTCAAGTACTTTAATATTTCACTCAATTCCACTGCCAGAGCCCTCAACACATTGTTTTTCAGCCTTGTACATCATATATGTATATATATATATATATATCCTCTAGTTGTCGTATTAATTTTTTCCACAATTCCTTATTTTTAACTTGCAGTTTACCTGCTTCAAATGTTAAATCTTGAACTAATTGGGCAATCATTTTTCATGTCCTGATAGGGCCAACTTGCTCATGAATTGAAAATATATAAGAGAACTATAATGCAAGAGTGCTAACAATGCTCATACTAGAGGTATTATACGTCTATACCCAAATGTAACAAAGCATGAACATAATGCAAAAGTCCCACATCGCCGACCCCAAGTTTGTCCTACCCAACTCTCATCTATAAATAGATGGGAACTCCTACATTAATTTTTTAGCCAAGTCTTATGTGTCTAGTACTTTTATTGGACCAAACTTGGGTTATTTGTCGGTCCAGACCAATTTTTTAGTTAGCTCGGACCAAGCTTAGGTCGGTTCAGGCTTCAGGCCAGGCTGGGCTTTTTGGAAGGCCAGGTCGGGCCAGATATTAGCCAAAAAATATGGTATGTTTTGAGCCTTGCAGGCAGGGCCTGGCTGGTCCAGGCTTTGACTAGATCAGATCAAGGCCAGGCTGCAGGGCGCAAACCATTTGTGCACCACTAGTCCACATCAACCATTAGACCTGGCAATATAGGTTGGGCTGGGCCAAAACAGCTCAGGTTTTTTTGGGCAAAAAATATGCAATCTGTGGCCTGTAGGGGTACACAATGGTCGGTTTAGTAGGTAAAAAAGTAATCAAATTATTTAAGTCGGTTATAAAAAATTAAAAACCAAAATCGTCTAAAATTTTACCCCATAATCGGTTATCGATTTAATTGGTCTGTTTAGTCGGTTATTAAGACTTAACCATAAAAGATAAAATTAGTATGTCACAAAATTTTAAAGTAAATTATAAAAAAAGGCATATAATGAATATATAATTATGTAAAATAAATAATTATTAGAAAAATATATAAATTATATTATAATATTAAGGCGTTCGGTCGATTTTGGTTTTTAAATAAACAAAACCGAAATCGACCAATATAGTTTCGGTTTTATAGTTTTACAAGTTTCGATTTTTGGTTTGGTTTGTTAACGGCTCGATTTGGTGCGGTCGATTTTTTGGTTATTTTCGGTTTTGTATACGTCCCTAGTGGACTGGACGGGCCAGGCTGGCCCGCGGGCCATTTGATTATTTGATTATTATTATTTATTTTATAATTATGATACATAACATGATGTTTTAATTTTGGGCTATTGACTGTAGCATGCAATTTATTTTATTCAATAAAAATGTACTAATTAACAAAAAATATTGAAAAAATTGTGTTTAACTAATAAATAATTTTAATTTTATAAACTATTGTGAGCATTATTAATTTGATTAAATATGTGAAACTAATAATTTTAATCAAATACCAAGTAACTAATTTTTAAAAAATGCTAGAATAATACCACAAACACGTTACATATGTATGCATTTATATAGTGACAATTATTTGATTGTACATGTAACATATTATGCTATGTGCAAGTATATAAAAATATAATTAATTAATTACTATTTTTTATCAATATTTGATAATCAATAATATTTAAAATTTTGCCTTATTTAAGTTATTTCATATTTAATAGTTATATGTTTGGAGATAATAGTATTATGAACAAATGAATAGAAGTTTTGTTCCATAAATTGATCTAAACAACTAATGAGTTAAGTTATTTTTAATATTTTTTTATGTATTGATGTATTTATTTTTTTGAAAAAATATATATATTGGGCCAAGGGCCGGGCCAAAATAACTAACTTTTTTTTGGGCTGAAATTTGTGAGCCCGTAGACCACGTTTTTCGACCCGACCCACAGGCACGAGCCATTTTTGTCAGGTCTTTCAACCATTGTTGTGAAAAGTGTTAAAAGATTGTAATTGTAGAGATATTAGCAGTAGAAAAAATGGTCATCATTCTTTCATATAGAGATAATATACTTGGACAGAGAGAGAGGGCGAGGAATTGAGTGAGCAAATTACAGTTAAAATGGGAGATTTGGGTAATAAAGAAAATTGGGGTACTTCTAGCTAGTGGTGGAGTTGGGGACCCACAATAAGATTTTTATAGGGATAGTATATGTCTTTGGCGAAAATTTTTTGTTAGATAATTGATATTTTAAAAATAATATATGTAAATTTTATAATGGGATTCATATTTATAAGGTTGAGATTTAGTAAATATATTTAAAAAAATTATGAAATATAATATTTTTTATTTATTGTTCGTACATTCTAAGAAATAATAAATTATTTAATTTTATAGAGATGTGTGCATTCATATTTAATCAAACACTTGAACTTGTAGTTGAATTTTTGAATTTGAATGTATCATAGAGGTGTTTATGTTCATTTGTGTTTAATTTTATCATTTTTGAATTATGAGGATGATTTTATTTTATTTTTTTCATATAAATTTAATATTTATTTGAATTGTATAAAGTAAACATTGTACAAATAGATTTAGTTATTTGTTATTTTTTTTGCAGATAAATTGATTAATTTTACATATTTAATAAATGTTATATATAATATATAATAATAATTAATATAGTTATTATTTATTACATAGTAATAACGTCACTAGATCAATAATGGTTCGACCACTACTTGAACCAGTGATCCATCCTGTCGAAAATTTTTTCAAATCAATGGCTGGTCCGATTTTTAAAACATTGAAAAAAAATAATCAAATGCTAATATAGACTAGTTGACATGTAATATACGAGGTGGCATTTGTTATTTAAAAAATAAATATTTAAATCTTATTATTTTATATCACATGTTTATTTATTTAAATTTAATTTTTACTATAATCAACTTATTAGTTACATCATCCCTATATTTCTCTCTCTTATTAACACCATCTTCATCTATTTCTCTCTTCCCTAATTCAAGTATAACATTATCACCGATCCATTGTTTCTACAATCATCATCCATCTAACACCATCATTCAGATTTAACACCATCATCAATCATCATCCCTCTTTTTCTTTCACTTACTAACACCTTCTTCTTCCTCTAATTATTTCTTCATTCAAAAATTTTCACCACCCACACCTATCACTATCAACATCAACATCCTCAGTCCCAATCCACGGAACCCACAAATTGGAGTGCCTTACCAGCGCCCTACTGAATACCCAATAACCACAATCCCTAAATTCATCCAAAAAGTTTCACACCATTTTCTTCATGGGTTTATTCAAAATCGAATTGGGAGAATACTGAAATGGAGGTTTAAAAATCGATAAAAATGTTTTCATGGAGGTTTAAAAGTTTTTAATAAGATAGATTAGGACGAAAACCATATAAAACTCATGATTTTTAAAGATGAAAAACTAGGGGTTTCATTCATTTTTTGAGAAAAAAAAGATAGAGGAGATGATGATGGTAGTGACAGTGAATTTGATATTGAATATCTGATTCAATTTCACCATATTATGCTTTAGAGATGAGAAATTTAATTTATTGTATTGGGTTTTGTTTTGTGGGTCTTATGATTTTTTGGAGAATGGATGAATATTCTAGGGCTGAAATTTGATTGGTGACCTAAGGTTTGTTATAATATAAATACTACATATACACATATACACACATACACACGCAGAGACATATGTAGTATATATTATTATAAATACATTTGAATTGCATAACTATTAATTTTATTATTATTTTAATTTGTTTTTTTGCCACATAATTAATAATTTTATTTCTTTATTTTTTGCGTTGCCTCGTAGGAAAATAATGATTTTTTTTCTAATGCCACATAGGAAAATATTTAATGTTTGTTAAAGGAATGGTGTAATTAATAAATTTTAAAAAGTACAGTGACCCAAATCTATTTTTTTAAAATTTAGTGACCAAATGTTCAAAACTGAATAATCCTAATGGGTAGGGGTGAGCATGGTGCGGTTTGGTGAGTTTGAAGCCCAAACCACACATGAAATCGCTTAGGTGCCGTTTGAAAAATTCAAAACCGCACATGAAACCGCTTGTGATTGCTGCGGTGTGGTTTTTGAACCGTGCGGTGCTGTTTTATTTGGTGCGGTTTCGGTTTCAAAATCAATTAAAATACTTAAATTTTATGCAATTTAAATTAACAATTTAGTATCACAGAATATTAAATACCACTTTGATAACACACACAACCTTACTGATAATATTTTGTCTAAACAAAAGCAAAATAGAAGTTACATGAGTGATAATTCTAAATTGATTAATTAAAAATTTCTACTTACATATGAAAATTCTAAACAAAAATAATTACATAAGGGATAATTCCAAATGGATTAATTGAATGGTGACTTCCATAATAATGCTTCTTGATATGGTCCATGATGAAAATGGTCAACAAAAAAAAATGGTGCGGTGCGATTTTTTCATGTGCGGTTATGCCCAAAAACCAAACTCGAACCGCAAATTCGATTTTTCAACCCACCTAAAATCACCACATACGCCAAAACCATTGGTGCGGTTTTTTGTGCGATTTTGAGGCCAAATCGATTTCTTACTCAACCCTACTAGTGGGGTAATCCTATGTTTTTTTCGTTTGGTTCATATGACATTTTAGTGTAAAATAATAAATTATGTGACATTTTATATGGTTCAATTTTCCTATTCACTAAAATTCATGAAATTTTGCCAATTACTCCCTTCATTTATAATATATTAGTTTTTTGTGTTTAAATATATTTGTTATTCTCTTTATCCACAATAAAAAGTTATTACATTTCTATAATATTTTTAATTTTTCTCCTTTTTTTAATGATATTTATTCTCATAAAGTACTACTATTATTCTCTTTTCTCATTTACTTAACATTTTTTAATAAAAATATAAAAGGATAAATTTAAAAATTAAGACATATATTATTTATAAAGTAATGATATTTTTTGTGACACCCCCAAATCTGGGTCCACACAGCCCAAACTTGAGTTGTCAAAATACATAACAACTATTACAATACAACGTACCACAATACAGTATTCGAATAATACACAACTAAGTTTTCATTATTATTGTCACACTATTTTACAACTTATGAAAACTAATATAGCTACAACTCGGACCTTCACTCCATCTCCCGACTAGACCTAGCTACTCTCTCGTCTCTTGTTGAAAAACAATGAAACAAAATGAAATGGTGAACTCAAATAGCACAGTAAATAATATCATGACTAAGATAATGACAAATAAATTATCGTTAGCCTTCAACAGTTGAGTTTTTGATAAAATAATTTAAACAACAAGTTTTAATTCAACATATACAGTTAAGTTTTTAAACAAAATTCAGATCAATAATTGCAGCAGATTAACAACCATTAGAAAAATTATATGGACCATAATGTTCACTCACTTCTCTTTTTAAGAAAAACATCATCAACTTTTATTATCTGAAACACCACTGGCCATGATAGTACAATTTCACAGTTCCTGGTCATAATCATGCAAGTCAACAGTTCATATTTACACTATGAGCCAAAGATATTCAATATAGCACCAACGGTCATGATTATACCAGTTTACAGTATTTGGTAATAATCATACCAAACAACAGTTTATCTTTGTCACAGGCCAAAGAGAACATTCACCACATGCCTTAAAAGACACGTCATCAATTATATCGCATTTAACCTATCAACACCTTTATCCAATCTATGCCCCAGGCTACAGATATCAACAACAATTTGTTTATTGATTATTAGAATAATAACAGAGATATTAATAATGAACAGAAGAAACAGGATAAATAATAAATATCGAAAGTTTATAATTTTTACTTTATGCATATTTAAATAATGTTCAAATTGTCAACATGATGTGGAGTGAAATTCAAAAATAATATTCAAGATCCATAGTTCAGAATAACGGTTACAGTTCAATAGAAAAGTTCACGTAAATAGAAAGGTGCAATTGAAATGATATTAAATGAAGCATAAACTGTTAAGAAAATTATAATCATTTCAGAAGTTTTACCGGACAATACTTACCATAGTAAGTTTAAGAGTATAAAAGAAATAATATCCCTTACCGTAGTAAGTTTGAATAATGAAAGATGAAAAAGATGTTATCCCTTACAAGTAAGAAAGAAAATAAAATCCATTTATGATGATGAAAAGAATAATAACCCTTACCTTATCACATGACTGAATATTGATAAAAATAAGGTTGATCAGCCTATATATTTATAATATAATTAGTAATTACCACGTATAAATTTTAAGGTGTATGATAACTCATATATTATGAACTATCAAAATTATTTATATAATATAATTTTTTGTAAAATAATAACTTCAAAAATAAATTTTGAAATAATATTTCAAAATAAGTATTCCAAATAAAGTTTTTTTAAATAAATATTATCAAAAAAGAGTCTTATAAATGAAGATTTGTGAATACCGTGTGAAATAGGTATTTGTGCAATTACTAATTTTTAATAAAATACTTACTTGAAAATTCCTGCATTCCTTTTGGTTTTCAAACACTCAAGATAACCTTAGTATTCTCAGAGAAAACTAACAAAATACTTGTAGAAATTTTTTATGTTTTAGGTGTGATTTTTTATTCAACTGAGCAAGCTATTTATAGGGAAAAAAAAGAAGGTACTATGTGCGGTGGGTGAGCTGACGTGCTACACGTCAGTGCTGAAAAATTTAGCAGGGCTGCAGCAGCCTCCATCAACCCTCCCAACAAAATCACAATTTTCATTCTTCATGTGGGCCCTACAGAGGGTCCACATACTATTAACATATAATAATATTTTTTTATTTTTTTGTGTTTATATATATTTTTTCTTTATGTGGGTCCTACATAATGCTACAACAATAATTCAACAATAATGTAAGAAACACGTTACAGATTATTATTAATTTAATAATATAAATTACAGTATATTTACTACTGTGACAATTATTAGGTTCAATAATTTTAAAATACAGTGCAATAACAATTATTGATTCAACAATATAAAATACAGTGTAATGACAATTATTGAATCAATAATGCAAAATATTGTGTAACAACAATTATTGATGAATACTGTGCAATGATCACGTTATCAGATCAATAATATGAGACATTGTGCAATATCGTGTGCTACTGTAGAATACTGTGTGCTACAGTAAAATACCATAAAATACCATATGCTACTATTCTTTTATCACCGATATTTTAACAGTTAAAAGTGATAACACCGTTGACTATTTTTATTTTAAAAGGTTACTTCTGTCATTTTTTATATCCGACAAATATTTCGTTGTGGGGTCCACCAATTATTAGTTATTTCAGCGCCGTCGTACGACCCAAATATTCCCCGACAAAACGAAAATTGTCCGACAAAATAAAATTTGCACATAATATCCTTAACTTTTAACTTTGTCAACTTAACCACTTACTGTTTTAAGAAAAAATATATATGAAGAAAAATTAAATTTTGTATTTCATAAAATTCGTGGTCTTTCATTTTTAATATGTGTATTTTATGTTATAACAACTAATAAATTGGAGTGAAGGAAGTATAACGTGATGGAGCAATCAATTTTTTACAAATGTAATTCCGCTACAATATTTTATTTTAATATAGAGAGAATGTAGTAATTGAAAAGTTATTTTAAGAAACTTGGTATTATTAGTTGCATTCTAACTTTAATTTCAAACAATTAAATAAGCTAAAATTAAAAATAATAATAATACAAATTTATAGATTTTGTTTCATATAGTTATTGAATTTATAAAGAAAAAAAATTAGGTGTTCCTTATCCTTGTATTATTTTTATTTTTTTGTGTTTATAACAAAAAGGTTACATAAAATATTAATGCTTATAAGAGATTTATTTATATTATTTAATTATTCATTTATTTTTTGGATGAAAAACTTTGACAACAAATGTGATCAAGTTTTATATCTTTTCTTTTCAAGTGAATATGAAATAATATGGATGAAATTGTCTAAAGTTCCAAATCAGATACTCCCTTCATTTTAAAATATAAGATCATTATTGACTTTTTGAAATTAACTTCAGACATTTTCATACTCAAAATTAACATAAATTTTTTAATTTTGATCAATATAATGATGAATATTATAAATTATTTATAGAATACTCCCTTCACTCTAATTTATAATATTACTATTGACTTTTAAAAAGTCAATTTAAAATATTTTTAAACTTAAAATTGACACAATTTATTTAAAATAATAAATTTTATAATTAGTAGTACTTTTTAGGTAATTAATAATATTTATAATTCTATTGACATAAAATAAATTGAATTCATGCTAATTTTGAGTTTGAAAATGTCTCATATTGATTTTTTAAAAGTCAATATTAATCTTATAATTTAAAACGGATAAAGTATTACTCGTTATAAGAATTATTATTTTATAATTTATAATAAATTGTATATCTTAATTTAAGTTTAAAATTGTTAAAAATCAATAATAATTTAAACAAAGGTAATATAATATAATTTTTAAGGAAAATTTGTTTTGCAATATACTAGCATAGAATTTATGAAGTACAACAAGCGCATTTAATGGGGACAAACAAATAGTGCAGATGAGAAGTTAGGATAATCTATTATATATATATACATTAAAACATAGTATATGGACACTAACAAACGCCACTTGTCAACCTTTCAATCACTTAACTTCCCTTATACATTAATTACAAAACACGTGTCAAACCACCATTCTTTACATTTGTACCATTGATTTATTACTCTATTTATATTTGTTGGATTTTTGAATTTGTTTGCAACCTTTAAAATATTCTCACACAGAAAAATAAAAATCTGATATTATCCAATAAAAATCTAAAATCTCATAAAATTCTAAAATTATCCACAAATATAAACTTTATTTAGTTTAAACTTTTATAAGTCATACTAAATTTAAAGTTTAATATGTTATCGTTTGATCTCAAAATTCAATTGTATTACTTACTTTAGAACGAAGGGAATATATTTTAAGAGTTATGAACGCTATAGTATATAACACAGACAATTGATAGATGTTGACTTATATTAGTGGTATTATATATGCACTTCACGATGATGTGTATTTCGTGTCTTTATTTTGAATTGCTTTGTTAAACAGTGTCAGAGTCATTTTTGATGGACTATGGTCATAGGTAGGACTCTTAGGGGAGATTCAGAGAGTTTACAGGTTTTTTGCTCGTACACAAAGCAATAACATACATGTTTGAAACTCAACTTGACCCAAAAGCTTAAGTCATTAGGTCTTGAGCTAATTCGTTTATATTAATCACACTATTTCAATATTTCAAGGGCTTTCCCTTCCAAATCGTTTAAAAAGTTCAAAAAATCAAAAGTAGATATACAAACGACCAAAAATATTAAAGTTCTTCACTTAGATTGATAAGTGAATACTTAAGCAGTAAATTTCAAGACTATCTCAGATAAAGTATTCTCTCACAATAGACATAGTGATGATCCATAATGAGTTTTACCGATCTTCTAGTATCATTATGGGGTTATGCCCTATAAACGGCTTCATATCTATACAATAAGGTACCATCAAAATCCGTCCTTAAACCCTATATAAGATATGGACAAACATAAAATCAAATCTTAAGAATGTTAAGGTTTGGGGTTGTTTGACTTATGTCAAAATATTTGAAATGATAAGTTTGTGACAATATCTAATAAGTATAAATTTGTAGGATATATCCTAAATAAAGTTTAGGATATTACTTCTATAATCCTACTGATTAAAATGTGTTTGTCGAAACACGTTACCTTCTTGAAAAATAAGAATTTATCCTTGAAGGGGTTAGTGGGAGTAAAATAAATATTGAAGAAGTTCAAAAATCATAAAACACTACAGATCAAAAGAAAGAATCTGTTCAAGTAGGTAAACCTATTGTACCAACATATTAGATGCTAACAATTTAATTGAACCGAATCGGTCGGCTTGGTTAAAGAAATTTGAGAATAATTATCAATGCTGAAAAGCTAGTATATGTCCTTAATTTGTCTGTCACTGTAAATGTTTTAGACAATGCCTGAGGAATAAATTGTTATTTATGAAGTGACAAGATGATATAATTGTGGCTCAATGCATCGTGAATATCGAGTTATAGCGTCGACACAAGAAAATGGATGCACCTATTATACTGCTACACTTTCATGAGTTGTATGGTGAGCAAAGTAGGTCAGTTATATATAAGATATCTAATGAGCACTTCCGGTCTATAAAAATCAATGACACTACAGTATAGACTCATGTCCTAAAGATAATCAATTAGGACAACTGATAATGGATGGAGAGTTGAGTCAAGATTTGATCTTACAGTTACTCATTAACTCATTTTCACGTTGTGAACTTCAACATTAATAAGATAGACGTCAGTTTACCTGATTTACTAAACATGTTGAAGATTGTCGAGAGTCACTTTCCTTCTGATAAAGACCAAGTCTTATTGGTAGATGAATCTTCTAGGAAGTTGAAGAGGGCCTAAAATGTTTATGAGGAGTCAAAAAAATGTAGAAGGCAAAAGAAATACACTAAACGAATGACGTAAATAAAAATGATCTTGAAGACAAATGAGTTTGCTTTCATTGTGTTAAGCTGGGACACTGGAAAAGGAACTATAAGGAATATCTTGTAGTAGTTAAGCAGAAGAATTTGATGAAGTTTTTACTACGGATATAAAATTGTTTGTAATGAAATAGAACTTTCGATAAGTCAATTTCTACTTGAGTATTAGATATTGGCTGGTGGTCTTACATATGCAAATTGTTACAAAGACTAAGCAAAAGTAGAAGGCTAAACAACAGATAAGTAATCCTATGTGTGAGAATGAAGCAAATGTTACTGTATTAGCCATAGAAACTTACAGTTTAACATTGCCTACATGCAAGTCTATTAAGTTAGTAAGTTGTTACTATGTTTCAGTTCTTATAAGAAACATTATGTCCATTCCATATATAAACAAGAAAGGTTATGACATTATAATAAAGAACAGTTGTTGTTCTATTTATAATGATAATGTTTTATTTATAACTGGTTGGTTGCTTGATGGACATTATATACTTGACTTATATGAAAAATGTTTTCAAATTAAAGAAAAAAGATAATATGAATCATACCTTCATATGACACTGTAGATTCGGTTATATTAATAAAACAAGATTAGACAAGTTGCATACATATGGGCTTTTATAACATTTTGATTATGAATTAAATTGCAACTTGTAAATCTGGTCTCAAGGGTAATTAGACTAAATCTCAATTTAATAGACATAGAGAGAGAGTTACAGAGTTGTTAAAGTTGGTACACATAATTATATGTGGGACCTTTGACAACATTTTCTCCATCGAGAGTCGACTTCTATCAATAATTAAATATCTTTTCTTCAATCACCACGGATCACCAATTTTCGAATAACCAATCTCAGAACCAATTATTTGATAAATGTCATTTTTTCTCCATCGAGAGTTCGAGAGTCAACTTTCATTAAGAATTGAAAATCTTATCTTCAATAACCAATATGGGAACCAATTATTGACTAAAACCATTGAGAATTCAACATCACCATCGTGAGAATCTTAAGGGAAGAAATATCAGCCCTTCATCGAGAATTTACTATCACCGCGTGTCTTTTGAAAAGGTTGCTCGAATTAATTTTCTAACCACCATTGCGTATCTTTTTGAAGAGGTTCACCAGCTTGAGATCTCAATCTTCCATAACTTTGATACCAGTTGTTGGGGGAGAACGGGGGAGCCTACAAGTCTCCTGCACGCACATAAAACGAGAACTTACATGTTTGGAACCCAAGTTGACCCAAAAGCTTAAGTCATTAGGTATTGAACTCATTCATGTATATTAATCTTTCACCATTTTATTATTTATCCGATGTGAGACTCAAACTCATTTGTGATATACTAATAAAGACGTGTTTGTTGACTGTAATTTATTTTTTTGGGTTGAAAGTGTTGGACTATTGCTAATGTTATGTTTAATTATTTATTGCATCCATTTTTAAATTATTGACGACATGTGTAAATTTTTCAACAATGATTAAATACCCATATTTGTTCATTTTTTGAGTTTCATGAATGTATCTAATTATAATCACCTCAAAGTAGGAAAAAAAATGACAATCAAAGAGAAATAAGTAATAAAAAATTATAATTTTTTAGATATTTGCGAAAATTCATGTAACTTAGAGACTCAAAATATGAGATCCAAATTTTATAAGAAAACCTACAAATTAACTAAACATTCTATATTTTCTTATTGAATTAAATAGTATTCGATTCAATATTTTATGTGAATTGAACTTAGGCTCAATTTTGAATAACTAAGAAAAATTGGCAATTACTATATTATATGTTTACGTATAAACTTTTGAGTTATTATAATTTTTGCCTTTTATTTAGAAAATATTATTGAATTATGCAAAATTTGAAAAAATTATGTTTACTTAATATATGATGATTGATAATTAAATTACACACACTCAAGTTATCCGGACTTAAATTTTGGATACGAATTCGAATATCAAATATCGAATATATTACGGTCAGATGTTAAATGAATACAAATACGCCTATATTCATATTCGTATCCGTTTATTTACGAATATATTTCAAATACAAATAATATCCAATTTCTATTTTCAAATTTGAATATGAACACATACGAAATTTTCAATTATTATTTACTACAAATAACTAAAATATGGAGCATTATATACTCGGTCATTAAAGATTTTTTTTTTATAAAATTTAAAATGAACGTGAATTTATTTAATTTTGATTAATTCAATAGTTAATATTGTATAATTAATTTTTAAAATATTTTTAAGTACAAAGTTGTTAGTTTAAAAATTGAAATAATTTCACATAAACATAAATTGTAAAAATTTACCAATTAATTATAACTAAAGTTAAATAAAGTTATTTTTATGGAACATAGTGAGTATATCCTTTTTTTTTTTTTTCTTTCTAAAACAGGGTGAGTACATATTTGATATTTCAGCAACTAGATCCTAAGATCCATATACTTAAAGAATATTAACAAAAAAAAAAAAATCATTCGTTCCTCCATTTATATTTTCCTTCTCTTCCCTCCCTTTCTTTTCCTTTCCTTTCTTTTGTTGTCACCGGTGCATCAGTTGATCTGCTGGGACTTGGGAGCAAGATTTGAGAAATCGCTTAGTCAGTCAATCAATCCAATTCCAGTTGAAAAATGGAGGGAAACCAATAAAATGACCTAAAAATGGAGGACCAAATGTGCTTTGAGTGTCTTCAACATCGAATTCTCACCGATTTCTCAGACAAACTCGTTTTCAGTTATGGAATCTCCAATTCTGCCCTCCCTTTTGGCACCACTGCCGTCGTTCAGGTTTCTTCCTTAGATCTCCGTTCTATATCTATATGTATGTATATAATATATAAGTTATTGTATATTTTCCTTCAATTTAATTAATGTCCTTATGATTTTGATGCAGATGGAAAATTCTAGTGGGGATGCTTCAGCTCAGTTTATGTTAGTGTACATGCCAATAAGTGAAAACAATTGCTTTGCCAAATATATGTATGAAAATCTCTAACCTTTTATATTTTTTACTTTTAAACTAGTCTGTTGAAGAAATTGATGTTTCCAGGAGTTATGTCATCTAACTTCTGCTTAATTATGCTGTTTTTAGTTTTTCTGCTCATGTTTTTGTTTATTTTCTTGGCAGTAACTGGTACTAGCTTTATTGGGACATTTGAACGAGTTATGATACTAAATCTAATTTCTGAGAAACATGGCTAGTTTGGCCATCTAAGAGAACCTAAGATAGAGTAATAAGCAACTAATTTTGTTAAGTGAAATTCTGATGCCATGTAACGAGATTCACATTTTCTTTTCAGTGACGAGTATATTCAAGAAGATCTTGACGGTGACCACAAATATTGGAAAAATTCCACAAGTTTATCAGTAATAAATCAAGACCAAGCAGAGTTTAGTATTGAAAATACTTCATTTCAAACTAAATCAAGTGAACCTCGGTGTTTCTCAAATGGTGGCAGAGGAACATCCATAGTTGGGTTAGGGTTTAGCACTTCAAACTGTAACTTTTCAGGTAGGTTTTCTTGTTCAAGGACAATCACTGCCTTGGCTCCAGTTTCTCAGATTGGCATTTCTTCTTATTCTACATTTGAAGAGCTTGCTTCAAACTTCTTATCTGGGTTGGTTGAAGATCACATTTTGTGCTCCCTTAATGTCCTAATAGAAGGAAAAGCATCCGGGCGAGAGAGCACTAACTTTCTTAATTTACTTGGGATACCATCATTTGATGAGAATAGCTTTCCTGGCTGCGTGAGGCATCCAAACATAGTTCCCATTCTGGCAATGCTAAAATCAGCTAGACATGTTAATTTAGTGCTTCCAAAAGCACCATATACTTTGGAAAATATCCTCCACTTCAGTCCCAGTGCCTTAAAGTCTGACTGGCATATTAGATTTTTACTCTACCAGCTTCTCTCTGCCTTAACTCACGTACATGGTTTAGGGATCGCACATGGTAGTGTGTGCCCATCCAATGTTTTGTTAACTGATTTCTTCTGGTGTTGGTTGCATGTTGGTTATAATTCGCAATTATGCTCTAACATAAATTCAAGAATTATAGAATTTCCTACTGCTCCTTCTTCAGACATAGGTTGCTGCACTGAGGGCTGTCATTCACAGGGACTTTATGCTGATCTGAAGCTATCACAATCTATAGATTGGCATTTTGGTTTCAGTTGTTGGTGGAAAGGAGAGTTGAGTAATTTTGAGTATCTACTCATCTTAAACAGATTGGCTGGGAGAAGGTGGGGCGATCACACATTTCACACTGTTATGCCATGGGTTATAGATTTTAGTGTGAAGCCTGATGAGAATTGTGACGCAGGTTGGCGAGATTTGAGGAAAAGCAAGTGGCGCTTGGCAAAAGGCGATGAACAGTTGGACTTTACGTACTCAACGTCAGAAATTCCTCATCATGTATCAGATGAATGCCTCTCTGAACTGGCTGTCTGCAGCTACAAAGCAAGGAGGTTACCTTTGAGTGTTTTGCGCATGGCTGTTCGTTCAGTCTATGAACCAAATGAATATCCTTCTACGATGCAAAGACTTTTCCAGTGGACTCCTGACGAGTGCATCCCGGAATTTTATTGCGATCCCCTGATATTTAAGTCTCTACATTCTGGTATGTCTGATTTGGCAGTACCTTCATGGTCGGGTACTGCTGAGGAGTTCATTAAATTGCATAGAGATGCTTTAGAAAGCGATAGGGTTTCTAGCGAAATTCATCATTGGATTGACATCACCTTTGGCTACAAAATGTCAGGCAACTCAGCCATTGCTGCTAAAAATGTCATGCTGCCTGCATCAACACCCACAATCCCAAGGTCGGTGGGACGCCGACAGCTCTTTACTCAGCCACACCCCGCTCGTCGATGTGGTGCCAGAACATCACATAAAAGTACCACTAAAACAGTTATCCAACATTGCCAAGTGAATGAAGTTGAGGTTGAGAAACCTCTTCTTGAAACTTCTCGATTACAAGAGTTGGAGGAAACAGCTGCATTTTGTGAACATGCTTTGCACTTGAGTCCTATCTATAGTTTCCATCTGAAGCATTATGTGAAGGATGACTCTTCAGTAGAAAAATTCCCAACAGAGAGTTCAGATAAGAAAACATCTGGGGTATCTTTTTATGGAAACGACTATGGCGCACCAACAATTGTTGATTTGGATTATCTTCTTGAGAGTGTTGAAGTGGATGATGACAGTTGTGTGGGATATCAAGAGCTATTGCTGTGGAGGCAGAAATCATCTTGTTCAAATATCTGTTCTGAAGATGTTGCAAAGGATATATTTTCAGTTGGATGCATTTTAGCAGAACTTCATTTGGGGAAGCCACTTTTTGATCCAACATCATTAAGAGTCTACTTGGAGAGTGGTATCTTCCCTAGATTGATGAAGGAGCTTCCCCCTTATGCTGAATTGGTTGTTGAAGCATGCATTCAGAAGGAATGGAGGAGGTATTATTTTTTGTTTTCCTTTCCCTATTAATATGGTCGAAGATGGGACTTAAAGCTTTCAAACTTCTGTTGTCCTATTTATCATTCCCAAATACATTAAGGGCTTTTTGTTTTTCTGTTTATCACGACTAAAGTGTTCCTTCTTATTTTCAAAATAATTAGGAGGCCTTCTGCCAAGTCTCTTTTGGAATCTCCATACTTCCCAACAACAGTTAGGTCATCCTATTTATTTCTAGCCCCACTTCAACTTTTATCAAAAGACGGATCACGTATTCGATATGCTTCAAGTTTTGCAAAACGAGGAGCCTTGAAAGCAATGGGAGCATTTGCAGCTGAAATGTGTGCACCTTATTGCCTAGCACTGTTAGTTACTCCTTTATCAGATGCTGAAGCAGAGTCGGCTTATATACTTCTGAAAGAATTCTTGAGGTGCCTGAATCCAGAAGCAGTTAAGACACTCGTCTTGCCTGCCATCCAGAAGATTCTACAGGCTAGTTGTAAACTTTGTTGTTTAATGTGTGGCTTGGGTACATAACTTTCCACTTGACTTCTAACGTCATATGGCAATTGTTTCAGGGTACAAGTTATTCACATTTGAAGGTTTCTCTTCTGCAAGACTCATTTGTGCAGGAGTTATGGAAAAGGATCGGTAAACAAGAGTATCTGGAAAAAATACACTCTATGGTTCTATTGAACTTGTATGTTGTTCCTCATAAGAGTACAGCTGCCGCTGCCTCTGTGCTACTGATTTGCTCTAGTGAAGAGCTTGGTCTACCAATTACAGTTCACCAGGTTAAACCAATTCTAATGTTCTGATTTTTGTGATTTGATAGAGTAAGCCATTCCTTTAAAAGTTAATTATCACATTTCATTAACCTCTCTGTTGTTACACAGACAATATTACCTTTGATTCACTGTTACGGTAAAGGGCTTTGCACTGATGGAATTGATGTCGTCATTAGAATTGGTATCCTCAAGTCTTTAGTTGGGAGATTGATATTGTTTCTGGAAATGCATCTCTTCGGATTGTAAGTTTTCCCCCCTTTTTCTATCAGGTGGTCTTTTTGGGGAGAATTTTGTTGTCAAACAATTGTTACCACTACTCAGAAACGTTGTTAGCTCTTGCATTGATGTTTCACATGTGAACAAGTCTGAACCAGTGCAGAGTTGGGGTGCTTTAGCCCTTGTGGACTGTTTAAGGACATTAGATGGCCTTGTCGCAGTCTTGCGGAAGGAGGTGATTGTGAAAGAGCTGGTTGAAGTATGAGACTAACACACACCTTTATTAGCATTGGCTTCTTTCCCTAAATAAAAACCTGAATTACTGTAAGCCAATTGCTTGTTTGTGATACTTTGCAGGAGGGAAGTTGTCTATATGTACAGGTGCTCATGCAGACCAATTTGGGAGTTCCAGTGCTTCAGGTGTTTTATATTTTCATTTTTGTTCCCTCAGAATATAGTTATGCATGTTTTAATTTTATGTAGATGTGGATATTTTAAACATTGCTGATCTGAGGCTCAAAGGGCAGACTCCCAACACCTTTAAAGACACTGACTAGTCTTTTTTACTTATGAATTTATTATATAAAGAAAAAGACAAAACAGATTTTGCCCCTTTTACCATTTTAATTGCAATCTTGGTTTCTTTGGCCATTGTGTACCATTTCTTGCTTTTGTACCATAATTCAATACCCTAATTCTTCTTGAATCTTTTATGGTGGCTGATTATCTTCACAATTCATTAGACTTGTATCCCTTCCTTTTGCCAGGTTGCTGCGACAAGTCTCATTGCAGTTTGTCAGCAAATCGGGCCAGATTTAACGGCATTGCATGTCCTGCCGAAACTCAAAGAATTGTTCAATGAACTTGCTTTTTCTCAGGAAACTCCTAGTTCTGGCTCTTTTGGTGGAAGCCTGAAGGTTGGCAAGACCAAAATGGATGAGGTTCAGATCGAAAGCCGTATGGACCTTGTGTAGGTTCAAGTTCTGTTTCATATTATTTGCTCCAAAAATGGTGCAGGATGTGGTGCACTTCAGCATTACATTTTTCATCTTCTTCACCATGTGAATAGGATTTGGAAATTTGCAGGTTGCTTTTGTATCCTCCTTTTGCATCTCTTCTTGGTATAGAGAAACTTCGTCAGTGTTGTGCCACATGGTTGCTTCTTGAGCAGTTTCTTCTACGGTATCATAATTGGAAGGTATCCCTTATTTCTTTCATCCAAACGTAGCATGCTTTGTGTTTGATACAAATAAATGCTAGTTCCTTACACCATTGTTACTAGTTACATCTTTTTGCTTTTCTGAACCTGTTATGATTCAGTGGGAATATACAGGGGAATCATCTCGTACTGGTTCAGAAAACATAAATGCTAGAAGGTCTGGTTTCAGGAAGAGCTCAGCATCTGAGTACAGTCCTGCTAGACAGTTGCTCAATGGGTCTGGGTGGTCGATACCACAAGCACAAGGAAATAGAGGTGCCAAAACCTTGCTGCCTCATACAAGACCACAAGACGATCATCATAACCCACTTGAGAGGCATGTTATATCCTCAAATGTTGAAAAGCATGAACCCTGGTATTGGTTCCCTAGTCCAGCGTCTAGCTGGGATGGACCTAATTTTCTTGGTCGTGTTGGGGTTTCAAAGGATGATCTTCCATGGAAGATCAGAGCATCTGTGGTACACTCTGTCCGTGCTCATCATGGAGCACTAAGGTGTTTTGCTGTTCAGCAAGATGAGTGTAAAGTTTTCACTGCAGGAGTTGGTCAAGGATACAAGGGAACCGTTCAGAAGTGGGACTTGTCAAGAATCAATTGTTTATCTGGCTATCATGGCCATGAGGAGGTATGTGTGGTTTATACATCCATCTTTTTATAACCATAGCAAGCAAAATCTTCTTTGAGTTAGGGAGCTTGACTTCCTATTTTTGTGATTTTTAATATCCTGGATAAAATACAATTTTGAGAATGGGATTATCAATGTACCAGTTGCTATTTGAGATGTGATCTGGTCATCTGTAAAATAGGGAGGGTAGGGATCAATATAGACTAGATCATTGAATTGAAGAATGATATAACGTCAGTATACTTGTTTGCTATTGAAGTGTTAGCATATTTATGTTGATGGGGGCAGCAAATTAAATATAGACACAACTCATCAGTGTTTCTAATCAGTGATATTTCTAAAGAAATGAAAATCCCAAGATATAATAAAATTAGAAATGAGATTATGTAAAGTGAATATGTGAAAAAGACGATTAGAAGAATTGAAAAGTGAACCTAACCCAGTCAAATATCTTCCCACAAACCCCAACCTTATACCTCAAATGAGGTCCAAAATAGATAATTGCTTGGAAATAAATTTCCTATGATGCTTAACAGCCTTAACCTATTTATTTGTATATTGAACTTGCTCATGGTGACCCCAAGCTAAAGGGAATTAGGTAAAGGAATCTCCACAACGGCACAACCACTTATCCACGAAGACGACATTATTAAGGACCAAATTACCTAGCCCTAACTTCCCTCTTCTCTCTAACAAAATCCCTCATTAACTTCTGTAGTGAATCAACAATAACGAAATCCTAAACAAAGACATATAGTAAACATAAATACTAGCTGTACAAGCTTGAATCAAAATAATCCTCCCAGAGAAAAATATGTTCCTTTTCAATGTAGCAAGACACTGAGCAACTCTCTCAACAGTTGTATCGAAGATGTAATGGACCTAGTATTACGTTTAGGGCACACCAATATAAAGAAGTGGATAGTCCTTAATTACACAACCAACCAAGAAAGAATATACCATAATGTTCCCGCTACCCATGTTGACCCTACAAGATGGAACTGGGACAAATAAACTATCATCCCAGAGATTGCCTCAAACGCTTGAAAGATTGGTAACATGTTCTTAAAACCTTGAAGCCCCTCTAAAAGAAAATGGGCAGTATTATTAGCAAATTGAAGATGCGACGCCCTCACCCGCTTGTAGCCCACCAGACACCTCTCCACTAAACCACTCCTCACCTCTTGAAAACATTCTACTCAAGACACTACTACTAAATTAAGCAAAAGAGGCGACAGATTATACTCTGCCTATGACCGAAGCTCTAAACCAAGATTCTGGCTCCAGTTCACAAGCACGTAATTGTCCTTTGAAGTTACATACCTACTATCAAATATTTTGTCATAAACCTCTTGTGAATTTTCTTGTACTCTTGTAATTAAGTGGTTTGCTAATTCGGAAGGAACTTTCTATTATCTTGTACTCTTTTAATTAGGTGGTTTGCTAATTCGGAAGGAACTTTCTATTTGCATATACAGATTTTATCTCTTTATTTTGCTTGCTTTGGCTATTGATATATCTAATTACTTGTCCACTTGTCAGGTTGTGAATGAGATATGTGTCCTGGCTTCTTCTGAGAGGGTAGCCTCTTGTGATGGAACAGTGCATGTTTGGAATAGCCAAACAGGGAAACTAATATCTGTTTTCGCTGAATTCTCAGCAAATTCTGTGCATCATGCAAGTCCCTTAACTTCTGCATCAAGGGTAAATTCTGACCAAGCCAATATGCTCAATTTCAATCCCCTTTCAAGTGGAATAATGACTGCTGCATTTGATGGGAGTTTGTATACTAGTATGCATCACCTGGAAAACATTAACAAGCTTGTCATGGGTACTGGAAATGGCTCTGTTAGGTAAATACCTCTTTCCAAAGTAAGATTCATAGTCGCAGATTATGTAAATTAAAAAAGATAAAAAGAAGTGATTCCATTTTCCAGCTCAGTTTTCTTAATGCCTCCATTGTGTATACAGATTTATTGATTTTGTCCAAGGTCAAAAACTTCATCTGTGGAGGACCGAATCTACTGAATCTAGTTTCCCTTCTCTGATCTCTTCTATTTGCTCATGTGGTTCTGACAAAACGCAAGCTGGTGGAATTGCAGCTTCGCCATCTTGGGTTGCCGCTGGACTAAGTTCTGGTAATTGCAGGTTGCTTGATGTGAGGAGTGGAAATATTATTGCCTCATGGCAGGCTCATGATGGATATATCACTAAGGTATGTTCATTCTCAAGAAGTCAAGAACAGATAACACTTGTGTAAAGTACAATTCATTTATCCTTTATGCCTGCAGTTAGCTGCACCAGAAGACCATTTGCTTGTTTCCAGCTCTCTTGATAGAACTCTGCGAATTTGGGACTTAAGAAGGTAACATGTAAACTAGTTATTATCTATTCAATACGTCTACTAGGTTTCTCAAGTAAGAACTTCAAAAGCACACAAATTGTATATGATCCCTTCATGGCATTAACGATTTTTAGTTTCTTAGTTTAGTCAAACTTGATTTAGTACTTTAAATGATGAAATATTAATCATATCATTATATGTTAAGGTTGGCATTCACCAAGTCTGCTATTATTTTATTTTTTTGAACGACATGATCTCCCCTAGAGGACCACTAAATCTGTGATTTTACAATCTTATATAAGATTACTAAAAGAGTAGTATTACTCGTTGACAACTGTAGAAGATACCTAATGGTTGGTCTGCTTCTGTTCAATGTTCATTAAAAGTCAGCAATCTATCTCTTGACACCCCCATCTCCCAAGACAGCAAGTCGCGCGTGTGGGGTATTATCTCTAGTTCTCCTCCTTGTTTTACCTTCAGAAAAAGTTGCTTTTGTCCTCCCTTCCATAATGGTTAACATCTGTGGTTGATACCTCAAGGCTGCCTAAAATTGTTCAGAGGCAAAGAAGGAAGAGAAGACAAGTCTTTTGCTCATAGACATATGATGTAAAATCTTTAAGGGTGTCAATCTTGGCACTGCCTCGTCTTTTAGAGGCATTCCTTCCCTTCCTTTACATGTCAAATAGAATAAAAACATCATGTTCCTTCAGGGACTTGTGATAATAATTGGAGTAATACATGCAAGATTAGTATGGCCCCTGCACAAGGATGACAGACACAAATATAGAAATGTTCCAATTTTTTACTTAACGAACAAACCAAAGAAAACTTGTGTTTGTAATTAAAATCTCATTATGATGAACAGAGAAATATATTAATTATATGTTGTAATTAAAATGCTGTTACTGAAATCACCAAATGGAAATTTTGGGGGAGTTATGTTCAATGACACAGAAAGAAAAGGGGGGAAATATAGAGAAAGAACGGACTACGTAAATGTATTATGTTGGTATAAAACACTAAATAGTTCATAACACAAAGTTAATTATTACTATTGCTTTTATTGGGAAATTCGTTCTCAATATACTCATTTGCATTGTTTTGCAGGAATTGGAGAGACCCCATTGTTTTTAGAGGTCACAATGATGGTGTATCAGGTTTCTGTGTGTGGGGACAAGATGTAATATCAATATCCAGAAATAAGATTGGGCTTTCTTCTTTATCTAGACCTGCTTATGAAGTAAGTATACAAGAATGTATTTTGTCCATTTTACTTGATTCGGTATCCTTGCATTATGGAGTACACAAAATTGTTACTATTTTCTGTACACCAGGCTCTCTGATAGGGAAGGAAATTTAGCATAATGAAATACCAGGATAAGTTTCATCTTACCCATTTCATCTCCAAATAAAAGTGCTTCCACAACTATTATATGTCCCACTAAACAATGAAGGGAGCCATTTTGGATGCTCAGTGTGTAAGGTTAGCAGCAGATTGCACCAAAAAAAAAGAAGAAGGAAAACAAAGCAGTCCCAAAATCAATCAATACTGCTCCAAAGTAATAGGTGACCACCTTAAGACTTCAATGGTAGGTAACAATACCCCCTTCTAAGCGTCCCTGATTTTCTCGTCAATGCCCACAGAGTTTTAGAACCCTTCCCACTACTCCCACCCACATGGATGCCACCATCTCAATGTCGTGCACTCCCTGTATAGTTTGTCCTGGTGGGGCACACACATTACGGGAAGTAGGTAGTTGTCTTGATGCCATTGTAGCCGACCAAGAATCAACAGGGAATCATTTTACTCAAAACAATGAGCCAAGTAGGTGCTCTTAATAGCCTAGACAAGCACCTAGTGAAGATCAATCGCATATTCCAGCAAAGTGGGATGGGATCATCAGAGCTTGTAGGCCTTGTGGGTGTTTCTCTGAATAGCTGTAAAGTAGTTCATGTTGAAGAGGTACTTTGAAAGGGCATTTAGTTGTAATGGGTTGTGGGTTGTTTAAATTGTTTAATGAAGTCCTGTTTAACGGCATTCGTGGTAAAAACCACTCGTCAGTTTTCACTTTCCGGAAGAAGAATTAGTAAGATGATTCAAGCTATCTAAACTGCAGACTGCCTTCTGTATTCTGTCCATCAATTTACAGATGTCCGTCTGTCTGCATCAGAGAGAGAGAGAGAGAAATAATATAGTTATGTGTGGGATTCATATGCCTGGTGTGCCATCCCTCTGTTGTTGAACAAAATGAAGATGATTGCTAAATAGTCTCAGTGTTGTACTTGCACTCATGGGGTCTTACTTATGACTGAGATGGTAGTTTTAAAGCCGCAGCCATTGAGTGATGAATCACAGAATAATATGTTGAGAGCAATATGATTTGATGAACTTTTGAGGTGTACTTTTGGCAAAAATACTTCCTTGCCGATAGTAACTATAAACAATTAATTGATTTAATTTCCTCAATAAATGGCATATGTATGCATGAATAACTTGAAATGTTCACTATGGATATTTTTTATTTATTTTTCCTTTGTGTTTTTTCTTTTATGTTCATTTACCGTCTTTTGCGTATCTTTCATTTGCTAGTGTTCTTTTATATTAACTGTTCTGATGGCATGTGGCAGGACGGGCAACATCGCGTCACACCTCAGTATCTTTATATGGCAGATCGCGAATTAAGGAACATATCTGTTTTCTCGAGCATAACTATACTTCCATTTTCACGGCTGTTTCTTGTTGGAACAGAAGATGGTCAATTGAAAATTTGTTGCTAGAATTTCTCTGATGTTTACATGTATGATTCATGCTCTAAAAGCGGCTTTGCCCCAATTCAGAGTGACTGTTTGGCTTCTCTTTGTTTCATTGTATATTTTATTTATTTATTTATAATTTATATATTCTTCAATTATTATTTGCTGAGTTGTTCTACTCCTTTTAGGAAACTTTCAAATCAATATTAGCAAGATATGATGTTATTTGTGAATCACCTGGGAAATTGGCAGAAATGATCAAATGGGTTTATGCCCTTTAAAGCCTGTGGATTTGGAGGCTGGTGTATTAAAAGAGAGGATATGCATAATGGAGACATTGGAGGAAAGTCTGCTTGGTAATGTCTGCACTGGCTGTTCTTAACTAGAATACTAGCATAAAAGGTTTCTTAACCTATGAAACTGTACTATCGAAACAAGATTTATTTGTTTTAGTTGTTAACAACGTATATTCTTAGTTTGCTGATCCAACAAGCAGAGAATGAATGCTTGTTCCTTAGACAAACAAGAAGTCTGTCCAAGTGAATGATGATTCTTATCATTGTAACACCATAAAGTAGAAAATTACCTCTAATTCCTTAAATGTATTGAAGGCTAATTCCGATAGTAATTGCTGCATTCTTTAACTTCGAGAACAACAAACAAGCTATGGCAATTGTTGCCCCCAGTGACAAGGATGGTATGATCTCTCTCTCTCTCTCTCCCCCTGCGCGTGCGTATATACATCTATTTACACACACACAGATATATATATATATATATATATATATATATATATATATATATATATATATATATATATATATATATATATATATATATATCTGTGTATGTATGTATAAGCAATTTATGTCTTGGTTTTTAATTTCCAGGGGAGTTTGAACGAGTACATGTTCCCATATCAATGCTCATCTTAGTTTTCAATTTAGAGTGAACCTTGAATGAACTTGAGAATTTTCAGGATTTGAATAAATTTACATTCTGGGTATTCTTGTTATATCTGGATTTAAGGTGCATGATTTATCCCATCTTTTCCGGGCGTCAAATAATTTGTCCATTTTTAATTATATTTTCCCTATTGGAGGGGTTTTGAGATCAATCTCCGATTTACCACTAGTGAAATTCAGAAATTCAATTATATTTTCCCTATTGGATGGTATATATCTCTAATTATATGACTTTGGTAATTAATTTGTTCTTGCAAGACCTTTTTTCATTTGTTCATGCCCGTGTGATCGTCTTTGTGCTTGCAGGAAATTAGTAATCTGCCTCAATGGCAACAATAACAAGAATGCCGAAGAACATTTATCTGTGCACCTGGGCATGGCGGAAGTAAGTTCATTCGATCCTGGTTGGGAGGTCTATGCCATTTTCGGGTTGTGTTTGCTTGATCATAACAGAGACAATTATTTGACACTAGAAGGTATTTATTTATCATTCTCAAAATAATATAAAGCTTCTGCCACAAAATTTAAGATCAATTTTAATTTTTTAAATTCAATTTGAGATATTTTTAAATTTAGTATTGATATGATTCATCTCGACCAGATTCTGCAGGAAATGGAAGATGCTTTAACAGAACAAAACTAGAATGGGGATTTGATCAATTCATACATATTAATATACATTCAACGATGCCTCTAACGGGTATCTAGTAGACGACTCTCGTGTCTTTCATCTGTAAAGAAAGTATGAAAGGGAAAGCAGAGTGTTTAAACATGATAAAGGAAGCCATTACTTACAAGCACACTCGGAAAATTGAGAACTTTTGGAAATTAGATCAAGTTTGTCATGAGTCCAAGACTTTCAATGGTGGAGGTTACAAATGGTAGTCAATCATATGCTTTGAATCTTTTATAATATTTTGATGTCTAGATGAATATATATTCCCTCTAATACTTTTTAATCTATCTATTAGGAGAAAACACAAAGATTAAAAAATATAATTATAGTTTTGTTTGATTGATCAAAATGAGTATAAAATATTAAAATCTCAATATATCCTTTTACAATTCATTGAAAAAGATTCAAATTAATATTTAACGTAAAGATAATATAAGAAATCAAGCCATTAACGCTTTTTCAGAGGCATAAAGAGGAACAAATTTCACTCCCTAGAAGACAGAAAAAGAAACGGAAGTAGTACTGTTTTGTTGGTCTCGTTTGAATCTGTATAATATCTAAACAAAAGAATGACTTGTTTTGGGACTGATAATTTTACAGGAACATGCAGCCATATCCTAATGGAAAAAGGCAATGGTATGGGCAGCCATTTATCTTTGTACTTGGCTTTGGCTGAGCCTGCATCAATTTCCCCCCGGTTCTAAAGTGTTGGTAGCCAGACACTTTGTACTTGTATTACCACACTCAAATACAATCTCTCTTTTTTGAGTCCTACACTTGGGTTTTAACTTTTCATTACATAAAATAAGAAAATAAGATTTTTGTAAATTTTCCGATGATTTATTTATTTATTCGTTATTGGAGAAAAATTGAGGTAAGAATTTAAGCTAAAGTTTTGACCATTGTAGCAGCCAAAAACTGGTTCAGTAGCTCAAGTCAGGAATCCGGATGGTTTCTAACTAAGGACACTTGCTGGGTGCAGGCGTAGATTACCATCCTCGGAGTTGCTGATGTTCTATGAATGAGAGTCTTATTATATAGAATCTGGGGAGAAAAATGTGTCTGTAAAAAAGCAAGTAAATAAAATTATAACAAGTTCATATGTGCAATAACCCACTGTATTTTCAACCTTACTCCCTTTATTTTGACATTAGAATACAAATATAAATCTCTATACTATACAGGGAGAGTTACCAACATAATAGTTGTTAAACCTTTGAAATGTAACGTACTTTAGCGGTGAAAAGTACAGACTCCATTAAAATGTAGTAATCTATGGCAAGTTCTACAGATTACTCAGTTTTATCAACATATTTCAACCCCCGTGAGGTCCATCACAAGGTGAAAACACATGTAATAACATTTACGTACATATTCAAGCCTTTTTCTAACAAGAATGATGGCATACCTTAAATAAAGAAAAATTAGTTGTCATAGTCTTATCAATTTCAACTATATGTGAAATATAGTTTATGATCAAGATATCAAAATAAGCTAGATCGGCTTGAGTGATTTATGGTGTTCTATTTTACAAGTTCTTCATCAAGAACCACTTTATAGAATCTCTCTGTTTAGGGGGAAGAATTCATCTGACAATCACAAGGATTACACTTCTTAAAACAATTTCAATAATATTTAATTTCAAATTTTTAACACCATTATGGACACCATCTTTCCGTACATGTTGACGGATAATTGGAGAAGATTTTGATCTTCAATTAGGAAAATGCTATGAACTACTGAATTACAATAAAGGATTAGGACTCTAATGCTATATATGATAAGAGTCTCCTCATATAGAATATGGGGGTAATAACAAAAATGTAACAGCGAATTTTTTTATCAAAAAAAAGAGAAATATAGAAGTTCCAATAGGCAATAACAGAGTATTTTCCACAAAATCCATTCCAGACTCCTGCATACATTTTTAATCACATGATGATGACTCAACTATCTGATTGTTCAGCAATACAAGTCCCATTTATTTAATGAACATGAATAACTGACGCAACCATTTCAAATGGCCACCAAACAATGTGGATTTCACCATACAGTACAAGAAGATCTAGAACGGTAACTGGTTAAATAAGCAGTAGATTAGCCCGGGAAAAAAAAGAGCAGTCGACACTTTAACAATGTATAACGATGGCCACTGAGTAAGACCCTTGTTTGTAGAATCAAGCAATGATCGACAGTTCAACCTTCTACCACAAATTTCAAGTATAAGATCATTAAAGTAGGGTGAAACAACAGAAAAGAACTTCGCACTGAATCTATCAACAATCTGCTCCAGGATACCCGGTTTCTGCTGTTTTCTAGTGGTAATTATATAGTGCCAACAAAAGTACCATATGCAGTTAAATGCATCTTACATGAATTAGCCGGCCAGCTTTACACTTTGCTTTGAAGACTATCACTTAGATTTTGGCCTTGTGTACCCAAGATCAAATAACTTTTGCACCAGCTTCTTCTCAGCATTTACCTAAAAATCACATAAATACCATCCGTAAATCACATCACCTTTCTAATTTACCCTCAATGGTGGGCATCCACTAAATCAAATCACATTTATAATTATAAGGTACGGGTAGAAATGTGTGTTACTAGATATAGTCATTTAAAATTGACATGTGTTGGAACACCCGAAAACGGAGAACATTTAAAATGGGATGAAGAGAGTAACGGTTTAAAGAAAATCTAATATGAAGCTATTGTAAAGATACATGGTGTACGAGAGACAAAGACAAAATGGACCAAACCTCAAGCATTGGGCTATCCTTTGGAATGTTACAAGCCAATATAACATTAAGACCGGTCTTTAAGACTGTAAGAAAGGTTCCAAATCAGCAATGGACCTGAATAAAATATACTGAAAATGATTCCAATTGAATGACCATATACCTATTCGACGAGCAATACCAGATCCAGTATTATCAGAAGCACCAGCAAGTAGTGAAGCAACACCGACTGTGTTGTTCTGTGCAAAACCATCAAACAGTGGATGCTACTAATGGTTAGTATATTGTATGTGTATATATCATATATGTATGATTAGACATGCATATGTATACATATATTGATATGTATGTAAGCATACATAAGGATATTTATAATTCTCTACAATGCAAGTATGATGATCTCGCATATGTAGGGCTTCTATGCTTCATAATTCTTCTTCGCAAATACTATTTCCATTTCTTCTTAATTGAGAGTGTGGTATCCAATACAAAAATCATATATGAAGAAAGCAAAAAAAATAAAAAACAAATAAAGTTGTAAACTTACAGGTCGCGTAGGTGCAGCTGCATACAAATGCCCAAATTTGGCGGAATTGCAACCAATCCATGCATATATCTGTCAGAAGTGAAAGACAAGAAATAGTTGATTTGGAAGGAGCAATCACATACCAAATTATCAATTAAAACATAACTCAAGCAAAGAGAAGTGGAAATGAAGAACAATAGTTAATAAAAAGATGGCAACTATAAGGGTCCAAGGCCGTAGAACCAGCATTAAACTTGTAGCTACTAATAAATGGTCCATTCCCTTCTACAGTTAAAAGCTTTTTGTTAAAAATTACAATATAAGTAAGTAATCTACCATTTGCACTTCCTTTGGAACTCAAAAAAAGGTGAGTGAAAGGAAAAGGAAATAAACTAAGGGTGAAATAAAAGAACTCAGAATACTTCGAAAAAATATAATATCAGGTATAGCTCTAAAAAATGAAGTGTCATTGAACCTTATAAGGTCCAACTCTTTAGTGATGAATGAATTGTGGATTTTCATGCTTACTAATCATCTTCACTGTCAAATTATGTGTACCCTCCTTAACAAGAGTTCAAACTAATCTGAATGCTTCGAAACTTCGGTAAGACATGTCCCCAATTTGGTGCCAAACCATAAAAAATGAAAGAAAACGATATCTACGAACCAACATTCAAATTGGCGACAAAGTGATAAATCTATAAAACAAAAGCAGAGCTAATTAAACAGAAAAACTCGCATAAAAACACCCACATAATCAAACATCGAAATTTGAAATACATCTAAAACTTTCCATGCTAAGAAACAATTTTAGAACATATACTGGAAATAAACCTGATTGGGAAGACGAATGATCTGAAAGTGGAGGGACAGATCGTCCGAGACATCAGAGAAGCACGTGATTTGCACACCACCACCATCTCCATCTCTAATTTGTAAGCAGCTGCTGCTGTTGTTAATTAGGGAGAATCCATTGGAAGAGTTTTGAGCTCCGATTTTCAAGCGATCCATTCCACTGGCCAAAGTATCACCAGCTGATCCTTCTTCTGCTGACATTCGTAATTTCAAGGGGACTCAATTCGAGCTAGTGTTTGAATTTTGGAGCTTAGCTACTTTCTTGTGGCTAGTCAAAATTTCTCCAGGGTTTTAGGAATTGAGGTTTTTCATGGAGTGGAAATGCCACCGATTCAATTGTGTTATTAAAGAGGAGCAAGTGGCTTTATTAAAATAACTATATACACAAAATACAAATATAAAATTAAATATTATATTTATCTTATTTATTAAAATATAAAATAAAATTTATATTTTATTTTTTAATAAATAAAATATATATAATTTTTAAATATTCTATATTTATTCTTATTAAAATTATGCAGGCTTAATTACATTAATTGCGGTTTAAAAACGTTGATAGCTATACATAAAAATGCATTTGAATTTTTCCAAGGAATATTTTTTTTAAGAGAGAGAGAGTTATTTAAACTTTATTAATAGTTAATTTATTTATCTGGTCACACAGACTTTCCTCGTTTAGCCTTCACGGTAACTCTCACGTCCTATTCTGAATAAGATGCTGATTTTGATTTTAAATGGGGATGAAAAATTACCGAATAAACTGTATGTGAAAATGAGAAAGAGATGATATATACTTCCCTCACCCCAATTCTTATTCCGTACCAGCCTTAAAATACTTATATATTAATTAAATTCATATTTATACTTTTATGTGTTACATAATCAAAATATTTACCCTTACGTGTATATAAACTATATATATAGACATACGATTCAACATATTATTATTATTATTATTAATTCTATCATGTATGTATTAACATATGATTTATTTTTATATATGATTTATTATTATTAATATAATTAAAATTAGACTTTTTTTAAATAAAAAAACTCACGTAGTATTACTACACGTGGTGATTTAAAATTTCTTTTGGATTTATATTTTTTATGGGGATAACTGATAAGTATGATTATAAAATTTTGAATAAATTTAGGGAGACTATAATAAAATATTATAGTAAATACTATATTTATTTTTATAATAAAAAAAATGAGGTATAATAAGGATTTTAATATTATGTCCTATATTTTAATAGTGAGAATGAATATAGTATTTAATATAACATTTAGTTATTGTGTATTAAAATTTTAATTCTTGAATAAGACAGTTATGTAAAATATTTATAAGATCAAAAATAAGAGCAGTAGTCTGAGTACACAATAACCAACTATAAAAATTAATCAGTACATCGATCTTAGCTATTAAAAAATATGTGTTTATATTAAAATTTATGCATGCACATATTTTTAATAAATAAAATTAATGTTATATTTAATTTTATGATTAATTATAATGTACGTATAATTATCCCGCAAATAATCCCATCCTACCCCACACTACCCCCTCCACACCTCTCCTTTCCTAGTTTAGCGTAACATTTGGAAAAGGCCAATGGTATTGTTTTGAGACAAATTGCACTACCTGACCATGTGAATTGGGCCACCCTGTTTGTTTTTCTTACTGTAGTCCCAACATCATTTACCTGAGGCCTGGTACTCTCTTTGTTTCAAAAATAAAATAAAATTATTTAACTAAATTTTTAGTTCTACAAATAGAGCCTTTTTTTTATTATACTTATTCAAATTTGATGTCATAATTTTACTGTCATGTTACTATCTAAATTAAAATTTATTATTATTAAGAAAACACATAGAATACAAATTAATTTTTAATATTCATAAATGGGGCTAAAAAAAAATCAGGTCAATATTTTTTTAATTAAAAAAGGAGACAAAACTCGATAAGAAATCACTTTTTATTTTTTTAGCAAAACAATAAAGTCCACGAAACTTTCATCTTAAAAGCGAAAAAATAGATTAGCATGAGTAATAAAAAAAAAATTTATATTTTCACGAGAAAATTTGATATTTTTATAAGAAAATCATTGTTATAAGTTTATACCAACATTTTAATTGTCGCTGTATGTCTACAGTGACAATTTTCTTATAAAAATATCAAATTCTCTTGTGGAAATATTAATTCCCTAAAAAAAATAACATATCTTGTGATATTATATATATATATTTTTATAAATTACGTAAATAATTATAATTAATAATATTTAATATAATATATTAATCTTATAAATTTATTTAATTTTATTTATTGATATATATTATAATTATAATTGGACAGAAAATTTTAACCATACAAGACTCGAGTAACAAATTAGGAGTTAAAGTTTATTAAAAAAAATAATTAGGAGATGAAGAAGCAAAAAGTGCCAGCACTTATGAAATTGGGCTTTGGTAATTGGTCCTTATTATATTATTATCCTATCAAAGGGAAAGAGTTGTAACCAATGGACCGAAAAATCAGACCTACCCCACCCACCCTCTACCCACCAACCACCCACCCAACCACTAATAGAGAGAGCGAGAGAGAGAGAGAGAGAGAGAGAGTTGGTTCACTATTTTCCACTTCCGATTGAAACTTGTTGCAACTTTCCCTATCCACATAGATAGACACGTTCAGACTCAAAGATGAATATAATTTGGAAAAGTATCCCCCTTCTGCCTGAAATTTGTAATGCTTATTTATCTACTTTTTTTTTATATATACTTTGTAAATATTAAAATATGAACCATTCTTTTTAATAGTAATTTCTAAAATAACTTTTTAATATACACATCGTCAAAGAGTGAAAGTAATTATCAAAAGAGAATTGATATTTTTATAAATTAATTTAGTATTTTCACAAATAAATTCTATTTAATTTTAAAATATTAAATTAAGTTATAAAAATATCAATTCTCTTATAAAAAAATGTTAAATCTAGAAGTCTCAAATGTAAACTTTAATGGTAGTATTTGACTGAACAAATCATAGGACTCAAACATACAAGTGGTAGGTTTTCACCAACCACCTTTTGTTTTGGACAGTTAGATCATAGAAGTGACCAAGATCAAGAAAAATTAATTAAATAAATAAATAATATTAGGTGATCAAGGTTGACCCTTTGATATTTTGGCACATAGGTGATGGGTTTCGTTGCCTTTTAAGAAATAAATATTAATAAAATCGATTGAATGCCTTCTCTTTTTTTCTTTGGCTAAATGATTGAAAACCTTTTAATATATATATATATATTTTTTTATTAATTTGACTCACACGCTTATTTTAATTTTGTCAAGAATTAAATCTCTAATCTCATCGATATCATATATCGGATAATATTACTCGAACTAATAACCTTGAGCATGAATCTTTTAAGTAAGATAATTGGTTCAAAATTTGTTTTTGAGAAATGTCTAAATCCTATTCTCGATAATTAAGGCGAAAAATAAGGTAATCTATATATTTAGAAACCAATAATCCCTTTGTCTATATCCCATTCTTGAAAATTTCACTTACCAAACATATCATTACAAACGCATGATTTTCATAATTAACATCAAGAATCTCATTTAGAATACCTGATTAGTAAATTTTTCTACAACTAGGAAAATAAAATAACTATAAGTCTAACACTAGGAAAATAAATAAAGCCCTCATTTTTAAAAAGTAATACTAATAAAATTTATATAATAAGTGTGTGAATCATCTTATGAAAAATAATTACTGATGAATACTGTTAGGGGGTTTTAAATTTTTAATTTTAAATAGGTCTCAAATGATATAATATTAAATATTATGATGACATATTATTTAATATATTTTTTTAAATAAAAAATTTAAGACTCATAACATCACTTATTAGTGATTACAACGAAATTTAAAATATTGCATGAAGTGAAAATGAACAATATTTACGGCCAAAAAATAGCTCTCTTTATTTTGGAAAGTGTATTAATCATTATACTAACATTTGCAGATAAAGGTTGAGCAAGAAAATTTAATATTTTTCATATAAACGTAGTAATAGTTATACTTGGCAAATGAGTTGAGTTAAAACGAATCAAATTTTTTTTGGTCAAAAAATCTTCAGCCCATGATCAGGATGGAATAGGTTGGGTTGGCCCACGGGCTATTTTATTATTTGATTATTATTTTTTTTAATTTTTTTTTTTACAATTATGATACATAACATGATCTTTTGAGTTTGGGTTATTGAGTATAGCATGCAATTGTTTTTATTCAATAAAAATGTACTTATTAACAAAAAATATTAAAAAACTTATGTTTAATTAAGAAATAATTTTAACTTTATAAACTATTGTGACTATTATTTATTTGATTAAATATGTAAAACTAATAATTATGATTAAATACTTAGTGACTAATTTTAAAAAAAATACTAGAATAATACCATAAACACATGTACATATTTATATAGTGACAATTATTTGATTATATATGTAATTATATAATGTGCAAGTATATAAAAATATAATTAATTATTATTTTTTATTAACATTTAATAATCAATAATATTTTAAATTTTACCTTATTTAAGTTATTTCATATCTAATAACCATATGTTTAGAAATAATAGTATTTTGAACAAATGAATATTCTTTTTTTCTATAAATTGATTTAAACAATTAATGAATTAAATTATTTTTAATATTTTTTTATGTATTGATATATTTATTTTATTTTTTTAAAAATAATTTAATTTGAGTTACGAGTCAAGTCAAAATTAGCCTTTTTTTGAGTTGAAAAATAAAAATTCGTAACTCACGTTTTTTTTTAGCGTGTCAACTCGACCCGCAGACTTGGATTATTTTTGTCAAGTCTAGTAATAGTATAATAATGGGTACATAAAATGAAGAAAAAAAAGGATTCGACAAGTTGATATTACCTAAATGCATACTATAACGTAAATATTGAAGTCGGACCCGGTGGACATTTGACAGAGAGGTTGTGGTTGGTAGGTTACCGGAAACAGGCTATAGCCGGTGAAAACGTGTCGGTCTCCGCCACCGACTGCTAGACGGCTGAGATTAAAGCGTTGTTAAAGGGAGCGAAAAGACACGGGCCGTCGATCTAGATCCACCAAACACAACGGAATGAATCCGGCCCAAAATTCGAGGCAAAAGGACCTTGATCACACTTCCTTGCCTATAAAAACAGCACCTCCATACCTTGAAACTCTGCCATTCTCAGACCTTGCTTTGAGGAGAAAGTCCCAATTCTAAACCAGCACCCTCTCTCTTCAAGGTACTGACTTTCTCTCTTTAATCTCTCTCATTCTGTTCTCTTTAATCTCTCTCATTCTTTTGTGATTTCATACTTTTATTATGCATTTGAAGTAGCTTTATGCTTTTAGTAGAATTGTTCATAGATCTGAGATTTATTGCCTAATAATGGTTTTATGGTTGAAGAAGTAGTTGTTGTGGAGTTGAAACGTAGTAGATTTGTTTTTCTTTTTGAAGTAATAATCTTTTTTCACTAGAGAACGAATTTTATTGAATTTTCTGGATAGTTGTTGATTTGAAATGCTGTTTTGAGGTTATATCGAGATGAAAAGCGGAGCTTTGAAATTTGAAGTGTTAAACTTTTATGTTCTATGTTAGACTGCTATTAATTGATATGAAGAAGTTCAAATCTTCTAGACAAGTTCAATTTTTTGTCTTTTAATTAGCACATATAGTTTTTGTGAGCTGGTGCCTTCTGGATTTATATCACTATTTTAAGCATTGAGCTGAATTCTTGCAGATCTGGTTTTTTGAAATTAGTTTTTTCATCTTTTTGCTCATTTGCTATGATGAAGATTAATATATTTTCTCTGTTTTATTAGCCTGTATGGAGTTAATCATATGTTGTAGTGTTATTTGATACTTCTTATAGTTTGTTGACTGTTAACCTTATTCAATCAAGATCCCAAGTATGTGATTATTCCTAATAAACTTTAGGCGGAACATTCAAATCTTGTTAACATTCATTTTCAAGAGTTCAAGATTGCGAAGACTCTTTAACCTAATTAGTCAGATCTTGATTTGATTGGAAATAATTGTCCTCTGCTGAACAAAAGTCACTACTTTATACACATTTACCTTTCATTTATTGATGCAATATCTGGGTTATTCACTGCATTTTTTTTACAGAAATGGAAACCTTTTTGTTCACATCCGAGTCTGTCAATGAGGGACACCCTGACAAGCTTTGTGACCAGATCTCAGATGCAGTCCTTGATGCCTGCCTAGCACAGGATCCCGAGAGCAAGGTTGCATGTGAGACTTGCACCAAGACCAACATGGTCATGGTCTTTGGAGAGATCACCACCAAGGCCAATGTCGATTATGAGAAGATTGTGCGTGACACTTGCCGTGCTATTGGATTTGTATCTGATGATGTAGGTTTGGATGCTGACAACTGCAAGGTCCTTGTTAACATTGAGCAGCAGAGTCCTGATATTGCCCAGGGTGTCCACGGTCATCTGACAAAGAAACCTGAGGAGATTGGTGCCGGTGACCAGGGACATATGTTTGGTTATGCCACTGATGAGACCCCTGAGCTGATGCCTCTCAGCCATGTTCTTGCAACGAAGCTTGGTGCACGCCTGACTGAAGTCCGCAAGAATGGTACTTGCGCGTGGCTAAGGCCCGATGGTAAAACCCAAGTGACTGTAGAGTACCACAACGACAAGGGTGCCATGATCCCCATCCGTGTCCACACCATCCTTATTTCGACTCAACATGATGAGACTGTCACTAATGATGAGATTGCTGCTGATCTTAAGGAGCACGTCATTAAGCCAGTTGTTCCTGAAAAGTACCTAGATGAAAAGACCATTTTCCACCTTAACCCATCTGGCCGCTTTGTCATTGGTGGACCTCATGGTGATGCTGGTTTAACCGGCCGCAAGATTATCATTGACACTTATGGTGGGTGGGGTGCTCATGGCGGTGGTGCATTCTCTGGTAAAGACCCAACCAAGGTGGATCGTAGTGGTGCCTACATTGTCAGGCAAGCTGCAAAGAGCATTGTGGCCAGTGGGCTTGCTCGTAGGTGCTTAGTGCAGGTTTCTTATGCTATTGGTGTTCCCGAGCCTTTGTCTGTTTTCGTAGACACATACGGCACCGGAAGAATTCCTGACAAAGAGATTCTCCTGATTGTGAAGGAAACCTTTGACTTTAGACCAGGGATGATCTCTATCAACCTTGACCTTAAGAGGGGTGGCAATGCCAGGTTCTTGAAGACTGCTGCCTATGGCCATTTTGGAAGAGATGACCCTGACTTCACATGGGAAGTGGTAAAGCCTCTCAAGTGGGAAAAGGCTTAAGCACCTCGTGGTTTCTAGTAGCTGAAATTACCTTGTTTTTGTCATTTTTTTTGTTTTTGCTGTTACCTTCCCTGTTCTTTTTGGTTGTCTATTGACTCGTGTTAGTTATTAAATCTTCTTTTTTCTCCGTGATCTGAAAAGAATTGTCTGTGTTTCTACATATTGCAAATAGCGAGTTCAAATACACAGTGAAGTGAAAGCTGTTAATTGTGTCCAAATGTCCATTTTGCCACAGTCAATAATACTCCCTCCATCCCAACTTATGCACAGTTTTGATCATTTGAACACTTACCAAGAAATACAGTTACCATACCAATTTTATTACTAAAAGTACAATTATACCCATACTTAAAAAATTACTCATCAGAAAACTAACTCGCACATAATTAGTGGTAGTAATTTGAACCGAAATTGATCCAAAACAGGTTGAATTGAATTGAACCGACTGGTTTTTATCCAACTATTGTTCTTGTTGGTGCGGTTTTGTTGTAAAAAATTTAAATCGATATTGGTGTGGTGTAATTTTGATATTTGTCTCTAAATTGTTTGTATATTATACTGTACTGCACCATTTATTGAATCGGTGGGACATTGGTCTTTAAACCGCTCTATATGTACTTGTTTATTTTAATTATATTTCTTAGTATTATTATTTTTATATAATATTATATATAATTATAGAGTTACTCAAGCACATTTTAATTATTTTCTACTTTTGCATATCAAAAGTTAATTTATGAATATTTTTAGATATAGTTGATTTGGTTAAAATTATTACAATGTTATCGGAATTTTAATTGAACATACAATCTTACATGTTGATATTTTTTGAGTTGTTTAATGAATGTTATTATAATGTGTTGTAAAAATATTAAACTAATTTAATAATTATTAAATAAAAAATATTAGTAATTTTGACCCGCGCAAGTTGGTGCAGTTCAAAATATAACCTGATCGGTACATTTTTGGCATAATTTTATTTTTAACCGTTACCAGTACAGTTGCAGTTCAAATTTTTTAAAAATCAGTGCGATTCTAAATTACTGTGATATTTCACCATTACCATCTTTATATATAATTGTGTTTTTGGGAACAATAACCTTTTGGAATTGTTGCACAATTAATAAATCACCCCATGCACGTAGACATAAGCTCAATTCATGAAGTAAAAACCTTTCATATACACCATTACTCTGCAATTTAACAAAGTGGTTCCCTTCCCTCCATTTTCTTTGAAAAACAATGTTACTTTTATATTACCTTATGAAGCTCTCACTTATTATCAATGCGGCCGAAAGGCAGCATTCCAAAACAGAGAAATGTTTCTTTTGAACTGGCCTGGGTATATCTTTATATCTGCTTCTTGATTTGATAAAATTTAATAATCAAGCAAAATGAATAAAATACTTTGATCACCGGCATCATCAGCCGGTGCCAGACTCACCTTGCTTGAATGGCATTCAGATACTTTCGCAATGAAAGATGAATTGCTTCGTTTTAAATTCTGGTGTATCATTTTTGAAGAGAAGCTTGGTTGTATGTTAAATTACTAGATGCTATGGTACTACCTACAGTAGCTGCACCCATTCAACAATCAACGGCCTCCTTGTAGCTATGAACTTTCCCCTAAAAGTGGGACTATAATTTTGGTTCAGACAACTAGACAAGTGCAAATGCTAACGAAGATCACCGACACACACACACACATACATATATATATATAGGCACACCGACAAGAGAGAGATGTGATGCTCCATAATTAAATCCATAGAGCTTTCGAACAACTCCAGCTGTACTGAAGCTATCAGTCAAATTGTTAAATTGGCGTTATAAAAAAGAAAAGAAAAGAAAAGAAAAGAAAGGAAGGGAAAAGACATCAAATCAAACCAAACGCTCTTGTCTTTTTTCTTTTTCTCAGGCGCATGTCTCCATTTTAGCAAGATCTGAAAAATCTCTACATTTCTACCCACATAAATCGGACAAAATAACAAATCCATTCATTTATCCAACACATGCATGCCTGCATGAGGAAAGTGGCGAAAATAATGGGCCAAAACATTTCCAGTGGGCTGTCAGTTAATTGAGTAATCCAGTTTTAATAAGTGTTAGTTAATAATCCCATAACATACATACAAAACAAGCCCAATCTAAATCCAACCCAATTCAAGTTGGGAAATCTCCAATCAGATATACTATAGGTGGAATTCAACTTCAACCATTATCAAACCATCTCTTTCATAGGCTGGCTGGCTGGCTCAATCATGTCTCAAGAACCTGCATCATATTGCCGGCCTTCAAGCAAAGCAATATGCAGAATATTTCATAGCCAAAATTTCAACATGAAATAATTGGAATCACAATAATGCAGCCACTAAAGAGGCAAATTAGAAAGACCCTTCAAGCAAAGTGCTAGAAAATGGAAAAAAGACTAAAAAAATTGACAGAAAATTAGATTAATATTCATTCATTTGTCGTCATTAGTGTTAAAGTATTACTCCATATATTTCCTCATTTTTACCAAGAAGAAGAAGAAAAAGAAAAATTACTGCAATATTAAATTAAATAAAACCAGATATATATGAGTTATTATGACAGAGGCAGGCCGTGATTGGCTAGATAAATTAGGAGTATAGATCATTTTTGCTTGTGAAAATATCATTTCTCTGATAATTGTTTTCTTAGGATAGTCGCTCACTTTCACTCGCATCAAAGCCGCCCCCCATATCTTTGACTCTGAGGCGGGAGGCTTACTGCATGTATAAATTTACCTATCGCACATAATTATTTTAATTCATTAAGCAAACAAGTCGAGGTTTAACAGCAATTCTGTCCATTTTTTTTAATATTTGGCATCTTCTAAAGATTCAAGTGCAAGATAAAAGATTTGGGATTCATCCCTTGTCAAGTTCAATTAATTAACTACAGTATGATACAAGCAAGTAAAGAACTTACAAGTCAAACCTCCATTTATTTTGCTGTCTGGACTCTCTCTTTCTGTGTATGATCATGCTCCACCGGTGCGCTGGCCAACCACCAAAGGCATGGTTATGCATCCTACTCCCCATCCCTCTTAATGATATGACAAATTGATGTAACAGTTTAATAGGATGCCGCTACTACTAAACTAACAATTTATTAACATACCAGTACTACTAAACTAATAATTTATTATATTTTTATGAATACACATGAAACAAAAATACATCCTTAATATTCGCAAATAAAACTCTCTTTTTTTTTTCTGAAACAGAGGGAGTATATACTCATATGTTAGGTGGTAATTGGTAAGAGTAAGACATAACCTAGGTGGTAGTATATATATACTTGCCGGTAGCTGCGAATTAAGGAAGTAGACATCCCGAGTAGCTAAAAAGATGATGGATGTGGTTGAGATGATACGAACCTCGTCGGTTCATTCAGAAACTGAGAGAGAAGATGATGAAGTTGAGCTGCAGTGGGCTGCTATCGAGAGGCTACCCACAATGAAACGGGTTAGAATGTCCCTGTTCGATAATCATCTGCAGGAAATAAGCAAAGAAGAAGAAGAAGGCAATAAGAAGAAAGGGATTATAGATGCTACAAAGCTAACTCCACTTGAAAAGCATCTCTTCATTGATAAGCTCATAGACAATGTCCAGGCAGATAATGCCCGGTTGTTGCTTAAGATGAAGCAACGCATGGACAGGTAAGTTTTTATTTTTCCAAAATTTGTCAACAACTTTATTTCATCATCAGAAAAGATTACTACATAAGAAAAATAGCCAAGGTACGTACATATACATGGTTGTGAATAATAATACTTCATTCATGCATTAAATTTTTACCACGTTGTCATAAAATGAAAGTTAGAAGTTAACCAACACTCCTACTCTTTTCTCTATAAAGAAAGAAAATAAATGAAAATCTTGAAGTTAAACCATGTTTTATAATCTTTTTCTGGACCAGCTTATAGTTACTTGTGTACATATTTTATATATATATATATATATATATATATATATATATATTATCCTTAGACAGTGTACTTTCCTTAAACCCAAAGTATAGTACATGTAGGGTGTATCTTTCAGAAAGCATCTTTTAAGTAAAATATAGGCAAGCACAGGTGGGGTTCTTCTGAACTTGAATTTATTACCAATGGATTCCATATGATACGGATTACCAAGAGCTGTATAAATCTAAAAGCGAAAGGTCAGTGAGATATTTCTTATGAAAGCCATAAAATAAAACTAAATATAAATAGATACTAGTCAAATAATCAACTCAAATAGATTCTATTTATCAATGGAACACAAATCCTATAATATATAGTATATTGACCGTAACCCCATCATATATTTCGTTCTTGTGCTTCACAATCATAAATGTTAAATATCATACTATTGACTTGAAGTCAATGAAATTAAATATACAGAAAAAGAAAAGGAAAAAGAAACAAAAACAAGATTCAGTTGTTCATTTGATAAGCCACTCACACCTGGAATTCCAACTAAACAATTTCTAATCCCATCAAGTTCAACTCTTTCAAGTACATCCCTAAATCGTTCACGGCGCCAATATGAGCTAGTTATTTCATGAAGACAATCGCAAGCATGAAGGAATTCATAACCCTAAGAATTTATCTATTACAACATCAACTCCACATTTTGCAATTCAGAACTTTTTGGGAGTAGTACCTTCTTTATCTGTAGTAGGTAGGCTTCATAGGATTCGCCATCCTTAGAATTGAATGTTGAATGATGAATTATGGACCACTTAATAATCGTCAACAAATAGATCATTTGTCCCAAAATAAGAGTTTACTTTTAAAACTAGAAAGGTTTTAAGGAATTATTTTCTTATCAATTTCTTACAACATAGAAGGGCTTTTGCAGGTGAATAGAGATACAAAAGTAAATAACTTTTCACTGTCTAACCTGTGTACTGTTGTAGGGTTGGTGTGAAACTGCCTGCAGTGGAGGTAAGATTCAAGAACTTGAATGTGAAAGCACAATGTGAAGTTGTCCATGGCAAGCCTCTTCCTACGTTATGGAACACTTTCAAGAGCATATTTTCGGTGAGTGGTCTGCTGTACAATTTGAACATCAAACATATTAGTCCCTAATCATGAACATTGACTTAGTTTACCTAGAACTTCTCTCCGTTGATGTTTCTTACTCCATAGTTATTTGTGGACAGATTGTTAAAGTGCCTTGTTGCAAGTCACAGGAAGCGACAATAAGCATCATAAAAGGAGTCAGTGGCACCATCAGACCTTCAAGGTGGGAAAATGGACAACATCTATATGTAGTATACACATGTCTAACCCTAGAAAAACTGGAAGTGGGTTTGGTTGGTCTATTTCCATAATGTGTTTGGTTCGGCTGTGGTTCCAGAAAAGCAGAACCAATCCACCTTGATTTTGGTTCTGAGTTGCCTATGGACTTGAACCAACCTGCACCATGTACGGCTAATATCCGTGGAGATGTTTTTGTTTCAGGATGACCCTGTTGCTTGGACCTCCGGGTTGTGGGAAAACCACTTTGCTAAAGGCCCTTGCAGGAAAGCTAGACAAATCTCTCAAGGTTATTATTTTCTCCTATTATTTCCTAAGCTAATATTAAGCTGATGGAATCAGAGTTTCCATTTATGGCAGTAACTAATATTCTTTAGGCATGTCATTAACTAATAATGTCCAACAATTTTTATTACACGTTTCTGCTCAGGTCAGTGGGAAAATTTCTTATAATGATAAGAAATTGGAAAACCTCAGACCACAGGAAACATCAGCTTACATAAGCCAATATAACCTCCACATACCCGAGATGACAGTAAGAGAAACAATTGATTTCTCTGCCCGTTGCCAAGGTGTTGAAAGTAGGAAAGGTACTCTTTCCTTGACCCACTAAGCAATACCAGATTTATGAGCTCCAGGCTTTCAGCTTGATATTGCAGAAATCAGTTAACTAACAAGTCGGTCTCTCCATGAAGAACTATTGGCGGAACTCAGTAGAAGAGAGAAGCAGGCAGGAATTGTTCCTGAACCAGACATAGACACATACATGAAGGTAAATGTTAGATGTTCATGGGACCACAACATCATTCACATGTACATAATTTCTGAAAAAAATACATCTCGTTCTATTAACAGGCAATATCAATCAATGGACTAGAGAGAACCCTTCAAACAGATTATATTTTAAAGGTAAATAGCAGAATTTCAAAAAAGAAAGGCAAGCATGAAAAAAAAAAAGGTTCGAGACAACATGATTATAGTCTACCAAATTATATGAGAAACCTGATTTGACTGCATTCTGTTATCATCTGCTGTTGCTTCTCAGATACTT
The DNA here is from genome assembly GCA_947179155.2 of Hedera helix. Classification (NCBI taxonomy): domain Eukaryota; kingdom Viridiplantae; phylum Streptophyta; class Magnoliopsida; order Apiales; family Araliaceae; genus Hedera; species Hedera helix. The sequence goes on from OX359281.1 coordinate 36,620,629, forward strand.
GGACTGGACATTTGTGCTGATACATTTGTTGGTAGTGCTCTGAGAAGAGGCATATCCGGCGGTCAGAAGAGGAGGCTAGCGACAGGTCAGTGAATGGACAACTTAACACAAAATTACTAGAATAACATTAAGCTCTATGCTGTAGGGCAATGGGAAATAAATCAGTATATGCTTAAAAATATGTGACTATCATTACGCCCAATAGCAGTAGAGAGACTTGATACCTTACCTATAAAAGGATATGGCATAGAACTTTCCAAAATAAAGGATAATGATTCCCTAAAAGGAAAATGTGGGCAAACATTTCCCAGTAACAGGCTCACTCGCATCATTAATATACTGATCTTATCCAGCCTCGTGATTCCAGTCTTGTTCAAACAAGGGCTAATAGAAGAATTGTTATTAACATCTATCACAGATAGTAAGAGCAAGATTTATTGGGTTTAATTGAAAAGTAAACGATAAATTAGAGGCCTCGGCCTCTGTATAGCAATATACAGTGCATAAAAAAAGGTCATTTAACTTGGTTCAATGGCTGCATCTTCTTTCCTTGCCTTGCGCTTAAACTCCTTGTACATGGGGATCGTTCCTTACAGGGGAAATGATTGTTACTACGAGAAGAGTATTCGTTATGGATGAAATCTCAAATGGCTTGGATAGCTCCACAACATTTCAGATTGTCACTTGTCTTCAGCAATTGGTGCACATCACAGATGTAACTGCATTGATCTCACTACTTCAGCCATCACCAGAAACCTTTGATCTGTTTGATGATATAATCTTATTTGCGGAAGGAAAAATAGTATACCATGGACCTCGAACTGATGTCTTAAATTTCTTTGAGGGTTGTGGTTTCAGGTGCCCAGAAAGGAAAGGTGTTGCTGACTTTCTTCAAGAGGTACATTAATTCAGTCCCAGTCCCAGTCCCAGTCAGCAGTCTACATTCTACATCTTCTCTCAGTTCATCTTTTCACATGTATAAAATACATGCAGGTGACCTCTAGAAAGGACCAGGGACGGTACTGGTACAATTCTGAGGTACCCTACAGATATATAACAGTGGATGAATTCTCTAAGAAATTTAAGGCATCTCATATAGGAGAAGGGCTAGTCTGGCTAGACGAGGAACTTCTAAAGACATCTGGAGATTCCCACTGCGACAAGAATCCCCCTTCCAAGGACAAGAAAAGCAAATATTCTATGACCAAGTGGGAATTATTCAAGGCTTGCATGGACAGAGAAGTTCTTCTCACGAGACGAAATTTATCTAGCAATATAGTCAATTCTACACAGGTAAATTGTTTTTCTTGTATTTATTATACTACTTGCAGGATAAACGTCTTACAATGTGGATTGCTTCCTTTTTTCCGGATTCTGTTTCCCCTGTTGCAGCTTATCATAGTTGCATTCATAACAATGACAACGTATATACGTACAAGGATGGATGTGGACTCGAAACATTCAAATTACTATATGGGTTGTATGTTCTTTGGAATCATGCGAACGGTGACAAACGGAATTATAGAGATGTTCATGACTCTCCCCAGGCTTGCAGTTTTCTACAAAGAGAGGGATTTTAACTTCTACCCTGCTTGGGCTTATGCTATTCCAGCTTCTCTCATAAAGATCCCCTTTTCCCTGGTAGATGCCTTTCTTTGGACAGCTCCTATCTACTATGTTGTAGGATTTAGCCCTGAGGTTGAAAGGTGAGAACACAAAGAGAACTTGTATTCTCTTTCCAAAAAAAAAAAAAAAAGAGTTGTAACTAATTTACTGTTATTTTAAGGTATTTTTGCCAATTCCTGCTGTATTTTTCCCTACATCAAGCAACTTCATCCCTGTTCCGCATGTTAGCATCAATTTGTCAAATTGAGGTGGTAGCAGGATTTTTCAGTACCGTATCCATATTAATAATGCTGTTCTTTGGTGGATTCATTATCCCTAAACGTAAGGACCATCCTAACTTTTATTCACAAATTTCCAAAGGAATCATTTGAATGGTTCACTGACCGAGAGTGAGTGTGTGTGTGTACACTGTTCAACTTGACAGATTCTTTACCAGCCTGGTTGCGCTGGGGTTTTTGGCTTTCTCCGGTGTCATATGCTGAGATAGGAGTGTCTGTGACAGAATTTCTTGCTCCGCGTTGGGAAAAGGTCAAAATGAGGCCAAAATTCTACTACTATCTATATTTGAATACAACAGTTTTGTTTCTCCATTAGAGGATCACAGTTTATAACTAGATTTGTGCTGTTTATAGGTGACATCAGGAAACTTGACTATTGGAGAAGAAACTTTATCAAGCCATGGATTGAACTTCAAAAGCTACTATTACTGGATATCTCTGGGTGCACTCTTTGGGTTTACAATAATTTTCAATGCAGGATTCACCTTAGCTTTAACTTACCTGAATTGTAAGTTATTCCCCATTTCATATTTATCAATCTTTTTAACTGGGAGTAAACTGAAAAGACAGCCATACTAACCTGCATAATTTAATCCTGTGCATGATGTTAGCTCCTGGAACAGCTCGAGCTATTATTTCTTATGATAAACTCCACGAACTGCAACAAGATGAAGATAGCAAGGATGATGCTGAGAATGAAGGTAAATTAATTGCTAGGGCACCCCAACTACATTATACAGGAAATGCAGGTGAGATACTACTTCTGCATGTCTAACTTATACAATGGTCAAAAGGGAAAGATAATCAACTTTCATTTTGATATTGCATGGTAATTCCGATGAATCAAGATCCAAGGAAGATGATCATACCTTTTGAGCCCCTGCCATTAACATTCGAAAATGTTCAGTATTTTGTTGATACTCCACAGGTAAATTATTCATATCCTAAGCTAAAATGTTCGTCTTTTTTTCTTTTTGAGTTGTTAGATATTATAAGTTGCAATACCGACTGTTTTCTGTGCAATTTTTTCTGACACAGGGAATGAGAAAACAAGGGTTCAAAGATAAAAGACTTCAGCTTCTTAATGACATGACGGGGTCGTTCAGGCCGGGAATTCTAACAGCTTTGATGGGGGTAACTGGAGCAGGAAAAACTACACTCATGGATGTACTTTCTGGAAGAAAAGACAGTGGCTATGTTGAAGGAGACATAAGACTTGGAGGGTTCCCTAAGGTCCAACAAACTTTTGCTAGGATTTCAGGATACTGCGAGCAGACTGACATTCATTCTCCACAAATAACTGTAGAAGAATCAATAGTCTTCTCAGCTTGGCTGCGGCTACCATCTCAAATTGATGCAAATACAAGATCTGTAAGTTTGTCTTTTGCATATATCATGCCACTCTTATGTAAACTACTTAAAACTCCGATCAAGCTCCACATTATTTGTTTATATTTCAAACATGTCGAATTAAAAAATGAAGAGAAACATATATCATAGATGGAAGAACACACCCTTCCTCCTCACCCCAAAAAAATAAAATTAAATAAATTAAAATAAAATAATAATTAAATTCCTGATTTATTGAGAACTTGAATGGTGGACATAATCGTAAGGTCAATGCCACCAAGTACTTAAGTGATGTTGAATATGTGACATGTGCAGGAATTTGTCAAGGATGTACTTGAAAGAGTTGAACTTGATGGGATTAGAAATTATTTAGTTGGAATTCCAGGTGTGAGTGGCTTATCGAATGAACAACGGAAGCGCCTAACCATAGCAGTGGAGCTTGTTTCTAATCCTTCAATCATATTTATGGATGAACCCACATCTGGTTTGGATGCTCGATCAGCTGCCATAGTTATACGTGCAGTAAAAAATGTTGCTGATACAGGAAGAACAGTCTTGTGCACCATCCATCAGCCAAGCATAGACATTTTTGAGGCTTTTGACGAGGTATAAAATACATTACAAGCAAATATTCTATTAAGGAATCAATTAACTATCAGAAGACACTCTAGGTACTACATTTGCATCCAGCTTAATCCGACTGCTGTAGTTAAACCATATCAACCTACAATTTCATAGTTAAAAATTAAAATTCAAGTTTCTTGCAACCATTTGAAAGTTCCTATTTTGAAGTGTTCAAATTTATGCAAACACTGGTGCTGCCCACAAGAGAAAGAAAACTAGTTTCACATGAATGCAATCTTTGGAGATAAGCATAAGTAATAAGCTTATAATTTACTTCTTTGACAGTTGATTCTCATGAAAAAGGGAGGGCAAATAATTTATTCAGGACCGGTGGGTCTGCATTCGAATGATCTCATTAATTATTTTCAGGTAAGTTATCAATATTAGTACTGAAACTTGTTAGTTACCCTCCCCAATAGATAAAAACACATAAAAAGGATGGATAAGTAAATTCATATTGTTTGGATGAACTACCCAACTTTCTGCAGAGCATTCCTGGCATTCCAAAGATTAAAGAAAACTATAATCCAGCAACATGGATGCTAGAAATCAGTATGGGATCTGTAGAGGCACAGCTTGATTTAGAATTTTCTCGGGTTTACAAGGAATCTCAGCTATATAGGTGAGTTCTACGTTTTAATGAGTTTGTAGACTTAAGGTTCACTTGATAACAGTTTACTTCTTTTGCGCAAATTGTAGGTAGTTGGTATTGGCTTTACTATTTGTAAATTGTAGGTAGAAAACAGAAGGTTGTCCATGGCATCTTTCTAATTATGCTGCTGGTGCATGTTGTGCTTGTTTAATCGTCTAACTAGATCTTTTTTACTAGCAGAGATAACATTGAACGAGTTAGAGAGCTCAGAAAGCCACCAGCAGATACAAGAGAGTTGCACTTCCCTACTCGTTTTCCACGCAACGCATGGGAGCAGTACAAAGCATGCCTCTGGAAGCAAAATTTATCATATTGGAGAAGTCCAGCTTACAACTTAAAGCGCTTAAGTTTTATGTCCTTCACATCAGTATTAATGGGAGCACTACTGTGGCAGAAAGGGAAGAAAATGTAAATTACCCTTCATGAAGTTATATGCATTGATGAGAAACATGATTGAAAGACATGCCAACTGATAATTCTTTTTGTTGTTTCAAAGTCATGATAAGCAGGATTTGTCCAACATACTATCATCAATTTTCATATCATTGCAACTGTTAGGAGTGAGTAATTGTTCATCAGTTATACCAGTTGTGGTGGCCGAACGCACTGTTCTATACAGGGAGATGTTTTCTGGAATGTACTCATCACGGGCATATTCATTTGCGCAGGTCGGAACAGTTTGCTGCTGAGCAAAATAACTGTAGTGTTGTCCAAATGGATTCTATTTAAGGCTTCTTCCTTTTCTTCTCTTGCATATCATGATGCAATTTTTTTTATTGTATAGGTGAGCGCTGAATTTCCCTACATATTCATACAAGCACTTTTCTTTCTGATTCTTACCTACCCAGCAGTAGGGTTTTACTGGTCCATCGACAAAGTAATCTGGTACTTCTATTCCACATGCTGCGCACTGCTATACTACACTTACCATGGAATGCTTATGGTGTCAATAAGCCCAGACAGAAAAGTTGCTAACATAATAACAGGAACCACTTATGCCCTACTGAATCTATTCTCAGGATTCGTAATACCTCGACCGGTAAAACAACAACTCTCTTCTCCCATATCTACATTATATGCTGGTTATGTACGTTTGAACATTAACCTGGTTTCCAGTTTAGAGAAATATTTTGAGATGTCCAAAATAGGCGCACAACTCAAAATTAGTTCCTCATTTATTTATGCTGCATATTTTAGATGTTCCATATACAGTTTTCATGACTGACTGAAACTAAAATCTTCAAATTATTCTAAGATTATGTTTTACGGCAGGCTATTCCAAAGTGGTGGGTTTGGCTCTACTGGATTTCACCGTCATCTTGGTTGCTGAATGGCTACATCACATCTCAGTATGGGGACATTAAACAAGAAATAACTTCATTTGGGAAATCGGAAGCAATCAACTCCTTTTTAAAAGACTATTATGGTTACGACCATGATAGATTAGTTCTTGTGGCTGTAGTTATAGCCACCTTCCCTCTTCTAGCTGCCTTGCTTTTTGCTTATTTCATTCGGAAACTAAATTTCCAAAGGAGGTGAGGAAACTAAATTAGGAAACAGCAACATTTTGAGCTCATCCACTATATTTTGTAATGGGAATAATAATAGCATGCATGTGGTTTAATACACATTAGACCAGCAATTTAATCACTACTTTTTTCTTTATTTGGAGATCTAGTTTCTGGTTCTGTTCACGATCCCTTACGGATTGCTGTACTAAACTCAATATACTAATTACATATCAACTAAAGCTTTAGAACACACCCTACTACCTAGCATGCAACATTTCTAAATTTAGAAAGGAAACTGATCGAGATGAAGGACCATGAATTCGTTTATCAATAACCTTTGAACAAATATAAACTTGTGACGGGCACAAATACAACAGTGGAATGAACAAGTTTAAATTCAATATTTTTAGTGTAAAATGACATACATACATACATACATGCATACTAGTTCAGATTAGGTCTGTCAGATTAAGATGTTGAAAGTCTCTGAGAAGTTTCAGCCTCGATCTACCTTCTAAGCTGCAACTCATAGCCTACTAATTTAATTTCTCAAGTCAACACTGCTCATTCAAAATTGATAGCTTAGAAAAACAAGTAGATTTGGGATATAAAATGTCAAAAAAAAATTAACAATAAAATTGACAAAATTACCATTAATAAAATTTCCAAAAACTATATACATCGGTGTTTGGGATTTTAAGCAGGAGACATACACACTCCCTTATATCATTTAAAAGCAAAGCTAAAGGTAAATTTTGACTTTTTTTAGCCAATTTGTGAATTCTAAAATTCAAAATTGTTGTCAACTCATTCTGAGTTTTCAATAATGATAATTAATTGAACATTTAAGTAAGTTTATTATACTTTATAATAAAATGAGATAAATTTGTATCAAATTTGAATTATAAAATTTAGTAAATTGACTTCAAAGTATCAAAGAAATCTTTCTTATTTTCGTGAGTAATATTTTAAATATTCCTTCATCATAATAATAATAAAAATTCTTATTCATTTTAAAACATTGAGATTTATATAGAATACACTATGTATAAATTTATCATTAAAAGTGTGCAATTGAACAAAAATATGCCAGATACATGTGATGAGGAGGAGGACCAAGTTTGTGGATGTGAAGTGAATGGAGCCTCTACCCTACTCATTAGTATACCATAGAGGTCTAAGAGCATTTTAGGGTCATGAGATTGCCCAGTGTGCATCCAAAAGGTGCCTTGGACTGCCTCCAAATAAATAAATGAATAAAATAGTTATTATTTTTTATAAAAATTGATGAAAATCTATATGCAGAGAGAGAGCATAATAGAAAGTACAAATGGGGAATTGCTATTTTCATCCTTTACATCCACACATGAATAGTAAGTAGATACCAAAACCTCTGTGAGAAGGTAAATTTTGGAACTAGCAAAAAAATGTGGGGAAATAGTCCTCTCTTGTGTGTGTGTGTGTGTGTGTATTTTTAAAGTGGAACATAACAGCATTTCATAATTTGAGTACATGATTAATTGCTTACTAGGTATGAAGACAACTGTTAGAAAACTTAGAATGTTAATTAATGTACCACTAGACATAATAAATACGAGAAGAACCGGCACCAATGGAGTAAGTGTTGAGCTCTTGAAAAAATACAACCTTCATAGCACAGAAGCAAGTACTACCTGCAGATTTGTCAGTTCACAAGTACATGACATGCTTTCAATTCATAACAACCAAATTTGAAAATATCATCACCTCTGCCAGAAGATGATCACGACAAGTTGAGTCGAGCCCAACCTTGTTCAACCTCAGTTCATTAACGCACCCAAGTTACATCACTATTTGTAATAACACAAGTTATGGAGACAGACCAGTATCCATCCTACCAAAACGTTCAGTTCCACTTTAAAGCCTGGTATGGCAATAACATGTAGCAATATAACCGCGTCTATACAAAACTCGAGCAATCTAGAGAATGATTACACCCATAGCTCTCATTCAGACACTAACTACACCCATAGCTCTCATTCAGACACTAACTAGAGTCCCCATCTCAATCCCCTCATCTGCTTTGGGACCATTAGCATCCATTTTTTGCTTCTCTAGCTCCAAATTGTAGGCCTTGTCACTCATACCTTCATTTCTATAGGCATCCACCATTATAGAGTAAGTTGTCGAGTCTGTCTTACATTGCCCATCTTTCATTCGCTTAAAAACTCTCTCCATCTCCATTAAATCATCTGCCTTTGCACAAGCAAAAATAACCCCATTAAAAAATGAGGTGTTCTCAGGTATCTCTAATTTCCCAGCCAACTGAACGCTACTGATCACCTTGTGAAAAAGACCTGCATTAGCATAACCTTTAATGAGACAGCAGAAGGTATTGGTGTCTGCCTTCATACCTTCCACATGCATCTGGTCAAATGTATACTCCATGTTCTTTGCGTCACCTGCGTCTGAGAATGCCTCAATCACATTGTTGTAAGTTGATGTGGTCCATGGAAATGAAAGCTTACGCATGTACTCCATTACTGTTGACATTTTATCATACATCCGTTTCTTTCCATAAGCACCAATCAGAATATTAAACGTACGCGTTTCTGGCTCAATTCCAAAATTACGGATTTTTTCATACCATCTCTCCATCATTTCAATATGACCCATGTCACCAAACAAGCTAATAATGGTGTTCATTGTCCAGACATCAGGTTTACATGTGGTGCTCTCAAGCATCCCCAAAAGCACCTTCTCCATCTGGTCAAATTTCCCAGCCTTTCCATAGCCACTTAACACTATAGTTTGGGTGACAGTGCTTGGAATTATTGATGCCATTTGGTCATAGAGGGACTCAACAAGTTCAAAACGAGAAGCATCAACACAAGCTTTAATCAAAATACTGAACGTAAAGACATCAGGCTGGCAAAGAGGAAGGGTTTTCATTTGGTCAAGAATTGAGAATACCTCATCAATGAGATTGCTCCGGCAATAAGCACCCAACAATGCCGTGTAAAGCTCTGAGGTGGGCTCCAGTCCCTCTTCAATCATTGTATCAAAAAGTTGACGGGCCAATTGGGGTTGCCTATTTTTTCCGAGAAGAATGATCAGCTCCGTATAAGTCCCTTCTTTTGGTTGATAAAAAGGCTGTTCGTTGAGCATCTCAAATACCTGAGAGATTCAAATGTGCCAATATAATTCCACTTAAAGACTTAAACCCAATGGAGAAAAAAATGAAAAATAAAAAGGATAAGTTGGAATCAACAAAGACAGAAATTGGTTCATTGGTAACAGGCAGGAAAGTTCTTAACTTAAAAGAAATTATATGCGACTCTAGAAATTTGGTTCTTAACAATACAAAAATATTCAATTTTCACCACATTAATATAAACTGAAGTATTAATTCACGAAAACCAGGAAAATGGAAGAGAGAATTAGACCCTCTTCAGCAATGCAAGCAAGGTAACAGAAAAACAACTAATTTTGACTAAATATTGTTAGCTCCTAAAATTCAGAACATTCACATAATAATACTCCAGGAACTAACTATACCTTGAGGTCTTGAAGCCATTGCTTTTTGTCGATACAGTCGGATAAGGCTTCGGTGACTGTGTTGGCCCAGGATCTAGCTTCATACTTTCGGTCCAATTTTTTCCTGATATTCTTAATTGGGGTTTTGTTATTGTTGTTAAACGGTTAAACCTTGATGGGATTGAAGTTTCGGAGACACCCGGATATTCTACTTCCTTCCAGTGCTTCTTCTTCTTCGTCCTGCCGAAGAAGAAGAAGAGGAAGTGGCTCATGGTGCGCAATTGATGCTGCTGCCGTAGCTACTGACAGAGAATTTGTAATTAAACTTGGTTTGTGAAATAGGAGATGGAATGAGCGAAGAAGCGAATGACAGAGAGAAGGAAGACGCCATTGCCTCTGGCTCCGACGAAGTCGAATTATTGGAGAAGAAAAGGAAGAAAGGGACTTTGGGTTGTGTTCGTATAACAGTGAAGTGGATGATAGATCAAGGCGAAACCCAAATGACTTCTTTATTCCTCTGCAATTTATTCCCAATTGGATAATAAATTTGACTTCTTTACATACCCTCTGTACTAACTTTCATTTTACACAGTAAATCCAACGTCGAAGTTCAAAATGGGACGGGAACATGGTTATTGCCTGAAATATAATGACCTCCACAATAATACCATATATATATATATATGTATATACATGGGTATATATATATAGTGCAAAGTCTACTATGACAACGATTTTTTTTTGCTATGATGACAGTTCAACCGTCGTTGAACCGTCAACGTAAAACAGAAATAACTATGGCAACAGTTAAACCGTTGTCATAGTCCGTGCACTATACAACTGTGTATATATATTTTTTTCATATATATATATATATATTGGTATTAACTCACATAAATACACGTACACATAAATAACACTTTCCCACCTCCCACTGAAATCTAAATTCATACAAGTCGCATGCCTTGTAACTTATTTCCTGGGGAGGGGGGTTAATAAAAAATGAAAAATAGAGAAAAAATTCCATTCCATTGACAGGAACATTGATTACATAAACCTATTTTTTTTAGCTTGATCCATACTTCACAAGTTCCCACCTAAAGGGCTGGAACACATAAAGAACCTCTGGTGAGCTTTTGAAAAGCAGAGCAACACATACACAGACCGCAGCAATAGCAACCATTGAAAGCATTGCAGGCCGGTAGAATGCTAGAGATGTTCGGAAATTGCCATAAGCCAACTTCTGTTCGCATAAATTGCAATGTCCCTGAATGAGTTTCATTATAGTCTTCTCCGTTTCAAGGCTAGCAACTTTCGTGGATTTCAATCCATCTGCAAGTTTCTGCTTCATGTTGCTGTCTATAAGAGTACCAGGGATGTTAACCACGGCATGTCCATATCCGAATTTCTTTTTAATTTTTGTTTGGATAATATGGATGTACGAGTAATGGCCTCGCTGGCATGCATAGTCATGCGGTGTCAATCCTATACAATCACGGGCATTTCTCCACGCTTCAATTCCCACCTGAATATTGACAGTCTAGATCAGTACCACTGAGATCTAGGTTTTCCGTTGTTTTTTTGTTTGTTGGCTAAAGAGAAAATGTGAATAAAAGATAAGAAAAAGTATGCAAGACACCTAAAGCAGAAGTAAAGAATAGCTCTAGTTTTGGCTTTAAAGTTCATTTCAGTTTTTTTTCTTTTGGTACAAAAGATCTCATCAGTATAACTAAGAATATAATATAAATGGAGAGATTTAAGATAAAGTTAAACTACAAAATTAAGGGTACCACAAACCACCTCTTCGTCAATCATCACTTTTTCACTTTCTGCCCATTATGAAATTAAACTATATCAAGGTTGCGTTTGTTATTGTTGTTTGTGTTTAACTGCAAATTCGAGTCTCAATTCATATGCAATTTTAAGTTTATTAGCAAATGTATATACTAAGGCTATGTTTGTTTGCAAAAATCATACTTAAGATTGGACTATTTTTATTAATTTAACACTACTTCGGATTATTTTATCCCATGACGGGGGATTAATAATCCTTCAAATAATCCTATGGATTATTTTTTATCATTCATAAGGCTATTTATGAGGGATTATATAATTCTATGATGAATGTGGGATTAATAGTCCCTCTTATTTTAAACTATTAAATGGTTTTATGAGACTAATAGTCCAACATTTTGGGATTAATAATCCCTCGTTATGGGATAAAATAGTCCGATGTAATGTTAAATTAATATAAATAGTTCAATTCTAAATATACTTTTTACAAACAGACATAGCCTAAGGGAAAGGGAGAGGAGATACCGATTGAGGATCATCGGTCATTGCATCCAAGACACTCTCAGAACCATCTCTACTGGCTGCTATGTGAAGAGGAGTCAAGCCCCCTGGACCAACTGTATCAGGTCTAAAAAAGTAATGACCCTTAAACGTTTGCTTCAGTTCAGATCCATATTTATCTACAACATTGTCAGGGTAATAACTTAAGAGAGCTTCTACCATGGGCCTGCAGTTTCTCCGCACAGCTCTATGGAGGAGGCCAATCTCCAACAGTGCAACTTCAACGGAAGGGTGTCCTCCCGCGTCTATAGTACCACTGAACAGAATGCCCAAAAGTTTCTTAACCACCGCACACCAGTCATGGTCTAGGGAGAACTCCATGATACACCTGAACCTTCTGAATGGGAATAGATCCAGGTTGGGATCCATGGGACCCAGTCTTAACTTCAATTGATTTCTATGAAGAAGCCAACCTAACTCATGTACAAAGTCCAAAGCTTGGTTAGTGATTTCTAATTTTTCAGTTTCACCTTTTAAGCCATCAGCGGCTTCAGCAACCTCTATAGAACTCTCTAGAGTACAAATTTCAGAACAAACATCCTGCTCCGCGACTATAAAAGGAAAGAAGCTGCTGCAGAGAGTGTGGTCCTCAACCTGATAAAATAAACAAGCAGCACAATTTAGAAATACAAAAAGGTGCAGGAGATGGGAAGGTGAGCCACAGCTTTTTAGAACAATTTCTGAATAAGATGCATTGCTTTAACATACAAAACCAAGACACTTCCCTTTTAGGAGGGTGGTTGAAGTGGGGGACTAGAGTGCAATGAAATGTAACAAGTGGAAAAATAAAAAAACATAATTTGACACAGAAGAACTAATAAATAATTACCATCTTCAGTTATCCAAAAAACAGATACACATTTAAAATTACATCACTAGGCCTTAACCCATAAAGCTTCACAAGATATAATACATGGAGCTAATAAATTAAAGCTAAGTTCATAGATTTCATTTTTCATTTTTCTCACAAGTCAAAGCTAAGCTAATGGATAGTTAAGAAGCAATTTACTGTGTATGATGTATATGCTAAAAGAAAGAATCTTTTTCTTTTTAATTCACATTACATATAAAAGAAAACTCAGTACTAGAGGGAGAAAACTACGTATAGAACATGGAGATGGATAGGGAAACGTGATTAAGGATTTTCCCAGAAGTCAACAGGTAATGGTTTCATTGGCCATTAAATGACCCTGTTGAGGAAACTCCATTTCTAATTTAATAGTGGAAGCAAGTGGAGATTACTTCATTGATTAAGTCAAAATGAATACCACATATCATAACTGGAGCTTTTGTGAACCATCGGCCTACTCACAAATAAATAACAACAAAATAAATTTACCACGTAAATATAAATAACTTGATTACTTCTTATTTTATAGTAAAATGTAGTTGAATCGAGGTTTTCAGACCACATTTTACAAAGAAAATAGTTAAAGGAGTATATGCGCACGCACGCGTATGGATATATCATTTTATAGAAAGAGAGAAAGGGGGACGACATCACCTCAATGAATCCTCTCCCAATAACATCTGGTATGGAACATGGGAAGCTAATGGACTGGACCTCCTCGTGGTCAGTTAATGAGCCAGCTCCATCCATCACACCAGAACAATTTTGCTGGACGAGATACTTCCCTTCAAGTGCACAGAGTAGCCTAAAACAAAGAATATAAACAACTAACTTGGTATATATCTCACTACTGAGCCAAATCGTTTTCAAGGTCAAAGGAAACTCAAAACTCAAAAACCCGCTTTTAAGATTAAGTGGTGATTTATTGTTCGTACACAAAGAACATGAACTGTACCTTGTGGTTGACCGAAATATATTGACGCCTTTAACCAAAAACTGAGTTCTCTCAGAGACTGAAACTGCAATTGGCTTGACGCTCAATATTTTGCAGCTTTTCTCATTTTTAAGTGGTAAGGATGTGTCTAGAACAATCTGACCTGCAAAATTGAAGAGATAAATAATTTTTTCTTTCTACTTGAATGTGGCTGCGACAGGGGCTGAAAAGGAAAACAGTCGGAACAGGATCTGAAAAATAACGAACAGGAAACAAACCATCATGTACAAATGCTACATGATGTCGCACCCTAGTATAAACCCATCCAGTTTTCCAGAAAGAGTCAGACGATGAATCCAGAAGCCTCCTCAAACTGAAGCTCAGTTTACAGCAGAGCTATGCAGACACAGTAAGTAGGAAGTCAGGCACATTAAATAATAAATAACAGAATTTGGGCCAAAATCAGGCTATTGTTTCTGATCTCAAACTCAAGTCGATCATAGCAGCAAACTCAATACTAGCCTCAGTTTGGTTCTTCAGAAATAGAAATCTACAATCTGGAAGTGAAGTAAAACTTACATCCTCCCATTTGGATTTTTCCATTTGAAGGTATACTGATAATATGACACAGCCAGGTCTGATGTAGCTTTCAATATCCGTAGGACTGTGATCTAACCAGTCCAGAATCTGAAAAGGTCATAAACTTGATAGCATCATACATTCACTGAAAGAGATCATAAACACTTCAATCAAATAGGTTAGCTTCCCATAAATATTGACATACCTGACTTCGCAGGACAAGAGGGAATTCACTAGGATCTTTTCCAAAAAGTTTGAAAACAATACGATCAGTACAACTCTGAAATCAGTCAAAACTTATTTATTTAAGACAAAATATCCTTTTGAGGCCAAATTCAAATGACAAAGGAATAATTAATCTTGGAAGACGTATATAACAATACTTTTGGCTATTTCATGTAGCACTACACCAACTGACGTTTTTTTGTATAAAAAGAAAAACAATTATCTTTGAACATAACAAATGAAAGTAAACATATCCCAATTCCTATAAAATTCAAGATACGGAACTTAACTTCCATTATAAGAGAACCACAAAATACAGGGAGGAATATCAATTATATAACTTTATCATACAAAACACTTCAACTGCCTTTTTAAAATTTTGATGATAGTGGAACCCGCAGCCACTACTTGTAGGGTGTGGACTAGAAAAACAACTGGGCACACCCAATACCGCACCGACCATGCACATTGGGTAATCCCATAGTAAACTATGTGCAAGTGGTGACAAGGAGATCATTATCTTTATGGAGAATTGAACCCATGACTTATGCCTTGAAAGGAAATTATCGCTCACGCAAGAAAGTAAGAGCATACGCCATAAACATTATGTTTCCTTTATTGTTGTTTTTCATGGAAAACCTTGATCAATATAAACCAACATGATTTCACATCAAATTCATAACTTCTTGGTTATGTTCCTCAATCATACCACATAATTTCACATTGCAATTTCAGCTTTAAATTGACAATTACCAACAAATACATGCAAACAATAGTAAAAATACCTGAGCCTCAACGCTGGAACTAGATGGTGACTTAGAAGATGTGGAGCCTGAATTCCCACTTGCCTGAGGTGGGCTTGACTTGTGAGAATCTTTGTGTACCCATAAAGGGCAACCAGGAGATCCAGTCGCTACATTTACAGGAGCATCAGAGCTCTCCAAATTTTCTATGCTCTCTTCAGAATCATCATAAACATTATTTAAGTCAATGTTATGTAATTTTATCCTTCCCACTATAGAGTCCAAATCATTTTCTTTAGCTGGAATGCTATCTGTTGTTGGAGAAAGAAAATTAGGTTGTTGCACAGGTGGAGACCGTGGAATACCAGCATGAGCACCATCTACAAATACTCTCTTTTGTGTCATTCCAGATGCAGGTATAGTCACACATTGTCCAGTAGGTCTAGAAGGGTCCTGAGAATTAAAATAGAGATTATATTATGAGTTGAACTAAAAAACCTGGAACAGTTGTTTGGAATTGGATTTGGCACCTGTCCTTGAGCCCTAACAGACGCTCCAGCATCCTGCAAATCTTGAGATCCATTCAGTAATCCACACAAGTTCCTTCCATTGACTGTACCAGCAAGACTTGCAAGGTTCATTAATAGATGAAACAGCAGATTCTGATCCTTTGTTTGATCAGAGCTATTAGCTGTAATTCAAAGAGGGAGAAGCTGTAGAATTAGTAAAGTAAGCTAACTATTACCGAAAGATGGATATGGTAATCACACAGCCAATAAAAATAAGAAGTAGGCATCATCAATCCCAGTGTATATTCTCAAAATTTAGCCAACAGAATATTTTTTATGCAAAGATCAAAGTGCCGTATTTTTAAAAGACTTGAACTTACAGTGTATATTGGAGAGTATCCTCAGCAGACTTATCAACAAGTAATTACTACTACCCTCATCATTCAGGGCCACTCCATTAGTTGCATTTTCTGGATGCATTTTCCTTCTCCGTCTATTATGGCCTGCCAATCGCCTGCGACAACTTCTTTTACCTTCATCAAATTCTTGAAGAGCATGAAACCTGCCATAAGTATAACCTAATCAATCTGAAGTAATAAACATATATTCATGAAATTACTACAGCGGCTCAAAAACAATAATACTACTTGGACCCAACTGAAACATATCTAAAAGATAGAACTTAGTGAAATCAAAAAACGTGATCCAAACTAATTTTTGCAGAAGATGTATATAGTATAATGTATCTCTTGCAATCATGGAATGTTCCCTACAAAGCCATGAAACACTACCTGCTACACTGCTGACAGAACCTCTGCATTACATTTCCGACCAATGCTCTAGTAGCCTTGGAATGCACATCGCAAACCTTATGACGTCGGTGATAATCTTTTGCATTGCTCAGATCAACTCGACAATCCACCACTTGACATATTGCACGGTTTGATGCAGCCCCAACAAGCTTGGTTTTCTTTCCACTCTTCTCCACCCAATTTCCCTCCTCTTCTTCAGTTATGGGGTACACTTGCCCCCCAAGCTTCAAATTAAGCGACCCAGCTTCATCATTTAACTCTTCATCTTCAATGACGACAACCCTCCTCCGTTTCTCCAATTCCCTCTTTCCATTCTCATTGCCCAAAGTAATTTCACGTGAGCCAGAGGAAGAACTGTTAGACAGACCTGTACTTGCAGGAATTTCTGATCCACTAGGAAACAACTGCCTACTCCTGCTATCTGATGGTGCTGAATTCAGTGGAGCAGCTCTAAACAGATCACCATCCCATTTCCAGTCATTCAAATCCCACTCCATACTCTTCTTGCCAACAGCCTTCAAATCCGAAATCGCAGTGCCAGAAACTTCAGCCTTTCCTCCAAATTTAGGCTCCATCAATCAATATATCAAAACACCCATAAACCGAAATAGCCCAAATATAACCAAAAAAATCAATTTTTTTACAAAAAATTGCTACAATTCAGTATAAAAGATCAAACTGAAACCCCAAATTAAGCCTAATCAAGCACCTACAAATCAAATTCTTTAGACCCCAGAAATCCAAAAACAGTACACCCACAAAACCATGGATCCAAACGAGAGCAACCCACATACCCAACAAAAAAAAAAGCTCAACAAGCCAGCCACAAACCCAAATCTTTATCACCAAAAAGTGGTTAACTTTAATAAATTCCTCATCAATTCGTCATTACACACACATTTAAACAATGAAACTTAATACTCCACAACAACAATTACAAACAATCAAGATAAAGATAGAATCCGTTAAATGTGAAAACTGAACTGCCGAAATAATCGTAACAAGGTCGGATCCAACAACGTGTGGACTGTTAGAGTGAGAAAACTGGCCGGAGAAAGTGAGAGAATATTTCGGTGACGGCCAAAAAGTGAGAGAAAAAAATTGTAAATTGGAAATTAGGGGCGGAAATGAAAAACAATTGTTCTGAAAAGACAGGGACTGATTTTTAATTTAAGAATAAATGCAAACACCTGCACTAATACTATACTTTACTTGTTGACTTGTAGTAATCAACTAACTAATTCCAGTGCTACTTCCCATCCAAAATTATATTTTTATTTTTATTATAAAATTACATATAAAACTTTTAAGCATAATTTATTTGTTGATCCTGATTTGAATTAATTAATAATTATATTTTATTTTTTAAAATGTTTTAACAATTATCTCTAATTTTATTAAAACGAGTAAATATTAAGTTCAAATATCTCAATTATCATTCAAGTTGTCATCATTAAAAATATATTCTTAACTTTTTAATACACAAAGTATAATTTTTATTTATAATATTTTTAAAGACTCTTAAATTATTTAGGTACTGATTCATTACAAGACTTATTTTGCGTTAAAATTATATTTTTTATTTATAATATAAAATAAAACATGCCTATTTTTTTATAAGAAAATATAAAATAATTCTATTTTTAATTAATATTAATTATTAAAATAAAGTTACACGAATGCACTTTACGTGACATAATAAATAAATAAATAAAATTAATACTTTATTCAAATGTAGCTAATAGTAATTAATGGAATAAAGGAGTAATCACTGTACACTTCATCAATAATGACATGATCGACTAGGAATCCAATCCTTGTGTATTTATTCTTAATTTCATGATAATAAATATAGGGAAGTGATAATTCAATTAGGAATTTTAATGTTTACATGGCAATATATTAATTATTAGTGCAAACTACAAAGCATGCATACATCACATTGGGTATTATTCCATTAAATGGGGAAAACGAGTAATTGTGTATCCTGCACTTCATAATTTTAATTAATAAAATATTAAAATAATTATTAATAAAAAATAAACAAATGTCAAAATTATTATTAATAAAAAAAATTAAATAAAATGATACCAGGACACATATTCCCTTTACCCACATAACTTTGTGTGCATATTAACATGTATATAATCTGTATCTAATAATCTTATATCATTAATAAATAAAAAATAATAAATAAAATATATAACAAAGACCTTTTGTCCTTTCATCTTTTTTAAATATAAAGTTTATCTTCTTTTTTTATGGAGAAAAATATTTTAATTTGTCAGCAGCCTAATCCATATTTACCGGAGTATGTTGGCGCGCACACACACACAATTAATATATACAGGGTCGATTTATAGTAAGTATTTATTATGAATAAAAAATAAGTAAATATTATTTAATACGTTAATTTTTATAACGGACAGTTTAGTAAACGAGGTTTACACAAATCTTAGGTCTTTTAGTAATATTATCCTCGTCCGCTACTATTATAATAGCGGACAATTTAGTAATCCATTGTTATTAATAGCGAACGATGAGTTTTAAATATTTAATCTCAGTCGTTGATTCCTATAATGGATTATATAAATGATATTTATACTATTTTACTCCATAACAAATATATGTTATGAATCGGGCCCTATATATATATTTATATATATTAAAGTTGTGAAATGTTCCTCCTTATTGCTTTCTTACTATATAAATATTATGAAATTCAAAAATTGAGTTAATTTATTAATAATTATGAAATAATAAATATTACAAAGAGTATAATTTTTTATATAATTTATGATATTTATTATTGTATTAACTAAAATTAATAGAATTCATGTCAATTTTAAATTTAAAAATAATTTAAATTGGCTTAAAAAAATCAATGATTATATTATGTTTTGAAATAAATGGAGTACTTAATTACAAAATTTCACTGTCTTCTAATTGAGACTTTATTAAGTAAATAAATAAACTTTCATTTTCGAAGTAACTTCAATAATGGTGACCCAACTCTAAAATTCACTTTAAACATAAGTGTGTAGTTATAAAATTTATTATATATATAATTATATAGAGGATTTTGAAAATCATAAAAAGCCAACAATAAAAAATAGAAGACATATTAAAAAATAATCAACTTATATTCTAGAACTAGCTGAACATTAATAATAGTCAAAATAAATAATTAAATGGTTAAATGTGGGATCTATTTGTTATTATGTGAAAAAAATCCAACTTTTTTTATAATAAAAAATATATCAACCTCAATATAAAAGATATGAAAATTACATTAGGGTCCCAATATTTATTCGCAAGCGTTGTGCAACGTCACGATGGAGATAGATAGTGTTTGGGTTTAGGAAATAGGAAAAGTGGAATTAACAGAAATAACAAAAATAAAAATAATAACACTACATATGAATATGATGCTTATGCGGTTTCCGAAGGCCAAATGGTTGGCAGCTCATGTGACTGGAGGGAGTGGTGCCTGATGGTAATACGTATAGATAGAACTTTGCCCATCACCATGGACCATTACATCTGTGCCCCCCCCCCCCCCAAAAAAAATCCCAAATAAAAAAGAAGTTATTTTCCTGTTTCAATTATAAAACAAAAGTTTGTGATTTATTTATCAGTTGCTTGTTTTGATGCGTTTTGTGCATTTAAAATATGTGTTTGAGTGATTTTCATGTTCTAAAAATATTTTGAGCGGTTTTCAAACTTCGAACGTACTGCAACAAAAATAATGCATTGAATTTGAAGTTTAAAATTTGTGTTTATGAGTTTAATATAAACGAATAAGACGTTTAAATTTTATAAAAAAAACCTCAAAAGCTTCGTACTAAAGATAAGTGAGTAGATTTTTTTTTCTCATAAAGAACTAGACATGAAAAGAAAATGGAATGTAATTGGGGGTCCATACCCCATACAAGTATCTCTCTACCTCTGCACATGGTGAAGGATGCGGTCAAGCATCAATAAAAATAAAGAACGAAGGATACTCAAAACAAATTATGTATGTATTGCAAATTGGAATGGACATTGGACAATCCCCATTACAAAATCTTTAGGATGTATTTGGATACGGGAAGCAATATTCCAAGACAAATAATTGAGAGAGTAACCCCACAATTCCATGAAATTTAATTATTTTATATTCCCACTTCATAATAATTCATACGTCACCAATTGTTAATTATTTTTTTGTACGTAAAAGGCAATCAATACTGATGGTTATGTGCCTTGATCATTAAGTATTTTCCGCCATTTTTTAATACACTTTTCCGGCAAACATGGTGGATGTGTTTTAAGTGGTATGTTCCTGTAGCAATCAAAATTATTTCAGATTTGTTTTCCACTAATTGTCCCAAAAAGAAAGTCTACTTGTGTTTGGGCTCATGAAATTTTATGATGTTATATATTGCTTGAGCAAGAAAGAACCTTATCTATTATTGAACTCAATCCCCATGTGAAGAACCACAACGCTAGCATGAAATGAAACCACAATCATTTGTTTTTGAACTAATATAAATACATAATATTTAAATATTATATTTATTTTGATTATAAAAATTATTGGTATGTCATTAAAATTTGTATTATACTCTATTTTTTAATAATTAAAATAAATATAATATTTAATTTTATATTTAAATATTGTGTACGTAGACTTATAATTTATTTTTTATATTTGATTACAAGTGCATAGCATAGCCAATCGATTAGCTAGGCAGTCCGAATGGAATTTTATCTGGCATAAAAGAAGATGTAAAAGATTTAATTACAGTTCCTGTATATTATTTGCATTGTGACAATTAGTGCTACGTAGATGAATGCATGAAGCACTCGCTGTAATGGGCCCCACAAGCAGTGGGTCCCGGACATCTGCAACGTCCTTCCACGTGAAAAAAATGACTCATTTGATAACTTTCGTCGTTGCCCTCACTGAACTCCGCCAAAAAAAACAAACCTTAAACCAAAAAAAATATTAAAATTTAATTTGATAGATTATTCTTTCTTTTATTCTCGGAATGCATAAAGCACTCATTGTAATGGGTCCCACAAGCAGTGAGCTCCGCAAGCGGTGGGGTTCACCCCGTTTACTATTTTGAGTGTTCCGAGCGTTCATCTCTGTGACACCGATAACAATGGAATTATCTGTTCTCTGAACATTTATCTTCTGAACACCGCAGTGAAATAAGACTTAGAATTCTTAGCATCCCAACTTCCACATAAATATGGACTTGATTTAAGCAGGTGTCAATTTATTTAAAATTAAATAAATAAATTGTACGTGTCTTTCCTAATTTTTGAAATAAAGAGCTTATTTAACTTGTTTTTATTTTTTCCTTTTATGTAAAAACAGGATTATCCCCGTTTGGATTCATACGTAAGGATAAGTCTACATATATAATATTCAGTTTTGATATGTGTAATAATATTGTCAATAATCTATACAATGATTTTTGTAAAAAATGATAGGATCCATCACTTACATAGTGAGTCTTACCATTTTTTATAAAAGTCATTACATGAATTATTGTAAAATATCATTACTCATATATTTTTCTTTCAAATATTATGTTCATCTTAATCATTAAAAAATAAATCATAACACAAGTTTTAATAATATTTTCCACTTTTTAATGATAGTATTTGAATATCGTAAAAGTATACTTATTTCATACATATTAAACAGGTTGGTTTATTTATTTACTTTATTATATATATCAATGGCGTCTGAATTAACACCATCACTAATGATGAAGACAATGATGATAAGGTTTAATAACAGAAAGTGATATAATTAGTTAGTAATGTTTGTTTCCAAAAAGCTAAAAAAAAAAGGGGGAAACAAACTACAATATCATATACATGTGTAAATATATGTTATCGAAATAAAGTAGCTTAAGTGTAGGTGCAATCTAATTGATTGATCCTATCCTCCTAACATCACATGATGAACATTTCTTCTCTTTTTCTTATATTACAATAAAATAGACTTTATTTTATGTATAAAAAAATAAGACAAAAAATAAAATGAAAAATATCGCATATAATTGAGTAAACTATTATACAAAAACGATGTCAATTTGTATAATTTTAAAGGATTTTTTGCAATTTTTAAACACTGATATTTTTAGGAGACAATTCACATAAAAATGCGAGAAATCTCTTACACCCCATACGAAATTAGTTAGGGTAGGAGTCACCGACTAGATATGTTAAATCCAATTTTCTTTATCTTTCTTTACGCTACATTATTTATGGGACTCACAATGGACTGGCTAAATACAATGTTTGTGCTGCATGGGAGGAGTTTGTTGGACCAGTTACCCAAAGGCCAAAATCCAAAACCTTTTATAACTTCTTTTAAGCTTTATGTTTGCTCCTTTTCCTTCTCTTTTCAAAGGCCATGTGAATCGAAGAAATTAACATATATATATATATATATATATAAAGATTAAAGTAAAACAGAATATTTTATTTTAATTGTCTTACATTTTGAGCTTATGTGAAGCTTGGTCCCAGGTGTTGCTGGCTTTGATTGCCTTTCACACTTTTGAATGGGACTTTAATATTGCGACCAACAGACAAATAAAAAGATGGATTTTAAAAGTAAGTAGATTACGGTAGTTAAGGACTTGATCTCCTGTTAAAATTGTATAAAAACATATATAGCATGTCAGCAAGCAAAAGTCATCAACCAATGTCAAAGAAATATTTGAAAATTTAAGTTTAAAAAATTTCTCTATCCTTTGTATAAGAAGAAAATGATATATACGTCAACAAATATATGATCAGATAGGATTGTAAAAATTACACGTCATGATTACAATTCGACCGGAAAAAAAAAAAAAACTTTTGCAACTCATTTGCAAATTTTTAAGATGTATTACTCTATCATTTGCAAAAAATTACTCGATCTTTTGTAAAATAAGAAAATGATATATACGTCTATAAATATGTTATCATATCGGATTGTGACATAATTCTTCTTGTCTATCTTATATATATACATACGTCTCGATTATAATTCGTTTGATTTTTTTTTTAACAATACATAGCGAGACTCTTTCGTAAACATATTCTCATTTGCAATTTTTTTTTTAAGGTATACTTTTATTAAGGATCACATTCCTCTGTCATGAAGTTTTTTTAGTCTTAAACTGGCAATGGACTTTGCTCGGCGTAATAGGCGTGATGGGCCTGTTTCAGATTATTAAATTTGAAGTCATGTTTTGAAGATGTAAATGGGCCTGCACTCCTTTCCTTAAGAAAGGCAAATCATACCATACTAATGTTAAACTAAAATATTAATGTTAATTCCTTATTATTCATTTAGCCCAAGTCCGAGTAACAAATTAGTCCAAACTACCATCACATGAGTCGGAGGAGTAGTTTATATATTTTGAGTTGACGGAGTCCTTTATAAAATTACGCTACAAATTCATTTTAATATTTGCTATTACAGTTTATAATATAACTAATTTAAATGGTACGTACTTCACGGTTGTTTAAAAAAAAAAATATTAAAAAATAGAAGACGAAAGATAATGGACAGAGAAAAGATTAAAAGTGAACAAATAAAATTCAAAGAATAAAATAGAAAAATTAAAAAAAATCACTTTTTTGTTTATACAATTTTTTTTCTTTGTCTTTTTTCTTATTTTTTAATAACTTTAAATTCCACAAACTGTAAATTACTGTTACTTGCCATGCTTTCAAAAATTTGCAAAAACAGCTTGAGCCAGTGGGGGGGGGGGGGGGGGGGGGGGGGGGGGGGGAAGAAAGAAAGTTTAATTCGAAGTTTTCATGTTATGAATTTAATAGTAATTGTTTATATAATTTCAATATAGTTAGTTATTGAATATTTCCATGTCATCAAAAAGTGGGCCACAAACATTGAATGGTTGGATATTTTTCTACAAATAACAAATCATGATACCTCAACACAATAGTCTTAGATTACTTTCATTCCTTTGAGTATGTCAATTTATTTATTTATTTACATTAAAAAGGGATTCTTTTATTTTATTTTTTTTGTTAAAGAGAGTCAATAATTAAAGGGTTAACGCGGATTAATGATTAGAACAGAAAGGGGCACGCGGGATTGTTCCATTAGCCAACCAATTCCAGCAAAACCCATACACATACATACATACTACTTTCCTAGAAATAGACCGCACCAGTTATTCTCTTAAAAATAAATATAAGTGTACAGTACGATAATATATGATATTAAATTTTGTATTATATTTTTATTTTTTAATATTTAAAATAAATATAATATTTAAATTTATATTTAAATATTATGTACATATTTGTCCTTCTTTAAAAGACAACCTGCTTTCCAAAGATTTTTCACTAGCCTTATTATTAAAAAACAACAATTCATATAAACTAATTTATGATAATTTCATGGTTAACTCTAGTCTTACGTATAAGCGTAAATGATAAAATATCAAATATATTTAACATCTCCTTTAATAAATTATTTCAACTCAAAATTAACTACGTGTCTTCTTTATTTTTATTTAATTTGTTTTGATACCAAATAAGAAGGTGTAATTCAAACCATTAGAAAAGCTAGCATAAAGAAGCATTTTCCTAAAAAAATCAAAATAAATAAATAAAATAAAATCAAGCATATATACAAAATTCGTTGGTAGGTGATATTCGAAAATTGTAAGTGGAATATAATCTTTAAAAAAATAGTTAGTGGGTTTTTTTGTTAATTTTTTTAAAGACATGACAAATTACTAGTCAAACTCAAAACTAGAATTCTTATAGTGTATTGTTAACATTTACTATACTATGTAGTCTGTCCATCTTATATACAGCTAATACTAAAGTTTAGAATGTGTTAAGATTTGCTAATTCTGCTAATACGTAATTCAATACGTTAATTTTCTTAATCAGTTGAAAAATATCGAACAGTTAATGTATAGATATTGGATTATCATATAAAATATTATTTATTATATGGGTTACATCTATAATAATAATATCTTTAGTGTGCCGGGCTATAATACTCAGAAAGAATATTATTGAACTAGTGATTTAAGATATTAGTTTGAATGAATTTAATTCATAGAATTCAGACTCGAGATTTATTTTGTACTTAAAATTTAACCCGAATCATTATATATGTATTAGAGTTGATTCTTAAAATGTCAAGTGAAATTATATAACTAGGTTATGATAGATGAGACACGAGATTGATGGTATTATCTCATAATTGAGAGAAGTCTATATATAAGAATACAAAGTCAATTGATACTATTTTACAGTGATTAAATAAAATATTTGTGAATTATGAGTTTAATTGATTATAACAATGACGACATAAATTTAAAATGGGGGAGTTTGAATTTGTGTGTGCTTAGGAAATTAAGTTACTAGTAAAAGTATATTTAATTATTACATTTTGAGCGAATTTATAATAGAATAAGATAATCTTAAAAAAAAATACTATTAAGCTAACACTTTAAAGATAAGAATTTGAGTCTATTTTTTATATTTTACTAATCTTTTATATTTTACTAATTTAATATAAAAAATAAGACAATTTGTAGACTCAAGTCGCAGTTGCTGTCTATAACAGTCTGCCTTCGAGGCACATATATAGAGAGCAACTGGCTGAAATCCTATTGCCTCCTTTCTTTCTTCTTCTCTTACATGTTCTAAATTGATTGATAGACGGTTAAATATACAGGTGAGTTTTCCAAAATTCTGGGTCCACGTTTGATTTAATTATTTCCCTTCATCAAACCCCAGATTTTTTTCTCGAATTCTGCATTAGAAGTTATGGGTGTTTGTCAATTTGTTCATAAAGAGTATCTACTTGTTCAATTTCACTGTTTCGTGTTTGGAAAAAGTCATCTTGTATAAAAGAATTTTTTCTATTAATGAAATGAAGTCTTTTTGGTAAAGAAGTTGGAATTTTTTTATAGGGATTTGGGGGAATTTACATGTTGATGCGTTGCGTTTAGCAGGCGGTATCATTTTGTATTGTGTTTGGTTGAATTATGGGTTGATCTGGAGTTGTTGAAAAGTGGATCAGCTGGATTCCTTGTTTGATTGATCATTGATGGTATTAATCAGCTTGTGTACTGTTAAGTTCTGTTCTTTAATTAGTTCTATCCCTGATTGACCATTTGAGCTGAATTTTTTGATCTTTGTGGAAGGGGGGGGGGGGGGGGGGGGGGGGGGGGGGGAAACAAACAAACAAACCTAGTTTGTCTTTGTTAACTTTTCTATTCTTTTGATTCCAAAGGGTAATTCAGTTTTGGTATACATGATTTTGTTAATAAAGAACATGATTTTAATGGATTGATGCTGGTGATTCAAAGAAAGGGGTTTCTTTTTTATTTATTACTAATTCAGTGACAGTGGACTTAAAAGGGAAGGATAGCTCAAACCTTGAACTTGTGATGATATGGTTTAAATGAAATCAAAACAATAGATTCAATTGCTTGTTGTATTGTATATGATCTGATCTTTAGTCCTTACTTAAAAGGCACAGTGTTTGAAGTTTTTACTTAATTTTCCTTATTTTGGTTGAGCTGCCAAAAAACATGCTTGCTTAATCCATAGGAGAAGTGGCAAAGCCTACTGTCAGGATGAAGAATTATTATTATGATCGTACTCTCATTGGTATTTATGAAGTAAATGACTAAGAAATACTGAATCATTTTGATCGTATCAATTTGAATTAAGTCTACCCATTAGTTAATAGTTTGATTCTTTTATATCAGACATGCATTCGTTGGCATTTGTAGGATGGGGATTAAATAGTTCTATTTTGTACTCTTATTGGTATGATTTATAGGCCAAAAGAGACGTGTTTATTACTATCTGCTGCTTCTTAACCTTTATATAATATATCGACATAAATGCAGTAAATACATAGCAACATAGAACAACAATATGTTCAAGCTTGCATAGCCTGTCTCCCTATTTTATCTGCTTGAAGTTTCGGCCAACATGCAAGCGACTTAAATTAGGCCAAAAGCATTGGAATACATACATCTACACATATTAAATTGTTTACTTTTTATATCTTTTGGTGATGACCCCATGCGCTTGATGCGTAGCTATCTTAGAATAATACATTTATTTTGGTCTCCAGAAAAATAAGAATGAGAGTAATAGTAGACAAAATGTTCATCATGTATTTGTGATGCATTACTGTGCTGCTGGGTGATGAGGCCCGTTTACTCGTCTTATTTGTCAAGCATTTGCTGCCTACAGTCTTATGTTGCAATTGTAACTTTTTATGGATAAAATATTTAACTGCAATTGCTAGCTAATTTCATTTCTTAATTCATTCTCAAGTCTTCAAGAAAAAGGAATCATGAGCTGCTTTGGCTGTTGCTCAGATGAAGATATGCAAAAGGCTTCTGATAACGGACCTTTTATGGCAAATCACTTAGCAGGTGATTGATTGTTTATGTTGATGATTACTTACAATGAACCCTACTTGAAATTGCTGAGAATCTTGGAGCAATCTTATGCTTTATATTTTTAGCATCCTAACCTTGCTATTTCATTAAGGCTTTTTCAATTATCAAATTGGGACTTATTCAAATTTAATGTGTAGGTAATAATGGTGGTTATCGTGCCACAGAGACAGTACCAAAGGACACACAAACTATAAACGTCCCGCCTATTAATGTCTCTGCACTTCAAGTGGATGAGTTGAAAGATATAACAGATAACTTTGGCACGAAGGCTTTGATTGGTGAGGGATCATATGGAAGAGTATATCATGGTGTATTGAAAAGTGGGCAGGCTGCTGCGATTAAAAAGTTAGACTCCAGTAAGCAACCAGACCAAGAGTTTTTAGCACAGGTTTACCCAATCACAAACTGTTATGTTAACAATGCTACATCAATGCAACTGCTATTCTGATTTTCCATAGTTTGGTTCATGTCATTTTAGGTTTCTATGGTATCAAGGCTTAAACATGACAATGTTGTTGAGCTACTTGGTTATTGTGTGGATGGTGGTCTTCGTGTCCTTGCTTATGAGTATGCTTCAAGTGGATCTCTTCATGATATTCTTCATGGTACGTAGTGTCAAGTTTCCTTCTTGGACCTTTTTGAAGTTGAATCTTTCAAGGAATGTATGAAATTCTGTAGAGCTTAAAAATTTAACAAAAATGAATAAATCTGTAGATTTGAAAACCACCACAGAACATTTACTGTTGCCGCATAAGTATTAAATGTTTATATTAGGTGAACTTCCCATTGGACACTACAAGCATGTGGAGGCTATGTTGATTGTAGTACAATTCACTTTCTTAATTGATTTTTCCCCTTTTTTAAAAAAATAAAATAAAATCTGAAATAGTTAAATAACTATATCTTCTATCATGTGCCTTTTCATATATAGTCTGTGCAATATCTTGATTCTCTTTTACTATACTTCTCCATCTTCCTGGCTAACTGCCTATTTGTTAGTAGTGAAATGCTTATGTTTTCGGTCATGGTTGTCAAACCCGGACCGGACCGCTGGTCCGACCGGAAAAAACCGGAACCGGTCGGCTCTCCAGTCCTATTCAAGCAAAAAAAACCGAATTTGGTCAAAACCGGTGACCCGGCGGTCGGATCAGTTGGCCCCCGGTCACCGGTTTTACCGGTTCCCTACCTCTTCTTTTTAATTTTTTTTTTTGTTAAAAAATAAATTTAAGCATTTGAACTTAATTAAATGTATCCTTGATTGAGTTTTGAGTTATGATCATGATTTAATATCTTTCTTTTCATATAGATTTAGTATTTATTTGAATTGTATAAAGTAAGTATTGTACAAATAGATTTATTTTTTTTACCGAATTTGATTGAATGTATCCTAGAGATGTTTATGTTTATTTGTGTTTGATTTTATCACTCTTGAGTCTTGAATTTTGAGTTATGATCATGATTTAATATCTTTTTTTATATATAAATTTAGTATTTATTTGAATTGTATGAAGTAAATATTATACAAATAGATTTTTTTTTTGTGTAGATAAATTGATTAATTTTATATATTTACTAAATATTATAATTAATATATTTAAAATTATTTATTATTTATTACATATTAATGACGTCACCAGTTCAATAACGGTCCGACCACTAGTTGAACCAGTGACTCATATACCCGATAACTTTTCCGATTCGATAACCGGTCCGGGTCTAAGAACACTGTTTTTGGTAATACATATTCGTCTTTTTATTCATGTAGGAAGAAAAGGTGTTAAAGGTGCACAGCCAGGTCCAGTTTTATCATGGTCCCAAAGAGTGAAGATTGTCGTTGGAGCGGCAAAGGGACTTGAATACTTACATGAAAAGGCACAACCTCATATTATCCACCGTGATATTAAGTCTAGCAATGTTTTACTGTTTGATGATGATGTGGCTAAAGTTGCTGATTTTGATCTGTCGAATCAAGCGCCTGACATGGCAGCACGTCTTCATTCGACTCGTGTCCTTGGAACTTTTGGTTATCATGCTCCTGAGTAAGATTTTTTGTGTGTGGATATTTGAATGCTTGCTCCTGTCTCGTTTTTTTCTTTTCATTTTTTTCCTTTTCATATTTTATCATAAAAATCACCGGTTCAAAATTAATAAAATATTAAAAATAAGCATAACTTCAATATGTATGAGTTTTTTTTTCCTGACATAATATCCACGAGTTATTAATCAATATTATTATTACTGTTTTTTAGACATTTTAATATAATATAATTTTCTTTTTGTTATTTTTATTATTTTTTCTACACTTTGAGAATTGTAAAAGTCAAAATAATTAAAAGAAAGAAGAACTAAAATAAATATTAAGAAAATAATTATCCTAACAAATATAAATTTAATTATTATTTTATAATTTTTTAATATCAATTAAAAATTAAAATAAAAAATAGATGAAGAGGTCCACAAATACCAACTTTAATCCCCTCAATTTAGAAGCAGTGCTTCTTGATGGAGGTAATTTTGTTCTGAGAAATGGGTCAAATTCAAATTCAATTTTATGGCAAAGTTTAGATTACCCATCGAATATAGTTTGGTCTCAACCAAGGCAACAATGTGAAGTTTTTGCTTTTTGTGGGGCTTATGGTACCTGTCAGAATTCATTGCCCTTTTGTAATTGTTTGAAAGGTTTCTCTCTCTATCTCACTCTCTCTTGAAACCCCAAAGTCTAGTTAGATTGACCGTCAGTTATTTGCCAATCATCAAGTGGATACTTAATAGCAAGCAATATTTTACCTTTAGAAATCCTTCTTACATGTATATAGCTTGTCACTTGTCTTGGCATTCACTCATTCAGTGTTTTATGAAACAAAAAGAATAAAACGTGCTGAAACAATTCTGAAGAACCAAAGAAAATGATGAGAGCACCGGATGGTTCAGGAGTAAGATAACCAATTGGTGAGATCTACTTGCTGGCTACCAACCTTAGGCATTTGACCCAGCACTTAGCAGGCCTATTATGTTTTTGTTTCCTTCACAATTTTTAAGATCCAGTTGCTTGTTAACAAAAATCA
This sequence comes from Hedera helix, assembly GCA_947179155.2. Classification (NCBI taxonomy): domain Eukaryota; kingdom Viridiplantae; phylum Streptophyta; class Magnoliopsida; order Apiales; family Araliaceae; genus Hedera; species Hedera helix. Next base: position 36,651,729 of record OX359281.1, read on the forward strand.
AGGTGACCAGACCACACGGTGAGGGAGTGGAGTAGGACTTAGATATAGAACACAAGATTTTTGATATTACAAAACCTTAGGTTTAGGGTGTGTCTATAAAAATATATAGTTGAGGACTGTTGATACCCGATTTATAAATTTAGCTCTTTTAAGATCACACAGTCAATTGTGTAGGTCGTAGAATTCCTCATTTCCTATAATAACTTGGGTTACATTGGGTTCTAAACCTCTTTGCTTTGCTTTTTCATTATTTAATGTAAGGGTAGAAAGAACACACATGATCTCATTGGAGCCTGGAGTAGCTACCTAATAAGGTGCTGAGTGTCCTTGTAAAACATAATTCAACCAGGAATATGAGAAGGAAGAAAATTGCCGAAACGTTAAATTTGTGCTCTCCCCGTATCACAATTTTGCAGCGTGAGAACATTTGCCTCCGTACATAGGCTGAACCCAGTGGGATTTTGCTTGACCATTGAAGCCTGATGTGCATGATGTATAAGATGGATCGTTAAGCTGTAAACTGGTCTGAGTTTTCTATTTTTGTGAGGCAGATATGCGATGACTGGACAGCTGAGCTCAAAGAGTGATGTATACAGCTTTGGTGTGGTCCTATTGGAACTCTTGACCGGGCGTAAACCTGTAGATCATACATTGCCACGAGGACAACAGAGTCTGGTGACATGGGTACTGGCTTTATTTTGGTTCTTTTCTTCCTCTTATTAATCTTTTGAGAGAACGATTGTTTGCTTATTTATTGGACTTGTTATTTGGTATATTTTTCCGTCTAAGCTGATTCTTCAATTGTGACTTAATTAGGCAACTCCAAAACTCAGTGAGGACAAGGTGAAGCAGTGTGTTGACACTAGACTTAATGGAGAATACCCACCCAAGGCAGTTGCTAAGGTAATCTAGGCATTTTAGATTTAATATAGTCCAACTTTTCATACTTATAAATGAAGTATAGTTCAATTTAAACGATTAAAATTAGTTACTGTTATACTATCAACAGGAAAGTTTGAAAATACATTTGTGCCTTTTCTTGTTCACCACTTTTCACATTTGGGGGGCTTTCCTCCCCAATGCTAAAAAATTACCTTTAAAAAAAATTGGAATATCTTTTGGAAATTATTGAGAAATTTATCTTAACTTGAATTTTTTTTTCAATGATAGAGAAATTTATCTTAACTTGAATTTTTCCCTGTTACATGTATCTTGCTGGGAACAGATGGCTGCCGTTGCTGCCTTGTGTGTGCAATATGAAGCTGATTTTCGGCCAAACATGAGTATTGTCGTTAAGGCGCTCCAACCCTTACTAAATGCTCGTTCTGGCCCTCCCGGTGAATCACATCACTAGTGAATCAGCCCCTCTACCAAATTGTCCTGCTAAATTTATTGGGATTTGTTTTGTAATAGGGTTTTGTAATCATGTACCTTTTTTGGTACTCTTCAGCCATTGAAAAATTACTGGATTTTTTTGGTGTAATGCAAATAACCATTAAACATATGAAGTGAGGGAGTGATATTGCTGTTATTCCTTGATTCCTTTTTTCTTTCCCATGGATTGTTTCTAGGGGTTGCCTTCTTCAACTTCCAACATGTAAAGTCGGAGCCAAATGTACCTTTACCAAAACAATATAAAGAGAACAATCAAATGAATTTTCTTGGTTGTAGAGTTGTAATAGACCTTCATAGTTAATCATATTTCTATGCCATTATACACCAGTACTTGATTTCTATATACTGTGAGAATCTCAGTAGTTGAAGATTCCATTATTTAATAATTTTTAGCTGCCGATGCTGTTAATATCCGCCGCATTAAGGATGATTATATGAAAATTAATGACATAAAAATAAGAAGAAATGGCTAATAAAGTGTGGCATTGCTGCTTTCCAGCTAAAGAAGTATATATATTGCTTCACCGGTACAGTTCAATTTCCTTTACATCAGTTTATTAATCCTACATTGGGAAACTATGTAAAGTTTGCTAGAAGCAGCAAACAATTCAGCAGAGTTCAGCTGGAGCCTGGATACTGTAATCAATTAATTAATACTTTGCTTCTCCTCTAATTAACTTCAAGTAATTTGTTTCTTAATGACTTGATCACTTGAAAACGCAATGCAAATCCAAAGCGATAACTATTTACTTTTGTATATTTATGGATCAACAACAATACAACTTCCATTGTGATGAATAACAAAGAAAGTAGAAAATGCAGCTTTCTTTACAAGCAAATCACAAAATCTAGAATTTTCATCTTCTCACGGACAGAAAAAACTCGACATAGGAGCATTCTTAATTCTCAAAATGAACTACTAAATAGAACTTAAGATATGAATACCAAAAATACCAGAAAACCTCTTTACAAAACACCAATTGCAGGGTATATAATGGAGATATGATTTTATGCACAACATATCTTTCTAAAATCTATAAGTAGAAACCAAAGGGCAGATTGTATTATTGCTCCACTCGCTTCCACTGCCAGCCACCTGCATTTCATCTGAGGCAGACCCAAATGACTTGGAAGGTAGAGAAAGAATGTAGGAATTACCCTATGTAGAAGAATCTTACAACTTTATCCCCTTTGGTCTACTCTGCTCTCTGACCTTAAGCCTGGAACTTTACTTCTTCGACGTCTTCCACCCTGAGTGTCCAACCATGTTACACTTCTTCTTTTGGGTTGTCAAAAAGGTTACAGTTAAGAATTACTATTTTAACACTGCATATTCTATTAAATTCTCAAGTTTCCGTATTAAAAAGCTCAAGAGAAACTATACATTTGTTCTTTTACTCAAATCTTTTAAAGATTTAGTGCTGTTTTTTGTTCTAGAAGTTTGAGTCATACCTCTCGCAGTAATGGATATTCCTCTGATTCAAGCATTCGAACAACTTCGCCCATCGATAGTCTCTTTTCAGAATCAGGATCAACACACCTCAAAGCAGTCAACAATGCTCGTTTAAGAGCAGCTGTAGATGGTTTAGTCTCCATTGTTGGGTCTACCACCTCTTCTGACCGCCTACTCCCAACCATCATCTTAAGCCAATCGACCAGATTTACCTGCAGGGACTGTGAATTTATTATATCAAAACAAACAAGAAACATTTGTATAAGACCAATAAATTTCGATTACACCATACAAAATTTAGATTCCTCATATTTTGTACTGAACTTATAATTTGATACTAAAATTATCATCCCAGTATTTACTGCACTTAAGCAACAGTATTCTTAATTTCTTATCACAACAACAGTGCTTCGATATTTCCTAAACGTTGTAATATCCATTTTTAAAACATACTCTTTAGCAGCATGTTTTTTTCACAACAGATTTACTGTTTCATATGAACTTGAGCAAAGTTTCAAGTGATAACTAAAAGACAACAGTCCATGTTGCCCAACACATAATTAGTAGTTTCACTGCCTTCAATAACAATTGACACTGTAATATCTCTGTAATTCAGCAACATAAAATCCGTAATCACCGACTTAAAAACATTTAAAAAATTCCTTTAGCTGCAAAAGGAAATAGTAGATACCTCATCTGCTGGACGGCCATAATCCACTGGATCTCTTCCAGTAATTGCTTCCAAAAGCAAAACCCCAAAACTATAAACATCACTCTTCTCATTTAGAAGGCCACTATTTGCATATTCTGGTGCTACATATCTGTAAATTTTTGGAAAGAGGTGGGAGCAGAAAGAAGAGTTGATAAATGTTTGGCTGTGAGAAGAGAAAGAAATCAACCTGTGTATCGAGTATGAATTTGAAGGAAACTAAAGGAGAAGATGCTCACCCACAGGTACCCATAACTCTGGTTGTAATGTGACTCTCTCCAGTACCCAACAACTTGGCCAGACCAAAATCAGATATTTTAGCATTAAAGTCATCATCTAGTAGTATATTGCTGGACTTGATGTCTCGATGCACCACTTTTGGTTCTATGGCCTCATGCAAGTATGCAAGCCTGCAATAAGCACATCATGTTAAACTAAGAACAAGCTAGAGATTTGATTTGTTCGTTTTGTATGTCTTACAAGCTAAAGATGAACTTACGCCTTAGCGGTGCCAAGGATAACTTTCATGCGAGCCTCCCAAGTAAGATATCCATGATGATTCATAGCTCCATGAAGCCACTGGTCCAAATTGCCGTTGTTAACATACTCATAGACCAACATCCTGGATTTAATCAGAAATAATTTAGAAAACTAGCAAGTTTAGTCTGCATCAAATAGGCCAATTGATACATTTCCAAGGCTCAATTCACTCTTAAAAGAATTTCCTTTTGAACAGATTTTATTTTACATGAACAAAAAATTATTTGTATCATTTCATTAGAAATTTAAATGGAGTAATACAACTGTTTGTTTTACCATAAAACGGGGAGGGGGGGGGGGGGGGACATTGAGCAAAAGGATGACAGTGAAGGAAACAGAATAGAATTTGCAGGTAAGTTTGTTACAATTAACTCATTTCCAAAACTGTAATAAAAAAATTTACACAGGCATCACATGTTTTTAGATATACGGAGAATTAATTAATAATAACTTAGTAATACTCCATTCATTGGTTTGTTTCTCATTCCTAATAAGAGAGTGCCTAATTTATACAAACAGATGCACAGAGCTTAAAGGGATATGATACCTTTGTGTACCCTCAATGCAGTACCCCAGAAGCCTAACCAAGTTTTTATGCCGCACATGGCCAATGGCCTCAACTTCTACCTTGAAATCCTTTTCTGCTTGTCCTCTATAGACAAAATATTTAAGAATCTTACATCAGCTTAATCTGTAGAAAATCTAAAGGATATTAAAGAAATTGTTTCAACTGAAAGAAGTCTGTATGAGTAACTTACAGATTGTTGAAGAGCTTTTTAACAGCTATTGATGATCCATTAGCCAGATGGCCCCGATATACAACTCCATATCCACCCTCACCAATAACATTATCCTTCAAAAATCTATTTGTTGCAACTTCTAGATCCCTTAATGTAAACCAATGACCCCAGCCAAGCTGAGAATACTCAGGAAGACCAGATAGAGGGGAAGGAACAGTTAAAGGATGTGAAGGTCTATATACATTATTTTTAACATTACTCCCCTTTTCTCCTGATCCAGAACCAGAATCACCTTTCTCTAAATTATTAAATGATCCAGATTGACTGCTATTATCAGCATTCTTTGTCTGCTCATTTCTCAAATGCACCAAAACCTTATTGGAAACTTTGTCACTGTACTTGTCCTGTGAGATGGCGAAATCCCCATCATAGGCAACAAAGTTGTTTGCTGAATTTTGATCAACCCGTATCTCTTTGATTTCACTTGATAAATTTTGGTTCTGGCTAATGGGAAGTTTGCTTGTAGCCCCCTTGGATTTCTTTCTTGAGATGCAAATTGGAAGCACCAAGAGGATTATAGGCACTACCACAAATACCACAACTAAAGCCCAAACAGGAAGATGAAAGATTGGAGTTTTCCTTTCCAGGTCATTGATGATACCCATTTTTCCAATATCAAGATGCCTGCAGATTTAGAATATAAAAGAATTGAAATAGCAGGTCCATTCGTAAGATAATCAATGAATTTGGTGCATCTATTGATAGACTTTGCATATCCCGAGTTTTGTTATATTTTATTCGACATTCCCTTGAACATGCTAACAACAAAATAACTGGATTTCTATATAATGCTTTTAAGTTTTAGATCAAATAATTTTTTCCTACCCTATTTTTTTTTTGTAAATGGGCATATTATATGTCAACTACTAATTTCCCTCAGATGAAGGATCTGAAGCATCCAAAAGATAAAGGAAAACCAGGGGTAGCTGGAAAGAGAGAAAAGAATCGATTTATTTTTTTATATGTTTGCACACTTCCCATACTTTCAGAAAATAATTAATTGCATAGAATACTGTAACAAATGAAACAGAAACAGAGCAAACAAGTAACCACTTTTTCTACTCCAACACAATTTATCTCATGCAATGAATTATACACCATTATAATTGAATGCATACAATGTAAGTATACACTCATAAATTTCATATCAAAAACTTACTTTTTTCCTGTATGAGAGGAGATTTAGAAATCAGCCTTCCCAATCGAAAATGAACCAAAGAGTTAAACCCTAGATCTCTGCTCTGCAACCAAATTGGGAATGAACCATTCAAGTGTATGAATCAATTCCATTGTCAAAGACAAAACATTAATCCGATATATATAGGCAGATCGTTGAATTTCCTTTCTGGGTTCATGTATTGCCCAAATGGTATGTAAATCAATCAATAACCACTGAAAATTACCTAATTTAAGGAGATGACAAAAAAAATCCTCTATTTGAAGCTGGAGGGAATTGCAGGGAACACATAACAAAGCACATGGAAATCTGGGATGTGAGGAATGGTGGTGATAGTGGTGGGGATAATATGAAGATATGGACTTATCAGTGGTAGGTAATGCCTTACATATAGTAGTAAAACATAAGCATGTCCAAAAATTTTAAAAAAGAAAAGAATCAAACTTTTGCTATTTCAAAATTGACACTTGAAGGTGATATCACTGATTACCAGAAACTGAATTTAATATAGAACTGTATAGCTTTTCAAAGAAGCAAACGTTTCTTTGTGGGTCATTTTCACAAAACACACACTCGCACGTATCTATGCCAGGACGGATTAAAAAAATATTAAATAGTATACATTTTTTAAATAATATATTTTTATTAAAACGATATCATTTTGAATTTTTTTTTATAAAATAATATTAATAAAAGATATAACATTATGTGATATTCCGCGATCTTATTTGTTCTTTTTCATTTACAAAAAATTTTCAAAACGCCATTTTGATAAAAATATGCTATTTAAAAAAATATATATTTTAAACGGTATATTTTTGAACAATACTCATATATATATATATATATATAGTGATTCTACACTTATCTTCAAATTTAACCCATAAGTTTTACCCTTATATAAGACAAAGAAGTATGATCCCACTTTATTTATAAAATATAAATAAAGTAGTACCATACTCTTTCGTCTTTTTACGAATAGAGTTAGCGGATAAATTTTGAAAGTAAATCTAGAATTTTTCATATATATATACCTTAATTACCATGAAAATAACCCTCCCACCCACCCGCACATACATTATTATGTATAGACCTTTTTACAATTATTTCAAAATCCAATTTTTAATTGTTAGTCAACTTTATTACAAAAGACTTGCCACCTTAATTTTCTTTGGTGATGTCTATTCTCTACCGGCTTTTATTAACCGTGTCTTACACACTTTATATATCACACTTTATATATATATATATATATATATATATAAATGAATTATTTCTTTGGTTCATATTTAACATTTTAGTACTGCCGTGGTCTAATTTTATTTGTTTTAGTTCAAAAGTATATGCTTTTTATTCTTAAATTAATCATCTTAATTATTCTATTATTTTATTTTTTGTTTTATTTAATTTTTTAACTCTTTCTTTGAATAATAAAATAGAGGAGAGAAAGCAAAGGAAAAGAGTGTAGCTGTGCTTTCAATGTTAAAGTTAATAGTGTTATTTTTTTTAATGTATGTCGTGTTTTTTTTAATGATTTTTTTTTTAAATTAAATGAGAATAATATTAAAAAAGTAATATTAAAAATAGTATTAAAAAAACAGAAAAAATATATATACCTTATTAGAATGATCACAAAATCCAATTTTTAATTGTTAGTCAACCTTAAACATCATTACTGAAGGAAGTGCAAACAAGTTTTAAGTAACTATGATTATAGGAGAAAAACAGTGAATGTGAATTGAAGAATATCTTAGTTGCAAATCAATGTGAGGTAGGAAGGTCAAATGAATAGACTGGACACCATTTTAGCCTAAACCAAGGTTTTAGGCTCTCCTCATTTATGGGTATTTGAATTTTTTTGAAAAGTGTAGTCTTGACTGTTGTGAATTTCATTTTCTTAAATAATTAATTGATACTACTCCTATATGGGAAATATATGTAATTAGTAAGATTTGATAGTCAAGAAAAGAGACTGGATACCATACCAGGTCTGTGATGTCTTAAATACCCTTTTGCTTTCTCAGGAAATTGCAAGTATATCCTCATGTTTGTGTGTGTGTGTGTGTGTGTGTGTGTGGGGGGGGGGGGGGGGGGGGGGGTGGGGGATTGTTGGATTTTTTCTATAAAAATCGTATTTATTTTTTATTTAATATTTATTTATGTTAGACATTTATTTATTAATAAAAATACATCATTCGTCATTCATTAAATAGTCATTTATTTTGTTTATATAAATCTCCAAATTTATATATATTATGATTTATGTGTATAAATAAATATTATACACCGAAGATATAAATCGTATCTAATATATATAAATAAAGATATAATGATTTATAACGTATGATAATTTGGAGATAATATTATGTAGGTTATAGTGTTTTAATAGAGATGATTTATCTTAATCATGAAAGTTAGACTTATAATTAAAATACTAGTGCATTAATGGTGTGCATTAAACGAATCATGTGATAATATTTATTTATAAAATATTTTCATATAAATACTAATTTATGAATGTTTCTTAATTTTGAAATAATAATGGACTTAATATTGTTATATATATTAATTTAATATTCCAACGAGTGAAATTATATTGTGTTAATTAATACCTCAAAATGTTACTTAATATCATGAACACTATTATTGTCAAAACATCTATAAGATTTTTCATAAGATAATTTATTATTGATCATTAAATCTTGGCCAAGTCTTTTGATATTTATTATTAAAATGATTGATTTAATTGTTAAATCAATTTATGATCAAATGAAGATAAATTAGGGACTTATGAAATTAGTTTAAATATATTTGAATTATATTTAATTCTGAAATAGTTATGTACATCTATAGAGGAAATATTTACAGTTTATTAGTAAATGGTTTATTTTAATTAATTCCTGGACTGAAATGCAATTATAATTATTTAGTAGAATTAATTGTAATTAATATTTATTTAGTATATTATTATTAGATAATAATATATAAATAAGTATTAGAGTTAGAATATATATATACATATATCATTGATTAAATACGTGAGAAGGTGTTATTATTCTAAATTAGAGTAAAGACCAAATAACGTATACGTTATTACTCTCTTTTTAGGAAAAATATGTACAAATATTTTTCTATTTTGAAGACTACACTCCAGATTCAGCATAAAATTATAGGAAAGAAGATATTAAGGATACTAGAATATTCAAAAGTGTTAATCTAACTAAGGACTAGATAACAATTCATACTATAAATACACGGTGTGTATATAAATGTTGTTTTATATAAAATCATAAAAATGATTATGTTTTATTAAATTTTAGAATTTTTCGAACAGAAATGTCATTAAGCACCGTATGGGCATGACTATCAACAATAGTACCAACCAATACAACATACCGTAAAAAGTGCTGAAACTCTTCTATGATCAGTTTAAATTTTCAACAGTGGAAGACAACATGGCATGATTTTCCTGCAATAATTGTATTGAGTTGAAGAATGAGGACTATAAGGTATGGTATTATTGTTATTTTGAGGAAGCAATAAATATATGACTTAATGAAACAGTAAGCATGCAAAAAATGATTGAATTGATTGATAGGTTTCATCTTACTTCCCTTTAAAAGAAAATGCCCTGGTAACTCATTATTATGGTCATGAAATTGTTCCTGTTTAGGCTCTTTTAAGTAAAATATTTACAAATTTGGGAATGTGCCTAATTAATAGTTGTAACTCTTAGTAGATCTATTGTTGTAACAAATAAAAGTTCTAATCGGGTAATATTAGGAATCATAATTTATTTGTCACGAATAGATCTCAAATAACGTGATATTAAATATTTTAATAAAATTTTATAGCATAATCAATTATAAAAGATTTACCAAATTAACGATGACACGTTATTTAAAATAACAAAAACTTTGACAATTTTTTTTAAAGATATCTAACATTACTCATCCAAAAAAAGGTTCAAACTTTGCGTAGAGAATGAGAGTTCCCATTATGAAAATGGCAAAAACCAAAGGGACATGATTATTGATATATGGTGGAATCAAAACAAGCACCCACAAGATAAATGATTTCTATATACATCTTATTTGTTTAGTTTCAAGCTGTCTAACACTAAAAATATCAAATTCAAAATTATTCTCCGAAGTTTATATTTCCCGCCTTTGATTAAAATGTTCATAAAATTTTCACCTCAATGCAAGTGCACAAGATCAGCATATTATATATTAATGAGAGATACAAATGGTAATAGTACAGTTAATTTACGGTCTTTCTTATTAATTATTATAATTGTTGAAGATTATCGCATGCTTGCACGTTAAATTGAAAATATTCTCCAATTTTTTGGAGATTACATATGTATTTTCAATTTTGTCCTCAATATTAATGGCACAATTAGGCGTATTATATTATTACATTGCCTTTTGTAATAAAATTCTTTCACGTTATGCTTTTGTTAGAGAAATGACATTTCCAACGCTGAAAATACTAATTCAACCTAACTGATGGTTGGTTTCATCTATACATGTCTATGCTCCAATAATTGTGTGAGAATTGACTCGCGCTGTATTTTGTGCATGGCAACCAAAGGAAGAAAAAATGAGACATCGAAATTAGCAATAATAATTCAGCCGCTCTGTTTATGTATCTGAATAAGTATAAATACACAATAATTAAATAATATATTCATCTACGTTATTAAAAAGTGAGATATGACATTCAAATTCGAGTCATACCTTATTAATTAATGATGTAAATAAATGTAGTGTTTGATTATTGTATGTGTAGATTTGTCCTATGTATCTGGACAAATTTTCATTCTAAATTAAATTTGAAAAAAATTAAATTTTAATAGTCCAAAACAGACTCTCTTTTTTCCCGTCTTTTTTTTACTGTTCCCAATCTATTTATTGGTCACTAGCATTACATCAAACCCACCATAAAGGTAAAGGACAAGTTAAGATGAATTAAAAGGAATAACATGTCTTTAAAAGAAGTTGAAAGTTAAAAGGTGAGTTCAATGTGGAGATTAGTTGTCTAAGTATGCAAATCGCATAGAATCCAAGCGATATTAGTCTAATTAATTCTTTAATTATTTTACTTAATAAAGCAAAATTGTTTCATGAAAAGGACACTTCTTGCCCCTACCGTTATTTATTTATTCTCAGGTCTTCTTCTTGCCTTTGTTGTTGCTTACACATTGTATTATCACACAACCAAGCAATCTATTTATATCATTAATAAGGAAAGTATGACACGAATTTCAATGACATATTCTACTTTTTAATAATATAAATAAATATAATATTTAATTGTTGTGTGTTTATACTTATTCATCTATATATGTCTTAATTTGTGATTTGTATGATAAGTGAGTCGAATATTGTTTGGGTTCAACTTATTAAGTGAACTCTAGTGGAGTCGAGCAACTTTAGATTGTAAAGAGACGAAAGGCGTACGAGGGGAAAAAAATAAATTAAAGTGGCTAGATTGAACAAACACTCAACAAGTGACATTAAATTCTTAAGGCTCGTATATTATAGGAAAAAGAATAAATCAAAGTGGTTAGACACAAACACTCAACAAGCGACATTAAATTCTTAAGACTTGTATCACTATGTAGGCCATGTAACAAAGGAGAAAGTTATGGGCGAGAAATTACTCTTCTAGGTCTCTTGACTTTTATGCAAGGTTTAGAAAATCAGATTGGTCATCAAATCGAAAAAGTTACCAGGTGAATGGATCAGGTGCAATCAGTGGTCGAACCGTTATCGAACCAATGATGTCATAAATACATAAAAAAATATATTATTAATAATTAATAAAATTTTAAAATATCTAATTTTTTATAAGCTAAAATATAGTAAAATAATGTTATAATATTATTAAAAATATTTTTGTAAAAAAAAAAACTTGAAAACCGGTTCAACTACCGGTTTTTGACCGGGTAATTGACTTTTCAGTTTCTTAGCCGGACAAGACCGGAAAGTCGACCGGTTCTAATCGAACCGCGATTCGACTGCCGATTCAGTCCGATTTTCTCAAATATTGTTTTTATGCTGTTTCATTTAACTTTTTGTGGTACGTAAAATTTGAAGGGAGGTAATCATGAAATGGAAAAATACGAGGACAAACAATTCTATGATTTCTAGAACCTTTTTGAATTTATATTTTGGGTAACATTTGTGTCAATTAATCACCAAAGGGTGAAAGCAATAGAAAGTGGTCTTAAATTTTCCTGAAAAAAAGGGAAACCAAAATCATCAAAGCAACAAGGTCGCACACAGGATACGTATACAACTTTCTTGTTAACCGACAATCCCGTGGCACTTTGAAGTGTCGGTTATAACAGAATAAATTTTCCAACCAACAAGTGGAAATAGTTTCAATGTAGCAGCCCCAAGACACAAAAGAGAGAGTCATCATATGAAAGCATTAAAAGATGGAATAAATCAATTAAACAAAAGTAACTTAATTTATAAATGTCACACAGGTTCAGGTAAGCGATCAGCCATGGACCGTCTTTCTCAAATTAAATACATTTTCCAATTCGCAAAAATAAATTAATTTCTAAAATTTAAACATACATACATACATATATATATATATATATATATATATATATATACGGACTGATCCATTTACAAAATTTTAAATGATAATTTATCCTTATAACAGATCTCAGTCGTTTATATTGAGATTTAATGGTTAAAATTCTCTCGTCCGTGGTTTAATTACCAGTACGTGCAGTTTAATACTACGAACAGAAAAAATGTCAAAAAAATTATTGCAGTCCAAATATATCAAGTCATCGTTTGCAGTTTAATACTGCGGACGACAGTATTTATAATAATATCATCCGAATAATTAAACCTGCAAATGACATTATTATAAATACGCTATAAATAGATGAATCTCATATATATATATATATATAAATAATGAAAATATTCCCTCAATTTCACAAAACTGTCTCATTTGCACAAGCTACATGTATTAAAATAACCAATCAATCAATCAATTTGTTCAAGTCATGAATTAGCTGGATTATTAAATATTTTTTTGGAAGTTAGGGGGGAAAGGGAAATGTTTGGACAGGTCGATTTTCTCTACCGCCTGGGGCTGGGGGCCTGGGGCTTCTTCAAGCTAGAACTACCTTTTGTCTCATCATTTTGGACAGGTCGATTGTATATAAAATAAATTATGCTTAAACTTGCTATTATATGTTATCTTTTAATTTCTTCAACCAAAAAAAAAACTACATTTTTTGTAATCAAAAATATTTTTAAGCTATCGTCTGGATGGACAATATTACTTGATAATTAGCTTCCACACAAAGCTGAGAAAATCCCTTACTCCAAGCCATTTATAGTTGTCCAATTTCTTAATAAAATGAAATGTGTATAAAAAGGCCCAGCATGATGATCCAATGAAAGGATGAAGAATGTCTCGGCCCAAACAGATTAGCTCATTGCTATCAAAGTCCTAGTTTTTAGAAGGTTGTAGTATCTATTATTACTTGCTTATGGGCTAAATTTTCTTTATTATAACATAAAAATAAATATTTAATTTATTAATATAAAAATTAAAGGTTAAAATAAATGTATAGCTAAATAATACAAATGAAAATTGTTATTTGGATTGTAAGCATGACATGCGTGAAGCAATAATAATGAAGGCACAGGCAATAATTAAATAATAATCAATGCAAAAACGTGTAGAAACAAACCTCTCACAATGATTTACATAAAGAAAATCACACAAACGATATGCACATCTTGGGTAACATGAAAAAATAATCTACAAACATCAGCTTCTCCCATCTCTACAGCCATCTCGCAATTTTATGGTGATCATAGCAAATAGGCCGGAGTTTGAATAATTTATAATATATATTCCCCAGCCTTCAAATATAACAGTCTCCTTGCGGTTGGGGCTGGAGGAGCCAATCCCGGGATGTCCTTGATGCTTTTGTTGTTTGGATTTACAATCTGCAAGTTACAGTTAGTAGAAGGCTGAGCTCAAAGTGCTCTCAAACAATGATTAATATTTGAATACAACTGTGGTTTACTGATAAATCAAGTTTGCAAATAGATTATAGCAAGACATGGATAATTAGGAGAATTTACCTTCACGACGATTATAGCGATCACGCCACATACAATTAGAAATAGAAAAAGCATGATGCATTTATCTGTGGCCACCTGGAAACATCTGCAGGTTAGCTTATAGCAAATGAAATACATACGTCACAAAAGATTTCATGTGTGGGAGAAGAACTTGCTAACCTGCCTACCGATCTCCTTCACAAGCTGCGAGGCCTTTTTGATTGAGAATTGAATAGTATCCAATTCATTCACAATACGGCCCATTTGGTCAGTCTGCAGATGTTTAAAACCAGGGATTAGCCCAAAACCAAAAAATTAAATAAATGGCAAAAACAAAAAATGGAGATGATTAGTTATGCATACTCACTTGCCCCTTCAACGTACCAGCAGTTTGTGTTCCCACTTCAACTGTTTGTTGAACAACCTACAGTCACTTGCAAGTTTAGAATAAAAGTAGTGACACCACCTGAAGACATTACAAACTTGACAATTCACCTGTTTTGAACGTTCAATGGCATGGTCAGTTTCATCCATTGTCTTATGCCCAGCATTAATAAGCTCCTGATTTGACATTGCTAGAAAACAACTAATGCAAGTGAGCTACACTGACCCAATCTATGTACTGAACTAATTAGGAACCTAACATGTTGATTAGTAGGAATAACAAATGGTGACCTTTTCTATATTTAACACTAATGTGAGGATTTTCAGATTTATTATTCAGCTCAACAATATCAATGCATACAACATGAGCAGAAAAGAAAGTATTAGCATACGAGACTACATGAACCACAAAGATCCTGCTCTGACAACCAAGTGGGACACATCACATATTCTCTCTTTCAATCTTTTCTTCTTCCTACATGTCAACATGTGTCTATTTTTGTACTGCCATCATGTTATATATGAACAGACACTCTAAACAAAACTCCTAATCTCCATATTCCTTAATATTAAATTAGTTATTTTAATATATACATAAATATATATATATATATATATCATACAATATGGATCAACATCATTATAAGGTATTTAATATTTTTTTAATTATCCCCCATGATGAAGTTGGTTCCTTAACCTTGTATTAGAATTTCTGAGTTATTAATTGTAACCTGGATATAAAGCTTAAGATTCAGAAAAGACTTTCCTGATGGAAATAACATGAATTTGAGTAAACTAAGCAAAAAGAACATAAAAACAGTCAGAAAGCAAGCTTAGACTCCTATTATAGAAAAGATATGATCAAAATTGAGTGAAACAAATTGGAATGGACACAAAGAGAGGCTTAAATACTAAGCTTCGATTCATAATATAGAAGAAAATAACAGCAATAAATTGAGTGTGAAATATTAAATGAGTGCTGAAAAAGTCAAAAAGATCCATTTGAGAGCATGGCAATATAACACTCTTATACAACAGCAATTCTCCATAAGTTTAATAAATACAAACACAAATAGTCATTTCCTCCCTCCCTTTCTCCTTATTTAGGTTGGTTCGTAAATAAAATTTCCAAGCCCTTGTCAGCAAGTGGAAAAAATAACCAACGAGTTTAAGGATACATAAATTTCTTTTAAAAAATCCAACTGTATAATATATCAATACATAAAAGCGGAGGGGGAGGGGGAGGGGGAGACGTCTCTTACTTGGTCTCCTAAACATGTATTTGGGTAAGTTTTTTTTAAGAAAATAGTAAAATTGTGAAAAATGTAACTACTTGACAGTTTTCAATTTGAATAGAGAAGTTATATCATTTGACCCAACTGGCACACGCATTTTGTGTGCTCAGGTGACTAGTATATATAGGTTTAGTCCACCACTATATATTAGTCAACCAATTTTTGTTGATCAACAAACATGTCATAGTTATTAATGGAAGGAAAAACCAAAAAAGGGTGAATCATCTACAAGGAAGACAAAATATACCCAGTTGCGCGTCAAATTTGTAAGAAATGGGCACAAGCTTTCAATTCAAGGCAGCTAGACTATTTTTTGTGGATGTATCGTACAAGGATATTTAGGCCTCACTCAATATGCAGTACTAGCATAACAGGATCACTGTACAGGATAACAGGATCATACACTGTACTAGCATAACAGGATAACAAATGCCAAATGATATTAAAATATTAAGAATGATTATTTTATTAATTGGAGTTGAACAACAACTGACTACATGACTGACAATATTAAGGAAATTAAAAAAAAAATTTGAAAAAAAGACAATATTCAGGAAGTGACATTCAAAGCATAAAGATCATCATTTGAACTTTCTATAATTTGTCCACCTTTGTAACAAGTGATCAGCACCATAACATATTAGAATTTATTTAAGATCTTGTTTATCCAAAAATAATATGAAGATCATTTATCAAGAAACTGAAATGCAATTGTAGTTAAAAGACATCTAATCTTACCTGATGCCATTTGAACATTGTCTTCGGCTGTAGGTTCACTAGCACCTACTCCCATATCAAAAAGTTCAACTTTCTTATTGCCAAGGCTGCTCATATACCTGAAGTGCAACCACAAGGGACAAGAAAATTATATTAGTGCACAGAAACCCACAATATGAAGGGAATAGGGTTAGTATGACAAAGAACATAAGATCAGTCATGGAAATACACTACAATTTAGTATAAAAGGAAAGAAACATCGTCCCTAATCACAAATATTGCCTAATTAATACATATCACCGATAACACGCTAATTGATTTGCATTTGTTCCATCTGGAGATGTGTCCATTAATAGAAATCAAGTTTCAAAACACTGAAATGAGGTCAAAGGGTTGGGAATTCTTCTGTCACATGCTATCATGTCATAGTCTTACTTCTTTCCTTTATCTCTCTTCTTAGTGGATCGCATGTGTGCTTATTCTCTCAAATGTTACCGTTCGTTAGACCAAACTAGATCAGTAGATCTCACTATGAACAGTTATATCAGCCCTTAACTTTCCAATAGAAACAGCAATATTGGCAGGCCATTGGCCTGTTTAAAATCACTCCTGTTTTTTGCTTGTTTGGATTATCCAGGTTACTAAAATAATCCAAAATAATGAGATTGCTGAAATAATCTGGTGACTGACTGGGTTTAGCTATAAAAGAAAACTGAACCGGATAAGCTAGATTCTAAAAACCTGAAAAGCAACTCCCCCACCCTAGTTTTTTCAGATTTTAATAAAATCTGATTATTGGAACAATTAAGCAAATCCAAAAGTATGAAGTTCACTTTCTGCTTAAAAAAGGTAATCTGATTCCAAAAAGCCAAACCAAAGGCCCAATATGTTTATGCGGGGAAAAAGGATTTATTGCAGAAGTAGTAAATGAGCTAGTTCATCACTAAAACCAAATTATAAATCAACAACAGGATATCATGGGTATATTGAACACGAGACATCAGGAAGCATGGAACATCAACTCAAATTACATTTAAACAATCTCAGCCTCCCGACAGTATGAACATTGAACTTAATTTTTTTACTAATAAAAAGAAATAACATCAAACTTATTTTTAAAGAGCAGTAGGATCAGTAAATGGACTTACGTTTTTCTCAAGGAAACATATGAATTCAGCTCCTTGATCTACAAAAGTACAGGAATCCAAGAAAAAAGAGAGATGTTAAAACAAAAGCTCAATAACTATAAAAGACTAATGTGAGTGTGCTTCAGTGATACCCCCTAATTTCTTGTTTGATTACTGATTTACTATACACCATTCATAACATTAAAAACAACTCAACACCTTTTCTTTGGCCAAAAACCAAATTTTCCATCCAAGAATACAAGTTAGTACTACCTCTGTCCTGAAATAGATTTCCTAAGTTTTTATGTTTAGAATGAATTTTAAGCTCGCTATGACATATTTGTACATTATACCTTCAATATATTTTATATTCTGAATATTTTTGTATTTAACAATTTTTCCAACGGTAGTAGAGGTACCAAAATATTGTATGAATGTGTTTTTGGCTTTTCTTAATATCCGCGCTGAACACGCTAAAAAATATCATCCTTTGCAGGATAGAGGGAGTCGTTAATATCTCAAATAGAAAACAGAACCTTTCAGATGCAGTTCCTTTTACTGTTTGACAAGAATAATTGAAGTCACCTTCAATTAAGAGTCAGGTCTCCTTCAAATCAAAAAGATCTAAGTACCACTAGATTATCAAGATAAATGACCATAAATATATCACGTATCACACTTCAGCTGCTTAATATCAACCATTAAACTTGTCAGAATACATGCCTAAAGCATACAACTCTATTCACTATGTCACCATAAGTTAAAATTTAAATAGTTCATATTAATGATATAAGATGCACTCATGTGACCATTTGTTCTATTAAAAAGCCTTTGATTTGCTTTCACAGCTGAGAATAATCATTTGTATAACTGCATATTTTCTCAATGGCTAATGGTTTCTTCTTAAAATTTTTGCTTTCCCCCCTAACTTATCAGTATGATTCTTTCTTCCCAAGCAAGGGGAAAGATGTGTAAAAAGTGGAAAATAATAAAAATACAATAAACATGCAATGAAACAAAACAATATAACCCCTTAAATATGATAATTGCTCTGACATAAAAGTTTAGCTAAATAGTTTTCCAACGAACTTACCATCGATTGCTTCTCATCATTGAGTTGTTTATTGACCTCAGGAGGATTTCGACCCTCCTCATCTTTAATTTCACGATCAAACTCTTTAATTAGCCTGAATACAAAGTTTAAATGTAAGATTTAAGAGTATCAAGTCCTTGAGATGCGGTACAACAAGAAGTCTTGAAGACCATCCTGGACCCAAAAAAAATGCACGCATAACATATTAACATGTAGTCTACTACAGGTGCCATGCTGTTCACTTATACATTATAATATTGGATAATTCTTTCGAACACCCTATTTATTAAATTCCTATCTGCCGAGTGCTGAATCTCAAGCTATCTATGTTGATATTGATAATAATAAATGTTTGGCCAATGCAACAATGATATTAAAAAACAAACTTTAGAACTTGGCCATTGTGGAAAAGATACAACAACGATCAAAATATTTAATAGGGAAAAAACTACTTTTGTTGTTGATGAGAAACTACTATTATCTGCTTCAAAACTTCCAAGCCCTTAAAAATTAAAACTTTGTAAGAGAAATCGGAAAAAAAAAACAAGTGCATACCTCTTACACTCCCTCATCTTTCCTGTAAGTTCTTCCAGCTGCTTGCTTTGTCTGTTGGAGTCTTTAATCTTATCCAGCTTCTGGAAGCCATTTCTATATCCATAAAATAATTATATAAAGAAGTTAATAATCGCCATGATAACGAATCACCGTAGACATCTGTCAGATTATTGTTACTGACCAAAAAATTGACAAGCTTTGGAGAACCATAAAATATACCAACTTCCAGTATCAAGTAACAGACACAATTACACTAGATAGCATAATAAATTAAAATCTGAAAGGTCTGTATTAGATGAGATTCGGTGAAGGAAAACATGACTATCTCCCATTGCAGACTCCATGATTATTGATATTTGGTTATGAGCAATTTTCTCTCTTCTACATTTGAAAAACCCTTGGGGTAATGGTGTATAGAGCATCATCTAAGTAAAATATCCTTGGGGGTGGAACCTTTCCCGAGTTAATTTTCCATTGTTTTATTGAGTATTTTCAGCAATCTATCTTCTTCAAATCTTGTCCTATTGTCCTACATCAATGCTCCTTTAAGCCATGTGTCAATGCCAATTAGTTCCATTCAAAGGCAACAATCAAAAGACTCAACTGGTAATATGTCAAAATAGTGTTTTTCGTAAGCAAGTTAGCAGTTGCTTTGGGCACTGGTTGGTTCCATATGGAGGTGAACTCACGAGTACAAACAGGACACCTTATACACTTATACTACATCGAGCATTTTGTAAACAAATGCCTTAACTTGATAAGTATAATCCACACTTCAAACCTACAATCTATCAATCTCTGATAGTAAAGTATACCATATAATATACGAAATTCAGCGTTCACTTCCCAGTTTCAAGTGCTGGATAAAAAAGGGAAACTAATAAGTCCAGCTGACAAATTATAGATGTAAAGATTAATACATGTATGCTTGCAAATTACACTGGAAATATAACCCATTTACAAGCCAGATAATAGTACTATTATAGTTGATGTTTTTGCTTTAGTATTCTTGTATCCTAAACTATCACAGTTTTAATTCAACTTTGAAAACTCCTCCTACCCTTACATTAACAATAATATCAGATCGGCGTGTTCAAATTACAAAAATATACTTTTTCAAATTTATAGATTCCAACACATAACATATATGTACAAAGAGAGATTAAAAAAAAAAACATACGCGAGGGCACGAAAATTGTCACGAATTTCACCATGGATCTGCTCCAACTGAGGGCTCATCGGCAAATCTGAACTGGCCATTGCTCTTTCTTCTACTCTTACGCCGGCTAGAATCCCCTTAGTGAAGAAAGAAATCCTCACCGGCTAATTCCAATCAAACTGTTCTAATAATTTGAATACCAAAACTTCACGGTATTTTCAACTACAAATTGCAGCTTTTAGAGAGTGCAATAAACCCTAGCTCCTGTGTGTATGATTTAGTTTTAAGTAAATATAAACAAAAAAAGGAAGCATCAAATTCAAATGCTTTGATTAGGGTTCTAGAGAAAGGAGGGTGAGAGAAAAGCGTGGAGAAATAGGGAGAGGGGGGAAAGCCGGTTGCTTATCTGTCTGTATAATTAGGAGTTGTTAGGTTTTTTTTTTTTTAAATTTATTATTATTAGTGTGATTTGGTAACCGAATAAATTAAATAATCGAATAAAAGAGATTATTTTATAATCAGTCTTAATGTGTTCAATATTGGGCACATCTGTTTTATTACGCTTTTAGCAAAAGAAAATTGATAAAATATGTAATATTATTGAAATTATAATTGGTAATATGTGATTGCTAAAAAAACTAGTATTGATTATTTCTACTTTAAAATATTCGTAGAGTAAAATTTTGTTTTATATTTATTGATAGAATGTATAATAAATATTGATATGACAATATATGTAGGGATGCTCTTTATTACGTATTTTAAATAATTAATTTTTTTCATAAGTATTATAATTTATTTACAAGAGCATAGTCATTTTTGACCCTAAGATCATTGGAATTTTAGAATGTATGTAAATGTGGGGATATAAAAGTAAAAGAGTAAATGAATGGAGTCGAGTCAAATATTAAATTACTTATATTTGGTTTATAAAATTTATAGAGTATGAAGTAAGGTTTAGTTGAAATTCGTTTAGCTATTAAGTAGGATACAATCTCAAATCGAACCCGAGTAATTTAAATTTTTTAAGCGCATATGATCCGAGTATTAATAGAAAATTATAATTTAAAGAAATTCGAATAATTTATCTAATTTTAAACATTACTCATATTTGAATTGTTTATATTTCGAACTGAACTCTTAGTTAAACGAGTACGAATCGAATCTGAACCGTTTAATTTATTTTACAAACTTATATAAAAGGAATAAGTTTATAAACACAATAATAAAACACAACATCAAATATAACATCAATCTTAACTATTAAAAAGTGAAATTTGGTGTAAAAATTTGTGTTAAATTTTATTTTTTAATATTTAAAATAAATATAATATTTAATATTATGTTTAGGTATTATGTAAAGAGTGTTGTCCATATAAAAGGCGAGGACGTGAGGTGGAATAAGGCTAGGTAGGAATAAGGCTGGTTTGTGCTAAGAGTGGTATTTACTTTTTTATGTCTTCTTACATTTAAGATATTTTTTTAAATAAAAATTTTAAAATCCTTAATATTAATTCCTTCACGTGATGCCCATGCGTCAACTTTATGACTACTTTATATCAAATGCATGAGCATAAAAAAATGACAAAAGGAATTAATTACCTAGATCGGCGGCTAGGAATAAGGCTGATTTTTGGTTTATATGTCATCACTCTTCCCATTTATTAATCAAAATAAGCATTTCCCCTCTTGAAGTCCCTTTTGTTTTCACCATTTTATTTATTTATTTTCAAACATCTTTTCATACTTTCACTAAAACCTTATATATATATAAATAGAGAGAGAGAGAGAGAGAATATTATATGCCAAGTCCAAGCCCAGCCCTGAATACCATAGGTGAATTCACCCAATTAGTACAGCTAATTATATTATATTATATATATATATATATATATATATATATATATATAATATTATATATACAAGCCCAAGGCAGCCCTCAATACCATAGGTGAATCCACCCAATTAGTACAGCTCACTTTTGATATCTTTCTTGTTAAATTTAAATATTTTATTCTGTATGATCTTACAACAGAAGTTAAAGGACACTCCAAAAATTCCACAACGTTTTTCAATAAAAAACATGTAAATATAAAATATAATTATGATTATTATATTAATAAGTAAATAATTTATTCAATATGTAAAATAGTATAATTCTAATTGTATTTAACTAGCTAGGGGTTGGGCTGGACTAGGGTAAGTTAAAGACTTCTTTATATAAATATACAATAATTAAAAAATAATTACAAAAATAGTGCACTAACAAACTAATTACAAAAAGAGTACAACAAGATAAATTTATTAAATTATTCAGTTTCCTACAAATAAGAAATTCTTTAAATCAAAGATAATTAACTGTCATATGCGGAAGTTATCAAAACAAAATTCACAATACAAAATATAAAAAAAAAATCATCATTCTGATAAGCAGCTCACGAACAGAGAGGAGAAGAAATGGCAGAGAAAGAAGATCTGAAATGATCATCTCTCACCGTCCACCATGAACTCAAATTCTTTTTTTTTCCCAGATTTATGCTTCTTTGTTGTTGATTTGTTTCCGTCATTGGAGAAGAGTTTGGTCCTGTTCATCAATGGAGAAACAAAAAAGGAATAAAAAGGAAAAAGATATAATATTAGGGGATATACATGGATATAGCTGCTCCGTGAGATGTCCAACAAATTGACCACTTTTCAATCATTACACTTGTTAGTGGCTAAAAAATCTAACATAGTAGGTTTTTGCTCATAGTAGTAAGATAACCAAACATTAATACAGAGACAACCAACTTTTAATACAAAAGGTAACCAAACCTTAATACAAAAGGTAACCAATCTTTAATACAAAGGTAACCAAACTTTAATATAAAAGTAATCAATCATTAATATAAAGGTAATCAAACCTTAATACAGAGGTAACCAACATTTAATACAAAGGTAACAAAAACTAGTTACTACACATTCAGGAATTGGTTATCTCCATACTATTGTTTGGTTTTCTCCATACTAGTGTTTGGTTACCTAGATTTACTGCACGAAAAAATAAATTACTACATATTCAGGAATTAGTTACTTTCATACTAGTGTTTGGTTACCTCCATAACAGTGTTTGATTACCTAGATTTACTTGTGCAGTATTTAATTGGTCACCAGGTTGAATTCAGGTACTGAGCCGTAGTTAATGCACATTCATGAATTGGTTATCGTCGTACTATTGTTTGGTTACCTATATTTACTTTTGTGGTTATGGCTACTGTTCCTCCTTTGTTGTTGCTGAAACGATGTTGGGCTTTGATCAGGGGGACCGTGATATGCGTCTCCTCCATCCTCAGGAATAACCGCAGCCGCAAGTGGCGGTGGTGCCTAGGAGACCGAAAATGAGGTGACCGCGGAGGAGGTCGTGAAGGAGGCTTCCGCGAATGAGGTGGCCACGGATGAGACGACGTCAGCATGGTCGTGGAGGAGGCAATGGCCATGGAAGAGATATAGGCCACAGAGGAGATAAAAGAAGAATAAAATGCATACAGAGGAGGACGAGGTGTCTGACATTCTCATGAAAAAAATAATTCATTAATTAAAATGATGCATACAAAAATGATGAGACTCTTGTAAGTAATTCATTAAATGAAATATTCTTCCTCTTACTGTACTGTAAGAAATCATGGTGACTGAGTATTTGGAGGAGAGAGAAGAAAAGAAATATCAGAGTATGTGGTGGTATAGATATTGTTAAGTAATTTAAAATTTGAAATTACCCAACTAAATTAAAGGGATCACGATCACATCAGCACTCCAATTAATTTAAATTAAAAACTAACTGTATTGATTATGTAATAAAAAATTAAAAATACACTTTTTTTATAAATATGTTTTTAGTACACTTTTATTATAATTTTTTCATAAAAAATACTAAAATATATAATTAACCCTAAATTAAATATATATATATAAACTCAAGTCCTATCTCATTTTTGTAAGTTTGGGTTCAATGGGCACTCAATCCACAAAACAAGCCTAATTAACAAATTTAATATAATAAATTATATAGTCCCGCCATCCCGGTTTGAAATATTTTTCCATCTTGAGATGTCCCAAAGTAACTGTATTCTTGTCTTAATCATTTATTTTTCTATTTAATGATGACAACATCTTCTTGCAATAATTGGAAGATAAATTTGCGCAATTATTTTTTAAATAATATTTGGATTCGACTAAATTAATCAAGACAAGATAAAGTTTGATCGAGGAATTATTGTATTTTCGTTTAACATTTATTAACGTTAATTGATGTTTACTAGGTTGTGACGACTGATGTTGGACAAATTTCTTAAGTTGCATAAAAACAATTTTATGTTTCTTTTTCTTTTTGGAATATCATGAATGTAGGTAGCCTCAAATATTGCCCACGGGCTGACCTGTCCGTATGCCCAACTCCAAAATATGAGTTGTCGATAGGAATGACAATTTGTCACGTCTCTATACACAATAATCTTCATGTTTAAATTCAAATGAGGCATTAAATTTAAATTTGATCAAATATGAAATTAAAAATAAAAAATTATCGAATAATTATATATGGAGATAGAGAGAGCGTATTTGCTTCTCGCGCACCCGAATAGTTATATATTAATTAAATTAATATTAATATTATTATATATTATATAATTAAAATATATGTCCTTACGAGTGTGTATATACATATATATAGATATGTATAAATAAATATGAGTATTTGATTTTTTTTAGTTTTATCATATACGCGCTAAAATATAATTAATTTTCATGTATGTATTATTATAAATATAATTAAAATTGAATTTTTTAAATAAAAAAATTCATAAAATCTTAATCCCCGCATGATATAATTTTTTTACAGAGGTTTAATTTTTTTGTGAAGATGGAGATGGTTATTAAATTTTAATTTTTATATAAAAAAAAAATAGAGCTAGTATAAAAGGTTTTTATAAAACGGGGAATGAGAGTGACATCCGTAATCCGAATGAGAGTAGATCTGTAATCCGGCCGCCCCATTGCCATTCTTATCTTGTGGACCTGTTATGTACCAACTATTGAAAATAACGTTCTCAGTAGCAATTGGCCCACTTTATCAGATCCAAACAGATGAGTTCAACCCTTTTTTATCAAAATTTCTCAGCCAAACCCCACACGTGCCAAAAAGCCACTGAAACAGATTCCATGATTCTCACGTGCCACGCATCCGCCCAACACGGCAAATAAAGAATCAGAGCTCTATCCCTTTCTGTTTGCACTTTTCGAAACTGCCCCAGAAGGATTATCTAATTAACATCTCGATCCCTATTATTTAGATTAACTTACAGTTTAGGCCCTAGTATAAATAAGCAAACAAACAGACACTATGGGGGATGAAAATATAATTAAGCATAGAAGGATGCTCTATCTGCACAATAAAGAAGTTATCTGAATAAAAAAGTTACTTATCTAATTAACATCTCGATCCCTATTATTTAGATTAACTTACAGTTTAGTCTCTAGTATAAATAAGCAAACAAACAGACACTATGGGGGATGAAAATATAATTAAGCATAGAAGGATGCTCTATCTGCACAATAAAGAAGTTATCTGAATAAAAAAGTTACTCAAATTCGATTGGTAAATTTAAATTTTTTACTCGAATTCGAATTATATTTAAAAAAATTATTTAAATTTAACTTGACTCGATTTTTTATTACTCAAATCCGATCTGATTAGTGTTGAATTGTATTCAAACTACTTGGGCGAGTTTTAAATTCGAGTTTCCACATAGTAATTAATTTTATAATACATATAATTACTAATTGAATTTATTATTTTACTTAAAAATGAGAAAATATAATTACAATTATAATTTACAAATATAAAATTAAAATTATAAATAAAATAAATAAATAAAATTATTCTAATCTTGTTTAATTATGTATATATTATAAGAGAATGTATTAAATATCTATTTAAATATGTATTAATTGACTATGCATTGAATCATGGGTGAAAATTCGAATAATTTAAATATTAAACGAACCAAGTGTAATCGTAATCAAATTTTATTCGTATTTTTAATTGATTTATTTTTTTAATATTTAAATTTAAATTATATTATTAACAAATTAAAATCCCACGCATTCTCTCGAGCCAAACCCAAATTGAATCCGAACCGTTTTGTTTGGATTTACGGCCTTAGAGAAGACCCACAACTCAAGAACCACTTGGCCTCAACTGCTCTCTAGCCATTAACCAATCTTCTCAACTCTCTTTCATTTCTGAGTAAATTTATTTATGCGTGTGGGGTTTGATAATGAGATGTCAATTTTATTTTGTACACTCCTATTCTTGCATGTCGTTCTAATTTTTACTAGTACCAGTAGCTTAAAGCCTTCGTCCACCTCATCTTTTTCGCCATGGCAGCTAAGAATTTGTACGAATCGTTCTCAAAGACCCTAATCGATGAGGCGCATAGATGGGGTTGCATGAAGCAAACCGGCGTCAGCCTACGGTACATGATGGAATTCGGGTCCAGACCCACAGAACGGAATTTGCTCATTTCGGCTCAGTTTCTTCACAAAGAGCTCCCAATTAGGATTGCACGCAGAGCTACTGAGCTCGAGACCCTTCCTTACGGTTTATCCGACAAACCTGCTGTTTTGAAGGTGATGCGGGTTTTGTTTTTGGATTCAATTCTGATTTGTTTTTTTGGGAATATCGATTTTTGTTTCGAGTTCTTGTTATGTTGTTGTAATTATGAAAATGGGATGTTGGATTCTTAAGATTTTTTCTGGGAATTGGGCGAAAATTCTTAAGTTTGTTGGTTCAAGAGGGAACACTACTTTTCGAAGCAATTAGGAATATTGTTTTATAGTTTCACTATATTGGGTACATGAATAAGCTTAAAGTCAATACTGAATTTAATATTCTTTTGGGAATTGAGTATGTGAGGTCTGCTGACTCTGCTTAGGGATTTAATTTTTCAGCATGTTAGTACAGTGTCAGAAGACCCTTGCTATGTGGATATCTTATTATAGGGCTATTTTTAAGGCTCTTGTTTGCACACGTACATGTTCATTTTTTATACAGCAGATCTATGGAACTATGGCAAAGCAAAATTGAGGTGTTAATTTCATATATTAAGCAACAATTATGCCTTCATTTTTTGCTATAAGAGTAAGGGGTTAGGGGCGGTTTTTAGTTTAGCTCAGTGGACACTCATATGGGTGTCATGCTAATTCCCTTGGGAATGTACTCTATTTTTGTTTTTGATGAGTATTATTCCATTAAAAGGACTGCCAGATGGATACAAGTTGTATGTGTAGGAACCCAAAAAAAACTACCCATAAAACGCCTACAGTTAAATGCCCATCCTAAAATCCTCTATACACTCCAAAGGGCGATATGTTGCTAAGAATTCACTTTCCTTACTAGGTTTGAAGTTGTGAATATGTTAGAAGTTAGTTTGCTTCTTATTTTAATAAGTAGAACTTTGTTGGCTTCTTTATAGTGTTACAGTTTGTACTCTGCGTGTGTAGATTAGTCAGTGGTTTCTGAACGAGTAAATTGATATTTCAATTACCTATGTAGGTACTAGGTACTGATTTTGTCTTTCTACTTTTTACTTTTAAGGTGCGGGATTGGTATTTGGACTCTTTCAAAGACCTTAGATCCTTTCCTGACATCAAGGATAAGCATGATGAGTTGGAATTCACAAAGATGATTAAGATGATCAAGGTGAGACACAATAATGTTGTCCCCACGATGGCCTTAGGAGTCCAACAATTGAAGAAATCTCTGCATCGCAGGATTGATTACGAGGGTCTGGATGAAATCCACCAGTTTCTAGATCGCTTTTATATGTCCAGAATTGGGATCCGTATGCTTATTGGTTAGTTCCTCTTTCTTTTGAAGCCTATACTCCATGATTTGTAACTGTATTATCTTTTTGTCAATGTTTTGTTAGTATTATGGAAAATGGACAGTAAAATTGTTTTAAATTTCACACTAAACGCAGGGCAACACGTGGAATTGCACAATCCCAATCCTCCTCCTGATATTATAGGTTACATACATACAAAAATGTCTCCCTTAGATGTAGCAAGAGGTGCCAGTGAGGATGCTCGCGGCATTTGTCTACGAGAGTATGGCAGCGCTCCTGAGGTTAATATTTATGGAGATCCTAATTTTACTTTCCCGTAAGTGTTCTTTTCTCTTGTTATTTTCAAAATCCCCCTTCTTTCTCTGTTTCCTTGTTCTTTTGTTTTGTCCTACTCCTATTTTTTCTATTTCTCCTGATACTTATGGCTTGATTTGGACTACTTGACTTCTGTATCCACACTTTTCAAGCAATGATCGTTTTGATACAAGTGTATCGAGTTATGACAACAATAGAAAATGAGTGTAGAATCTAAATTTTTGATCCCAAAGTAGATTTTGTGAAAGGTATTCTTTTTATGTATGGTATTTACTTTGTTCACTCTTCTGGCAGATATGTTCCAACACACTTGCATATGATGGTTTCTGAGTTGGTTAAGAACTCCTTGCGAGCTGTCCAGGAGCGGTTTATGAATGAAGACAAAATTGCACCTCCTATTCGAATAATAGTAGCCGATGGATCAGAGGATGTTACCATTAAGGTCTGGTATTTAGAAACATGTTATCTGTATTCTTGTCTCTCCATTAATTTCTGTTTCACGAGTTAGATGAAAAAAGATGTGCTTTTGCCAAGTACGTCACAGTTTTTGCATTCTTATTGTGTAACAAGAGAATGTCCTTCTGGTATGTAGGTTTCTGATGAAGGGGGTGGAATAGCAAGAAGTGGTCTCCCTAAAATTTTTACATATCTATACAGCACTGCAAAAGACCCGCTGGGTGAGCAGCCGGATCTTGAAACAGCTAATGTGGCCACAATGGCTGGTTATGGATATGGGCTTCCAATTAGCCGCTTGTATGCTCGGTATTTTGGAGGGGATCTCCAAATTATCTCCATGGAAGGATATGGTAAGTTAGCCAAATTCATCATGCTTAAAACGAATAGAAAGGAACTAATATAACATTCCTGCTAAATATGTGTGAATTCACAAGATTCACGTTCCGCTAATATTTTTGCTGTTGCCTTTATTTTATGATGGTTTTGCTGAAAGATGGTACAAAAAATGGTTTATCTTAGAATAGTTGGGGTGGGAGTGATTAGCATAAGAATGAAACTGTCATTTGTTTCTGTCATCTACTTAGAAAGTAGAACCAAGCTTTGAGGGTGTAGTTTCCCACCAGAACTGCATTCAACTGCTAATAAATATTTGATTGGTATTATTTTTATCTTCTAAAGGTTGTAG
Organism: Hedera helix; assembly: GCA_947179155.2. Classification (NCBI taxonomy): domain Eukaryota; kingdom Viridiplantae; phylum Streptophyta; class Magnoliopsida; order Apiales; family Araliaceae; genus Hedera; species Hedera helix. The sequence continues at coordinate 36,681,586 of OX359281.1, forward strand.
AAAGATTACATGCACTTGGGATTTAATCATAACTTGAAAAGTGTTGACTTGTTTAGATATATTGTTATGTTGAAAGCATAAAGCCTTCACTATCTGCAGTAAAATTATACTTCCTCTGTTATAAGATATATATTGACTTTTAAAAGGTTAATCTCAAACATTTTCAAATTCAAAATTGGCATTCAAAATTGGCATTCAAAATTGACATGAATTCATTTAATTTATGTTATTATAATTATGAATATCATAAACTATCTAAAAACTACTACCAGTTATAAGATTTATTGTTTTCAAGTTAAATGAATCATGCCAATTTTGAATTTGAAAATATTTGAGATTGACTTTTAGAAAGTCAATATATTAGTCTTATATTTTGAAACGGAGTGAGTATAAACTAGTGTAGGATTAACAACATTAGACCCCCTGTCACCCTGTGTGAATCTGTTTCGCATGCTTCAGGATACTATGGTCCATCTTTCAGGATTCTGTTGCATTGCCCGACACCAAAATGATATAAATATGCTCCTTGTTGGTTTGTCTTTAGTACTATTTATTAGTCCGTTTGATGTTCCTTCATAAATATCAATTTCTGTGTAGTTCTTCCCCTTTATTGGCTAAAATATCAATTTCTGTGTAGTTCTTCTCCTTTATCTGCTAACATATGTGTTGTATTTATACAGGGACAGATGCGTATCTTCATTTGTCTCGTCTGGGAGATTCGCAGGAACCACTACCCTAGTATTGTGTAGCTACTAACTCAAGGCGCAGCAGAGCTATCTTAGTAGACACAGTAAATACTTGAACACTAACATTGAACCTGTGCATTGCACAGGGAAAATATGTATTTGAATTTGTAGATGCAAGTGTAGCGTGACTTTTCAAAATGCGGAGTCCCATTTTTTTGGGGGAAATAAATTTGGTGGAATTTTTATTTTACTTTTTGGTTCATTATTATTCACCAAATTTCACTTCCATTACATATTTAACCACACTATTCCCCATCTTTACCAAATTTCTCTTATTGTAATTTGCAAAGCCTCATATTGAAGCAAGAGAAGTCCGATTGTTTGAACACTAATTTTTGTGTGTAGATTTCAGACCATAGAGAATCCAAGTGAAAGAAGAGAAGTAGAACGGATAATTTAAGAGTGGCTGCTGCAAGAATTATCACTACAAAATTTTCTTACTTTTATTTTCTCTCTTGTTTTTCTGTTTTCGAGTTTTAAAATGGATAGAAACGAAAAAAAATGGACGGAAAATTTAATTTTTTTGTTCGATTCTTATGTTTTTGAGATTTTTAATAAATAAAAAAGAAAAGAAATTAAGTTGTTAAATTTCATTTGGATAACTTAATTTGACTATTTTATAAGTTGGGAGTTATATTTTTATATTTGAGATTATCATTTAAAAATTATGATGCAAAGTGGGTTTCAAAATTTTTTCGAATAAAATGACAACACGGCACTGTAAGTTCGTCAACCCCTGAATCCAAGTGATTATACATCAATAAAAGGATAAAACTTCTTATACTCTGGCCGTTTAATTACTAAAAGCTAATCTCAGTTTATTTGCTAAAATACATACATACTCATGTAACTTTTGAACACCTAACTGAAACAACACCATAACTTTTGAAGAAACAAAAGTAGAATATGCTTCTAAGAGCATAAGTTGAGAAATCAGAAGGTATTACAAACAGGGCCATGACTGACTAGCTTAAACTTGGACAATAAATTACATTGTTAGACATGCTACCAAAAACTTTCAACCCTTAAAATATTGTAAATGCATCATCATTCAATTACATTAAGCTTCTTCATTCATGTTAGTTGAGCAAACTAGTAGCGCCCACTAGTCACTCAAATTGTCATCAAGAAAATTGAGATCATTGTCGTCGTCATAGTTATCATCATCATCTATGGCAGCACCAACGTTATTAGCAGGATTTGCATCCAAGGGTTCTACATCAGCCAAAGTCACCAGCTCCATGCAGTCCTTCCTAGCCTCAGCATTTCCATCTTCGCACTCCGTCACTTCATTTTCGTACGCATCAACAACTTGTTCCATTTCATTATAAAGGATCTCCTGATAAGTAAAAAAGCAAAATAGGATTTAGGTTCTAGTCAAAATATATGCAGCTGAAACCCAGACCTTGAAAAGATTAGATAAGAGGTAATCATAATTGAATTCAGGAGGTAATAATAGTGAATAGATATTTTTTCCTTCCCGTTTTCAGATATAAATATAGTATTTTGTAGTTAATTTGTTTCTTTTAATTTATTTTTTCCTACCAGATCTGATGGGGCCAATTTTTTCACCCATTCAAGCAAATATGGAGCAATTGAAATATACCATTATAATTGGATATGTTGAATATGGTATGATCCAAGTGTCTCTTTCCTTTTGATATCTCCAATAGGGAGGTGAGTAAACTGTAACATTTAAGGAGACATCTAATCGTAATCTAAACACAAGGTGGGCTAGAAAGATACCTCATCTTCTTGAAATGTTTGTTTCTCTGCCTTCACAATCCAGTCATAAAGTAAATGTTCTTGCAAAACACTGTCAAGGGAAATTGAGTCATTTGACCTTTTCCTTATTTGGCGTTCCCTGAGTCGTAAGTTGTAGTGAACATAAATGAAGTCGTTTAATCTTTTCTGCGCCACAAGGTTGTCCCTTTTGCTGTTGATCTGATCGTACATGCTCCAGTTATGTTCACAGCCAAAAGATGAGCATGTCTGACTCAATATGCGTACTGCTATTCTCTGTAACTCTACGCAATTTATGCCATGCTGTTGCCACCATGCAGCTAGGAACAACCGATTCTTGTCAGAATAAAAAATATTACAGGTTAACTTCAAACTAAAAGTGCACTTTTACAAGATTAAAGATATGTATATATGACCTGGATTAAGCTCTGTTCTTGTACTAATAGCCAAGTCAGTTCCAAAATCAGCTTTTGCAGAACCAAAATCAGAAATCTGCACTAGTACAACAACAAATAAGAGGAAAACATATGGTATAAAAATACCCAAAAGAAGTCATGCTTAATAAGGAATCCTTACCTGCTTGGATGCAGAAATTCTTCTCCCATTGTCTGGCTCAAGTTGAACAATGCATGCATTTAATCCACGAATAACGTCGGGGTGCTACAATTATGCACATATAACATATGAAGTTTGATGCTACAACTTTAGAGAGTGTGATAAGAAAAATAATCAAACAACAAATTAGTTGTTTACCAGAACAAAATCAGAACGATATCTATATGATGGATTGAGGAAGTAAGCAGCCAGATACAGAGGATGGCGGAACAATGAATTCCAGTGATTGTCTATCACAACCCAGAAGGGATCATATTTACGTATATTATCACCATGATTACTTTTGATAGCAAGCTTAGCTCTGTACATGTCATTATAGATAAATGGCATTGAAAGGCTGTCATCAGTAGTAATCTTTTGAAGCACGTCCAAAATAGGGTCCGCTGATTTCCTAACAAATAGCATCTTCTTCCAAAATGTAGGGTTCATTACAGTTCTCTCTACCTCCTTACCTTCCTCCAATTTCGAACACTGAGAGGAAAGCCATTTGTTTGACTGAAACAGTCGTTTGAGACCAATTCTATGATCCAGCAACCTTTGCAAAGTAGAAAAACTTGATGCATACCGGGTAATTGATGGCACCAGAAGTTCCTGTCCACTGGTGTACTCTCTCTTCATTAGATTTAACAGCCAGATATGATTGTAAATGAACTTTGTAATCCTTTGGCCTTTTTCCATGCACTGTCCCACCCATTTGATTTTCACAAAATCTCCGAGCATCTGTTCAATGCAATAGCTAGCACAGGGAGTCCAAAATAAATTCTTTCTTTTCTCTTCAAGCATCTTCCCAGCAGCTTGATAACTTGGTGTATTGTCAGTTAATACCTGGGGGGGGGGGGGGGGGGGGGGTGGAGGAGCACTAGGTCAGCTGAGATTAGGTCAATGATAAAAATGAGACAAAACAAGGTTGAACTACTAGACCAATAAGAAATGATTATATTTACCTGCAATACATTTTCCTCACCCATCTCTTCTACCACCTTGTCAAGCAACTTGAATAAGTATGTAGCATCTTCAAACACATCAGTGGCATCAATTGCACAAACAAAATACATACCACGGGGGCAAGATACCAAAATATCTATTAATGTTCTACCCTGTGTATCTCTCCAACTATCTGCCAAGATAGAACATCCAGTGACTGCCCAGGAAAACTTACAGTCCTCTAGGTAGTTTTTGATGGTTGAAATTTCATCCTGCAGAAACCGACCTGATATTACACGGTTTGAAGGACCAATCAAATCTTGTCCATATTGACCAACCAACTCCAGCATCTTATGAAAATAAGGGGAATTTGCTGCCTCGGAAGGAATTCCTGCATGATAAAAAAATTTGCAAATTGCTGAAATAACTTCCTTGCGAGATTTTTTGCTGGTACCCATTTTTACTTGTTTGCAAGATACTGGCGTCTCACTTTTTGGTGACTTTAAGACAATAGCTTCATATTTTGGTCTTTTGATTAATGGGTCAGACCTGTTTCCGAGAGATGTCCCTTTCAAAGCTCTTCTCGAGTCTCGCCCTAATCTTTTATTTCCAATTAATGGTTTATCACTGCTCATGGGATGTACAGTATCTTCCTCTTGCTCATCCTCTTCCTCTTCATTATCCGAGTGCATATAAAATGCTGATATCTCCTTAGTATCAGGTCTTCTATGCCTCCTTCCAGTACGATGCCACTTCATATTTTCTTTTATTTTAAAATATACTTCCTCCGGTGCATTCTTACAGGGTGCAACTTCTCCTGGTATTCTAGCTAGATGCTGCTTAAACCGATTAATACCACCGCTAACTATTTTTTCACAATAATTGCATTTTACCTTTTTCTTCCTTTCGTCCTGTGGAACACCATGTTCCCACCCAGGGTCAACATACCCCAGTGAACGAAGAGGGGCCAAATTTATGACCAAACCCTTATCCCCCACCAATTGTTTTCCTTTGTTTCTATATTCAGTATGCTCTTTCTCCTCCCCATCATCGTTGGAGTGGAAATTTAAATATGCTTGCTCATCATATTCAATTTGCCTCGGTTTTTTACTAAAGCGACATCCTTCTAGATTTTCTCTCATTTTCAGGCATACTTCCTCTGGAGCCTTGTCACAATATGTTACTTCTCCAGAAAGTCGAGCTAGATGTTGCTTCAATCTGTATATCCCACCACTAACTACTTTTCCACAATAATTGCATCTAACCTTCTTTTTTCTTTCATCTTGAGCGACACCATGCTCCCATCCAGGGTCAACAAGTCCAGCAGAACGATGTGATGCCATCTCTTTAACCGGTCATGAATTAGTGTTTCAGCCTATATCTGAGTAATCTAATTCGGTTATTCGGCAGAAGACATTGCACAAATTACAGTACCACTACGTGATGCACAACATTCAATGTATTAGAAACTTAAACCTGTTAATGCTAAACACTTGGCCCCCTTTTGCAATAAAAATGAAATTTAGTGTACTAAATATTGTGTCACGACCTTAATAAAATGCAACATATCTCTTAAACTAGAGCAAAATCTTAATAATCATTTATGTAAAATTGAAACCTTAGCTTCAGCTGGCAAAACCTAAAAAGAATAACATATATGTAAATTAAAACTCTTTACGCTTTCATTTAGTGACTCATTGTCCACTCCATTTTTATTATGAAAAGTTTAGAATTGCAGTTGCAGTGCTTACTTTGATTGTTTGATGCTAGAAGTCCCTCACAAGCAAAGCGCTGCAGCTGCATGCCCTCCTTAAAATGCTTTTAAAATCAGGCTGCCTGTCTTTCCAAATTGCAACAAACAAATTAAGCCTTACTGAATAGATCTGTCAACCTTGAGGGAGAACTCAAAACAAATAAAGATATGGGACAATCACAAGTGAAAATGGAAAAGGAAAAAGAAGAAAAAATATACGACTTGCTGAAACAATCAGATCTATAGCGAGCGAAAAGGAAATGAAACTTGAATAAAGATGGCATTATACTTGCCATTGGATTTAAAATTAGATACAGTTTAAACTATGTTGATTAAGCCGGATTAATTATTTTAACTAATCATTTCCTTTTCCACACTATGATCCAATTCCAAACAAAGGTCCTAGGATAAACCATACTTCCTCTTCCACTTTTGACAAGTTGCCTTGTGTATAATTGAAAACAATCAACTCCTAAATATTGGAATGCATTAACAAATGCAACCCACAGAATGGTACTTAACTAGGTCTGTCATATGGCTTGCAATATTCTTCAACAATAGGGAAACAATAAACAATAATGTTCTCTGATCAGGCACATTAAAGTGTCAAATAAGTGAATAAAACCACAGAAAAAAGGAACTCTTTTGGCTTTATTATTGTTAGCAGATTGTGAAAGGTACAGAAATTAGGTTCTAAAATCTAAAAAGACAATGGATTCGGGCCTTATGCTATATATTCAATACAACCCACTAAAAAATAATTGAAAGAAGCTGACTTTACATGAACTAGAATATTAATATGATGAATTTAATCACTTTGAGCAATAAAAAAACCCAATTTTTTGTTAACCAAAGATGATTGAAAACAGGAATTTAAAGTGGCAGTAGAAACAGAACGATTGTTCAAGAACCGTAACTGTAATAAGTTAAGCAATTTCTAGAAAATCAATCAATCATTCATGGCATGATCCTGCATATTTAATTGATCTAGCAATTCGGGCTTGTTTTCTGATGAATATGGGAGTCATTTCGTAATTAAAAATAATAAAATTTTGAACTGAAACTATATAGTACAAGTATATTAAGCAAAACACGTACCTAAGAGGAGGAAAGGAACGAGTTTAGATCGTCGGAATCGCGACTCTGTGAGTGAAGGCTGGGTTGGGTTGGGTTGGAGTCAGCCGTGTTTTAGGGTTTCTGTTCTATCCTATTTACTATGTACATTATTTTTATTTTTTGGTTTTGTCTTTTCTTTTTTACTTAATGAGAATAAAATAATAAAAGAAATTTCAAAAAGGAATAAATGAAGAAAGTAGGGGAAAAAATACAAAGACCAGATAATGAATTGACTATTTTTTTTTATTGACTTTCTTTTTATGAAAAATAAGATTTGTGATAAATATAGATAGACATGATTTTCTTTCGATAATTTTTTGTAAAAATTATTTTAATTTTGAAAATTTAGTATTAATTTTTCTCATTAAAAATAATTTTTTCAAAAGCATGTCATATGCATAGCTTAAATACTTCTGATTTGGTGTCATTGTCTTTAAAGTATAGCTCTTAAGAATTTAGTGAATATAATTGCTGGAAATTCACATTATTTCTTCTATTAAATACTCTCTCATTTCTATTATATAAGTTGTTTTAGAAAAAAAAAATTCTTCTATAATATAAGACGTTTTATATATTTTTAGGAGAAAAAACTAATTATTTCTTATTTTGTTCCTAAATAATAGAGTAATTGAGAAAGAGGAAGAGTAATTAGTGCCTAAGTGATAATGAAATTTCAAACTAACATTAATTATTTAACATTATAATTAATGAGATTTCTTAATATGTATAATTATGTCTTAAACAACTTATAAAATAGAAAGGAGGGAGTAATTTTCACTTGTTGCAGTCTCGAAATTCGTGCTAAAATTGGAAATGAAACTATGGGCCATGGGGTGATCTACCAGTAACTTTATTTGTTTCTTGAAAGCAAATGGCATCAACAGCTCACAGAAGCATCTAACCTAAAGCAATTGATAGTGAGGTACACTGATAGGTTGCAGGATAACTATGTAACACAGACAAAAAGTACTTTACTAGCTTGAAGAGATTAAATTGTTTAGAACTTCATAATTCATATAACGAAAAATTTATTCACTCTTTACTAGCTTATTGTGTTTCAAACAAGTAGAATGTATACATATACAGATATAAACACAAACCAACCAAATAAGGATCAGCACCAACCATTACCAATAATCATTACAAGAACATTTTCCCCCTTGGAAATGGTGGAACCTACTTCGATCCCTTACAATTATTTCCCGATCGAAGAACTTTGAGATCAGCTTACTTGCTTGGTGACAGTCCTTGCAGACTCGCAAGTTCTTTGTGATACGAAGAGTTTCCCCAGGGTTGGTCTTCAATAAACCAAAGGCAATTGCCAGTTTCTCACTATGATAGAACAAGGGGTTCTCTTTTTCCTCCTCATTGATGTCATGCAACACTGCATCAGTATCAGGCACATAGCCTATTGATCTGATACAATTCACCATTTCTTCGACTTTGGCATATATCTGTTTAGCTTCAGGATGAGCCCTTCCTCCTGCAATGAACTCATTAACAGCACCTTCCAGTTCAATCACAGAAAGCCCAGGAGCCTTCTTCACTCCCCTGTCGTTCATCAACTTCCTCACATTAGCAACATCCTCCCATCTCCCAGCATTGGCGTATAGATTAGCTAATAACACATAGCGCCCACTATTTTGAGGTTCTAGCTCAATTACTTCCTTCCCTATTTGCTCTCCCAGCTCAATGTCCCCATGGATTTTACAAGCTCCAAGAAGAGCACCTAATACACCCACGTTAGGGCTCATGGGCATTTCACTAATGATCTTTCTTGCTTCCACCAGCTTTCCTGCTCTACCTAACAAATCAACCATGCATCCGTAATGCTCTTTTCCAGGCTCAATACCGTAAACTTCAGTCATGTAACGAAAATAATACTGGCCTTCATCAACCAACCCAGAATGGGCACATGCACTTAGTAAACTCACAAATGTGATGTAGTCTGGAGCCACTGCTTCTCTCTCCATTTCCTTAAAAAGCTCAACTGCAGCTTCCCCTTTCCCATGCATTGCTAAGCCCCCAATCATGCAATTCCAGGAGGAAATTCCTTTACTGGACAGCCCGTTAAAGACTTCAAAAGCCTTATCCAAGCAACCACATTTACAATACATATCAATAATCGTCGTTGCAAGTTTAGAATCCACTTCAATCTCACTCCTCTTAATATACTCGTGTATCCCCTCCCCTTGTTCAAGAGCTCCTAAACCTGTACAAGCTGATAACATACTCACAGCCACAAATTTATCCAGCGCCACTGTCTCCTTTCTCATCGTATCAAACAGAGTAAACGCCTCATGAAAATGGTTGCTTTGGACATAAGCAGCTATCATAGCATTCCAACAAATAGAATTCCTCTCTGTCATGAACTCAAAAACTTCACGAGCTTCATCAACACATCCCCACTGAGCATACCCCTTAATCAAGGTTGTCCAAGATACATAATCCCTTTTAGGCATCCTGTCAAAGACCCTCCTAGCTTCCTCCAAGCACCAAAAATTAACATACATATGAATCAAATTATTCTGAGAAAATCCATCTGATCCAAACCCCAATTTCAAAACATGACCATGGATTTGCTTGCCTTCTTCAACAGCATTATCAACAGAGCAGGCTCTTATGACAGGTGGGAAGGTAAATTTATTGGGTAAAACCAATTCTTGCAGCATTTCAGAGTACAACAAAATACAGTCCTTAGTGAGCTGGGATTGGAGGTAACCTCTAATGATGGTATTATAAATGAATGCGTCTGGTTGGGGAATTGTATCAAACACTTTGAGGGCATAATTCAAATCGCCGAATTTGGAAATAGCACAGAACTTGATGACCCTGCCCATGGCATCGTTGTCGGATGAGAGGCCGAGTTTGATAATATGGGAATGATATTGCTTAAGCTCCGACATTGTTGAACAGGATTTGAGGGTGTACAGTTGAGTGAAATGGGTGGGTAGGGTAACAGGGAGGATCTGGATTGATGCCATGTCTTATCTTTTGTTGGGACGTCTATTTTGGATTTTGGTATTAGGATTGTAGTTAATTTAGTTGAATTATAAGCGCATGACAGAAATACCCCTACCATTCAATGACCATTTATCTTCTTTGTTTTCTTTTTCATATTTTTTCCTTTTCCCCCCTTTTCTTTTGGTAAAATTACGTGATTAATTAGTATCCCGTACAAACTTGGGGGTCGTTTGAAAAAAAATCAAATGTGAAATTATACAGAAAAGAATTTTTTAAATTCTTGTGAAATTTAGTAGTTATAGAAAGAAAATCGTAATTTTTATTTTGAAAGGAAAGAAAACTCTTATTAAGTTTTCATAAAACAATACAAAAAGAATTATACATATATACGTGTGTGTGTGTGTGTGTATATATATATATATATATATATATATATAATTAAAGACTGAGTGATACACTAAAGTACATGAATTCGATTAGGGTGAAATTAACATATAATTTATCATCAATAAATTCTATAACTTTTTTTTGTTGTTGCATTAAATAGTATAAAATTTATATTTTAATTCTAGCACCCTATTTGTAAGTTAACACAAATACAACATACATTTCTTATATTTAATATTTACCGATAATAAGTTGTGTAACAACTTTATTTTAACCAAATTTGAAATACATAACCAGCCCAACTATTAATAATGTTAGGCCGAGATAAAAGTCCTTGAAATGAAGTTTGAAACACAATAGAGATGAAGCATTTTCATAAACGAACTGCTGTCACTAAGATGCCACGAGAACTTAGAACACAAGGTCAATTGTTGTCTCATACGTACATAGATGACCTGATGTCCAGATTTTATATATATTACCGTCTCCTTATCCAAAAAGTTTATATATATATATATATATATATATATATATATATATATATATATATATATAAATATATAGAATATCTACTATTATATATAATATTTATATGTATGTGTGTGTGTGTGTATATATATATATTATATTTATTTTATATTATATTATAATTTATAATAAAACAATATATGAAAAATATTATTTTATATATTAAATATATAATATGATATATATAATTTTATATTTTTAATATGTATTGTATTTTTTTATATTATATTATAATTATATATATAAACATATAAAATATCTACTATAGTATATAATATTTATATGTATGTATATATTATATTAATTTTATATTATATTTAATATATAATATAATATAATGCATATAATATAATCATATCATATATTATCTCATCATAATTTTTGAAAACAAATATAATTTGGTTATATTTTTACTAAAAATAGAGATGAGATAAAATTATTCAACTAATATAATATTATTAGGAACCACATAATTGGCCATTTATTTAATTACATATCATTTATTTAATTATATATTTGTTAAGGGTCCCTTTTACTCAACTAATATATCTTGAAGAGAGAGTTTTGTTCAAAAAAAAGTTTGAAGAAGAGTTTTGCAAAAATAATACAAATTGTAAGGAGAATTCTTCCAAAAAAAAAAAATTTAAGGAGAATTTTATAAAATAATACAAATCGGAGGGACAATTTTATATTTCAGTCATGATTTTATTTTACCAATATTAAGGTTCATATATGAAATACGTAGACACTGTGTTTTTCAATAATTTTTTCTGAATAATAACATGTAATAACTAAAACTTAATATCAAAAAAGAAATTATACCTAAATATCTCTCTAAAGAAATGGGGGATTAAGAGATGATTTCGTTTATTAGAGACATACGTAACAATCACGTACAACTTTCTTTTGAAATCCCATCACCTGAAAATCCTTGACCTCTCATTTAATTGAACTTAACGTACGGTCAATTTTCCAAAGACCAACGACCATGCATTCCACCAAATTAACCGGACGTACACTCATGCATGCATGCACGTACGTCTATAAAACATTCCACCACCTTTCTTTCCATATTGGGGTTCTTTCATTTTCTACTCCCCAAAGATAATATCTTTGGGAATCAAAAGTTTCCGAAGAACCCAAAAATAAAAAAAAAGCCAACATGAAGTTGGTGCTCTTCGCGGTTGCCGGTGTCCTTGTCGTGGCGGTTGTGGTCGGCCTTATTAGCAGCGACGTCGTTCATCGCAAAACCTCAACCGAAGGCGACAAGAAGGATGACCCATTGGCCACCACCTCCAAGGCCGTCGCCACCATTTGCTCCCCCACCGATTACAAGCAAGCTTGCGTCAACAGCCTCAGCCCCGTCGCCAACAACCAAAGCGCCACCCCAAAGGACTACATCCAAGCCGCCATTCAAACCGCCATCCGAGAGGTGAAAACCGCATTGGAAAAATCCGGCACAATTGGGAAAAGCCTCAACGAGCCCCGCCAGAAAATGGCGGTGGAGGATTGCGAAGACTTGTTGCAATTCGCCATCGATGAGCTCGAAGCCTCCTTCTCATCCGTCGGTGATAGCGAATTGCATACTATCACTGACAGAGAGGCCGAGCTGAGGAACTGGCTGAGTGCAGTTGTTTCGTACCAAGCAACTTGCCTTGACGGATGTGAGGATCATAAGGACCTAAAGGCTTCCATGTCTAATGAGCTTCAAAATTCGACTCAGCTGACTAGTAACGCCCTAGCCATTGTTTCCACAATGGCGGATGCCTTGAAGGCGTTTGATATTCCGGTAAATGTGACTTCAATGTCTCGGCGTCTTCTTGAAGAGGGCAAGGATGGTTACCCTTCATGGCTTTCGGCTGCTGACCGGAAATTGTTGGCTGTCAATAATGCCCAAATTATACCTAATGCAGTGGTGGCAAAAGATGGGAGCGGGCGATTTAGAACTATTGCTGCTGCTCTTGCTGCATATCCCAAGAACAACAAAGGGAGATATACTATATATGTAAAGGCAGGGGTTTATGATGAATACATTACTGTCACTAAGGATCAAGTTAATGTGTTCATGTATGGAGATGGACCGAGGAAGACTATTGTCACTGGCCGTAAATGCAATACCCAGGGCATTGGTACCATGCAAACTGCCTCTTTTGGTATACAACTGTTCTTGTTCCTCTTCTGTCTTTCAATCTGGGCATGATCCACGGTTAACATGCATCGGTTGTAGCCAATAGTCAGTCCAACAATTGAAGACTATAGCCAACAGTCAGTTAAACAATTGAATGAACGAGTTTCTAAATTATCGTCCGTCCAACTGTTTGATAGACTGTCGACTATAAATCTCTCTATAAAGACACAACAATTGTGTAGATATATCTAGACAAGTATTGAAGGATTATACTGCACAACTCATCACGCGTACCCTATATATGTAGATAAAAATTGTCTAAATATATATCTAGCATTTCTTAGTAGATTTTCTTTACTAAAAACGTTACCTATGGCAATTGTTTACAGCTGCGGTTGGAGCCGGGTTCATAGCAAAGGCAATGGGATTCACAAACACAGCTGGGCCAGAGGGACACCAGGCAGTGGCACTCCGAAGCCAGTCCGATATGTCCGCCTTCTACAACTGCAGAATTGACGGATACCAAGACAGTTTGTACGTGCAAACCCATCGCCAATTCTACCGCAATTGTGTCATCTCTGGCACCGTTGACTTCATCTTTGGAGATGCGGCTGCAGTGATCCAGAACAGCTTGATCATTGTCAGAAGGCCCATGCCCAACCAGCAAAACACAATCACGGCACAGGGGAGAACCAACCGGTTTGAGAGCACCGGTATAGTTATTCAGAATTGCCGCATTGTCCCTGAGCAGAAACTTTTCCCAGCCAGGTTCCAAATCCCAACTTTCTTGGGAAGGCCATGGAAGGAATACTCCATGACTGTGATTATGGAATCAATGTTGGGAGATTTTATCCAGCCGGCTGGATGGATGCCATGGCAAGGGACCTTTGCACTAGATACATTGTTCTACAGGGAGTTTGCGAACCGCGGTCCAGGAGAAAATACTGCACGGAGAGTCAGTTGGAGGGGATATAAGGTGATGACAAACAGGAATGAGGCGATGCCATTCACAGCAGGTCCGTTTCTTCAAGGACACCTGTGGCTCAAATTCACCGGCGCACCTTTCGTTCTTGGCTTGACAAGATAGTTTTGTTTCTTCTGTATATGTATTATTTATAGCTCATTCACTAAAACAACTGATTAATGGAGCATTACGTGATTGATCATATGTGAAGAATTATCAAAATCATGCAGAATTACAGAAAACAAAATGAAATTAATCGTGATTATGGACATGCATATTCCCACTTCCATTTATTATAGCTAAACATGTATCTGCTATGATAAATTTATTAAAGGCTTGAATATTATTTCATACAACATACTTAAAACCAATATTGTATATATTCGAGATTCAGGCTCAGAGTACATAAATTCTGAATAAAATTAACAACATTTATCATCCACTAGTTTTATAGCAAATATTCATGTGTAATATTTCATAGAAATACTAGTAACATGTACACAGTATGTACAGGGAAAATCCAACCTCCACAACTCCTGCAGTTTGTTACATAGATGATGATTCTAAAGAAAATTGACAAACATTCATCAGTAAAATCTGATACTAAACCTACATTCCTTCTCTGTTCATCACCATGAGGAATGAATCACATCCAATTTACAGAAGTAACTCTCGATGCAGCTATGCAGCTGCATTCAAATAATTCAGCTCGAACTTCCCGTCTATCATTAAAATGACACGGTTGTTTTTCTAATGGAGGTGAAACTCTCACGAAGTTTAACATAAACCTGATGTCTATCTTCCAGGATCATTGTATTCATAGTCCCATAAAGATCAAACACGACGATAATATTGACAAACAACATCAACCAAATCACAATAGACAAACTTGTAGACCAGAATGATCACCAAGCTCTATCACTTATAGTGGAAAGATAATCAGATAAAATGACTTGCAGATAAGGCAAAGCTAGCTAGGCGTATTTATCATTCATTTCTGAAGGTCTCACATGCTTCATACATTTGAATATTTATACAACTCAGCCAAGTTTGCCTAGTTTTAGAAAAGGCGTTCAGTTGATTTGAGATACAACTCCAACAAAACTTCATTCACATACCCATCCATTCCAAAGTAGGATTGTTTATTATCAGTATACTGCCTGCTGCTTCAAATTTTAATCACAAATTTACAGAAGCCTACTCAAGCAGAAGAAATACTCCAAAGCCTCTAGCCAAAGAAAATCGACCAAATAATCTTAAACATGTGTACGCATATCGCTTGCAACTCGAGGAAAGAATGTAATGTGAACACAAATCATACCACTTATTTGATAGACAACAGATATAGGAGATCTATGGGACAGTCAGTTATTATCAAGTGAACCACATTAGGATTCATATGGAGGTTCTGAGTAGAACAACAGGGTTTGACTCTTATCAAGAAATGTCCATGATACATTAATTTTCTATGACAACATTAGCAAACGTCCATACTAAGTTACTAACCACAAAAAGTACTTGGAGAACAGAACAAACAAGTGCGCTTGAGTTATTGACAAAACGTGGAGATAAGAAAGCTAATTGAAAACCGAAAACCAACATGACAAAACAAGGGAATTGAAAGAGCTTAGAACTTGCATAATTAACCTTTCAAGTAGCTGAGTTGACCAAGATGTGACACTCGTCTTTACCCAGAACAACATTATCTAAAAAGTGAACCAAAATTTCAAAGGTTAAGCTATAATGCTAAATGTAACTGTTGCAATTCTTGTATAAATACATACTTAGAAGAACAAAAATAAAAGGCTTAATGGTACAAAAAATATCAGCATTTGATTAAGTACTTACTGAGCCCCTCAAACGTTTAAGAAAACATTCAGTACAATCTTCATTCATCTGTAATTAACTAACTTCATATGCAATAGATTCACAACCACAGGTCATCAGTTAGTTACCCTGTGGTACATCATGTCATGACAATGAGAAGGAATTTGGATATATACATACAAAGACCTTACTTATACATTAAAAATATTGACAAGGACCTTACCAAATGCATAAATGATCTCATTATAGTATGAACTGCTTTAGCTACCAATACTGTAATGACCACGAATTTCATTAGTCATTGTAATTATAATTAATAAAGAATTAGCAATGAATTTAAAATTTTTGTATTAATTAATTGTGCATTAGATAATTAAATAAATGTACTTATGTGTGTGTATATTTATTTAAAGAATTAAAGCAATGTGTATAATTAATTAAAGCAAATCTAATTGGATTATATTTTAAATCCAAATAAGTTGTTAAACTAGGTCAATTAAATTTATCTAGTAGCCCAAGTAATTAAATTAAACCTTAGTCCATGTAATTAATTAAACAAGCCCAATGCTTATTTTAATTAAAGGTAGCATAGTTATTTAAATGTTAGCCTAATGTGCTAATTAAATTGAGCCCAAACCAATTAAATGGATGAGCCCAATATATTTAATCCTAGAGTCCAAAGTGGAGCCCAATAAGAAGTCAAAATTGTTACATATATGAATATACATATATATATATATATATATATATATATATATATATATATATATATATATGTATGTATAATTAAAGTAGAAAAATTAAAGGAAAAATGGCTTGGAAAATCCCATTTTGCTAAGATTTTTTAGGGTCCCACTTGGATTGCTTGATTTCCTAGTTGCTTCTAAATTACTCTGTAACATAATAGGTAAACCAACCCTAGTCAATCACTTGTCATTCCATAAATCAATCCATGCAATAGTAAGCACCAATTAGCCTTAATTTCACCAATGTTGGTGGATTAGGAGAGTTGATGATAGATTAGTAGATGGCTATAAAAAGGATGCTCCACACTTGTTTCATGTTGGTTAGTTCATTTGCTAGAGAATACAAGAGAGAAAGTGTGAGCATTTCCTAGAGAAAAAGAAAGAATACACTTGTGTTGAGTGGTATAGCTAGAGGAAAGTCTTGGTGAATGTCCACAAGCATCATCACATACTTTGGTAGGAGGATAAGGAGAGCAAACAAATCTCAAAGGTTTAAAAGTGCTCTAGACTTCTTCTTATTTCATTTTTATGGCCTAGAACGATTTTGAACGGTTAAAATCTATTTTTAACCGATCAAAACTCATTTTGATGGTCCAGAGGTATTTAACTATGTAATATATGTATATTCATAGTTTGATGTATTTATATCATGATTTGGTATGTGTGTAAAGCATAAAATTAGTAGAAATGTTCATAACACACTTTACCGGTAAAACCCTAGTTGAGCATGTGATGTTTAATGTTGTAGTTTGAAATATACAAGTTAAAAAAATGGATTTTTATGGCTAGAAAGTTACATATATGAGTTTGTAAGAAAACCCAACTTGAATCTTTCAAAAATATGAAAAAACAAAGAAGTTATGGCTTTTAGCACAAAACATGTCGTTTTGAAACCTTATAATTTTTCAATATTTCATTGTAAGCAACTTTACGACTGTTTTTGTTTGGAATTTGAATTTGTGATCTAAAGAGAAATTGTAGAGGGGGAAATTCTGATGAGAATGGACTCAAGAATCACCCCAAAATATTTTGAAATGAAGAAATTATGGCTGTCGGAGTGGCTGGAGGTCGGACAACCCATTTTAGGGTTTTTGATTTCTACGTTAAAAGCCCCGGCGCCCAAAATAGCCTATGTTGAGTGATGGGGCATTCAAAACAGTAAGTGAAGATTGTCCGGGTCAATCCGGGTCAGTCCGGGTCGGGTTTAATTGGAAAATTTAAGTATAACTAAGTGTAAAATGAAGGTATTTGTGTATTGAACCAATATATGGAATTTATTTGTAATTAATGGGTAGCAAAATGTTTAAAATAAAGATTAATGTTAACACCATTAAAAAGTTAACTATTTGTGTTGTTTAAAGATTTTTATTAAAATATTATTAAATAATTAATAATATTAGTATATGATTAAAAAGTTATTAAATGATGAATAACATTAACAATTGGTTAAAATATTATTAAATGGTTAATAATATTAGTAAGAGATTAAAATATTATTAAATGGGTAATAATATTAATAAGTCAATAAAATATTATATAATGAATAAAATATTATTAAATGATTGATAATATTAATAAAGTAATAAAATATTATTAAATGATTAATAATATTAGATAACGCATAAAATATTATTAAATGATTAATAATATTAATAAGGTAATAAAATAATATTAAATGATTAATAATATTAGATAATGAATAAAATATTATTAAAAGATTAATAATATTAGATAATTAATAAAATATTATTAAATAGTTAATAATATTAGATAATTAATAAAATATTATTAAATGACTAATAATATTATAAGGTTATTAATATATTATTAAATGATTAATAATATAAGAAGATTAATAAGGTATTATTAGATAATTGATAATACTATAAGACTAATAAAATATTATTAAATTATTAATAATATTAGATAAGTGTCTGGACTATATTAAATAATTAATATAGGTTCTTTGTGTTTGGAATATTATCAAGTAGTGATAATATTTCCTAAGTGATTGTATATTATGCGGTTTGTAAAAGTTATAAAGGTCATTATACTAATGTGTATATGATACTAATTTAAGATCAAACTGG
The DNA here is from genome assembly GCA_947179155.2 of Hedera helix. Taxonomy (NCBI): domain Eukaryota; kingdom Viridiplantae; phylum Streptophyta; class Magnoliopsida; order Apiales; family Araliaceae; genus Hedera; species Hedera helix. Next base: position 36,700,117 of record OX359281.1, read on the forward strand.
TTTAATTGTTAGGTCCGTTCAAGGATTATTAAATTAAGTTGGTTAGCCGTAGACGACGCACGAGTCAAGTTTTCTACGCCTTAACTTGCATTTATTGTTGCAATTATTCTTCAACCTTATTTACATTGAGCTATTCAAATTATTGTTGAGCAAATTCTACACTCGTAGTTATTTGACAGAACTTAAAGTGGATTAATTATCTAAAATTATTCCACCTCATTATTTGTTATTGTATTCGCACATAGTGCTTTTGCAACTGTATAGTTCAGTTATTCACGAACTGTTTAAAAACGTCTAAGCTAATTGTTTCGGCTAGACAAAATGCATATTTAAATTCATCTAGTTGAATATTATAAAAACTTATCAAAACCATTGGCTGGTGCAGATTCTTATAGTTATAAGACTGAGAAAGAACAACCCTAGTTAAAGGGGATTTTTATATTGTCGGGTAACCGAATTTGCGCAAGAAATCTAAATGTTATGCATATACATAGGACATGAGAGGACTGATCCCCTCAAGTGTCCCGTTATTTTTAACAAGGTGTCAGACATTGTATGTCTGTTCTACCTTAGTAGCAGTTCACGGTCTTTAAAGACCACTCAGCAGAAAAGAGTCAATCCATTCATATATTGAACATTGATTCTTGATATCTTTCACAATTATTATTGTTGAAAACCTTGAAGTTATTTCCCTTCATCATGATATATCTTATGTTGTTGTTTATAAACTTGCTGAGCCATTTAGTTGCTCATTCTTGCTATATCATGACTATATTTCAGTTAAGCCCGAATGCTCTAAATCAGACAAAGGCAAGGGGAAAGCGAATGCGTAGATTAGTAGATGCATGCTAATTTTAAATTACTGTGTAAATCTTTTGTATTTCCCTTAAGATATGTAATGTTACGATTAAGGTTAATAGACCTTGGGAAGTGTAGCATTTTGATAAGGAACCTTTTGTATTATTCCGCGTAATTTGAATACAATTTATGTATTTTATTGTTGTTAAGTATTGTACAGTGAAAACCAAACCTGAAGTTAAAGAACCCGGATTTGGGGTCGTCACAAATACGTTAGGGAATATATATTAATATCACAAATAAAACCATGCTACAATTTATAATTTTGGTCATTAAACCACACTGGAGTTTCTTCCCCACTACATTAGATCACAAATCAAGTAGAACAGTAAGTGCATAACAACCACTAAGCTGAAAATGAACCATTCTTCTCATGGACCATTTAAATTCGGATTTCTCTTTCCATTTTTTGATCATCAGAAATCAATCTAGTTTAATTTCTAATTCCAAGGTAAGGAGGAAGAATTGCTGCATTATGCAACTAGTTAAACTATAATGATGCCCAAGAGCATGGTCGAGGATTCACCAACTCAATAGGTTAACTCCTAACTCTGCTGTTAGGTAACAACTGAAAACTAACATAACCTGTAGATGTAAGTGAAACCCAGATTTTTTATCTCAAGAAATTTCACAAATTATTAAAAGAAAAAAATCAAACAGAGCCTGAAATGAAAGATGATTTATAGCTTAAAACTGACAAATGGAGCTACCACTCACAGCTACAAATCAATTACTATAGCTCAATAAAACTAAAAATTCTGACTTGAAAAAATCAACATCATGTACACTAACTCTTCAATTTCAAGCCATCCCAAAACTAAACAAAAAGGTACCAATTCACGAATTAGTTATGCCGCAGCCATTGCCATCCTTCTCTCCTTCTGCTTCCCCAATTTGTCAAGAATGATTTAATTTTTCTGCCAAGAACTGAAGAATTAATTCTTGGAGGTCAGGTCATAATAGTGACCCAAAGCCTCCTTAGCTCTCTTCCTGGCTACGGCGGCTTCTTTAGCCCTCTTCTCAGCATCAATACACGCCAGCTCCGCCGCTTTATTCATCGAAACCGCAGCAATCTGGGCAGCAGCAAGGAATTGCTTGGCCAAATCCTTGGTAAAAACCACCCTCTTCGATTCAACTCCGGCATTGTCAATCCTGGTGACTACCTCACATTCTGAAATGCAGAAGAATGAGAAATTAGGGTTTGAACAGGGAGGACATCGGTAGGGAGGGGTAATGGAGGTGGAGGCAGGGCCAACGCAGGAGGAATGAGAAATGGCATGGCAGGTGTGGCACATGACACTCTGGTCAGCGGGCAGAGGTTTTTTGTCGTCGTAGACCTCGAAACAGACAGGGCAAAAGAAGCCCGTGTGGGTTTTTAGGAGGCATGCGGTGCAGAGACGGCGGTAGCCGCCGCGGTGCCGGACGTTGTGGGTCTTTGCCGCCACTGCAAATTCCGGTGGGGCGCTACCGCCGCAGATGATGCATTCGGAGAACTGGATGTCGTTCATTGGATTTGGGGGAGTTTTATTTGGATGATGAATGAATCACAGGGGATTAGATTGAGGTGGGTTAGGACTTACTAGGGTTCTTGGAGTTGGGAATTTGAGGGGTTCATGGAATTGGAGGTTTTGAACAAAAATGTTAACAATGTAGAGGGTTTTATAGGGAAAGAAATGGGTACTCTGTAATTATTGCATATGCCAGAAAAGAGAGAGAAAAAGATTTAGAGAGAGAAATTTCGGGTTTGAGAGAGGAAGGAAGGAGAAGACAGGTGGGAAACTAGAGGGGTCTAATTTATTACACTGTTCAAGCATGTCTGTTCAAAATTTAAAATTTCATTTTATTTTTAAATTTCCTTTATGTATATCAATGTTTCATGTTAAAATGCATTAAAATAATTAATTTTAATTGATAAATCATGTGCCAATATGACCTCATTTTTTTAGGTGAATATAAATATTAAATTACTCAGTTCAGAAATATATTTTTATGTTAAAAATGTACTATATTTATAAGTTAATTATGTTTAGAATTTGATATTTTCGCTCAGATTTCTCAATTTCTATTATTTAAATTGTTAACCTTGCAATGAAGCATAAATTGAGAAAGTTAGAGAGCAGATATCATTTTCTTATCATATTTGAAATTACAAAAAGAATTCTATTATTACCGATCTTATCGATAAATTTTTAATAATGTGTTTGTCATAATATTTTAATAACCGACAGTTTTTAAAATTAATTACAATGTCGTATCTCAGATAAATATTGTTCGATATATTTATTATTTTTGAGATTTTATTCTTTGATGAGATAGAGATAAAGTATCACTAATATTATAAATTTTAGGAAAATGATATTTTTGCAGATTTTTTTTATATTTTTGCACGTATCTCGTCCCGCCTTCTAAATAAAAATATTCATTTATGACCAATTTGTCACCATAATTTTCTCTTCCTTCTATAATTCACTTTCTTTCTCTTTAACAGTGAATTATTTGAGCTGTTGTTGAGACTTTTAGCTCATATTTTACAATAACACAAATATCATTTTCTTATCGCATGTAGATTTACAAAAAGGAATTTTATTATTACAAATCTTATCGATTGATAGATTTTTAGTAACGCGTTTGTCACAATATTTGCCAATTGACAGTTTTAAAATTAATTGCAATGTCGTATGTCACATAAATGTTGTCCAATAAATTTATTATTTTTGGATTAAATTTTAAAAAAGTGATGTTTGTTATATTTTTGCACATATCTCGCCCTCACCTTCTAAATAAAATTACTCATTTATGACCAATTTGTCGCAATATTTTTCTCAGGATATTTGATTGAGGGTTAGGACTTGGTTCTTGGAGTTGGGAATTTGAGGGGGGTGTTTATGGAATTGGAGGGTTTGAACAAAAATGCTAACAATGTAGAGGATTTTATAGTGAAAGAATTGGGTACTTGTAATTTATTGCGTATGCTAATTAAGAAAGAGAGAAACATAGAGAGAGAGAAATTGCTGGTTTGAAAGTCGAAGCGAGGAGAAGACAGGTGGGAAACTGGAGGGGTCTAACATTATTACACTGTTCAAGTATATCTGTTCACAAATTAAAGCTTCATTTTATTTTTAAATTTCCCTTATGTATACTAAAGTTTCATGTTAAAATGCATTTAAATAATTAATTTTAATTTATAAATCACATGACAATATGTCTTCAATTTTTTAAAAAAATGAATTTAAATATTAATTGCTCAGATCTAAATATATTTTTTATGTTGAAAATGTACTCCATTTATATGAGTCAATTACATATAGAAACTGATATTTGACCCCTAGATTTCTCAATTTTCATTATCTTAAATTGTTAGCCTTGCAATGAAGTTTAAATTGAGAAATTTAGAGTGCAAATATTATTTTCTTGTTGCATTTGAAATTACAAAAAGGAATTCTACTATTCTAGATTTTCATTAAAGTTTTTATCATGATATTTTGATAATCGACGGTTTTTAAAATTAATTGCAATATCGTATCTCACATAAATGTTGTCCAATACATTTATTATTTTTAGATTTTTTTCTTTGATGAAATAGAGATAACGTATCGGTCATTTATTCCTAATATTACAAACTTTAGGCAAGTAAAATTTTCGCATAGTTTTTTTATATTTTCGCACATATCTCGCCCCTACATTCAAAATAAAATTACTCATTTATGACCAAGTTGCCATAATAATTTTCTCTTTCTTCCGTAACTCACTTTCTTTATTTTTATCATTAAGTTACTTGAGTTGTTGTTGAGACTTTTAGGTCATATTTTACGAGAGTGCAATATCATTTTCTTATCACAATTGAATTTACATGAAGGAATTTTATCATTACAAATCTTATCGATAGATTTTTAGTAATGCACTTGTCATAATATTTTGACAATTGACCGTGTTTCAATTTCGCATGTCACATAAGTGTTATCTGATAAATTTATTATTTTTGAGATTTTGTTCTTTGACGAGATAAGGACAAAATATGTATTTTTTCCCCTTAATATTACAAATTTTAGAGAAGGGATATTTTCGTAGAATTTTCTTAAATTTCTGCATGTATCTCGTCGTCGTCTTTTAAATAAAATTACTCATCAATGATCAATTTACCACAATATTTTTGTCTTCCTTGTGTAACTCACTTTCTTTCTCTCTACCAAGTAACTGCTTAAGTTGTTTTCGAGACTTTTAGGTCATGCTTTACATGAGCACATATATCATTTTCTTATCACATTTGGTCTACAAAAAAGAAATTTTATAATTATTGATTTTATCGATGAATTTTCAGTAATGCATTTGTAATAATATTTTGGCAATTGACCGTTTGTAATCTTAATTGTAATGTCATATCTCAAATAAATGTTGTCCAATAAATTTATTATTTTTGGGTTTTTTGTTCTTTGATGAGATACGGACAAAGTATTAGTATTTTTCCCCCTAATATTACAAACTCTAGGGAAATGACATTTTCGCAGAGTTTTCTTATATTTTCGCACGTATCTCTCCCCTACATTCTAAATAAAATTACTAATTTATGACCAATTTGCCACAATATTTTTCTCTTCATTCTATAACTCACTTTCTTTTTCTCTACCATTGAGTTGCTTGAGCTAGTGGTGAGACTTTTAGGTTATGTTTTACTAGAGCGCAAATATCATTTTTTTTTATCACATTTGGATTTTGCAAAAAAAGAATTTTATAATGGCTAATCTTATCTGTAGATTTTCAGTAATGTATTTGTTGTAATATTTTAACAATTGATATTTTTAAAATTAATTGCAATGTCGTATTTCACATAAATGTTGTTTGATAAATGTATTATTTTTTGAATTTTGTTCTTTGATGAGATAGAGACAAAGTGTGACGCTCCCAAATCTAGGCTTACATAGTCCAATTTAAGACGCCATAAAATACACGATTTTTAAAACAAACAGTAAATAGAACAGAAATACAGAACTCAATAATACACAACTAAATCTTCATTATTATTGTCACACTATATACAACATGTGAAGACTACAATAGTTATTGTGACGCCCCCAAATCTGGGCCCACACAGCCCAAACTTGAGTCGTCAAAAGACTACAACAAAATTATTACAACAAAACACCACGTACAATAATACAGTGTATAATAATACACAACTAAGTCTTCACTATTATTGCCACACTATTTTACAACATGTGAAGACTATGATAGCTATTCCTCGGACCCTCACTCCATCCCCCGGCTAGACCCCGTTACGTTTTCATCTCCTGTTGAAAAACAATGGAACAAAAGAAATGGTGAGCTCAAATAGCCCAGTAAGAAATATCATGACTAAGATAATGACGAATAAATTATCATTAGTCTTCAACAGTTGAGTTCTTGATAGAATACAATAGACTACAAGGTTTATATCAAAAACTGCAGTTAAATTCTTAAACAACGTTCAGATCAATAATAGCAGCGGAATGAGCAATCTTTTAGAAGAATAATGCAGACTATAATGTCCACTCGGTTCTCTTTTTAGGAAAAACATCATCAACTTTTATCATCTGAAATACCATTAGTCAAGATAATACAATTCACAGTTCCTGATCATAATCATGCAGATCAACAGTTCATCTTTGCACTACGGGCCAAAGAGAACATTCACCACGTGCCATAAAAGACACCGAACAGATGTATCGCCTTTAACCTAGTATATCGCCTTTAACCTATCATCTGTTCAACAATTATACCACATCTGTGCCCCCGGCCACAGATATTCACAACAGCTTGATTCTTGATGATTAATACAAATAACCGTGATACAAATGATGAACAGAAGAACAGGATAAACAATAAGTATCAGAAGTTTACTTTGTGCAGATTCAAATAATGTCCAAATTGCCAACATGATGTGGAGTGAAAAAAAAATGATATTCAAGATCCACAGTTCAGAATAACGGTTACAGTTCAATAGAAAGGTTCACGTAAAATAGGAAGGTTCAGTTGAAATAATGAAATTCATCTATTATGGAACATACAATATTTTCAGGAATTATAGAAGCAATAGTTCCATAATAAATTTCGATTTAGGAGTATGAAAGAAAATAATATCCCTTACCGTAGCAGGTTTGATTAACAAAAGGTAAAAGAAATTAATACAAAGGGTTATTCACCAACAGGCGATAATCCGCACCGTAAGGTTATTCCCACAATTTAATAAAAATTGAATACGAAGAGTCATTCACCAAACAGGCGATAATCCGCACCGTAAGGTTATTCTCAGAGATTAATAAGGAATGAATACGAAAGGTTATTCACCAACAGGCGATAATCCGCACCGTAAGGTTATTCCCATAAATTAATACATGGAAATAAATGACACATCTTATGAGTAAGAAAGAAACGATATTATTTTCGATAATCCAATAATGATAATTCATTACTGTAGTAAGTTTAAATAATAGAATATGAAAGAAGATGATATTCCTTACTTTAACACGTGACTGAATGAGGTTGATTAACTTGAACAGTACACGTACACTTATAGATCTTCACAAATACTCAAGATGACTTAAGTACACTTAGAGAGAACTTTCACAAGAAGTATTTAGAGAGAGAAAGAAAGAACAAGTAAGAAAGTTTATGAAAAATCCTTAAGTTAAGGCTTATATTTATAGCCAAAAATCTTATCATATCCAAGATTTTCCAATTTAATCCAAACCGTTCATTTCATATCACCTAACTTTATATTATAAACAAATAACTTTATTAATTCAATTATTCAATAATAATTCACACTTTAATCTATACCATTCATTTCATATCACCTAACTTTATATTATAAACAAATTATTCAACAATAATTTACACTTTATTCTACACCATACATTTCATATCACTTAACTTTATATTATAAACAAATTATTCAACAATAATTTACACTTTAATCTACACCATTCATTTCATATCACCTAACTTTATATTATAAACAAATTATTCAACAATAACTTACACTTTAATCTACACCATTCATTTCATATCACCTAACTTTTTATTATAAACAAATAACTTTATCAATTCAATTATTCAACAATAATTCACACTTATTCATTATTATGACTAATTGTTATAAATACAGTATAGTTAGCTTTCTGTGTTAGATATCAAGTCAATTAATTAATGAAATACAACTGTTTAAATAACATCGTAATAGAGATAACAATAATGCAGAAAGTATGTAAAAGAAAAATACGTTACTGTGTCATGACAATTATTGATTCAATAATGTGAATTACTGTGCATATGTTACTGTGACAATTATTAGGTTCAAATAGTGCAGCAACAATTATTGAATTGATAATATAAAATATTATGCAGTGACAATTATCGATGAAATGATGCGTAACAGTTACGGTGTCAATTATCAGACCAATAATATGAGACACTATGCAATACCGTGTGTTACTGTAGAGTACCGTGTGCTACAGAAAATACCATAAACTACCGTATGCTACTATTCTTTTATCACTGGTATTTCAACAATTCCGTTGACTATTTTTATTTAAAAAGGTTATTTCTGTCGTTTTCTATATCCGACAAATATTCCGTTGTGGGGTCCACCAATAATTTGTTATTTCGGCACCGTCGTACGGCACGAATATTCCCCAACCAAACGAATATTCCCCGACAAAGTGAATATTGTCCGACAAAATATAATTTGCACATAACTCCTTAACTTTTAACTTTATCAATTTAATTACTTACTGTTTCAGAAGAAAAATTAAATATATGAAGAAAAATTAAATTTTGTATTTCATAAAATTTGGGGTCTTACAGTTATCTCTCGGACCGTCACTTCATTCCCCTGCTAGACCCAGCAATTATCTCGTTTTCTGAAAAATAATGGAACAAAAGAAAGGATGAGCTCAAATAGCCCAGTAAGAAAATACCATGACTAAGATAATGACCAATAAATTATCATTAGCCTTCAACAGTTGAGTTCTTAATTGAATATAATAGACAATAAGCTTTATATCAAGATGTAAGACCCCGAATTTTATGAAATACAAAATTTAACTTTTCTTCATATATATATTTTTCCTGAAACAATAGGTGGTTAAATTGATAAGGTTAAAAGTTAAGGATGTTATGTACAAATTTTATTATGTCGGACAATATTCGTTTGGTCGGAGAATATTCATTTTGTTGGGGAATATTCGATTCGTACGACGGCGCCGAAATAACAAAATAATGGTGGACCCTCACAACGAATTATTGTCGGATATAGAAAGCGACATATGTAACATTTCTAAATAAATATAGTCAACGGTATTATCACTTTGAACTGTTAAAATACCCAGTGGTAAAGGAATAATAACATACGGTATTACATAGTAGCACATGGTATTGCAAAGTAGCATATAATATTGCACAGTAACACACGATATTGCACAGTAACACACGGTATTGCACAGTGTTTCATATTATTAAACTGATAAAGTGGTTATTGTACTATATTGACTTTATTGAACCAATAATTGTCACATGCATAATAATTCATATTATTGAGCTGATAATTGTCACAGTAGCATATGCACAATAATTCACATTACTGAATCAATAATTGTCATTACACAGTAACGTGTTATTTTCTTATTTATTTTCAGCATTATTGTTATCTCTTTTATGATATTGATTAAACTGTTGTATTCTATTATTAGTTGATTTTTCTGTTTATCTAACTCGAAAACCCAACTACACTGCATTTACAACAATTAGTCATATTAATGAATAATTGTGAATTATTATTAAATAATTAAATTGATAAAGTTATTTATTTTTATTATGATAAATTATATAAAGTTATTTATTTTTATATATAAAGTTAATTGATTTATTTAAAGTTAGTTGTTTTATATATAAAATAAATTGAATGGTATAGATTAAAAGATGATATTTAAATGAATGGTTTAGATTAAGGAAATCTTAAAAGATGAAATGAGTGGTATACATTAAACATTATCTTGAAATATACGGTTTGGATTAAATTAGAAAATCTTGGTGATGATAAGATTTTTTGCTATAAATAGAGGCCTTAACTTAAGGATTTTTCATAAAAAAAACTTCCTTGTTTATTCTTTCTTTCACTCTCCAAATATTTCTTTGTATAAGTTCTCTTTGAGTGTTCTAAAGTCATCTTGAGTATTTGTAAAGATCTGTAAGTGTGCGAGTACTGACCAAGTAAGTCTTTTTATAAAAGTTATATAAGTAATCACACACATCACATGATGTTTATAAATCTTCCTTTAGAAGACTCTTCCTTTGGAAGATTCATTTTGAAAAGCTTCATTTGAAAATTTTATTTTGAAATATTATTTTCTTCAAAAACTATATTGAAGTTATTCTACTTTATTTTATTAAATCACTTTTGATGATTTCATACGAATTGGTATACACCACAAAATTATATATGGTAGTTACTAATTAAATTATAAAAATATAGGTTGACCAACTTCATATCCAGTCACGTGTTAAGGTAAAGGATACCATCTTTTTCATCTTCCATTATTCAAACTTACTATGGTAAGGGATTATCATTATTTGATTCTAAAAAATAATATTGTTTCTTTCTTACTCGTAAAATGTGTCATTTATCTCCATATATTAATTTGTGGTGAATAACCTGACTACGCGGACTACCGCATGTTTGGTGAATAACCTTTCGTATTCATTCCTTATTAATTTGTGGGAATAACCTCACTACGCGGACTACCGCATGTTTGGTGAATAACCTTTCGTATTTATTCCTTATTAATTTGTGGGAATAATCTGACTACGCGGACTACCGCATGTTTGGTGAATAACCTTTCGTATTTATTCCTTATTAATCTCTGAGAATAACCCGACTACGCAGACTACCACATGTCTGGTGAATTACTCTTCGTATCCATTTCTTATTTGTCTCTTGTTGGTAAAGTTTCCTAAAATGATTATATATTCTTTAATAGTTTGCGCTTCATCTAATATTATTTCAACTGAACCTTCCTATTTTTTTAAATCTTTCTATTGAACCTTAACTGTTATTCTGAACTGTGGATCTTAAATATCATTTTTGAATTTTAGTCCACATCATGTTGACAATTTGGACATTATTTGAATCTGCACAAAGAAAAATCATAAACTTTCGATATTTATTGATCATATTGTTTCTTCTGATTCATCATCTATATCACGATTGTTATTCTAATCATCAAGAATCATGTTATTGTGAATATATGTGGCCTGGAGCACATATGATAGGATAAAGGCGATATAATTGTTGTGTATTTTATGGCGTCTCAAATTGAGCTATGTAGGCCTAGATTTGGGAGCGTCACACAAGAACTGCAGTTAAATTCTTGAATAAAGTTCAAATCAATGATAGCAGTGGAATTAGCAATCCATTAGAAAAATAATGTAGACTGTGATGTCCACTCGCTTCTTTTTTTAAGAAAAATATCATCAATTTTTATTATCTGAAACACCACTGGTCATGATGATACAAATTCACACTTCTTGGTCATAATCATGCAAGTCAACAGTTCATCTTTGTACTACGGGCCAAAGATATTAAATATATCACCAACGGTCATGATTATATCAGTATTCAACCTTTGGTCATAATCATACCAAACAACAGTTCTTCTTTGCCCCCGGCCAATGAGAACATTCACCACGTGCCCTAAAAGACACAACAATTATATCTTTATCCTATCATCTGTGCCCCAGACCACAGATATTCACAATAATATGGTTCTTGATGATTAGAATAACAACAATGATATTAGAAAATGAATCAGAAGAAACTGTATGATCAATAAATATCGAAAGTTTATGATTTTTCTTTGTGCAGATTTAAATAATGTCCAAATTATCAATATGATGTAGATTCAAATTCAATAATGATATTCAAGATCCACAGTTCAGAATAACAGTTAAGGTTCAATAGAAATATTTAGAAAAATAGGAAGGTTAAATTGAAATGATATTAGATGAAGTGCAAACTATTAAAGAATATATAATCATTTCAGAAAACTTTACCAACAAGAGATAGATAAAAAATGAATACGAAGAGTAATTCACCAAACATGCGGTAGTCCACGTAAACAGGTTATTCTCAGATATTAATAAGGAATGAATATTAAAGGTTATTCACTAAACATGCAGTAGTCCGCGTAATCAGGTTATTCCCACAAATTAATAAGGAATGAATAATAAAGGTTATTCACCAAACATGCGGTAGTCCGCGTAATCAGGTTATTCCCAAAAATTAATACATGAAAATAAATGACACATCTTACGAGTAAGGAAGAAACGATATTATTTTCGAGAATTAAAGAATAATAATCCCTTACCGTAGTAAGTTTGAATAGTGGAAGATGAAAAAGATGGTATCCCTTACCTTAACATGTAACTGGATATAAAGTTGTTCAACCTATATTTTTATAATTTAATTAGTAACTACCATATATAATTTCATGGTGTATACCAATTCGTATGCAATCACCAAAAGTGATTTAATTAAATAAAGTAGAATAACTTCAATATAGTTTTTGAAGAAGATAATATTTCAAAATAAATCTTCCAAATGAAGTTTTTCAAAATGAATCTTCTAAAGGAAGATTTATAAATATCGTGTGATATGTGTGATTACTTATATAACTTTTATAAAAAGACTTACTTGGTCAGTACTCGTACACTTACAGATCTTCACAAATACTCAAGATGACTTTAGCACACTCAAAGAGAATTTATACAAAGAAATATTTGGAGAGTGAAAGAAAGAATAAGCAATGAAATTTTTATGAAAAATCCTTAAGTTAAGGCTTCTATTTATAGTAAAAAAAAAAAATTTTAATCATAAATCAAGATTTTCTAATTTAATCCAAACTGTATATTTCAAGATAATATTTAATCTATACCACTCATTTTATCTTTTAAGATTTCCTTAATTTAAACCATTCATTTAAAGATTATCTTTAATCTATACCATTCAATTTATTTTATATATAAAACAACTAACTTTATATAAATCAATTAACTTTATATATAAAAATAAATAATTTTATCAATTCAATTATTCAATAATAATTCACAATTATTCATTATTATGACTAATTGTTATAAATGCAATGTAGTTGACTTTCTGAGTTAGATAAATAGAGAAATTAACTAATAATATAATACAACAGTTTAATCAACATCATAAAAGAGATAACAATAATGCTAAAAATAAATAAGAAAATATCACATTACTGTGTAATGATAATTATTGATTCAGTAATGTGAATTACCGTGCATATGCTACTGTGACAATTATTGGTTCAATAAAGTCAATATAGTACAATAGCCACTTTATCAGTTCAATAATATGAAATACTATGCAATACCGTGTGCTACTGTGCAATATCGTATGTTACTATTCTTTTACCACCGGTTATTTTAACAGTTAAAAGTGATAGTACCGTTGACTATATTTATTTAGAAATGTTATGTATATTGCTTTCTATATCCGATAATAATTTGTTGTGGGGGTCTACCAATATTTGGTTATTTCGACGCCGTCGTACGAATCGAATATTTTCCGACAAAACGAATATTCTCCGATAGGATAAAATTTGTACAAACATTTCTTAATTTTTACTTTTGTCAATTTATTCATTTACCATTTTCAGAAGAAAATATATATAAAAAAAATTAATTTATATTTCATAAAAGTCGGGGTCTTACACAAAGTATTGCTCATATTTTCTTAATACAACAAACTTTTAGGGAAGTGACATTTTCTCAAAGCGTTCTTATATTTCTGCACATATCTTGCCCTCACATTCTACATAAAATTACGCATTTATGACCAATTTGCCACAATATTTTTCTCCTCTCTGTAACTCACTTTCTCTCTCTACCATTGAGCTGCTTGAACTTTTGTTGAGATTTTTAGGTCATATTTTATGAGAGCACAAATATCATTTTCTTATTACATTTGGATTTATAAAAAAGAATTTTATTATTACTGATCATATTGGTAGATTTTCAGTAATACGTTTGTCATAATATTTTGACAATTAACAATTTTTAAAATTAATTGTAATATCGTATCTCATATAAATGTTGTTTGATAAATTTATTATTTTTGGGATTTTGTTCTTTGATGAGATAGAGACAGAGTATCTGTAATTTTTTTTTCCTAATATTATAAACTATAGATAAATGACATTTTTACAGAGTTTTTTTATATTTTCGCACATATCTCGCCCCCACCTTCTAAATAAAATTAATCATTTGTGACCAATTTGCTATTATTTTTCTCTTCCTTCTATAGCTCACTTTCTTTCTCTCTATCATTGAGTTGTTATTGAAACTTTTATGTCATGTTTTACGAAAGCGCAAATATCATTTTCTTATCACACTTGGATTTATAAAAAATTATTTTATTATTATTGATCTTATCAGTAGATTTTTAGTAATACATTTGACATAATATTTTGACAATTGACAGTTTTTAAAATTAATTGCAATGTTCGTATCTCACATAATTGTTGTTTGATAAATTAATTATTTTTGGGATTTTTATCTTTGATAAGAAAGAGACAAAGTATCAATCATTTTTTTCTATTCTTACAAACTTCGGGGAAATGACATTTTGCGCATAGCTTTTTTATATTTTCACACATATTTGGCCCTACTTCTAAATAAAATTACCCATTTATGACTAATTTATCCCAATATTTTTCTAATCCTTTTGTAACTCACTTTTTTTTTAACCATCGAGTTGCTTGAATTGTTGTTGAGACTTTTAGGTTAATATAATCAATTTTTCTACGCTAACTAGCTTTTGGGACCGGGAGTTGTGATCGGTCACTTCTTCTTTTTTCTTTTGACTTTCAAAATATTTATAATATTTATTCTAACTCAAATATTTACAGAATTCAGTAATTTAGTTGTACAATCCTACTATTTATACGTATCTAAATTATATCTAAATAATTGAATTATATAAATATTTGAATTAGAATAAATATTATAAATATTTTGTGAGTCAAAAGGGAAAAGAAAAAAAAAGGCTGATCAAAACTCCCGGTTCCAAAAACCAGTGACCCAATAGTTTCTGTAAAATAATAAGTTATATTTTACAAATTCTTTCGGTCGCTATTGTACTTTAGCCCCCTTGAAAAAGAGAGGGGATAATAAGATCATTTGTTGGTAATCCCCCTTTCACAATTTGCATCTCCCAAGTTCAATTTCGTATCTTTTAAAATTATTTTATTGTTACTTTTTTATAAGATTTAAATAAAAAGTTCAATAGTCTATGCATTGAAGCACCTCAAGAAGTTTCCTTTTGCTTGTCAACTTCTAATCCACACTCGAACACCTCTCCTATTCATTTCTTTTTTATCACTATGCAATTTTTTAAATTATATTTACAGGCAAAATGTACTTTTCTAGATTTTATAATTTGCAACTTTTCTAGATTATATATGCGTGTGTGTTTATAAAGGTTAAGTTGCTTTTATTTATGAGTTCTAATGAAGATTCAAAATAGTAAACATGACAATTACAAATCTTAATTATTGTAGTGTTCTAATACGTATTGCAAAAGTTTGCAATCAAATTATAATTACAACGTATGTACAAGAATAATTAGTCACAATCTAACTTCTTTACATAATCCAACTTCGTTACATATTTATAATTCCCTTGAACAATTAGTAAAATATATACTTAAATTTGGTAAAATATGACGGTGGCATTAACAATTCAAATGAAACACTAAACCCGCTTGGGACCAATTCAAGTTATAACAGAGATTCCGCAGCCTGTAGATAAATTTATTTGCAGGCAGAATTCAGCAAAAGGGGCCTGTTTCACTTTTAGAATTCAAATATAAAACAAAATTACAGAACCACCCAACAGCTCTCATCAATCACAAGTTCTATAACTATTCCCTGGCAAAATAAGGTAGTAAAAGAAGAGCTAGAAAATAAATATAAAAGGTATTTCTACCATTCTCGCTGCCATAAACATATCCTTGTTGCATTCGATGGCTTGGTCTTCAATTAATCTGCTGCCATAAATGGATCGGCATCCCCAAGATCAGCTACTATAGGTTCCAATAATGTAGCGTCCTCATCTTCTGGGGTGAAATATGTTGGAAATGGAAGCATTGATACATCTGGTTTCTTGTAAAATGCATCTTTTATAAACACAAAGTTCCCAGCAGCACCTGGTACCTGGAAAAGAGTATCAAAAAAGCTAAAGAAAAAAATATGCAGATTTTTGCCTCCTAGTTCCAAGATACTCGGAATCAGATTGATATATACCTGACTTTGCAAAAAATACTTGAATTCAATTTGAAAAGAGAAAGGGTTTTAGAATTTTCATATCAACACAAAACTGTTCCACAATTATATCCCAAGCACGCAAAATTTTCATTCCCGACTTCACACAGGTCCATCTCATGCTTCTAAATTTGAAGTTTTGAATACCAAGTTCAGCTCTTTAGCAAAAAGGAAAAAGAATATCTGGATTTATTATGGGCAAAAAGGGTGTGATCCCATTGTGGTTGTCACCTTTTCAGCATTACACTACTGAACTTTAAAAATATGTAATTAACCAACTAAACTAATTAAAATATATAAATAAGACCATTCCGTTAAATTATTTGGAAATCCGTCAAATTAGGTTGCATATTTTCATACATGGAATAAAAATAATAAGTTTAAGCCACGAAATTACTGATGTGGGGATCCTAGTTGGACTTGGTGGGACCTACCTTGAAGGGGTTGCAACAGGTGAATTAAGAACCAGACATTAGGGTTTATAAGCTTATAGGTTCAATTGAAGCTTGATTTGCTGCAAAAATTTAGAGCTTTTGCTGGGGCATTGGTCTCCTTGCAATTAAGAACCAACCATGCTTCTTAATGGCTGTATCTTGTTCAAGATTGTCAACAATTGAAAATCCTAGAAATTGCTCCCAATCACTATTATGTAATTCCTCCATTGCTGGTAAAACTAGGGCTTTTATTAAAGCCATAGCACAGATCTATCATCTATATCCTATTTTTGAACACCCATTAATATAGAAATATTGTTTCTACATATTGTTGTGAGTGGAGTCCCAATTACAACAGCTAATCCATGAAAAGGAAAGCAACAGAAGCTAAGCTCCAATGGAGCTGTAATGGTGGGTTAAGTAGAGAAGAACAAAGCTAGAACAGAAGAAGTTCAGAGAGGAAGTGCAAGGACTCATTATGATTTATGAAGAAGAAACCCAAATGAAGAAGAAGACCCAAGATGAAGGAAGGAGAAGAAACCTAGAAATATGGACGAGTAAGAAAATTTGTTATTTTCTCATGCTTTTTTGCCATCAAAGTAGTGTTTTGATTTCTTTCTTTTTTCCCAACAATTTTTTAAAATACTTTTTTCCACATAAGCAATTTTTAGTTTATTATTTTGTTGCATAGACATGTCGAAAAAAATTGGAATACCGTCCAATTAATTTCACATAATGCCCAATTCTAAATTTTTTATTAGTTTAGTCGGTTAATTGTACATTTTTAAAGTTTAGTGGTGTAATGCTGAAAAGGTGACAACGAAAGTGAGGTAAAACCCTTTATGCCAATTATTATGAATCAAGGAAAGATAATCGACTAGCTGACTCTTCAAAAAAAAAAAAGATAAAGATAACCACCAGCTGGATGATTATAATCCAACAAAATCAACTATTTCAAAATCAAATCTCACATTGATGTATTAATCTTACTGTGTTCAACTCCGACTCCAGGCACTTACTCAAAAATGGAAAAGAGAAAGGTTAAAGAATAGTACTTGGCCTCTCACCCACATCAAGTTCCTCGCAGGGTCAATTTTATACACCCAAACATTTTTAACTGTTCGTTGCTTCCCGCCCATGCGCCCAGGCATCTTTTTGCCTTTAAATACCTGTTGAAAAAGCAATAGACAAATTATACCAGAATTTGGAGACAATGCATGTCCACTGACGAGACTTGACCCTCAAATTATATCTATTCAATGTGATACTTTTCTCTGAAAAGTCCAATAAAATTGTATGTTAGAAATAAGTTCTTAGAGAGAGAAAAAAAATCCAAAAAATTAGTAACAAAAATAATTATTCAAGCCCACTCATGACTCAACAAGGAAATGGTTGAAAATCTACCATGGGATATGCATAAAAAAGTATAACAACGTATAACTCAAGATTGAGAGGTTTGGGCATTTACTGAAAGTAAGAGGAAATGTTATAGCTTCGATTAATCCCTCTTCTTTTATCTAAGAACAATATTATATGGTGGGGAAAACAAGTTATAAAAATAACAGACCCAAAACAATTATGCACAAATGGTTTATGTTAGACATGTTTAAAACCACGTATAGTAATCGTGAATCATACCGTAAGATACGGAAAGCCATGCGAAACATAATAATTGTATATTTAAACATATCAAGAACTCATTTTATTGGACAATAAAGTATATTTGTTCAAGTGTAATGTTAAAGTAATTAAATGAGCCTATAAACAAATTTTAAATATTAAAATTATAGTTTGAAGAGTTTAAACTAAAGACTTAATCAATAATCAATATTTTTTAAATAATATTTATTAAAAAACAAGAGAAAAAATCGCTTATTTAACTCATAATATAAACTCAATGCGAAATTAAGCCACGTATTGGAAAGAGTGGAGCTAAATACAACTCCAAAACTACATAGTTATATCTCCATATAAGTATGAGACATGACATAAAGAATGTGGAAACAAAGTCCTTCAAAAAGATAAGAAATCCCATAAACCATTTTAAGAATTATTATATAGATCGAGCGAATATCTCTTCTGATGAAAAAGAAGAAGAAGAGAGGTTTAATATGCAAAACAGGGGCACTACCTATCAACCCCTTATACAGACAACAATTCTTTAAGAACCAAAAAACTATTAAAGTAAAAATTCACCTAAAAACCACCCTATTGTAATCCTACAAATCATTATCCTCTTCTTTTTCATATAACATTTATTGCATTCTTTTTTATGTAACCCTAGAGAATAGGGACCACTATCTTCTTATTTTCCAAGTAAGAACCAATCGCTTCAATGTTTTGAAAATTATAAGGTTTATTCTCACCACCATGTCTGATGAATTTCTCTATTCATGAAAGTTCAAATTGATGAATGAGATCCAACTTCAAGGTTGGGCTAGAAGACAATTTCATTTTTCACATAAATAATGGCAAGAGTATTTTGACAAGAAGAAAAGAAATAAATGAATGAGATCCAGCTTCAAGGTTGGGGTAGAGATACTAGTAAGCTAGACAAACAATAACCAGCAACTAAATGAGCGTGCCTATGTTTAATCAAGTAGCATTGCAGAATCATCATAAAACGATAGTTCATCAATTTAACATTTCCAAATGACCAAATTCCACAAAATGATTATGATAGGAAATAATAATCATTCAATATTATGGGAGTTGACCAAAAAATTATAATGCATCAAATGCCAAGCTCCACATACCTTCCCGGGAGCATCCCTCTGACCAGTAGAACCAATACTTCAATGTGATAATGAAGCATCATGAGATGCAGGCATTCCTTTGAAGTTCCATCTTTTCATCCCACCCTGAGTAGAAAAACCAGAAACTAGGAAAATTGTGATGGAATGCACAAGCATACAATGGTGTGATGTCGCGAGCACCCAAAAATAAAATATTACTTTGAAAAAAATATTAATGCAGTAGTGTAAGCAAAAGTCGATCCCACAGAGAATGATTATTTAATTTTATATTTTTGCAAACAAGAATTGGGAGGTTTTTGAATCAAAGAAATAATTTAAATAAAACTAACAAAAATAATTATGCAAGTAATTTAATGAAATAAATGAGAAGAAAAAGCCTTAGTTTAAGTCAATATTCACCATCAAGAATTTACAACTGATCACTGATGCAAGAATAAATCAATTCATATTTTAAATATTCAACGTGAAATAATTACTCCCATTCGAATAATTTTACTATCTCTCCTTAATTTTAGTTAAGGAGAAACAAGCGATCTAAATAACCCTTACTACTAAATAATCTCAGACAAACGCTAAAGATTTAACCTAGTAGTAGCATAAAGAAATAGAGAGATCGTTGAACTAAATAACACAATCCAAGCGTCTGCATTTAATCTAGATGAATATTTTTCCTAAGATATAACAATATTTTGATAAGCAAAATAATTATTAACCTTAGTTGCTTCGCAAATTAAAGTGACCAAACAATTACGGATTTGATATTTAATTTAACAGTAGATTTCAACGAATAATAAACTAGTGTGCACCCTAGCAATTAAACGAATTAATTATAAAATTAAACACAGAATAATATTCAATACTCAAAATATAAATTGAACAATTAAAATAAATTAGATCTCACAGTGTATAAATCTTGATGGCTTCAATCACTTAAACCAAGAAAAATAAATTAACTATTCATAATTATAAAGAATACTAAATAATAGAAGAGAGAATTTTTTATTCTAAGAAAAGTTGTGTTTTACAATGTGTGTCAAGCCCTCTATTTATAAGCTCCATAAACCTCCTAACTTGTCCAAACCCTAATAGGATTTACAATTAAAAATAAAAGAAAAATAAAATAATTATTATCCTAACCCTAATTGGAAGTCTAAATAAAATATTAAAAATAAAATAAAGAATTATAGCTTCATTTTCCAAATTAAAATCAGATTTTTATTCTACTGATTTGTTGCATTGCAGTGTAGAAAATCCAAAATAAGGAAGAAAAAGGAACAAACAGCCAGCCGCCTTCTTTCTCTCTCTTCTCTGACGCGTCAGCACGTGTATACCACGTGCCTGATTGTTACCGTTAGCGCGTGTGACACACGCGCTTATTCCTCCGCCAAACGTTCGCGCATTGCGCGAATTGTTTTGTCCAGTAAATACAAAACGACGTCGTTCCATCCAAGCGGCAGATCACTTTCTTGCGCGCATGGCGCGGTCGGGCTCTTTTCCGGAATTTACAGATTTGCCCTCAGATTCTTGCGGAATTTACACTTTGGCCCTCCGGTTTTGTTGAAATTACCACAATGCCACCGGTTTTTTGTTGAATTTACAAATTTGCCCCCAAAGCTTATTTTTCCTACAAAAATAAATAAAAAATAATTAAAAATAAATAAAAATACTAAAAATCCTAAAAACACATAATAATAAATAAAACACCTAAAACACTAAAAATAAATAAAAACACATAAATAAAAATAAATATAAAAATACTATAAAATTACCTAAATTAACATAAATTAACTAAAACCCTATAAAATCTATTAAAATCAAAATAAGCTAAATAATTAAACATTTAAACATACAATAAATATAAAAACTAAGTATTAGGGAATAAAAATATCATATAATTTAACTCTATCATACAATAACCAAGATTAATAAATTAACACAAACATTTTATCTTCTATATGAATTCCATTGCACCAACAAGGAATTCAAAATGTGTAGTTTTTGGGAAAAGGTTTGATCATTGAGAGTAATGTAACTTCTAATCATAATGAAGATAATTAAGGATGATAATAATAATTCTATTAGTTTGTGCCCATATCAAAGAGAAGCCTCTGAATATATTTATTGTAATGTTCATACTGAAAGTGTTAACCGTGAACCATTATATATGGCTGCAACAAAATTAAAACAAAATAGTGGATAAGCATTAAATATGAGAAACAAAAAGAAGACAGTTTCACCTGGAAACCTTTTCCTCTAGTAATTCCAGTCACATCAACATACTGGCCAGGAACAAAATGGCGAACGCCAATTGATGTACAAACAGGAAGTAGCGCATCCTCTGTCACTGGAAACTCTCTCAATTTCCTTTTCATAGGAACACCCTGAGCTCTAAAATGACCCACTTCGGGTTTGTTCAAATGCTTTTCCTTTTTATGCCCACAACCAATCTAACTAACACCACACCACCACAAACAAATTCACATTTTAACACATAAGCATCAGCTTTCTAATAAAAATAAAGCCTTGAAACTAATACTCCCTCCATAGACTCTTATTTGTCAATTTATTTTGTTCACCAAAAAGAGTCCATTTTTCTGCATAGTAGAATAAAATGAGGCAATGTCATCAAGTTTAACATCATAATTTCATTATCATACAACAACACTAAACTACAATTTGAAAATTAAGTATGCATGTAAGAAAAATATATTCTTAACATTCACATTTTGTGATGGGACACTTTTTGGAGAGGGAGTGTATTTAAAAAAAAATCCATATTGCCTATTAGCAAACTTATAAAAATAAACCTCTTGAAGAATAACTAAGATGCCCACACTTCAAAAGTATTAACAAATAGCTAAAGCAATCATTAATTAACATATACCAATACATTATCTAATACAAATAAAACCACTGAAGCATAAATAACATATAAAAAGCTGAATCAACACACCAATTCTGAATTAGGATAAATGATCGAACCTGGAGAGCAGTGATTCCTTCTTTCTCCAGGGTTTTGACCTGAGAGACAATGTTTTCATCCAACCAAAGGACACTAATAGGAACTCGCTGACCCCATTTGTCCCAAAGAGCGCTCATCCCACATTTGACGGCAATAACGCCGGTTCTCTTCGAATTGGGGGTCATAACTCTAGGTTTAGCTTCGATGATTCGACATCTTTCAACGTATTCATCCATTGATTGATCGGCACTAAATTATAAGTATATATATGGGCGTGTGCATGTTAGTAGTTAAAAATATATTCGAATGATTTAGATTGACGGAATAAAAAGTCGCATTAGGTAGCATTTTTTCGACTCAAAAAAAGGAATTTTTTCACACCAACTTAGCCTATTTAATATTTGATTAAAACAAATAAATTAAGCTTGGAGTCCCAAACTCGTGGGTGGGACGTTATCCTCTCACGCCCATATATATACTTATAATTTTATAATTACACATGTTTAAAAATGTTATAAACATTAATATATACATATATTAGTGGTAATTTTATTTAAGATAACTTTAAATACACAGTAATTTTGACTAATAGCCCGACCATACAAATGCAAAAACATGTTAAAATATGAACAAATAATAATAATTTAGTGTGTTGTATATAATCATATTCTCAATATTAATATAAGAGAATTGATATTTTCGTAAATTAATTTGATATTTTTACAAAATTAAATAAGACTCACTAATGATAATGTCAAATCAGCTTGTGAAAATATAAAATTCCTAACATAAAACTCGTTATTTATTGGCTATAGCATCAACCTCATCAAACACTAAAAAAAAAAAATTTGCTCAAAATAAATTAAATGAGGGGGGTTATTCTAAACAAGAATTTTAGGGGATATGAACCTTACTGCTCAAGTTCAACTCTTAAAAATTAAGCTTGAATTAAGGTTCAGGTTTACAGAATCTGTAGCTGTTGGCACTACGTACCCAACCAAGTTGATATTCATGTGTTGCACATGCTGAAAATTGAACCAAACAATTTGAGTTCGATTCGGGCTTGACTCGAAAAAATGTGAGCGAGACTCGAATTCGTTAATAATATGATTCAAATCTGAGTACAAAAAATAGTTTGAATAAAAATACGAGTATAATTTGAATAAGGTTATACTCGACTCGTTTAGAATTCAAACTATTCGAATTTTTAATCATGATCCGATACATAATCGATTGATACATATTCGAATCTATACTCGATACATTCTCTTATAATATATACATAATTAAACAAAATTTGAATAATTAATTTTTTTTATTTGTAATTTTAATTTTAATTTTATATATTTAAAGTGTAATTATAATTATATTTTTTCATTTCTAAGTAAAATAATAAGTTCAATTAATAATTATATGTATTATAAAATTAGTTATTATGTGAAAAATCGAATTCGAGCTTGAATTTGAAGTTCGTGAGTAGTTTGAATATAATTCGATCCGAGTCGAATCAAATTCGAGTAACGAAAATTTAAATTGAGTCGAATCTGAGTAAAGTTTTTCAAATATAGTTCGAATGCGAGTACGAATTTAACCTTACGAGTCGAATTCGAGCACTTTAAAATCCGGATTGATTTAGCTCATTTGGAGCCTTATAATGCACTTAACTGCTCGTCTAGCTTTAAATTAATTTTGTGAAAAGATAATACAAGAAAATTGCATTCGGAATAATATAACTCAAGTTCTGTTCAAAATGCAGCCAAAATTCACCTTTTATTATCTAAAATAAACATATGAATTATTCCTATACAAACTGCTTCAATAGGGATTTAAATCTGCTACAGCTTCAAAATTCTGCGGCCAAAGGCTCTTGGTTTCGCGAGACACCAAGATCATGAGATAACTTATCACACAACTGCATAACATATTATCAAATGTCAGGAATGCAAGAGCGTGTGTACGATACACACACACATATATATATAGAGAGAGAGGGCTGAACCTGTCTATACACTTTCGGATCTCCGCAAGATTTTCTTAATTCAACTACATACAAGAATGGGTTAATTTCGAACACCTGCCACAATTATAGAGTAAATGTGTAAGAGTAAGATTTAAGGATTAGGTACTGCCTAATTGTGAGCTGCTAAGTATTTTGTTGAGTAAGGACTTGTTCGAAGAATTACCAACCTCTGCTTCAACTGAAAGACTAACCGGGCTATTCTGACATTTATGCTCTTGTATCACTTTCAGCTGATCATAACGACACAAAATCAGATAATGATCAGTAGTTTTCTTCGAAAGTTGACTGATCTTTTGCTGATCTTTTATATTGTATTCGACAAGAAAAAAATAATACTAGCTGATCTTTCTAATCCCAGCATTACTTTGAATTCATTACACGTTAGTTTATACTAACCCTTCCATTTTTCTTATGGAATACAAATCCCATTTGAGTTACTGTATCCTCAATCCTCTCAATCAATTCTTTTGGGGAATGATTGGATGTAAATCTGATCTTTCGCTCAGAAACGTCCTGGAAAAACAAAAATAACTGTGCATATATTACAATCCAAAATCTTAGTTGTGAACTCTGATAATGGTAAAATTATGCCCACACGCACACACACATAATATATAAAACTAATACATGTACTTCAACTGTTGATCTAACCTCTTTCTCAAAGAAGCCTGAAAGATCCAGGCATGAGGACATTCCAATTAGCTGAAAGGCATTGATGACTGTAGGTAAGTCTGGATCGATTTCTACTGGTGGCTGCACCATTGAAAAAATATTCCTTCAATTTTGGCTCAAAATTACTGAAATTATTGAAGGTACAATATAAACTACTAAAAGAGTATTCAAGTGCAAACTACCATATGTATTGTCAATGTTTCATCATCTATGCATGTATCTTCTTCCTCTTCATCAGGAACTGCAGGAGTATAGTTTTGTTTAAACCATTCATCAGCTTTGATTTCTGCCATTGTTATTCGCCTTTGAGGGTTCGGATAAAGAATCCGCCTTATCAGGTTTTTGGCTCCTGGAGACAGCCATTTGGGAATATGTGCATCTGCCTTGAAAACCTGAATTCCCTCAAGAAGATTCGGATTATAAGTAACTGAAATTAAAAATGTAGAGACCTGTCCATGTAACAGAAACATCAAAAGTTCTTCTATACCTTCTGATATAGTACTGCAAGGTTTCTATCGTCAAATGGTAGATACCCGGTGAGAATTACGTACAAGATGACGCCACATGACCATGTATCTGAGGTGGAACCATCATAGCCTCTGTTCTGGAGAATTTCAGGTGCAATATAGTTGGGACTACCGCAGGTTGTATGCAGTAATCCATCTTCCTGATAAGCAGATAGAAAGAAGTGACACAATGAAAGGAAAATAACGTGCATTATGGATATGGGAGATATAGGATGCATACCCTAAAATGTTGAGGTAATGCACTAAAGCCAAAATCAGATATTTTTATGTTTCCATTCATATCAATAAGAACGTTCTCTAGCTGCAATTCATGTCAGAAAACGTGTATAAGACTCTAAATGATTATAAGTAGGACCTTCCATTCCAAAATTGAAATGATTATTTGGAGAGTATCAATTAATGCGTGGAAAGAAACCTTAAGATCCCTGTGAAAAACACCTTTATTATGACAGTGGCTAACCCCGTCTATTAATTGCTGAAACAGCTTCCTGCCTTCAGCCTCAGAGAATTTTCCTTTGGATGCCTGTAAAGCGCAGGCAGCATAAGAATGTCGGATTAGATGTGAATAATAGGTAGAGAAATCAGCTAGAAGTTAACTATGTAAATCGTGTAGCAAAAGGAGCTTACAATTCTGTCAAATAATTCACCACCATTCACGTATTCAAGGATCATGTAAATCTTGGTTTTGGTTGCTACCACCTGCTTATTCAGGAATATTGAGCAAAGCAGCACAATCAGAAATTCATGATAACTTAAGGACACACATTAAAGCAATCGTAGTTCTACAGTATGTTGAATCCGAAAAATCCACGCAGTAATAGTATAATCATAGATGTTAAAGCTTTACCATGTGTCTGCGGGATGAATTCATTTTTCATAGACAGTTGTTTTATAATTGTTGATAAGATGACCACTAGAAGTTGTTTGGCCTAAATACACAAATTTATTAAATACATGCATATATGAAATCTGAACCTTAAACTTGCTGAAATGTTATTCCAAGACTGGAGTTACAGCTTGGAGTTCCTTTCCGGTAAGAACTTTCAAAAATGAAAATGTTATTTCCAGTGTTCTTCAAATATCATTTTAATATTGAATTGCAACAAAGATTATATACTAGTAACCTATATACTAATAGCCATAGGTTATCTCCGGTTAAAAGGAAAAAATAGACAGTGTTACTACTTATTTTTCCCTAAGATCAGAGTTCACTTTTAAATTATTATATCAAATTATTTATATTCAAAGTAAATTATGACATTGATAGGAAAATGGACTCTAATCTTTGAATGAAGTAAATATAATGTAGTTACTTAGAGTTTTAATGGATTTACGGACCCATAAGTGGATCTGATCCAACAGTTTATTGGACACAAGATGTCAAAAACATGCATAATTTGTAAGGGCCCTGATCGTTGGAAATTCTTTCTGATTTATTTCTGACAAACCCAACCTCCATTGGTATAGATGAATCCTACTAGAACATGCACAACCAGAAAACTACACCAATTATTTTTCCCTGAATATTCTATAAATATATAGTATAGTATAATAAAAGGTTTCAATGGAAAACACAAGACTTTAGCTGGGATTAGGCCGTTGAAACTGAAGGGGGGGATTATGTAACAATACTTGAAGCAAAGAATGCGTTTTCTATTTTAACTTTATTTATTTATTTTTATTCTTTTATTACAGTAGATCCAACAGCACAGGGTGCACTTAATACCCAACTAACCATGTAGTATTATTATTTACCATGCGGTTCCATTTTTAACTAAACATTATTTTAGTATAAAATCTTATACTCCTAATTGAATATGGGCACAAACTACAAACAAAAAATTATGCACAATGTGTAAAAATCCATATAGTAGTATTGTTTATTCAAGCCATCACAAAGATTCTAGGAATTGTATGATCTGCCCAGCTAAAGTTCCGGAGAAGTTTATGGATAGGATTCCATGAATGTGAAGGTAAGCAAACTTACCCAAAAGTAAGAAGCCACACACACAAAAAAAAAAAAAAATCAATTAAGAAAAAGAAAAACTGTAAAAATTTCCAATATTCATGATTGGACTTAATGCACAGAGAGGACTGAAATGCAAAATTGTCCCTCCGGTTTGTATCATTTTTACAAAACTCTCTCTCAAACTTTTTTTTTTTGGCAAAACTCTCTCTCCTGTTTGTATTATTTTTGCAAAACTCTCCCTCCAAGATGTATTAGTTAGGCAAAAGAGACTCTTATATCTTTATTTCATTTATTTTTTTATGTGAAGTTTATTTCCTATTTTGTAATTAAATATGTAATTAAATAAATGACTAATTAAATATCTGAACTAATTAAATAACTAATTAATTAAATAAATAAATTACTAATTAAAGTTAAAGGACTAATTAAAATTAAATATCTTAACTAATTAATTAAATATCCTAACTTAATTAGATTCTAAATTACTTAATTAGATCCTAACTTTTTACTCAGGACCTTTAAATTTGTGAACTAATTAAAAATTATAATTAGATCCTAAATTACTTAATTAGTCATTTATTTAAATATATATTTAATTAATCAGTTAACATATTGCAAATTCTGAACAATCATTCATCTAAAATCCACCACGTATCTAAAGGTGCAACTAGACTATTGTCATTTAATTTTAATTAGTCATTTATTTATTTAATTAATTAGTCATTTAATTAATTCACAGCCTAACTAATAAATCTTGGTTTTGCCCCAAAAAAGTTTGAGAGAGAGTTTTGCAAAAATAATACAAACACGAGGGACAGTTTTGTCACAAAAAAAAAAGTTTGAGAGAGAATTTTACAAAAATAATATAAACCGGATATGCAGTTTTGCATTTCAGTCCACAGAGAGAGGGGGAGAAATAGACCTCGTGTAACCTGATCACGTTTGGATGTTTGAGGAGCTTCAATGTGCCAATTTCCCTCATTATCTGCAGTAACCTCCAAAAAAAATACTATTAATACCCTGTTTTGTCACTTCCTTTTCCAAATTCAACAACTGCAAATTGACAATTATCCAAAATTGAACAGAAACTCATAATGGCTGTAACGAGTTCTGAACGTCGTCTTGGGTACGTCCTCCTTCCTGACTTTTAACTGATGATAATCAGTCTTTAAGTTAATGTTTGAAAAGTAATTTGCCCCTTTTAGTTGGTCAAATAGGAAGTACATAAATGATTAATAGTAGCAGAACCCAGAACAGAGCCCAAAAGGGGTTCCGAAAAAAGACAACTCCATTGCATGGAACTAACTATTCTTTTGTTTATCAAAAAATTTCATGCCAAATTTAATTGGGAAAAAAACCCAAAATCAAATCATTCATTCCAGAAGCACCCACAAATGAAATTTATTTAAAAAAATTGGGCTGACCTGATCGGTGATCTTGAGATCAATAATTCGGCTCTTCTCCAAAATTTTAACGGCAAATGGGTGACTCGAATTGACATCCTTAGCGTATTTTACCTTCCCAAAATTGCCTTGACCAAGGGTCCTTCCCATTTCGTACTTACCCACTCGCATTCCCTCCTTTTTCTTCGTCTTCCCCTGCGGATTCCCTTCCTTTCCTTCCCTCGCAAATATTACCATTTAATCTCTTTCTATATCAAAACAAATATATACACAAACAAAGACGAAGAAATATAACAGTCGTTTTTGCTAAAACCCAAAATCTCTCACTGGGTGTTCCAGTAGTAGGAACGGAACGGGTTGAAGAAGTATATTTGGTGGCAGACTATGAATACAAAGAGTCAGGAAAGTGGCTTGACGGATGAGCATACTGCATATGTATCTATCTATTTATATAGAGCGAGAGACAAATATATTTATAGCCATAGTATATTATACACCTATTTCACAAGAGTTCACTGATTTTTTTTTACGGTCAATGTATGAAATTATAAATTTTAAATTTAATTAAATATATTTAATTTTTTATTAATGAGAATTATAATTATAACGGGAATAAATGTACACACACAATAACTAAATAATACATTAAATAATATATTTATTTATATAATTAAAAAGTGAGGTATGATACAAATTTCAATACCATACTCTACTTTTTAATAGTACATATAGATGTAGTGCTTGATTATGAATTTTACTATACGTAATGATTCATACAATAATTTTTTGTAAAATGGTGAGTTCCATATTTTAATTATCTTATGAAATTCACTATTTTATAAAAAATTATTATATGAATCATTGTATAGAATATCATATATAACAAAATTATTTGATTATTGTGTATGTGAACTTATTCATATAACGGTAAATACTTTTATATTGCGACAAAAGTATGTTAACTTTTTTTACAAATAGACACACTAATTAATTATTTGTATATTTATATTAACTTACAAATTATGTTATTGTCTTTACTCCCAACAATAATCAACTTATTTTTGTTACATTATATTGAAAACCCATATTTTTGTATTATTAAATACAAAAATATTATATCAAAAATTAAAATAATTTTATATTTAATTTAAAAGGAGTACTACACGTGAAAGACGACATAGTTATCTCGTGTAATAAAATTATTCTAAAAAAATACAAAACACTTGTATATATTATTATACATATAACATAGGAGTGACTATATTTTTATATACACAAATACAAAAAAACATCATTTTCACCTGACAGTTCACCTAGTCATACTACGTAATGTCTTCCATTTCTCTTTTACTTTAAATTTTTTAAAACAGTAGGATTAACGTGAAATGAAACGTGTTTTGTGAGTTAAGGGAATTTTCGCTAAATATCTCAACCGAATGATGGATATGGTTGGTTGGCCCAAAAGGCCCACACGTTTTCTGTTGCATGCATATAAAATCATTACATATTAAAAATGTTTTTACATATTTGTCCTACATAAATGTTAATATAGTTCTTACTTATATAATATAAATTTTCTTAGATTTTTAAAAAAAATATCAACTTCCTATATTTGTATTATTAATTCACAAAAAGTGTTTCATTTATCAATTTTTTGATAAAACAAATTATGGTATATAAAACAACATAATATTATTAAATCTTTTATAAAAATATTTATTTTCAATAATGTTACGATTACAAAAGTATAGATATTAAAGTATTTACAAACTAATATGATATGTCAAGATGTTAGCGGCCATAATTATTGAAATAAATACAAGTACATAATATTTATTTTAATTATTAAAAAGTGAGATATGATATTAAAATTTGTATTATATTTTATTTTTTAATAATTAAAATAAATATAACGTTTAATTTTGTGTGTAAACCTGTCATTGCGAATCTTCAACCATTCACATCTATATATATCATTTTTTTTATATTTTAAATATCAATATTTTTGTAAGCGCTTAGGTACATTTAAGTTGAATAGTTTTGAGATAAAAACAAGTGCAATAATGTGGAGAGAGACAACATCGGAAACAATAATAACTGCAGTAAATTTAAATAACTAATTATAAACGAAAGAATTTTTAGTTTATTAATTCTTATTGGGTGCGAAGATTTATTTAACAATTATGGGCGTTGTAAATGCAATAAAATTAGCAAAATACACGACCTCATTCGTCGGCTAAATCTTTGTAATTTTATCAAATCAAACAAACTAGTGACACTGTTTTGTAACATAATTTAGACCTTTTTTTTTAATTTTTAAATCTATTTCTCATTTATATATGTTGAATATTAGATTAATTTTAAGTATAACAACTTGTTATAAGTTTATATATATATATATATATATATATATATATATATATATATAATTAAACTTATCCCGGATGAATTGCATGAACATTTTTGACGGATTGGGTGTTTTTTAACACAAACGAAAAAGACAGACACTACGCACCCCAAAAAAAGAAAAAGAAAATAAAGGACACACACTTAACTTGTGCGTGCCTGCCTGCCTGCCTTTATGCCTACGTCCGTGATATTTTTCTTTTTAATCACAAGCTTACGGATCCCAGATACCGCAAGTGAGTGGTTCAGAAATAAATGTCCACACAATTTTGTCTGATGCCACTCTCCATTCAATCACCTCAACTTGTGTGGACCATGTCATATTATTACAAAAAAAAAAAAAAAAAAAAAACTCTCCGTTTCAGAATAAGAGGGTTTTTTTAAGAGTAGAATATAATCTAATAATCAACTACAATCACCATAAAACACAATTCAATGACAAAAAAAGAAAAAAAGGCTAATTTATTTCATTCGAATGAATTTAGGTATAGGGTGGGTTTTTTTACTGAATACAAACCGCACAGGTTCTTGGGTCTATTGAGTAAGAGACTAAACCTATCTAAGAATTTACTCTAACAGTATGTAAAAATCCTGTTTCACAGATCATCAATCTTGTTTGGATATTGGAATTTACATCCAACAAAAGGTTAAAATACACAATGCATAACTAAGAAGATGCTAAACTTTACGCGATTCCTTTAGCTCTCCACTGTCATCCCATCAGTTAGGAGTAGAGGGGCTGATGCTTCTTCGTCGTTGTTGTTAACCTTGCTGGTTATACAAGTTAAAAAAGAAAGAATAAATGTTATCAGTAAGAACAATACCCGGAAGTCAGAATGAGCAATGTCAATTCGGGTTGACCAATATGACCAGATTAAATTCCTGTATGCAAGAACAAAGTATGTCTTCAAGGTACATAGCTTGAAGTATTCCTAGGTCTGTTTGATGCGAGGAATGTCTTAACGAATCATTACCATGTCCCAGTTGGACTTGAACACTATCTTTTCCTTTATAGAAGGCCAGGAGATGAGACTACCAGCTAACTGATAATGTTAGAAAAATAACTTCATAATGAAAGCATGCTAGCCAACAAAAAGTTGACATGCTAACCTTTAGGAAGTACTTATGGACGTAGTATAGGGCAAGTTTTGTCGAGACAACAGGAAATCAATTTATTCCATTCGAATGATCTACCATCGAGATTTCATATTTCCTATGTAAAGCATTGTTCACAGGTTTTATGTAAGCAATAGATGATTACAATCGTGTTATTCTATTGTCTCTCAACATCTATTTTTAACATTATTCCAGCGGAGAAGATTTTATACTGCACTAGTCACTGGCCATGTTATTTCTTTCTTATGGTAGGAGGTAGTTCAAGGACCTTCATGAACCATTACCGAGAATAACTATGCCCACGTGTGTCAAATGCAAACATTAATACTTGGGGAAAAAATCACCAAAAAATAGGGATCTCCGTTTCAGGAGGTAGTATGGTATTAAAGTTGGGACTTTTTAAACACTTTAGCGCTAATTAAGTCCCATTATATGTCTATGGTTTCTAATCATATAAACTCTGGTTTTTGCTATAAAACTAGGTAACATGGTTACTATATTTCTAGTTCCTACCATCTAAAAGGAAATAACATAATACATAATCCTATATTCCTATTGTATTATTAATTTGTAAAAATATATAAACACATTCATACCTGTATACATTTAGCAATTGCACATAAAATGTAACAAAGTATATTGAGCATGGAAGGATATCTCAAATGCCATAAAAGACTATAAGTGCAATGATAAGGCCAAAAAAATGTACATATAAATAGAAAATTCTTCTCCAAAGACAACCTACCTGCATGTCTTCTTATTGTGACCTAGGCCCTTGCACTTGCTGCACTGGAGTTGGCGTTTAATTATCTCTGGTGTTGCAGCCTGCTTCATCTTTGGCCTGCCTGGTGCACGCTTGGTTGGTGGAGTTATAATAATTGCTGCCTCAGTCACTTCACTTGTCAATGGTCTCTCCACATTAGGTACTGGATGGATAGACTCTGCATATGTTAAGCAGTAACTCTCCGCTGTGAAGTATCTGGAACAATAATCATACGTACTCCTACCAAGACATACAATAACAGCAATAGCATGGCAGCAAGGCAATCCAGTAATTTGCCATCCTTTGCAGCTACAGACCCAAATATCAAGGTCAACTATATCAACAGATTCACCCTGAACCTTAAATACGTTGGCATGTGAGAGTGAAACGTGAAGTGAGTTCGCTTTTGAAGTCTCATCCTTCAGCTTTTCCTCCATGGATGGTGTTAGCCTTGTTTCCCACTTACTGGAATCAACCCGTCGTGTATAAAACAACTCCATCATCTTACCTCGCAATGCATCAACCATCTGAGTTATGGGTAACTCATTTGCATCTGATACCCAACTGTAAAACGATTGTCCAAAGTTGGATGTCATGTGATTATATCTTGCACCACCGAAAAAAGCATTTGCCCAGTGGTCCGGCTCGCTACCTATTACCCAGTCATAAGCTTCAGGCGATATAGCTTTTACGCTTTCAGTACACTGCTCGAAAGCCTCAAGTTTTGGTGCATATGCAGCTGCATAAAAATCTTGAACCATAAGACGCCTGGCTTCATGCGAAAATTGACCCTTTAAATCTTTGTTAAGTTTCTCAGCAAGATACCGTAAACAATATCCATGGTAGCACTCTCCACCAAATATTTCACGTAATGACTCTCTTAAACCCTTCTGAAAATCAGCTATAAATGTAATTTGTTGAGACATTGAGACTACAGATTTCAGCTCTAATAAAAACCAATGCCAGTTTATATCAGTCTCATCATCCACGACTGCAAAAGCCACTGGAAAAATACCATCATCTCCATCTACAGCTGTTGCAGCCAATAACATACCCTGGTATTTTGAGTTCATAGGAGTGCTGTCAAGGAATAGCAGAGGCCGACAACCTTGTTGGAAACCAACTATCGAGGCATGGAACGAAACAAATAGACGATGGAAGCTTGAGTCCTCCTTTGTGTTGAATGTAGCAAGACTACCTGGATTAGTTTCCATTATCTTCTCACAGAAGAAAGGTAGCTGACTATAGGCCTCTTTATAAGATCCCTGAAGCTGCTCCCTTGCAATTTCCTTCGCACGCCATGCTTGAGAATAATTCAATTGAATCCCATAATCTCGGTGCATGTCACTAGCAATATCCTTGGGCTTATAGTTTGGAGAATGTTTCAATTTCTCCTTTATGATACTTCCAACCCAGCCCCTTGTTGCACGATACCCAGCTTTTACAGCTGCTCCTTCACATGTGTGTGTTGAACTCATTTTCTTAATACAGATTAACTGGGTGGTGGCTAACCTCGACGCGTATATGCGCCATGGGCAACCTTCTGATTTGCATTTGACAGTTACACGGTGACTGTCATTCTTCTTGTATTTGTAAGTAAATCCATGAGCAATTGAGTACTTATGCAGAGCTTCACGAAACTCAGTAAAACTAGAAAATCTTTGGTCCACTCCAGTGATGGTGTTCTCCCACTGCATTGCAGCTCTACGATGCTTTTCATCATTGGTATTGGTAAGAGTTCCACCTAGTGTGGACTCATTGTGTGTGTCCATTTCTATATCGATCGTATCATCCGCCGGAGCCATATTTACTGGAGAAACTGGAAGAACCACTGGTTCTGACACAGTTGTCCTGCTCGACCTGCAATCAATATTCCGCCGTAAGATTCACTAATTTTGTGTTCCTCCTAGTACATAATTTTAATATTTAGCAGTTGATTCAAAATTATAGTAAGCCATATCAAGATACTACGGGTGTCGATAAATTGCAGATAAAACTGAATCTTAAAATTTTGTGTACAGTAGAAATATGCAGCAGATAGTACTAACAACATATGAATTAAGCAGAACTCAATTGTAAGTACCTACTGGCAGGCATGTTCGAAACATTTCGAGCAGCACCTGCCTCAGTCATGATAAACACCTCCACTTGATCAGAATCCCCATAGAAGTTCACCATTCGTTGGAGATCCTTGTCTTTAGATATCGTAATGAGTGTTTTTCTATTTCCAGGGAGGAAATACTTGATTAAGATGTCATCGGCACTATACTGGAATGTTTCAGCTAGTTCTTGCTTGAAATCACTCAACAGGGTTTGCTGATCAAGATCTACTGCATAGGCCTCCCCACCACTGTATGACAAAGACCCATCTTTCCCCAATTCAAAATTTCCCCCAGACTGACATATAGCTATAATTTTCTTTGTCTTCATCTTTGAGCCAGCATAAGTTTAGGAAAAAAGAAGCAAATTTAACCAACTTATAAAACCAATTTAAGAAGTTTCAACCCTACAATCATGAATCAGCAGTAAAGTTTAGTCCTCTAGCATAATAGGAGCATAATTTATAAAATCAAATTAGAAATCATCAAAGAACATCAAGAAGCTAAGAAAGTGAAACCCTACAAGCCGTGCGGCAATCAACAAAGTACAACAAAAGGCAAGAGAAAATATAAATCAAATGACAAAATCGTTTGTAAATGTTGACACTCCAAAGCAAGAGTATAGAAGATCAAAGCAATAGAACTTAATGATGATAGTTTTTGTTTTTTTCATTTGGGGACTAGAAAAGGAGAAAGAAAATTGCAGCAGAACCTTAGTTTGAACTGAATCTTCAACCAATATTCTCAATCTTCTCTCGCTCACCATCCCCCTTGATTTATCTCTTTCTTTCCTGTTTTCTTTTAATATGTTCTCTTTGGACTGTTTTATAGTTGGAGATGGAGAAAAAGAGCAACAAGACTACTTACTATCTCTTTCCCCAACCGACTTATAAACTTCAAATAGGGGTGAAACCCATTTTTTTTAAATTAGTGTGAGAAAATCACGGCCACGTGAAGAGTTATTTGGTAGGAGAGTCTAGTAATTGTCTTGGTCACATGGGTATATTGTATTAGTGTGTTTAGATTTGTACGCATAACAAATGTTGTGCACTTGAGAGCAAGGCATTTTAAAGTGTGTGTGTATACTTTAAACCACATTCAGCAACTGAGTGACATTTTCTTGAGTGCTGTATGTGTGTACCTTTTACGCTTGTCTTGGGTATATTTACAGTAGTTTTAGTGAGCATCATTTATTTCGGGCTACACAAACAATTGAACCTAACTGCCTCTGTGCTAACTAAATTTACATCAACATCTCCCATCATCGCACAACAAAAACCTAAAATTTCAACTACAACGCATCTATAATTTTCTTAGTTGCCATCCAGCCCATAAAAAGATTAAAAAATAAAAATTTTAAAAAAACAAAAAATTTACAAACATAGAATCTATATAAAACAATGAAAATTGATAACATGAAACTGGTTCGTGAAATGGGTCATCAGAAATCAGATACCCCATCAAATTCAACCTACATTCACGAATTTCCCAAATGCAATGGAGGGTGCCGAGGAGTGTCGTCAATTCAACTAAATGATAATAAAGTTTAAATCTTCAACAAATTAAGAGAGAAACATATTCCAAATTTGAAGTAGAAACCATAAAGGAGCCATAACACAGTACAAGTAAACCCTAAAGCCATAAAATTAATTTTCAAATAAACCTGCATAAGAAAAAGGATAAAGACCATTTGAGGTGTCATAGAAATTATCAAATTTATTAAAGGCAAATCACCAAAAGTTCAAAAATTCAGATGGTCTTTCAAGAATACAACCTAGACATGTTTGTTTTGGGGGGAAAGAAAAAGCAACAGAAAGGTACCTCAAAATCTTAGTTTGAGATAGAGATTTTCCATTCTTAGAAATATTATATCCTTCTACCACTCCCCTTCTGCAGCCAATTGAAGTGAGACAAAGAAGAGGAGAAGCTTGGAGACGCATGGGGCACAGTATACAAATTTGGATACCAATACATTTGATTCGTTTTTAGGTTGACGTTTATATTTTTATTTTCTTAAAAGGATATGTTTGTTTACAAGCAATCAATATATAATATATAAAGGTCGTAAAAAAGAAACCTCCACGTTCACTATCACAAAATAAAACTCCCACATTCGCTCTCACAAAATCGAGCATTCTCATAGACTCCCATATTTTTAAATTTCTTCCACTAATAATTAAAATATAATAAACCATACCTAAATATAATAAACTTCTTCTTTTTCATCTTATCCTTTCATTTTATGTAGTGTCCAAAATCATTAGAAAGTATGCCATGTATAAATTAGGGTACCACAATATTAATTAACGTTACTATTCACTATCTCTCTCCCCAACCGATTTATAAACTTTAAAACGGGGTGAAACCCATTTTTTTGTAAATTAGTGCAAGAAATTCACGGCCACGTGAAGAGGTATTTGGTAAGAGAGTCTAGTAACCGTCTTGGGCACATGGGTGTATTGTATTAGTGCGTTTAGATTTGTAATGATACCAACTGTTGTGCGCTTGTGAGCAAGGCATTTTAAAGTGTATGTATACTATACACCAAATTGAGCAACTGAGTGACATTTTCTTGAGTGTTGTATGCGTGTACCTTTTACACTTGTCTTGGGTATATTTTTACCAATTGATTATACAGGAGTTTAAATGAGTGTCATTTATTTCGGGTTACACTAACACTTGAACCTAACTGCCTCGGTGCTAACTAAATTCACAGCAACGTCTTGCATCATTGCACGACAAAAACCCAAAATTTCAACTACAACACAGCTATATTTTTCTAACTTCCCATCCAGCAAAAGAAATACAATAAAACTTACACCAAAACATCAACAAACATAGAATCTATACAAAACAGTGAAAATTGATAACATTAAACTGGTTCGTCAAATGGGTCATCACAAACCAGATACCCATCAAATTCAACCTACATTCACGAATTTCCCAAATGCAATGGAGGGTGCCGAAGGGTATTGTCAATTTAACTGAATAACAATGAAGTTTAAATCTTCAACAAATTAAGAGGGAAAAATATTCCTAATTCGAAGCAGAAACCACAAAGAAGCCATAAGACAGTACAAGTAAACCCTAAAGCCATAAAATTATTTTTCAAATAAACCCATCGTAAGAAAAAGGGGATAGACTATTTGAGGCGTCATAAATTATTAGATATATTGAAGGCAAATCACCACAAGTTCACAAATTCAGATGGTCATTCAAGAATACAACCTATACATGTTTCTTTCGGGGAGCAAAGCAAAAGCAACAAAAAGTTACCTCAGAATCTTAGGTTGAAACATAGCTTTTCCATTCTTAGAAATATTCTATCCTTCTACCATCCCCCTTTGCAGTCAATTGAAGTGAGAGAAAGAAGAGGTGAAATTTGAAGACGCACGGGGCACGGTATACAGGTTTGGATACCAATACGTTTGATTTGTTTTTTAGGTTGACGTTTATATTTTTATTTATACGTTTGTTTATTAGCAATTTATTTAAATAAGGTTCATGTCAATATTATATTTAATAATACAATAGTAAAATATCTAAAATTTTATTAATAAATAATGACATTAATAATCACATATTTACATGCTACGATTAAGTGTGCACAAATAAACCTATTGCCAGACCTGTGACCCAGTCCAAATCAAGACCCGTCTAAAGATTATGTGCACTGGCATTAGGTTGGGGTGGATAATCGGGGAGTTGGGGCGCTTGGGTGGCGTGGAGAACTAATGTGGGAGCGGGAGTTGGGGGATAGATCACTGGGCTGTGAGGGTGGGTGATGGATGCAGGCAAGGCAGACTGGACTTAAAAAAAAAAAGGGAACAAAGGGTAAGGGGCTGTTCAAAAATGAATTTTTTTTTTACTTAAAATTAAAATTTTAGTAGATTTATAAGTTTAAATTTTAGTAGATTTATAAGTAAAAGTGTTCGGCATCATTTTTATTTATAAGTCGGGAATTATAAGTAATAGTTGTAGATGTGTTCGGCTAATAATGATTTATAAATTAAATAAAATGCTAAAATTACTAAAATGTCATTTAATAAGAAAAATATTTAAAAAAATAAAGAAGACATTTCTGTCATTTTATTTAGGTTGACCGAAAGTCATTTTTTTAAAGTAACAAATTGCTTAATTTTTTTGACTTATAAGTTAGCTTATAAGTCAAATAATAAACACCAACTGAACAATTTTTTTGGGAGAATGACTGATAAATTGAAATTTTTTGTGACTTGGTCAGGGCTTGATCAGACTGAGATATTTTTGTGGCGGGGCTTAGACCTTTTATGCATGTCTATTTACAACGTTCATTTCTCCATATGATAATTCCCATTTTAATTTGCAAAAATAAAGTTTATTTGGCATTTTCAAGTCAACTTCCTAAGTCATAAAATTTTAAGTTAATGTAAATTCTTCTGATTTTATTCATTGTAGTTTTAATAATTTTAAATTCTCCAATAATACTAGTAATCAGAAGATTTTTTGTTTATGTCTTAACCCTGTTTTAAAATGTTTGATCATTATTAATTTTTAAAATTTATTTAAGATATTTTTAAATTTTAAATTAATATAAATTCATTTTATTTTTATAAAAATAATTATTAATATTATAAATTATATAAAAAATAAAATTTATTATTATTATTTTTTTAATAAATAAATTTAATTTTAAAATATGTTAAATTGACTTCCAAAAATGTTGTACTTTGAAATCGGAGGGATATGTATATTAGAACAATTTTAAATTATAAGTTTTTGTGAAATTGACAAATTTCTTATATCGTCTTTTGTCTCCCAAGTCCTATCCTTGTTACTGTCGTAGAGATGCTGTGTTCCACTCCGTCGAGCGTTCCCCTTCCCACTCCTCTGATTCATATGCAAACTCCATCTCTCTCTTCAAACAATATTAAATTTTGGGTATTCTCTGTCTAACTTTCTCTCTCTACATTTATATATGTACGTATGTATATATCTAAACAGATTTGAACTGCAATAATATTAAGCAGAATTCTGAAGATGGAGATGGCAGCAAAGAACTTACTTTACCAGGTTATAAATGGCGGTTGGTTATAGCTTATGAAGGCACTCGATTTTCAGGTTTTATTTTTCTCGCTCCTCTTAATTTCTATCACATTTTACTATATTTCCCCCTTTGTGTATGATATTGAGGAACGACTTAATAAAATAATGATTGAGAGCCCTGTAACGCACTGTATATTTAGAACTTCAATTATATTGATTCATATGGCTGACACTTTGTCAACAAGTAGTAAAAGATTTGGAAAATTTTCTGACTTAATCGTGGTGTTATACTACGTGTTTAAAACGTTGTACTTCACTCTGCAATAACAATTTCCCAATACATCATCTTTCACAAAGGGGAAAAGGTGAATATAATGTTGTTTGTTTTATATCTTTGAAACGTGATAAGAGAAGGTGGCTTGTTATTTGTAGAGTGTTATCCATGTTATCTGCATAGCTTGCTTAGATGTGTCTTATTTTTTCTCAAAAAGCATAACATTGCTTTAATGCCTCTCATTTGGTAATGTCGGCCAATTTCCAACTTTTAAAGCTCAAAAAGGATAGTTGAAGAGGAAAACTCTTTAGATAGTTGAAGAGGAAAATTCTTTATGTGATCTTGAGACAGTGGGATGCAGAGTTTTTATTTTTAAAGTTTGGTTTTATACATTCTATATTCAAGATTTGGGGTTCTTTGAGATATGATCTCAACGGCAGTATTAACAATAGCTCTGCCTTTTTATTTTGCTTTCATGTTTCCCTCTTAACTCCTAGGCCATGTTTGTTTGCAAGGATAACACTTAAGATTGGACTATTAATCCTAAGTTACTTGTTAGCTTTAAAAATTAAACTTGAGACTATTGGTCTAGGGATAATATGTCCAACCAGATATTATAATCTCTACTATTTGGGATTAAAAATTTGTGAACAAAATTTGCCTTTACCTTTTTTAAAATGATCAATGTATTTTATTCTATCCATCTATACTCACAGTACTAAGAATACAACTTCTTTGTTATTACTAGTTAAGGGTATAATAGTTCAAATGATAAGTTTTTTTTCAATCCTTTAAATAATACCGGACAAAATAAACATAATAAGTTATCTCATGAATAATCTCATTTCAGACAAGCATGTGACGATGACTATTTAATCCTAAGATTAGTAGTCTTGGGATTATAATCCATGGGAATATAGTTCCCGGATTATAGTCCTAGCAGCCTTAATGTCATGCTAGACCTATTCTTTCTTTTTTTCTTCTTGTGTTTTCTGTTGTCCTAAATGTTATAATGTTCTCCTCCAGGTTGGCAGTATCAGACGTCACCCCCAACCATACAGTGCATTGTGGAGCAAGCCTTAACTCGAGTTACAAAACTTGAGCGGAAGGATCTTTGTTTAGTTGGTGCAAGTAGGACTGATACGGGAGTACATGCCTGGGGTCAGGTGTGGCTTCCTCACACTCGAGGCCTGTTTGTGAGTTTTATTTTGAGGGGAACAAAAGAGAATGGAAAGTTGGATATGGCTCCAACTCTCCCTTCCTTTCACTCCTCTCCCCTTCCCTCCCTCGATAATAAAACTCATAAAAAGGTTGTAGTTGAACAATCTTGTGTTATATTTAGATTGAAGGAATGAATTTGGTGAAGGAATAGAATAGAGAAGGGAATGGAATGGTGAGTAGAATGATTCATTCCATTCTTGGCTAGAATAAGTCTTTCCACACCCTTCCCAAGGAATAAAATTGACAAATTTGGTAGGAATGAGAATGGTTCATTCCATTTTAATGGAACAACAAAAAATAATTTTTTTCATTCCATGAGAATAGTCATTCAATTCCCACCACCTTGATTCTTGCAATCTAAACGTAGCATTATATCAATAAAAATGAACTTAGAAGTGATTTCAGATTTCAGGTGGCGCACTTTGTTACACCTTTCAATTATGACAGCCTGGAAAGCGCTCACGCAGCTCTGAATGGTCTTCTTCCTCCTGATATCCGAGTTAGAGAAATTAGTGCAGCAGTGCCTGAATTTCATGCTCGTTTTTCAGTGATAAGCAAGAGTTATAGCTACAAGATATATAACGATGCAGTTATGGATCCTTTTCAGCGCCAGTTTGCTTACCATAGTATTTATAAGCTCAACACCGCTGCCATAAGGGAAGCTGCGAAATATTTTGTAGGGAAGCATGATTTCACTGCTTTTGTGAATGCGTCACGCACTAGTTATTCACCAGATCCTGTGAAGAATATACTCCGCTTTGATGTAACTGAAATGGTATTTATCTAGGAAAAACAATTCAAACTTTGTTAGATGATTGAGCACATTTTGAGTTCAGCTTTCTGACCCCTACTTTGCTCTTTAATATTCTGTTTCTCAAATTTTATTAAGTGAAGGAACCTGATGGCTGATTGTATGTTGTTTAGGGGCCTCTTTTGCAGCTTGAAGTTGAAGGCTCTGGTTTCCTATATAGACAAGTTCGAAACATGGTATATAATTTATTTTCTCATCCTTTGGACCTAGTCCAGATTTAGTATTTTTTTTTATCTAATGCAGTTCGTTGTCTTTTTCTCCATTTTTACTTCAACTTATCAAGCTATAACATCATGTTTTGTCTTTGAAATAGCCAGAGTGAGTTAGGCTTGTGAAAGATTTGTTCTGGATTTTTCCATTACAGGTTGCCCTGTTGCTTCAGATAGGAAGGGAAGCAATTCCACCAGATATTGTTCCCATGATTTTGGCATCTTGTGATCGCAAAGAGCTTGCGAAGTATGCCCTTTCTGCTCCACCTCATGGTCTCTGTCTTGTAAACATCAAGTACAATGAAGAACATTTACAGCTTCCCACGGGCTGTCCGGCAACCAGTTTTGGTAGACATCATAGTATAAGAAAATGTAAGCTGCCATGTTTTTGACAAATCTATTTGCAATAGAACAGGAAATAGATAGAAATTCATGCGGAAGCACTAGATTTTGAAAAGATTATTAGAAATTTGCAAGTTCTTTTGTTTTTTTTTTTACCATTTGGGTATGGCAATTGCATAGGTTAAACCCTTTTAAGTTGTCAATTTGGTTACAGAGAAGATTTTCTCTGGATTGTAACTTTTGACCAAAAATCTGTATATCATTTTGCCCTGTTCTCCGTTACCATTTCCAGTGCAGTTCATACCCTGTATTTCCCCGTTTCCAATTCTAAAACGAATGAATAGCTTCATTTGAAGACTGCCTTTCCACCAAATCCATCACACTGTAAGTGATGCTGATGTAAAGTGAAAAATCGTATACTCTTGAAAAGCTGCACTTGTGATCTTCTCATGTAAGTTGAAAAGTGCATAAATGATCAGTTGTTCAGCTAAGAAATTAGCTGCTGGATTCAACTACCAAACAAGATTTCAACCAGGATATGCAAAAAAATCTTATCATGCTTGATTTTCTTCGCTATACTAGCACATTTTCCGCAACAGAAGCAAGTGGAACCTATTGCTGGAGTGTCATCTGAATTGAGAATTGAACATGTTGTACAAGTGTTTCTTTATAACTCAGATTATTTGCTGTGTTTTATCACCCAAATAAGCAGCAAGATTTTCCATCAGGATTCTTGTGATAGCTTAGAGTACTGCATATGAATTTTGTGTGATCAAGACCCAAAATAATACAAACCCTTAAATCTTTTTGAACTCAAGCCTTTGGACTTTAATACAAATTTGTCATATCATGGATGGCAGTTAAAAAATAATAATAATAAAAAGCTAGGCCCTTGAAACTCTCAAATGATCCCATCATATAATAAGAAGGATTTTTAAAGATATGGAGCACAAAAATGTCTAATATAAGATAAAAGAAATTGAAAGGGTACATTTCTGTGACTTGAACATAAAAGTCTAAATAATTTTTGTGGATCTTTTAGCTCTTTGGCACTATCTATAAATTGCATCATGCAACAAGGAAGATGTATTCCTCTATAGAAGCTGCAATACAGCATAAAAATTTAACAGCAACAAGAAGTGCAAATAGCTGTGTTGATTCGCAAAACTGGAGATTGTGGTTTATTTCTCAAAAAAACGAAGCTCTACCATGAATTCTCTCTGGTTTGGGGAATACCAGGCAACAGCCTTTGCCGACCCAAGAACTTGCAATGCATATTCAATAGCAAATACAGGATCCTTCACGCTAATAGACCAGCCTTTGTTCTTTAAATTAAGAGAGACTCCTGAATCCACTCTAAAACTGAAAGGCCCAGCAATCTGCAACAAGTACATTAAAAATGTTATAACCGGTCCCAAATAAAAGATAAAGTCAAATTAAATGTACTGCAGCAAAAGAAATACCAGGTTACCAAATTTTCATCGAACATCGAAAGGAAAGACAGTTGAGAAAAGTTGGAGGGGTCAGAAAATTTCAAAAGCT
The DNA here is from genome assembly GCA_947179155.2 of Hedera helix. Lineage (NCBI taxonomy): Eukaryota > Viridiplantae > Streptophyta > Magnoliopsida > Apiales > Araliaceae > Hedera > Hedera helix. The sequence goes on from OX359281.1 coordinate 36,744,906, forward strand.
TAAATACAACAAGAGCTTCCCGCTCAAAATGTCACCTTATTCCTGCACACTACTTTGACACTCAAAAACTTGAACTACTATCACCCTTTACTAACAACTCAAGAAATTTTCCCTACTGGTAGACTGCAAAACCATCATTAAGGAAGAGCACAATATTGCACTTCACATGCAACACTTACAAATATAAAAAGTATGTTTTGATTAGGGTAAAGCAGCAACCATAAACGTTCAAGTCAACTTTTTGTAGATAAGTTGTAAACATAAGAACATTTTCAAATATAATTCATTTTTCGCGGATAATTCAGTTTTAGATTAACTTAAATAAAAATTAATTACACGACCAATTCAGAATGTTCAAAAACTATCTTATTTTATTCTCTCTCCAGTTCAATTGAAATTAGCTTAATATAAGTATTTACCAAAGATACAAACTTCGGGGGGAAAAAGATCAAGAAATCACCTGCTGCTGGAAAGAAAGGGCGGCATTGGGACAAATTGCCTGAACTGCTTCCATACTTAGTGCTTGAGAACTGTTTAGATCATTTGCCAAACGAGTTGCACCTGAAACAAATTTTGAACCAGACGGAAAATCCAGACGGGCATATAAACGGGTAAGATCTAGGAACAGCCTTTGGAAGTTTCCATGCTGTGCAGAAAATGACACAGATGTAAAAATATCAGCTAAAACGCCAAATTTTGCTCCTTGGGCATTAAGTTTGAAATGTTTGAAGTCCAGAGTATCATGGTCTATTTCTGCTTCAGCTAAATTATCTCCCAGAGATGCGCTAACAACAGCACCTGATATGTGGAAATAAATAGAGCTGCAACAATCAGGAAAGTGGAAACAAAAATGAATTTAAAAGTAACTAACATTTTTCAATGATAATCCGTAATGTATGAAAATTGATTGCCACATGTGTATATGTACTGCCAACTTATGGTTATGATTTTATTAATAATCATGTGAACAAACATTCTTTACACAAAGAGCCTCCCAGTAACCCTATACCGTAGGTCATTGCGATTGATGAACTTACATTCTCATCTCTTTCCTCATACACAGAAATTCATCAAGCTAAAGTTATTAGGCAAGCCAGTGAGGACATTGGAACCAGGTTCTATCATTTTCATATCTTATCCTTTCATGCACTCACAAAAGTTACCATAATAAAGAGATTTTCTGCTCCCTGATCTCCATTCAGTGAAGAGAACATTGTATTTACATCAAATTTTGATGTACTAAAATTGTTTTCTCAACCAGATAAATAAGTATGCGTACTGTCTAAATTTACATGCTATAGAAGATTTTGCCTTCAACTAAGTCACTGAAAATGCACAATATATGTCTAGGTTGCTTTGATCATGCAAAAGTAGAATTTGGCATTCTTATATATGTCTTACCAAGGATCCCTGACGCTGAAATATGAGAATTAGAAAGGAATGCATCATATGGCTGCACCAATTTCATTTTTGGTGCTTTACTTCTCCATATGTCGATATTTTTCTTACAGGAAAATGCAATTTTGGAACACAAACTGGGTAGAATACTAGCAGCTGCTTCGCTGTTCTGGTGGCCTTCAAATTTCTTGGGTGGACCTGCGTTTTGGTTGATGCATATATGGTAACTTGGGCCGGCATCAGAAGCAACTGACGCCAAATCAATTGCCATTGCGAAAGGTACATCCCAGTAAGTACCATGTTGGTCAATAAAGAGTCCAGGAGAAGTTGCCTCCACAGTAAGATTGTGATGTGGAAACTGCAAGAACAATATTTAATGCTCAATGAAAAACTTTTTTGCAGGATCAACCACAGAGAGATCAAATCAACCAACAGGCATGAGCAAAATTAAATTTCTCAGAACTACAGGATTAAAGCTACTAAAGCCACAGGAGCAGGATAGAAGACGGTGCTGATAATCTAAACTAAAAAGAAGCAAAGGAAAAGGCATCATATGTAATACACTGATGGAGCAGGTAAAAAGAAAACTCTTTTATATACAAGACCTTGTTTTGATCAAATATCTCACTGATAAGTGAACTGTGAGCATTTATACTACATAAAACTAACGAAAATTGGTCTCAACTCAACCTAACATATGCAGATATCCTTAACCAACACTATGCATATAATATAACTAGATAGGTAGTACACACTTGCCTTGTGATGAAGAACCGCTTTTGTTTGAGGCGTCTTTTCATCGGCATAGGGCTCTAGACTAACAAGCACAGTATCATAGCATCTCCGAGCAGAAACCAAGTGCATATAAGGATTTATTGTGAAGCTGTCTTCCCATGCGTTGCAGAAAAGAGGATTCAGATGGCTGCATTGATTTATTCTCTTTCATAGAGGAGACGAACTTCTGCATATCAAACTGACCAAGCAACGTTGCAAACCTGCATGACTTTGAGCCCAAATATCAGTGAATTAATCAGCCACGTTCGACAAGGACTTATAAGTTGGTCAAACCAACTTATAAGTCATTTGCAAATGAGGTGTTTGGTGATAACTTATTTATTAACTTATAAGTCAAAATAAATAAGCATGAATTTGGTACTTATTTAAAAATAACATATAAGTTATTCATAATAAGTTGGTTTGACCAAATGTAATGTCCATTTTGCCCTCATCTATTTTGCTGAATTACATCTTTATCTTTTCAATTTAATATCTATTTTTTCTCCAACGTAAACAAACATGTAATTAAAAATATTGAGACAAAAATGTCGTCACCTATATAAATAAATAAATATATATAATTAATACAATACAATATAATATATTATATAATATGTATATATATATTAGTAGGTATTATATTTATTTTGTATTATATTTATTTTATTTTATATCATATTATATTTATAATACAATATAATACATTTATTTGTTTAGTGTTTTATTTAATGATTTTTTTTTGATTCTTTTGATATGATATTGAATCAATATATCTTTTTATTAATATTCTTTTTAGTAATTTTTATATTTTTTTTTAACTTATAAGTCATGATCAGCCGAACACCTTCACAACTTGTTTCAACTTAATTTCTGACTTATAAATTAATCTGGTGCCGAAAACTTTTACTTAAAAGTTACACCTTAAATGACTTATAAATCAACTTAAATTTTAACTTTAAGTTATTTAAAATAAGTCGTTGCCGAACGGGGCGACGGAATAAGCACAATTAGGAGAAACAAATAGCCAAAACACTACTTAAACCACTAGTAACACCAACACTAAGCTAAGATATTATTTGAGATTTTAATCATTTTAGAGCTTATGATATTTGGTGTTAAAAACTCAAGCAAACTAAGAAGAGGAAAACCTCAATCTTTATCAGTGAGGTAGCCAATTTCATAATTAATTAAAGCTATTACGAAATCCAAAAGAAAGGTGGGTCAAATCCCGAATCCGAATCAAATCATGAAGAAGGGTGGCTCTACTCACCAGAATTCCAAAGTTCCAACTCTAGTAATGGCTAGTGTAAATACTTAACGAAACTTCTGTCTCAATATCTTAGTCCACCACAGACTCACCCAAAAGGTTATCACTGAATGTATTAATGATAGCAGATTGAGTGTATGCACAACCAAATATTACATTCTAACCGATGCGGAACTGGGCCAGTGGGGTGTTACAGCTAGTCATTGTTAAACTCCAATAACAGAGTAATGAAGCACTATGCAAATAATTTATCAGGCAATTTTTTTTATAAAAAAAATAGATGGTGAAATAAGCTGAAAAGAAAGGAGAAAATTACCAATGTTCACCAAAGGGGAAAGAGAAGACACGCTGGAGAAAGAATCCATTGCCGTCGCCGGCGCCGGCAAAGGAAGGGACAAAGGGCAAGGCCATGAATCGCTGGAAGAAATCAATCTGCTTTGGCCTGGAAAGCCTCACCCCTCTGGACAATCCCAACGGAATAGTTGGGTTACCGGGAACCGGCCGGGCCAGGCCGTCGAGTGTCACCGGTGTCGACACGTCCACATCCCAAAACTCACCGTCCATTGCCCATCTCAACTTATTCATCCCCTTTCTCTTTTTCTTCTTCTTCTACTGAATTCTGAAATTTTTTTCGGGGCGCACAGGCTCTGCCTAAGACATGGCTTCGCCCTGAAACGTGCGACCCGTGGTCCCGTTACCTGTTAAGGTATAACTATTGTTGCTAGTGGGACTCGAACCCAGGACGTCCGAGTTTACGGCTCGTCCCAGGGCTAAGCTTAAACCACTGCGCCAATAGCCGGGGTTTTCTTTTTGAATACCCAGAAGCTTAATTTGAATTTAACATAATTTTAAGCGCAATAAAAAATCAATTTCATTTTGATGCTTCTTTTCTACTAGTATCATTTCAAGTGTTAGCTACTGTTTTATTACATCTGAATGTATTTTGTCGGTTCACGTCTTATTGCTAAGAGACATGAAGCTGTTTGTTAATTCTTTCCCCACTCTGCCAAACAAACAGAGATTGTGGAAATTCTTGAGGTTTGGAATCTGAATCTTTCGTTTTTGTTTTGTTGATGTCGGGGGGTGGAGTGAGACTGATAAATCAGTGGAAGGTAGATTCAGATTTTTTTATTTTTTTCTTATAATAAAATAAGTATAATTTAGTTAAATACCCTTTCATTTAACTTAAATTCTATTTAATTTAATTAAATATTTATTATTCTTTTTTTTAATTTAAATATTTTTAATTATCAAATAAATTTTGTTTAAATTATTCAGAGATTAAAATGATAAAATATTATTATTAAAATATTTATAAAAAATTAATTATCAATTAATTTTTTTTTATTCATATATAATTTTACACAAATATTTTAAATTATTTAAATATCTAAATTTTTAAAATTTTAACATTTAATTTTACCAAACACAAATATATATGAAAAAGAAATAAATAAGAACCAGAAGAACGAATATGTGATTGTATCCTATCCTTATTTCTTGTGGGTCCATGGAGTAATTAAAAAAATGAGATGATAAATAAATAAATAATAATAAAAATGTTAACAATTTTATTATAGACTTTTTTAATAGGTGCTGAAAAATATTATTATGGAAAATCATATAATTAACGTGAGCCTACTACAAAGTACAACCTCCAAAAGAATAAAAAATTTAGTCACCGGTAGACACCCCCTGGGGAGCATTCATGACTAATTATTAGTAGATCAAAATGATATTTTTCAACAAAGGAACTATTTCAGCGTAAACATACAATATACAACATATTTTCTCAATTTTAAATTATAGAATTAATATTTTTTTTAAAATTTAATTTAAAATTAATATAAATTTATTTAATTTATATTATTATAATTATAAATATTATAAATTATCTAAAAAATTATATAAATTATAAAATTTATTATTTTTAAAATTTAAACGAATCACATCATATCAATTATATACTTAAAAATATTTCAAATTAACTTCTAAAAAGTCAAATATTGATCTTATAGAGAGGAGTATTTAGCACATATCTGTATTAAGTTTAGAGAATTGATATTTTCACAAATAAAAATAATAATTTTATAAATCCTTCACACATGAATAATAAATAAATCCCACATTCATGTAAGAGAGAATTTGTGAAAATATTAAATTTTATTTGTGTAAATATCAATTCCCTAATTATTATTATTGATAACATTATGTCAAAAAAATTCCATGGTAAAACTTACATTTGTCACGATTAAACAGCCTTCCCCCATTAGTTTGGAATACAATCCATAAATGTCCATTGCACAAGAAAGACCACGCTATGTTTGAGACGCTATTAGGCTGACGTCAAATAACTTGGTGCATTTGTTCCCTATCCTGTTACATACAAATATGATACAATGACAGATATACATGTACATTTATTATACACCGAGTTGTTTGATTGGCGAAAGATCGAACAATAATTTCTGGACATTGTCATTGACATGAACAACACCCTCTTTTATCGCCTCAAATACCTTCGCGGGGGAAATCAGGGACAACAGCATTGACCATAAGGCCTAAAATTAGCTTTTGGATTCATCAGCTACCATTATTGGTCTTTTGCCAGCTGAGGATGGTAGAATGAGTAGGAATCATGAGCAAGTGTCTGCATTCAAAATGAACTATAACACTATAAGCCACACATGCCGAAAGAAACCAAATATACTTAATAGGCAGGCCCCCTATATTGGGAATTAAATCTCTACTAGCAAAATCATTAAATCGTCATTATAAAAATTCCAGTTATATCATCTCCGGCCCTTGCTAATTTCATGAAAAATGCTAGAAAAGAGGAACAACAATCCACAACTAAAACTAGACCCATTGTGCCTGATAACCTGCTCCTGCGAGCGGAATTACATGAAAGGTGTATAATGGAGGAAGTTGGAAACGCTGGAAGTATATATATCAGCATACCTGTAGGTAAATAGAAGGCCAATTCACAAAAAAAATAATATTCAAAATTTGTAAACTTCAGCTTCTTAATTTAGAACCTGAACAGAAGACATCAAAATAGATGAGCATACTTCTCTACTTGTCTCATCAAGTGACTTTTGTCCCACAGTTCAGCACGAGAGAGAAAACCCCACCTAAAATGACATGGTTCAGAAAATCAACTCTCGAGTCTAAATGTGTCAGACCAGATGGATTTTCTTTTTTATTGCTACATACCACAAATTCTAGTATAGATATGCTAATTAGACCAGTAAGATAGATCGTGAGGAGAAGATGCAATCTAACACATAACATTACTTCAGGATCATTAGTCAGGCTAGTGAAAAAAGTCCAAGTATGTTTACTACTTGGAATATGGACAGTTGATTCCAGGTAGATGTCCTACATAATAGAATCGAAATGATATCCAATGTAAGAGAGTGAACAAGAAAAGCACTTGTCCATAAAAAAAATTAATTGGCGAAAGAGGAAAGTGCTTATATACTTGTGAAGATATAAGCCTAACAAAGTTTGACTCTAACTCTGCAAACTAACAGATCCCCTGACCAAGCAATGATTTGTCAGCATAACCCCTTCTGAGACCCATGATCACAAAATGAGAGCAAGACAAATTACTCTATGTCATGAAGTTCTCTAACACTAACTAACCTTCTATTGAAGTGCTCCCCATCTGTTACCAACAATGGAGCAATTTTTTCATCCAGCCTCTGCATCACAATAAGTAGCTTTTGAATGCTTTCTGTGAGTTCTCTGTCCTCCATATGTGTGGCACCAAGGGTCTGCAAATGCATAGTGAAAAGGTATGAATCACTTAAAAATTAATATCCACATTTGCTACTGGTCATCATAAACTTGTTTTTGAAGCTCAAATCAACTTTAGAAACTAAGACAAACATGGTAATAAAAAGAGAGACAGAGGGGAGGGGGGTTGGGTTTAGCACATAAGATAGGATGACAGAATGGGACCATTTGCAGGGCAGGTGAACTGAACATGATAAACATCTGAAGCACAAGTATATGAAAGAGGGCAGAACAAAAATCCCAGGGCATCATAATATTATTAGGAAAAGAATATATTGTGGAACTGAAGAAATTACTTGAGCAGGGCGTCCAGTGGTTCTCCGTTGAAGAGCCAAGCGAAGTTGATTAAATAGGTCCCCTACAACCTCCTTCTGATTTATAAGCTCTATTAGCGTTATACTGCAATATCAAATATACTTTCATCAGATAAAATGAGCATTCAACAAGGTATAGATGTGCAAATCCTAATGAATTATTGATTGATGGTTTATTGTTACTGTGGTACACAGAAACTAATGCAACACAATATGATAATAAAAAGTGTATTCCAGTACTAGTAATAAACAAAATCATCCTCTCTAGTTTTTGCTTTAAGTTCCTGTGTACTTTCTTTAAATATATTGTAATTATCCCCATTTTTGAAGCAGAAGGTTCAGTAATAGTAAATTTCAGTAACAATACTTCCTTTTCTCCCACCCCTTCTTCCTGTTTTCCCATTTTATCTAAATGATAGCACGGAGAATGAACCTCCTAAAAGGCTAACCTCTTCTTCCAACTCTCGGCATATCAGTGCTGTTCGCCAGCGAAGATGAACTTTGGATTGGCTTACATCTGTATATATATGGTCACCAACATACAATATCTCATCACCGTGAATGTTCAGGGATTTCTCAATCATCTGAGTGCTTCCCCCCGAGTACACGCCCCCTGAAGAAAGCAAAATGAACAAATAAACTTTGAAGTCCTTTACAATTACATCAACAGTTCATATGTTTTACTTTTACTCATGGGCATGAAATTTTTGCAACAGCAAATCATGTGATCCAGAAACATAAAATACAAGACTGGAGAAGGAATTCATGTTCTGATCATGTGTTCCAAAGATTCATTATAGATGATAAAATCTGCTTCATAGAAGTAACAGAAAGTCCTGTATAAAATTCAAAGCTATGATGACTGTACATACGAACGCTCAATGAGAAACAATTCAAAATAGTTTTGACTATTGTCAAAATATAGGCTACCAAGTGAGAAAAAATATATCCATTGATTGCTTGATGCTCTTTACTGCATAGACGAGTTATGGTTACACCATACATTGACACTTGACAATAACACCAATCAACACAATACCTTGCATAAAGCATGCATACTATTTTGACCTACTTTATTTGCTGGTCAGTAAGACCATGTTGATAGGCAGTATAGACATTTTTAAAAGAAGAATCAACCACACCATGAGCATTATGGCATGCATATCCTATACCATCAGTTATTCAAAAATTTAAAAAAACAAGTTTAATAAACCTGTTCAAGTTCCATACTTCTTGAGAACAACATCATTTTACAAGTAATTGTAACACACACACATGTATATGTATATATGTTTGTGTGTGTGTGTGTATATATATATATACATATATACATAGATGTGTGTGTGTGTGTGTGTGTGTGTGTGAAAAACAGAGGGTGACGACGTGTGTAGCATAACAAAACAAACCTATAGAAAATTCAAAGCTGACCTCTCTGAAGAGACTACTTACAACTAAGTTATTAACCAACCAATTCAGCCAGAATATCAAAACAGGAATTTAAATTAACTCTGCCTATACACCTTAGAGAGCCACATGCCAGTGAATTATATAAAATAGAGTTTTCCTTTGAAAATCTAACATTTAAGTCCAGCCAAACCAATACTAATTAGATGATGTTAGAGAAAGAGGAAAGATCTTCATCTATTTCCTTCAAATTCCAAATAGATTACAAAAAATTGGCAAGTAGCTAAGCATGAACCACCTGGATGAGCCTTAAAACACGGACGCATTAGACCCTCCTCTGTCACCACTTCATACAATGGGTGTGACATTTGGAAGAACTCTGGCTTTCTTGCTGATACTATAACCTATACAAGAACAATATAGTATAACCTATACAAAAACAATAAGAGCTCATAATTCATAGGTGAAATGAATAAGTACAGCTCTTCAATTCTTCTTTCTTGGATTGATGACTAAAGTTATTAAGAAGCACCAAAAGGGAGCCAAACCCATAGATAGACAAAAATATATATAAAATATAAAAGATAACTTCTCCAATTAAATAAAATTAGCCTTCAAAAGAGTTGGAAGTAGGAACAAGCCTCTTTGTAGTTCTTCAATACATTTGAACATTAAGGCATTAATTAGCAACAAAAAAAAAAAAAAAGAAAAGAACATTAAGGCATTCCACCTTTCTAAATGAGAATACAAACTGCCATGTTAAACAGTGTAAAGATCCAAAAATTCATACTAAAACAAGAATTCAATATGTGGAATCAGAAGTGAAAGAATCTCCATAATGCCCTCCCTAGCCTCATAGCAGCTAAATAATTTTCTATTAATATGTTTACAAGGAGATTCTAGTGCAATAAGAGGACAGACAGAAAATAAAAAAGGAAGAAATAAAATGAGAGAATGCAGCATGGTTTTTAGAGGAAGATGTAGTTGAAGTCTACTAACCATGTCGAACAGGATCTCACCGGCCTATATCATTGGGGAGAAATCTATTAAATGAGTGCTGCATCATTTTGTCTGTGTAATGATAATCCGAGTTGGTTATTAACAAGAGCCTCTTACCAGCCTGATGGAATCAAATTAGGAGAATTTAAGATGACTTCCTTATCTTTTGGTCTATGAAAAGAAAAATCATAATGAGCAGTTAAGCACTCAACTGTTGTATAATATGACTATGAAATTAGTTAAAATACCTCCTTTTGGTCCAAAAGTGCTAAAGGTAGCTCTGGATCTGGTTCTACGAACAATTCAGGCTTGGACATTATCTCGCTCTATATGAATACCACTGGTTATTTCAAGTCTTTGAAAGGCAGCATCAGATCTTAAGCATTTGTGGAACATTTACCTTAAGCTGACCTTCTACATGTGCCCTTAAAAGGGCCTTGCCAACAGCCTGAAACATTGCCACATCTTAGCAATCAATATATTCGTAATATAATCACAGTTCAAAAGCAAACAAAAAAGGAAAAGATCCTAAGTATTTATTGCCTTGTAAAGCGCTTTATAATCAAGCGGTCCAAGATCAGTTAACATAATTCCTTCATCCAATCTATCCACCATCTGTAAATGAATTGCATAATTTGAGAATGTGAATGTGAGGCTAAGCACAAAAACTAACAATGCATTTGAAAAAAAAAAAAAAAACCAAAAATCAACAAGTTCACACTTAATCAGCTAGAAAAGGTAACATTGCTTTTAAAAACTACCAAATGTTACTGTATTAACAGTTAACACAACATTTTATGTATCAAATGTGGGGAATACACACACACACACACATATATTTACACAGTTTTAAAGCTAGCCGGATCGTGAAAATGCTCTCCAACATGATCATTTTTAAAAGAACTCAACAGAAAGATGCTTAAGGAAAAAGTAAATCCAACAATCTTGAATAGCAAATCATTAATGCCAGTGGAACCAGCAACGAACATGCAAACGAAAAGACAGACTGATATCTAAGATGCACCATAAAAACCTGAACATGAAGCACCATTGCTAAGTGCTAACTTGCAATTTCAGATACAATGAGAGGGGGGAAGATATAGGACAAGAAGCAGAGTCCAAATAAGAAAAGATAAGTTCTAGACGCATAAACCACAGCTAAAACTAACAGTGAAAACATCTTGATCTATTGAAGCAAAAAAGATATAACAAGATGTTCACATTGTGGCCTAGAGTAAGGGACAAACTACCTGCATATAAGCCACTGCTTCTGAGACAGAGAATAATGTATTGAGGAACTCCCACCGATTTTCCTTCCGCAGATCTACCAGCTCCTTCCCATACATCTCACTTCCATGCATAAAAGTTAATAGGCACTATAGAAAATATTACCCCAATTTAGCCTCATAGCATACATCAACTTTTAAGATGCAAGAAAATCTGAGCTACTAACAACCAAACTGCGTGTAAAGTATAGTGGAGTTTAAGCAGAAAATGATGCCCGTGTAAACTGTAAGAAACTATGCCTGAGTAGATAAACTTAAACTAATGCATCCCTAAAAGACATCACGTTTGCAGTTTCCGATTGACACCCACTCTGCATGTTATCATTTGACAGATGTTTTATTTTTTTAATACAGTTTCTAACTCAATTTACCCATTACTCAAAAAAGAGATGATGAAGTTCAAATCACACCTCACAGATCGAGTAGAAAGCATTTGTGTGCCTTGCATAGCCCTTTTCACATATCCAAATCGATCCGCCTTAACCAAGTTGCCTCTCTCTTTGTCTATAACTAGACCTCTAATTACCTAGCATAACAATGAAGCAAGATGCTATTACTGACAGCAAGAATAAGTCAAAACTGCTTTTTTTTCAAATGCTTAAACCCATGTTGCACACTGATAATAAACTTACCAAGTCTGGGTCAAAAGAAAGTCCATCAACAGGAAAACCCATACTTCTTAGATTGTCCATACAATAGTCTTAACCCTGTCCTTCCCAGGCCTGCAAGATTACAATTTAAAGTCATATTATCCCAGTGGTTCAGGGAGTAACAAAAGAAATTACTAACAACAATAGAAACTACATGAAGTAGGTATTGAACACATTAATGCGTAATACTCCAGTAGAGTTAAGGGACTTGACAGCATCACATAATCCACGATTCCAGTACCAAATAGGGTACTGTACATAGCATATGAAACACTTGATGTATATCACTAGTAAGAAAGAAAAGTGGGAGGTTAATATAATGCCTCAAACAAATATGAGTGGAAGTGCATGGAAACAGCATTCAAATGCACACTAGAAAATGAAAAATACATAAAAATGGTAAGAGCCAACTGCGAAGTATAACACCAAAAGTATACTCTGCAACATCTTCCATTACACATATTTTGAAGGCATGGATGAAACAGGGGAAGCATATAAAATTTACAAACAAAGGAATTGAGTGGAACTATGAATACCATCACATTATAGTGTATCAAAGTGTAATCCATGTCATATCCAATGGCACTGATTGACCGAAAATTCAATGTGCGGCTACAAAATATACCACACGGAGAATATCTTGACGAGAATGGGTACTTCACATCATTGATAATAAGATAAGAATGAGAAAGAAAATATTTAGTAGGCTGATAGTGCAATAAAAACAATAAATTGGTTATACACCATACGGTGCAGGAAGTGACAGACATACTAACAGTAACAGATGTTTTAAATCACTTCTAGCATTTTAAGTATGCTCAAATCCGTATTAAAGAATTGGTCATTGTGACTTGACAGTCTAACAGTGATTTGTATATAAAAAAGTGACCCTAAACTGCTGATGCTAATTTTGTTGGATAAAAAGGGCCAAGAGACAGAAATGAAATCAGGAGAAGCTAAGAGAGTAAAAAATAAGAGGTTAAAAACTAGAAAACGTTGAAACAAAACTTTGATATCTTTTCATACTAACTTGGCAAAACCAAGCATTAAAAAAGTTGTGTCCATTAAGTTTTTTTATCAGTATGTGTTGGCTAAGGATATAACATATCTGAAAGATGAATTAAAAGATCATAAACAAGTGGCTTATCTTTTGAAGGGTAAGTGTTTTTTTATTAGTTATAGCATGAGGACAATTCTAGAATGCTGAGCCATCCAATAATGTAAACACGGTATGCATATCAGAAACAAAAGAGATATGAACGGTACCGGGATCCCCAAGTTTTTAAGCAAGCTCTCAGCCTCTTTGCTTTCTATCCTGGCAATCTCCTCAATTGGACCTTGTAAAGATGCTTCACCATTGATTCCTACAATATGTGAAGAACCTTAGTTTTTTTATGTGCAAAAAGAAGAAGACTAAATTTGAAATACATAGAGCAACAAATGCGCAAGCATAAATAAACAGTATTACTACTTCCCAAATTAAGAAGAAAAAAAAGGTAAAGCATGGGCATAATTTGGAGCAATTCACAGATGCCAACAAGAATTCAGATAGACCGCATTACAAGACATAGTTAGTTAGTCCCTAAGTGCCAAAACAAGTGTTATCTTAAATTTGTCATGGAGAATATGGTATATGCAATAAACCCATTTGCTAATCTTTTAGACAACATTACATGGATATATAGAATAGCAGTAATCATATAATTCCTCTGTCCCAATTTAAGCAGATATTTTACTCTGGACATAATAAAAATGCAGACTATGGCTTCAAATTTTCCTTTCTTGGCTGATGTAGTCGAATTGAACATTAATGCATAGATATATGAAACAATGTCACTTAATTTGGGACATCACAATTCAAAAAAGGCTGTCACCTAAACTAGGACCAATTAGTAATAAACAATTAGCCACATCCATAAAAGGTTCATAAGATCTTGTAAATAAAATAACCAAATGGGTACATTTTTATTTCGCAGATAACAAAACTGTACCTTTAAAAGTTTCCAAAATCATAAATTTAGCTCAACCCAAAAACCCGCTCAATGTGTGTGCCAGTGTGTGTGAGAGAAATATAAGGGGTAGTAGAATTGAGGTTCAAGTCGCCTTTGGTGCTTTCACCGAGATAATCAATATCCGACTTGGTGGAGGATGTGACGGTGAAGAGCGCTCCTCCTCCTCCGGCTGCCAGAACAGAGTTGGTGATCGACATATCACGGGTTTATTGGCGTCGGAAAGAGCTAATATCATCGTCATTTCCACATTCTTCTTTTGAAAGATGATTGGGGTTTTTGAAAGAAGAAGTAGTTGAGATTGTGCCCACCATTTTTTTTCTCACAATAATAGCAGCAGTGCTCTCTCTCTCTCTCTCTCTCTCTCTTTGTCGTAATGAAATGTCTGAGGAGATATATTAAAATGAAAAACAGCCCCACCTAACAAAACCCAAACTTTATTCAGAAAGCCGTGGCGGTTCTTCGTCCCTGTTCGGGAATGACTTTTTTTTTTTTTTGCTTAAAATTAAAATTTGAGTAAATTTATAAATTAAAATTTGAATAGATTTATAAGTTAAATTTAATAAAAGTGTTCGGCATCATTTTTACTTATAAGTCGGGAATTATAAGTAATAATTATGGATGTGTTCGGGTAATAATGACTTATAAGTTAAGTAAAATGTAAAAATTACTAAAATGTCTTTTAGTAGGAAGAATGTTAAAAAAACAAGGAGGGGCAGTTTTGTCATTTCACTGCAGTTGACTAACTTAAAAAAATGACTTATAAGTCATTTTTTTTAAGTTACTAAAACTTGCTTATTTTTTTAAACTTTTTTTTCAACTTATAAGTCATTTTTTAAGTCATTTCCGAACAGTATTTTTAGCAAACTAACTTATAAATTGGGTTAATCAACTTATAAGTTGGTCCCGAACAGGCTCTTCAAGCTTTGTGCTACTTTCCTCGTTCTCTTTCTTCGGAAATAAAAGTTGCTACTTTTTCTGTTTTTCCGGAGTAATCTCTCTCCAATGTTTGCTTATCCCGGGTCGGCTCGGAGAGTCACGGATCTAAAAAAATTTATCCCGGATATTTCTCAATAGATGAAGTATTATTACATATAAAAAAATAATATTTTCGAACATAATCATACAAAATAATATATCTTTTAATTTTATATATCAATTTTTTATTATAATTTAGAAAGCATTTATGCATTTATTCACTTTTTTTTATCCAATTTTTTTACCTGCATATAAAACAAATGAGTGTGATTCCACCTCATTTCATCTTTAACTTAAATGAGTGAGTCACATTCATTTATCTTATATACAAGTAAGAAAATATATATAAGTCTAAAAAATTTCTAACTTATATGAATAATTATAATTAATAATATATTTTATATAGTGAGTCAAATTTATAATTTTATTCAACTATATATGTTAATACACATTACAATCTTAATTCAGTATAAAATTTTCATAATATATAGTGAGACTTTATAACCAATTATAAGAGATGTAAACTAAATATTATAATTATACATCATTTGTGTGAGAGGAAGATGTTTTATATGTTAATTAATTTTATGTGAGATATAAATTTCAACTAATGTTAAATTATAAGGGAAAAATATAATTTTAATATGTGAATTTATTTTTTAAACCTTCTTAATTTTATTTATTTATATATATATTAATATTTAATATTAACATAAATTTATCGTTATATATCAGTAAAATTTTATGCGAAACAAAATTATGCAATTGCGCCCGTCCTTGCTGGGTTTAAGTTTGATAAACTAGAATTCCTAAATTAATTCCACACAAAATTTTAAATTTATAAAATCAAGTTTCCAAAAAAAAAAAATTATATCATTTTTTAACCTTTTGTAATGCATAATAAAGACAAAATTGACTAAACATTACTTAACACTCAAAAAATTATAATGTAAAATTTAATTTTATTTATCTTAAGAAAAAAACTTATAAATAAAGAAAAGTTTTGTTATTTCTTGCGATAAAACTATCTCAATTTTTACACCTAGATACAATATATAAATTAATATAAATAATTAATTGATATATTTATTATCAATAAAAGTTTATATCAATATGTTAATTTTTATTATAAGTAAACATAATAATGAAGGGATATAAATTACTATAAACCATATAAATTAAGAAACATGTTTAATATTTATTTAATTACTTAAAGTAGATATTAAATTTTAATATTATATTTTTTAAAATTTATTAGAAAGATAATAGAGAAAAAAATAATACTTAATTCTTAAAAATAATATAAAATTTTAGTCATTAATTGTTTTCAAAATATACAAAACGATATATAAAAAAAAATTCCTCGTTGAAAAGATAAATAAAGAAAAACGGGGTCATTGTAATGAAAATAAGTATAAACACACAACAATTAAATATTACATTCATTTATACTATTAAAAAATATAGTATAACAATTAAATATTACATTAATTCATACTATTAAAAAATATAGTATCTTATTAACATCTGTATCATATCACATTTTTTAATAGTGTAAATGAATATAATATTTGATGTAATATTTAATTATTGTGTATATACATTTGTCCTTGTAATAGTTGATTGGTTGACATGTCTACTCTCGATAAAATTTTGACACATATTTTTTTCGGTTTAAATTATAAAATTAATATTAATTTTAAAAAAATAATTTTATTTTATTTTATTTATATAAATATAAATATAATAAATTATCTAAAAATTATTATTAGACTATTAGTTATAAGATTCTTATTTTAAAATTTTAAATGAATTATATTAATTTTAAATTAATATTTAAAAATTTTATAATTCAGAACTGAGTGAGGGAGTACAATATTTTTTTTACCCCAATATAAATTACTTTCCTATAAAGAATTGCATTTGGAAACCCAACCATTTTCCAAAAATCCAAATCCCAATTGGGTTCCAGTCACATCAGCAATAAAACCAAATCAAATCTTTTGCTCTTTCGCACCAAAAGAGACCGTTCTCTCCCAACCATTATCATTCTCTCTTCTTCTGACGGAGCTCCGGCGACCCGATATCTGCGGCAGCTTGCAGGTGGAATCCTTATCGAAGATTGGTAACACTCGTCCCTAAATTTTTCAAAATTCGTTTCTTTAATATATATACATGTACGTAATTTATGCGTGCTATGCATTCTCTTGATTGAATTGAAATCAAGCTATTTATGCCTTTATGCGTGCTTGTAAATTGTGATACAAACCCTTATATATCACAATTGAACTAGAATTTAAACTGTTTAGATAATAACCTATTTGATTATCATATTTTTGGGACAGCAGGTGAAAAAGTTCAAATTTATGAGGGGGAAATGTGTGTTTTACTAAACCTTATTACCATCTTTATTAAATTTACTAACTTATGACGCTGCCAATTTATTTGTTTTCCCAAGATCAAGAAGGGCAATGTGCCCTGGCCTGTTTGCAAGTTTTTATTTTGGGGGGAACGGTATGGAGTGGAACTTTAATTCTAATTTTTTTGGGAGAAGGTTTCAACTCTCTGGTTCCATTACTTTCACCCAAAATAAAACTCACAAATACACAATTAGATGCCGCGTGGTTTTACCCACACAATTAGATGCCGCATGGTTTTACCCCCTCCATCGGGAGATCTCAGTTTGCATTCTGTTGCTTTTATATATTACAACACATATGGAATGAATCAGTAGTTGAAAATATAAAACCAAAATTGAAATCCACTTTCCAAATGAATGTACAAATTACAAAAATCTCATTAAATATCTATGTATTGATCTTTGTCCTTGATAATATTAAAGTCAAACTTCTAGGAACTTTGACTTTAACAGTGAACTCCCATTTTGGGATGATTGGAGTATAAGACATGGAACCAAAAGGATTGAATCTATAGATATATTATACAAATTTCAAAATTAATTTTCAATGTTTATTTAAGGAGGAGTAATGTTAGGAGTCCCAAATGAGATATGAAATTCGGGGCTCAAATACACGTGTCATTATGATATTGATTAGTTAACATCTTCATTATTAAATTAGCCACATGTGTATTTGAGGCTTGATAAATCATTTAGAAAGTTTTGAGAATTTACACTGTTCTGAGTCCTTATTGTTGGTATTTCTACGCTAGTCTTCTCACCAAAATCTAAAACCGTCTTTTGAGATATATAAATATGTGCATGTGGATTTTATAGGTTGTAGCTGACCCATTTGTCGTATTGGATAAGTTATAGGTGACTTTATTGTGTATATGAATTCTTTCTTGACTTTGGTAGGTTACTTTGCGTGTTATAGGACTTCTTCCCACTTAATTACCTTGCAATATAGATGTTGTAATTTCTTTATCCTCTCCATGCCATGTGATTCATAGTCTCTCATTGAATAGGTCTATGTTCTTATTCTCCAGTCTTAGTTTTGTTGTAGACAAACTGTAAACTTTAGGGAAGTACTACCTCCATTTGGAGATGAGAGTCCTTTTTCTTTTGTTTTTTTTTTAATATCAAGGTTTGCATTTCACATACTTGGACATAATTTTTGTCAATAATTATCTCAATAAATTATACTATATGAAGTTGAATAATTGAAAGGGAAAAAAAATACAGTATACCAAATGGTGTCGAAGTCCAACCTTAATATTTGAAAAAAAAAGGTCAGCTAAAGTATCTAGGACTCTCATTTTAGGACGGAGGGAGTAATATATTTGTTTGCCTTCATTTTAATAACTGCCTATTTATATTATTATCTTGCAGCTCTACCTCCACGTGCCTTATCTGGAGATACATGCATCACCTACTGTTTAGTCTTATGTGTTTGTAACTTTGTATTCTCTTACATATTACTTGTTTATAGATATGCCATCTACTTGATCTCAATTCGAACCTAACAAAGTTATGCATCAGGTTGTCACAGGTGATTCGTATGTGTTACTTTCTGGAGTTCACATTTCTCTCAAATTAAGGTTGCAAAAGTCCAAAAGCTATTAAGATTGCAAAATGAACCAACAACAGAAAGCTGCCAAGTTAATGGTAAGAAACCACTTGTGTTTTATTCAAAATTCATTTTGGCTCTGAGGAAATTAAATACTTCTTACAGTAGTATGCTTATACTTAAATTCTTTGAATTGGCAGATAAACAATGATCAAATTACGGAACTCCCAGATGTTATACTTTCCAAAGTCATTTCTTTGTTGCCACTGAAAGAGGCAATAAGGACCAGTATTTTATCAAAAACTTGGAGGTTGATATGGACTAATCACCCTGACATTATATTTGATGCCATCAATGTACTTGGAAGCTCTTGTAATATATCTTCTTGTGCATCCACATTTATTAAGCAGGTCAATCATGTCATGTATCAGCGTTCCAAGGGCCCAAAGATGGACTCGATAGCCATACGCTTTCCCCTTGGCCTAAATAACGTGTCTCACATTTCTCAATGGATTAATTGTGCAGTTACAAAGGGTGTTGACAAAATCGATCTTGATTTATCTGATGAATGGGGTAGTTGTGAAGTTGATAATGCCTCTTCGACTGCATCTGAGCAATATACATCTCCTTGTTGGCTTCTTGCAGCCCCTGGAAAAGCATGTAGAGTGAAGCATTTGCAGTTGACCTCGTGTAGTATCAGTTCTCTTTCAATTTCCAACAGTCTTGCTTCCCTGGTCACAGTTGATCTGCGAGGTGTAAATATAACTGATGAACAACTGGAGGGTTTACTTTCTACTTCTCTGTCTCTTGAGAGAATGGTTTTGCATTGTTGTGATGATTTAGTCAATTTCAAGTTAACAAATCCAAGCTCCAGGATGAAGCTCTTGACTATACAACATTGTTCCGGAATAAGGAACATTGAACTTTATGCCGAGAATCTTGAAATGCTCGAATATGTTGGTCATTTAGCTCACTTTTCGTTCAAGAATGTTTCAAAATTGACTGAAGCTTTCTTATGTTTTACTGGAGATAGCGGACTTGATGGTGTAACTTATGCACTCTACAGAATTGCATATGATGTGCCTCAATTAAAGACTCTAAATTTGATCTCAATACTGGCTATAACGGTGAGTTGAACAAGAGTAAAAAACAGTTTTGTTTTAGGTTTACATTTTTTAATCTTACCATTTCTGGTTGATTTGCATGATATGTTCGATCCTCAATTGAACAAGTGTTGGGGTTGGGTAAATTCCTGCAATGCTATGTAGCATTATTTGTGTAATACAAAGTTCATACTGTTTCTATTTCAGGCACTACAGCTGCCAGAAAAAGTTCATGCCTTCAGCAACATCAAACAATTAGTGCTTTCTGTTTGTCCATTCCAAGATGAAGACAAGCTCTGTTGGATTTGCTACATCCTGAAGGCTTTCCCTTTGTTGAACAAGCTACAATTAAATGTGAGGAAAAAGTAATCTCTTAAAAAGCCTTTTTCAATTATTTTATAAAAAAAATCTCTTAAAACTTTGGGTTTCTTATTTTTTTTCTTTCACTTAACATTTTTAAGTTCATTGTTTTGTGATTGATTGTGTGAAAACGAAAATTAAAAAAGAGTGAAATAAAACTAGAAAATGATCTTTTTGGTTAGAGTGGTAGACTAGTGAGTTTGGCCAGATTACTACATTAAAAATCCGAAAGAGTTTGTGACAAGAAACTTATTTATTTTATTTTTTTCTCTTTTTGCAGTTGTTCTCCCCAGGCTTCATCAGACAATTAAAGGAAATAGATAGACAACTTCCCGAATGCCATCATAAGCATCTCAAGGAATTGGAGATAAACGGATATTACGGTAACCAGCATGAACTCGAGCTCCTAAAGTACCTAGTTGACAGTGCATTTCAACTTGATCTCCTTGTGATTAATCCATGCCAGAAGGTATATAAAGGGTTCAACATTTGGGATTCTGAAGCAGCAAATCCTCGCTACAAACTGACGCCGGAAAAAGTTGCGCAACTTCATGTAGTAGTCCCCTCAACTGTCCAAATAAAAATTTTCTGAAATGTTTGCGCCATATGTCCGAATGTTTCCTTCCCTTAGTTGCAATGTACCGTACTGGTTGAAAAATTACAGCAGTAAATATATGGTAGATGTTGTATGTTTCTTTGATCCATTTCCCACGCTTTGATTCTGTCTGCGTGATATTTGACAAATATATGATAGATGTTGTATGTTTCAAAATGCCCCCACCATTCCATGATGACTTCTCCATTAGCTTTTACTTCAGAATCCGGCCATATAATTTCAATTAGTTTGTTGCTATAGGAAGAAAAAGTGGGTTAATTAAATTTTACTTTTAACATCACAAAAATCTTAATTTTTATTACGAAGTACAAATATAAAATGAGTGTAACGGAGTTTAATCGGAATTATTTATGAAAAACGTTAAGTGCACTTGGCTTGTGCGGGGGCTGATCGATGAAATTAATTATATATATAGACGTTACATCTAATTGTTTACAATTTTATGTGATATCAGTATCAGTGAGTACAAATATAATAAAGTAAACGAATTAGGTGATGAAACTTGAATATAATATATTGTTCTTAGCAAATTGTTAAAATGATTCAGTTTGTTAATATTCAATATATATATAATTAAATTAACTTGTACGAGTGTGAATGACCGAGTCGGTCTTAGTACCCCTTCATGCAGACAAGGTTAATTTTATAGTGAGCCAGATCAGTGATGATGATGACCCAACCAGAAAGATAAGAGTAGGAAAGTTGAAGATAATTGATGCTATACGTAGTTAAAATTTAAAAGCAAAGTTGTGTGTGTGTATATATATATTTATATATTGAGAATAATTCATAACAAATAATTACTACGAATAATATTCTATTAAATGTATTTTACATTCTTTATAAGTAAATTTAACGATTTAAAATGAGGACTTTTTTTCCTGTTGCTAGAAGAAGTGGCGACACACATGAGTTGTCTTCTAGCGGCAGGCATGAATTGTTGTTACTCTTTCTGTCGACAGGAGAAAAAATCCCAATTGCATGGGCATGCATCGACAAACATTGGTTGTTATGCATGCCGATGCCTATAGGTATCGGCTACTGCTAACTGCCAACTGTTGATACATGCCGATGTATATAGATATTAGTCAATGCATGGTGATACGTGTCAATGCCTGTAGCCAAAAAGAGTACATGCATACAGACATCAACCGATATTTACTGATGCATGCATGCAGACATCAATCAATGCATGTCGATATCTGCATATATCTGCCGCCATAAGGAGTAGTAGTTGGGTTTGCTAGGCCTAACGTCAAAAGAAGTAACAGTAACTCATGTATGTTGCCACTCTTTCTAGTTGTAGGAGAAAAAAAATCTTATTTTAAACTGTTAAATTTACTTACGAAGAGTTTAAGATGCATTTGTTAAAATAGTACCCAAAACTTTTATATATATATATATATATCAACCAGGTGCCTAGCTCTCTAACTCATTCATGCATGTACTCGCATATTATTTTTTTCTGCTTCGTATGATCGATCTTAGAAATGAAATGAAGGAATATTTTTAAGGGCTAATAATTATACATGCATGAACCCCTTTACTAAGAATATATAGGATCTAAGTCCCAACTCGCATTTGTTAGCTCCCTGTTATGAGTTAAGGTACGTATTTACGCACTCTTCATATTTTTTCAGTTCCTAAAATTTTATGATGTTGCTTTATGTAAGAAAATAATTAGAATACTACGATAAAAATTAAAAGAGAACTAAAAAAGTATCATTCAAATAAATATTAATGTTAAATAATTAATGTCATTTTCCTTAGTTGGATATGAAATTTCACTCCACAAATTCACGCGCATTGCGGTTATAAATTTTTCTTCAAATCATGAATTAAAAGTTCAACGGACGTCCATCTCTTTGCAATATCGTTGCCTACACTCGGTCCATATATTTTAGGTGACTTTGTGGTTGAATTAAATTGGGATGATGCAGAAAACTCCCAAAAAATTGTTCAGTTTTTGTTTATTCTTCTTAAAAAAAATAATTTAATTTTTTAAAACCCACATGATTTGGGCCTCCCATTGACCTTTCTTGGAGTGCCAAGGATGACGCAATATTTCCATGTGAAAAAAAATAATGTTACATCTCCTCTCTCTATGTATACTCTATCTGTCCTTAAAAAAAATGAGGTCGATATATTTTTCACATAAATTAAAAAAATAAAGAGAATAATTTTTTTTTCTTAAATTTATCTTTAATCAATCCACAAGATTACGTAAAGTAATAAAAAAAATTATACTAATGAATCTCACTAAATGACATACTTAACCTTTTATTTTATGTGCCTTAATTTTTTTTAAAAAAAATAAAAATAATTATACTTTAAGTCATTTTTTTTTTTAAATCGAGAGGGTTAATAAAAGTATGTGCCATTATGCCAATCTCTTGTGATAAAACAAAACTTAGGTTTAATTGCCCAGACAACAAATGATGTTTTCTTAGTGAAATGACAAATCTCTTGCCCAATCAACTATGTAATTAAAAGTATAAAATTAGTTTGATTTAACCGATTTTTAGTTTCACAATTTTTTATTTATATTAATATAAATACTATCTAAATTTATATCAATTAAATATTATTCAAATTTTAAATTATTCTTATTTCTAATAGGAAAGGGAAAAAAATCTTTAATTTTCTATTCAAATTAGTATAAGTACTATACAAAATTTATAATAATTAAATATATACTGTCTAAATTTGTAAAGTATTCAAAAGAAACCCAACTAATCTTTAATAGAAAAAGTAACTTCTAAAAAAAATTATTTCTTATTTTACCAATTAAATTGCAATTTTTTTTTTATTTAATGAAATTAATTAAGATAATATAAAACATTATATTATATATTATCTAAATTTAGTAAAATTTAAAATTATACTAAATCACATAATTATTTGAATTAATAACTTGTGTGAATTTTTTTAAAACATGATAATTGTAAAATTAGTTAAAAAATTATAATGAATTCATTATTAACTAATTGTCATAACTAAATTAAAATTTATTAAAACTTGAGTTTTATACTTCTGATCGAATTAGAATTCAAGTAAATTTTTTCATTACAAATATTTATACATAATTCCATTACAAACTTAAATAAAATTAAAATAATTATTTTCATATAATCGTAATTAAATAAATATATACTCTATTTAAATATTTAATTTAATAATTAATTAAACTAACCTATAATATATAAGGTACTATTTATTTTTTAAATAAATATTTAATAATTATAATTATTTTAAATTTTTAATTAATATTTATTTATTTAAAATATAATAAATTATTATTCACATCGCTGGTATTTTGTACGGGTTGATGAACTTGTTTTATAAATAAAACAAATTGTTGGTGTTTGGTCGTAATTTTGTAATCATTATTCCCAACCCCACCATATTAAAAAGCGCCTAAATAAAGAAGACCCACTTTATTATCGAGATCAAATCTTTTGTTACGAATTTATCTATTTCTCTCGTTGAATTATATTTTATAATTTTTATTATTTTAAAAATTAGCACAATTCAAACTCATTGGAGTCTCAGCTTATCCTATGTTAAAATGCATTATGCTTAAGTTGAATTTTGTAAAGAGTTCTGTTTAGAAATTATTATTTCTATAAATAAAAAATAATATTTTCATAATACCTCTCTCATATAAATATAAAATTTATTTATTTTTTATATATAATAGGGACATTTTGACATTATTAATTTTTTTTTTATAAAAATATCAATTTCCTTCTTTTTAATTATTGAATTTATATTAGAGTTCAGAATAAAAATCATTACCATATCTATCTAAAAGTTCAGAGTAAATTAATACTCTTGAACTTTGATATAAAGAGTTTAGTTTCTACCAACATCTTTAATTTAGATTATTGATATTATTAGAATAATATTTTCACTGCAAAAAAAAAAATATTTAATGACATTTTCTTAATTTTTTTGTTTTTAAATTTATTGTTAAATTAAGAATGTTGTTCCTTAACCTTACCGTTATATAATTTATTTTTTTAAATAATTTTTTTTTAATTTTTTTTAAATATATATTTTAAAATTTTAACGGCACTTATTATTATATGATATAATTATTAAATTTAATATGATGTGATTATATATTACCTGCCCCCTTTCTTTAATGTCCATATTTTTCTCTCTCTATTTCTAACCCTACCCGTGTTTTGCTCATCTCTTGATAAACACATTAATATTGTCCCATTCAACGGACTAATAAGGTCCCAACAACTTTATTTTTAATTTTTTTCATGCAGAAATTTGCGTCCACCTTTTTAAAATTAAAATTATATTTTAATTCATAAAATTTAAAATAAATGCGAAATTATTTAATTTTTAATACAAATAACTATAATAATTACTAAAATATTAATAATCATTATATTTCTCTTTTCCAAAATTTAAACGACGTCATATTGATTTTAATATTTTATAATTAATTCTTAAGATTAAAAAATATATATTTAACTATAAAACAAGTAAAAAGGAAGATCTTATCTCTCTAATAATTATTATTTGTCACATAGTTTATATAATGTCATTTTAACAGTTAAAATTAGCGGTTAAAGTTTGACTTTAATAAAATAAAATCTGGAGTCTAACAGGACAGGAGCCAGGACCACAGTCAAAGCAAAGAGTGCTGCTTAATTTAATTTGGGTTTGGGTCATTTATGAGCTTCTCTGTCTTTTCCTTGATTTGTTTTTGCCTGTTTTCGGTGTTCAATGAAGGATGTCAACAATTGTGCTTTCTTTCTGTTGGGACATGGTGGGTTTTTTCAAGTGAATAAGGTATTCCCATCTTCTATTTATTCTTCTTGTTTTGAGTTAATGATTGTCAATTATTAATGTACCAAATTTAGTAATAAAAAAAATCCAAGCTTCCTCTTCTTCTTTTCTTTGTAGTTTGTTCTATGGGTTCTTCAATTTCATAAAGATTGAAACTTTCCAGTTGAGGCCATTGCTAAACCCTAGAAAGATATTCAAGAAGGAGAAAGTCATGAATCAGCATAATTCAATTGCAATGAAAGCTGAAGAAAACAAGTCTAGTGTAACAATTTCCACAACCCCATCAAGAATTAGGGCCTATGGTTCATCTAAACCAAAGATTTTGCCCAAAAATGAGATTTTAAATGGTGGGGTATCTGTATCTCCCTCCCCAAAATCAAGAAGAGCCATTTCGGTTCCTCCCCGAGATTCTTCTATACATAATAGTAACACCAACAGTGTTCATAAAATAAATAGAAGGTCTATTTTACTCAGCAAGCCCAAATCTGGTGAAGAAGTTCCTGTTGTTGTGGGATCTCAAAAGGGTAGGGAATTTGAGGATGTTAAGGCTGTGAATCGGCCTGTAAATCGGGCTGTTGTTGAATCATATACTCGGTCAATTAGGCAAAGACCTACTGATTCGAAAAACTTGAAAAAGATGAAAGATGTTGATTTGGTGGATGGGAAGAAGGAATTGCAGGAAAAGCTTGAGCAGAATGAGAGTTTGATTAGGGAGTTCAAATCTGAGGTGTTGGAGCTGAAGGCAGAGTTGGGTAAAAAAGAGAGCTTGAATATTGAGCTCCAGTCACAGAACAGGAAGCTCTCTGAGGACCTTGCCATGGCAGAAGCTAAGATTACTGCTCTAAACACTAGCAACCAGGAGGTGAGAATTACAAACCCCTCATTTTTATATGTTTTTTCTTGCAAATTTTGTCTATTGCAATTGCCCTTTTAGTGTATTATCATTTTTCCATAAACTTTTTACTTTGGGGCATAATTTAATTCTTAGAATTTTAGTTAACTTGAATTTAATGGTAGTACAGTATAGGTTTCGTAGTGTGTTATGTCTTAATCTTGTGATTAGTATTCTGAATTTGTGTGTGCTATTCTTTCTTTGTTCTTTCTGGAAGAGAAATTTGGTTGCAGAATATCCCACTTCCAAATTTAAAGACATTCAGAAACTCATAGCCAACAAGTTGGAAAATTCGGTAACTAAAAAGGACATTATTGATGAAACTAGTATCCCAAATGGGCCATCAACTGTAACTAAAAGTTCAGTACTTTGTAAAACAGATGTACAATGCAAGGTTCCCGAATGCCCCGCCGCTCCTCCGCCACCGCCACCACTCCCACCACAATGTCCAGTGAAAATAGCTACCACTAGAAAGTCTTCACCAGTTGTTGAGCTGTATCAGTCTTTAGCAAGGCCTAAGGCGAGAGATCCTTCGGTGGTCAGGAATTACAATAATCAGATTGTTAGCAGTGCACATAACAGCATTGTTGGAGAAATACAAAATCGTTCATCACATCTTTTAGCTGTAAGAGTTTAAGGTTTGCCTTGTTTTGATCATTTGTGTATCCCTGGATCCTGCATTGATTGTATTGTTATGAATTTACTATCTACGCAGATAAAATCTGACATTGAAACAAAAGGAGATTTTGTCAATGGTCTAATCCAGAAAGTCCGTGCTGCTGCTTATTTCGATATTGAAGATGTTCTTACATTCTTGGATTGGCTTGACAATGAACTTTCATCCCTGGTAATTTCTCTTTCAAAGATTAGTAAAGTTAGCAGACAAGTTTATCTACTTAGGTTCGCAGATAAAAGTTTAGTTTTTTAGTGTCCCATGTCCTCATATATATGACTCCATTTTATAAACAAACAAATATAGTTGCACGAATGACCTTCAAACTCCTATGCAATACAATTATTTTAATTTATCTTTGCATCTTGTATTTTATCTTTTACAGGCTGATGAGCGGGCAGTGCTAAGGCATTTCAAGTGGCCTGAGAAGAAAGCAGATGCCATGCGAGAAGCCGCAGTTGAATATCATAGTCTTAAACTTTTGGAAAGTGAAGTTTCTTCCTACAAGGATGACACTGACGTTCCGTGTGAAGTTGCCTTGAAAAAGATGGTTTGCTTACTAGATAAGTATGTACCACGAAAAAGAATTTTTTGTCTGTTGTTTTGCTTGCACCTATTGCTAAGTAGGCAGAATTAATTAGCCAGTGTTCCCCTCTCATGGTTCAAGGTCTGAGAGGAGCATACAGAGATTGATCAAGCTGCGAAACTCAGTTATGCTTTCTTATCGCGACCACAAAATACCAACTGACTGGATGCTTGACTCGGGTATTGTTACTAAGGTTGGTTCTTTCTTTCTTGTTGAAACCACTCGTGTCAATTTAGTTTATGGCCTCTGCTTGCATTTCAAGAAACTCAAACTCAAACTCATTGTAGTACTACCAGTTGAATGATTATTTTTTTAAGTAAATAAAACTCTTTATAAAGTTGTGTATGGTGAATGGAACTATTATCCTTTTATCTGTTGATCTTTATAAGATGCTCAAACTTAGACTTTGGATACTATAGAGTTTCAGCAGCTCAAATTCTTCCTAGACATTACTATAACGGTTTTTTCCACTATAATTTGTATCATGTATTAACTGACAAATTATTTGTAAATCCTCTCAGATAAAGCAGGCTTTGAGAAAACTAGCAAAGACGTATGTGAAGCGGGTTACTGTAGAACTTAAGTCCTTCCAGTATTCAGAAAGGGAATCCACACAAGAAGCCCTTCTGCTTCAAGGTGTGCATTTTGCATACAGGGCTCACCAGGTATTCCTTGAATCTATTGTTTTCTGTCTTTTCCATATATTCTTGTTATCTCCCTCTAAAAGTGATCAAGTGAACATTAAGAGAGAGCTATTTTTGGTTTCAAAAAAAAAAAAACAAAAAGAAAAAGAGAGTTATTTTGTATCCACCCAACAAATCGAAATTGAGTAGCTAGTACTGGAAAATGAGAAAGAAATTACCCGTTAGGAAATAAAGCACGGATGATAGTGCCTAAAGAAGTTATTGTGGCAGCTGCACTTCATTCATGCTGAAAGCATGAGCTACTGTACTGCTTTTAAGCCTATGAACGTTCTGTTTAGCGAACATACTCTTTCATACGCAATTAGTATATCTCAACGGTCTGTTCAGCAATCACAGAAAGCAGCCATAATGACTATGCTGGTTTAGGTTGCTGATATAATGAGCTGATGGTAAAGTTGCTGAGGCTAGGATAGGGCGACCATTTAAAAGGCCAATTAATTAGAATTTGGTCCCAGATCATTTAGGATAATGAACTTTGCTGGTCATTAATTGAATCATTAAAATAGGGGCAAATTTGTGTTTTTCTCTTTATTAATTCCATGGTGCTTCTTACTTTGCTGCTTGCACTACTTAAAACCCAAAAGGAAAATTTGCTACTTCAGATTTTTCCTTTTTACTTCTGGAACCGCAAATTTCCTAAACCTGTCCTGCCTCTTCTACGCTCATTTTTGTTGTTGCATAAATTTGGAGTGTATTGATATCACACATTGTTAGATATTAACTAATGAAGGTCCTTTGATATGATTTAAGTAAGATTTTCTTTTATGGGAAAATAAAATAATAGTATTCATGCCTTGCGCGTCTGCAGTTTTCTGGAGGTCTAGATTCAGAAACATTGTGTGCTTTTGAAGAGATCAGGCAGCGTGTTCCAGGACATATACAAGGGTCTCGACAACTCTTTGCAGCTATACCATCATCATAACACAGATGAGCTAGCTCGATATGAGTGAGATAATAGAATAGACTAGTGTAATTAAGTTGAGAGAAATTGTATCATACTGGGAAACACTTTCAGAAATTGTCATAGGACCAATCTGTTATCGTTAGCAGAGTACAAGCAGCTCTGAACTCAGAAAAAACGACAACTTGAGGCTTCTTTGTAGATCAAAGGTCAGATCCATCGACGAATTTGCTAAAACAAGTTTTCTTCACGGTAAAGATATATTGGAGTTTGGACTATAAATAATCTATTTGTACTAGCTGTGACTAATGACTATGAGGTTGAGTTACTCTGTTATATTCATCGAGGCTAATGGGTTGTACACTTCTTGTAACTGTAATATATACTCCCTCGTATGTGGTGCTTTTGTTGATTTTTTTTTTCTTTCATAGAACTGATAAAGGTTCACGATGTATGGCACATTTGTACATGATTATAAAGAAGATTACTTTCCCTTGATCTCAAGCTTTAAAATTATAAGTGTAATATTGATTTTTTAAAATTTAATTTTAAATATTTTTAAAGTTAAAATTGATATAATTCATTTAAGATTTAGAAATAATAAATCTTATAGTTATTAATACTTTTAAGATAGCTTATAATATTTATAATTATATTTATATAAATTAAATAAATTTATATCAATTTTAAATTTAAAAATATTTTAAATTAATTTTTAAAAATTAATATTGATCTCGTAAGGGACGGAATATCATTTATATGGGCTTGCAACGGTCTTTGAAAATTGTCATTAGCTGTGCCTTCAAGTCATACTTTAAGTATGCACAGATGGCCAATGAAATTTTAGTTTACTGGTTAAGATTGAGCTACTTAACATTTAGATCTTACGAGTATGAAAATTTGTTTTATCTTTATATGTGATTTGTAATAATAATAATATACTTAATTATAAGATTATATTATAATTTCATTTCAAAAAACAAAGAATATGCACAGTTGTAAATTGTAATATTTTTTTGGGGATTCAAAAAAAACATAGTATGCACTGTTGTAATCTTTTACATATTGTACAAATTGTATGCATATGAACTGTAAGATTGCTAGTCTTTTTTAATTCACAAGTAAAAGTAATAATTTAATTTTACAATCTTTTATGCATAAATAATAAATAAGTCTCACATTTATATTAGAGGGAGTTTGTGAAATTATTATTTTTATTTATAAAATTATTAATCCCCTTCAAAAAATTGTCTAGTAAATTTTTCTTGAACTAATACTACCTCCGTTTGAAAATAATCCCATAACATATAGTTCTTAGCATTATAAATAATCTTTCGAGCGTGATTAACTTAAGAATCATGCTATATATTATAATAAATTTGTGTCGAATTAAAGTTACGAAATATATTAATACATAAAGTTTTTAAAAATATAAAAAGGATTCTGCCACTAATATTTATCCACGTAATTGTCAATCAATATAAACATTCACAATATAGACTTACATTTATATATTGCTTACATAGGTTAATAATATCAAAAAATAAATATTAAATATTTATCCACGATCTAGTCCATTTTTTTAAAAATTTTAAATATTAAATATCAAAAATAAAAATTGTAAAATAAAAATTAATAAAATTTTGTAAAAGTGAATTTTTTAATTAAGATGTAAAATTGTAAACTAATTTTTTTTTTTGTAAAAGTGAAACTAATTAAATGTATTTACAAGAAAATGAAGAAATCATTAATAAATAATTAAAATTTTAAACTTTATTAATGTATTAATTAAAACTAATATATTACAACTTATAAATTACAATAATGAATAAATATAATTGATATAAAAGTGACTCACTGTCTAAAAACTTGTATGTTGAACCAAGTTTTTTTCCTCCTTATTTTTTGTTGTTTTGCCTTAACAAGCTCATCCACTTCGTGCGAAGCACGAATGGTATGATAATGATTTATTATATTATTAAATAGATAAATATTAATTAATATTTTGAGAAGATAATTATTTAAATAATAAATATTGAATTATATATTATAAGTTGTTTCGATTAATTATTAAGCTAAATATTTAAATGAAATATATATTTATTTAGTAATAATTATGAAAAAAATAATTATTTAAATTTGTAATATAATTCTGTACAAGTGTTTATGTTAACAAGCAAAATGATTATTGATATTGACAAATATTATTACTACAAGTGCATTAAGATGACGCTGAAAAAATTATTCTATGGTCTAAGAGCATGATGAACAGTATGTTCCATCCCTCACATATCTTTGAGTCCTGCGTGAGATCTCTTGTGCTGAGATTCACGAGTATGTGAGAGAAGAAAGTATACTGTTCATCATACTTCTAGTATATTTAATAATTTTTCGATAATGCTGCACCCGTTAAGGTTCAACCTCTGCCACCAAAACATTAGACATTATATTGTCTATAGCTGTCGAGTCTCTTGGAATCAGAAAATCAGCTGTGCATTCGCCCAGAAAGCAAGCTTTTAACTTTAGGAATCCAACAGACGGCGTGAAAAATTATCCTACGATTATGTGACACACGATCACGTGGTGTTTCAAGATTATTAAGTAATTTCTCCGACGGCATATAACAAATTATCAACACCATCCCTGCCGTCTGACCACCTCGCAAAAAACAAAAATATATATAAGCAAGCAAACAGAAAGGGATATAAACGGACTGAAATATTGGCATATAAAATTCATAACGAGTAAATTGAACACTAGACCAGGTAAAACCAAGTGCTTATAATATGTTGAATATTAACTTGTCAAAAACAAATTGACAAATCAGCCAAACTTGAACCCTGCTCAGTGCAACGGTGGTTGGCCAACACTTCATCCTTGAGAGGCAGGTTAAAAGAAACGAATTAAGGCTAATAATGAGTTTTGAGTTTTGTTAATGTTTTTTAACAATTCAAAGTTTGCGAACTTGTATAAAATGCACTCCAAATTCTTTTCCACAGCAAGTGTCTTATTGCTGAAATTTGTAAATATTAAAAATATTTTTTTATTTCGTGTATATTCTTAAAAATAAAAAATTGTTAGCGTGCAAGTGTAGTTTATAATGACAAATTTAAATGTATTGTGTCATTCTACTTAAAGTAGAGTATGGTGCGGTTT
Source organism: Hedera helix (assembly GCA_947179155.2). Taxonomy (NCBI): domain Eukaryota; kingdom Viridiplantae; phylum Streptophyta; class Magnoliopsida; order Apiales; family Araliaceae; genus Hedera; species Hedera helix. The sequence continues at coordinate 36,777,557 of OX359281.1, forward strand.
GAAACCCAAACTGTGTGACGCCCCCAAATCTGGGCTCACACAGTCCATACTTGAGTCGTCAAAAGACTACAACAAAATTATTACAACAAAGCACAACGTACAACAATACAGTGTATAATAATACACAACTAAGTCTTCACTATTATTGTCACACTATTTTACAAAACGTGAAAACTATGATAACTATTCCTCGGACCCTCACTCCATTCCCCGGCTAGACCCTGTTATGTTTTCATCTCCTGTTGAAAAACAATGGAACAAAAGAAAGGGTGAGCTCAAATAGCCCAGTAAAGAATATCATGACTAAGATAATGACGAATAAATTATCATTAGTCTTCAACAGTTGAGTTCTTGATAGAATACAATAGACTACAATGTTTATATCAAAAACTGCAGTTAAATTCTTAAACAACGTTCAGATCAATAATAGCAGCGGAATGAGTAATCTATTAGAAGAATAATGCAGACTATAATGTCCACTCGGTTCTTTTTTTAGGAAAAACATCATCAACTTTTATCATCTGAAATATCATTAGTCAAGATAATACAAATTCACAGTTCCTGATCATAATCATGCAGATCAACAGTTCATCTTTGCACTACGGGCCAAAGACATTCAATATAACACCAACGGTCATGATTATACCAGATTCAGCCTTTGGTCATAATCATACCAAACAACAGTTCATCTTTGCACTACGGGCCAAAGAGAACATTCACCACGTGCCATAAAAGACACCGAACAGATGTATCGCCTTTAACCTATTATATCGCCTTTAACCTATCATCTGTTCAACAAATATATCACATCTGTGCCCCCGGCCACAGATATTCACAACAGCTTGATTTTTGGATGATTAGAATGATATAAATGATGAACAGAAGAAATAGGATAACAATAAGTATCAGAAGTTTACTTTGTACAGATTCAAATAATGTCCAAATTGTCAACATGATGTGGAGTGAAATTTAAAAATGATATTCAAGATCCACAGTTCAGAATAACGGTTACAATTCAATAGAAAGGTTCACGTAAATAGGAAGGTTCAGTTGAAATAATGAAGTTCAACTATTATGGAACATATAATATTTTCAGGAATTATAGAAGCAATAGTTCCATAATAAATTTCGATTTAGGAGTATGAAAGAAAATAATATCCCTTACCGTAGCAGGTTTGATTAACAAAAGGTGAAGAAAATTAATACAAAGGGTTATTCACCAACAGGCGGCAATCCGCTCCGTAAGGTTATTCCCACAATTTAATAGAATTTGAGTACAAAGAGTTATTCACCAAACAGGCGGCAATCCGCTCCGTAAGGTTATTCCCACAATTTAATAGAATTTGAGTACAAAGAGTTATTCACCAAACAGGCGGCAATCCGCTCCGTAAGGTTATTCTCAGAGATTAATAATGAATGAATACGAAAGGTTATTCACCAACAGGCGGCAATCCGCTCCGTAAGGTTATTCCCACAATTTAATACATGGAAATAAAATGCACGTCTTATGAGTAAGGAAGAAACAATATTATTATCGAGAATCAAATAATGATAATCCCTTACCATAGTATGTTTGAATAATGGAAGATGAAAAAGATGGTATCCCTTACCTCAACACGTGACTGGATATTGATTTAAATGAGGTTGATTAACTTGAACAGTACACGTATACTTATAGATCTTCACAAATACTCAAGATGACTTAAGCACACTTAGAGAGAACTTTCACAAGAAGTATTTAGAGAGAGAAAGAAAGAACAAGTAAGGAAGTTTATGAAAAATCCTTAAGTTAAGGCTTCTATTTATAGCCAAAAATCTTATCATTCATTTAATCTAAACCATTCATTTAAAGATCATCTTTTAATCTACACCATCCATTTCAAATATTATATTATCTTTAATCTACACCATTCATTTCATATCACCTAATAATCACCTAACTTTATATTATAAACAAATCAATTTAATTATTCAACAATAATTCACACTTTAATCTACACCATTCATTTCATATCACCTAATAATCACCTAACTTTATATTATAAACAAATCAATTCAATTATTCAACAATAATTCACACTTTAATCTACACCATTCATTTCATATCACCTAATAATCACCTAACTTTATATTATAAACAAATAACTTTATCAATTCAATTATTATGACTAATTGTTATAAATACAGTATAGTTAGCTCTTAGATATCAAGTCAATAAATTAATGAAATACAACTGTTTAAATAACATCATAATAGAGATAACAATAATGTAAAATAAAGCATACGTTACTGTGTAATGACAATTATTGATTCAATAATGTGAATTACTGTGCATATGTTACTGTGACAATTATTAGGTTCAATAATTTTAAAAACAGTGCAACAACAATTATTGACTCAATGATATAAAATACAGTGTAATGACAATTATTAAATCAATAATGCAAAATACTGTGTAACAACAATTATTGAATTGATAATATAAAATATTATGCAGTGACAATTATCGATGAAATGATGCGTAACAGTTACGGTGTCAATTATCAGACCAAAAATATGAGACACTATGCAATACCGTGTGTTACTGTAGAGTACCGAGTGCTACAGAAAATACCAATAACTATCGTATGCTACTATTCTTTTATCACCGGTATTTTAACAGTTCCGTTGACTATTTTTATTTAAAAAGGTTATTTCTGTCGTTTTCTATATCCGACAAATATTCCGATGTGGGGTCCACCAATAATTTGTTATTTCGGCGCCGTCGGACCAAACGAATATTCCCCGACCAAACGAATATTCCCCGACAAAGCGAATATTGTCCGACAAAATAAAATTTGCACATAACATCCTTAACTTTTAACTTTATCGATTTAACCACTTACTGTTTCAAAAAATATATATATGAAGAAAAATTAAATTTTGTATTTCATAAAATTCGGGGTCTTACAACCTCCCCTCCTTATGAAATTTCGTCCCCGAAATTGACGTACCTGACATATCGAAGAGGTAAGGATACTTAGATTTCATCTCAGATTCTAGCTCCCAGGTCATTTCCTCAGTATCTTGGTTCCTCCATAAAACCTTAACTTGAGGTATAACCTTTGAGCGTAGGATCTGCTCCTTCTTATCCAGGATCTTAACAGGTACCTCCTCGTATGTTAAATCCTCTGCTATAACGTCTGGTTCTAACTCAATGACGTGGTTTGGATCCTTCACATATTTACGTAACATAGATATGTGAAAAACGTTATGGATGCGAGACATACTTGGTGGTAGGGCTAGTCTGTAGACTACGGTTCCTATTCGATCGAGGATTTCAAATGGGCCAATAAATCGAGGGTTGAGCTTTCCTCTCTTTCCGAATCTCGTAACCCCTTTCCATGGAGAAACACGTAAGAATACATGATCTCCGACGTTGAAACTTTCGTCTCTCCGATGAAGATCAGCATAACTCTTTTGTCGTTCTTGTGCGGTCTGTATTCGTTGTCGGATCATTTGGATCTTTTCGGTCGTCAAGCGTACCAACTCGGGTCCCAACAATTTTGCTTCTCCTACCTCATTCCAACATATTGGAGAGCGACACTTCCTTCCATACAATGCCTCGAATGGAGCCGTGCCTATGCTTGCTTGGTAACTGTTGTTGTAAGAAAATTCCACCAACGGCAAGTACTTATCCCAACTTCCTTTGAAGTCTAATACACAAAGTCTCAAAAGATCTTCGAGGGTCTGGATTGTCCTTTCCGATTGTCCGTCCGTTTGAGGATGGTATGCAGAACTAAAACGTAGTTCAGTGCCCATAGCTTTTTGTAGACTGATCCAAAAGCGTGAAGTGAATCTAGGATCTCGATCAGAAACTATGGAAACTGGCATGCCATGCAATCTCACGATCTCATTTATGTACATACCGGCAAGACGTTCAAGTGAAAAGTTTTCTCGTATAGGCAAGAAATGAGCAGATTTGGTCAATCTATCTACGATCACCCAAATTGCATCTAAGCCTTGAGAAACTTTTGGAAGACCCGTCACGAAGTCCATATTGATGTGTTCCCACTTCCATTCGGGAACTTCAAGTGATTGTAATGGACCTTTAGGAACTTGATGTTCTGCCTTGACACGTTGACAAGTTAGGCACCTTGAGATAAACTCCGCAATCTCTCTTTTCATATTGTTCCACCAAAATGTATGTCGAAGATCTCGATACATCTTGGTACCTCCTGGGTGGATTGCAAACGGCGTGTTGTGTGCCTCCATCATGATTTTATGCTTTAATTCAGGATCGTTAGGAACACATAGTCGAGAGTTGACTCGAAGTATTCCTTTCTCGTCGATTCTTGCTTCGGGAATGGCACCTTCTTGTACTTTCTTTATCATGTTTATCAGTTCCGGATCGGTAGCTTGAGCAGCTTTAATTTTATCGATTAAAGTTGGTTCTACTCGCACGTGAGCAATCTTCGAGTGGGTCCCTGGTGTCTTTAGCTCTATCTCCATCTTTTGCAAGTCGTACAAAATACACTTTTGTGTTGTCAGCAGTGCACTTGTACTTGCATAAGATTTTCTGCTCAAAGCGTCAGCTACAACGTTCGCCTTTCCCGGGTGATACTGGATTGTGTGGTCATAATCCTTTAACAGCTCAAGCCAACGTCGTTGTCGCATGTTGAGTTCCTTCTGGGTGAAGAAATACTTGAGACTTTTATGATCCGTATAGATATCCACTTTTTCTCCGCACAAGTAGTGTCTCCAGATCTTCAACGCGAAAACGACTGCTGCCAACTCTAGATCATGAGTAGGATAATTTTTCTCATAATCTTTGAGTTGTCGAGAGGCGTAGGCTATAACCTTTCCATGTTGCACAAGGACACAGCCTAGACCTTTGCCAGAAGCATCGTTGTAGATAACAAATTCTCCTGATCCTGATGGTATGGTCAGAACAGGAGCTGAAACCAGTCTCTTCTTGAGTTCTTGAAAACTTTTCTCGCATTCCTCGCTCCATATGAATTTTGTGCTTTTCCGAGTAAGCTGCGTTAATGGAGTGGCGATTCGAGAAAATCCTTCTACGAATCTCCGATAATAACCAGCTAGACCCAGAAAACTTCGGACTTCGGTTACTGTTTTGGGTTGTTCCCAATTTAGTACCGTTTCAATCTTCGCAGGATCGACTGATATTCCTTGACTAGAAATCACATGCCCAAGAAACGCGACCTCCTCAAGCCAGAACTCACATTTCTTCAACTTGGCATATAATTTGTTTTCACGGAGCTTTTGTAGTATCAATCTCAGGTGTTGTTCATGATCCTCGCGACTCTTGGAGTATATGAGGATGTCATCAATAAAGACAACCACAAAATGATCCAAATGTTCCTTGAATATCCGGTTCATCATGTCCATGAAAGCTGCAGGAGCATTAGTTAGTCCAAAAGGCATGACTAAGAACTCATAATGCCCATAACGAGTTCTGAAAGCAGTCTTTGGAATGTCCTCAGCTTTAACCTTTAACTGATGATATCCATAACGGAGATCAATCTTTGAGAAATGTTGAGCGCCTTGCAATTGATCAAACATGTCATCAATCTGAGGTAACGGGTACCTGTTCTTGATGGTGACATGGTTCAATTCTCGGTAGTCAATGCACAATCTCATACTCTCGTATTTCTTCTTCACAAATAGAACAGGAGCACCCCAAGGTGATGCACTCGGACGAATGAAACCGGTATCCAACAATTCATGTAGTTGGACTTTTAACTCTTGAAGTTCAATGGGAGCCATTCGGTAGGGAGCTTTGGAAATGGGCTTGGTACCGGGTTCAAGATCAATATAAGAATCAATTTCACGGTTTGGGGGTAAGCCAGGAAGTTCTTCAGGAAAAACGTCAGGAAACTCATTAACAATGGGAATATCATTCAAGTTTGATGTATTTTTGTTCAAATCAGTGACATGAGCTAAAAAGGCTTGACATCCGTTTTTCAATAAACGAATGGCTTTATGGCTAGAAATAACAGTTATAGATTTCAATGGTTTAGTTGCTTGAATTTGCATGACAGGTTGATTAGGAATATGAAAACTAATAATCTTATGAAAACAATCAATTTTAGCATGATGGGTAGTCAACCAATCAATTCCTAAAATCACATCAAATTCACGCATCTCCAAAGAAATAAGGTCAATAGGTAATGTGAGGTTGTTGATTTGAACTAGGCAAGATTTATAGATAGTAAATGTAATAGGTATTTCTCCCAATGAGGTTTCAACTGATAAGACAAGATTTAAGTTTTCAATAGTCAAATTTAAACGTTGAGTACATATAGGTGAGATAAAAGAGTGGATAGAGCCAGTATCTAATATGGCATAGACTTCACGAGAATTTATGAATAGCTTACCGGTTATCACCTCATTCGGTTTCTTGACTGTTATCGTCAAATCGAATCCCGAATACTTCATTCGGATCTTCACGTATTTCAACCATGGGAATACCACTGAATAATTTTCTAGCAAACTGTTTCTCGGGTTCATCAACTTCATCAGTAGTAAGGTACCAATGATTTCCATTAAAATAGTATTTTCGATAGACTGCAGTTTCCACGATAGTGACTAACTTAACCTGAATTCCTCTAAATTGTAACGCTCAAAAGTATAGAAACATCATTTTTAAATAATCTTGAAAATTATAGCTGGAACACCATAAATCCCAAAGACTAATATGAAAAGTCCATATATTCTGATCCTTTGTTATAGAGCATAACCAGGTGATATCACTCTCCCAATTAGTGAGTAAATTAAAGGCAATAATTTCCGCAAGTTCGTTACTTCCTTTAATTGCTTCTAAGAATGGATCTGGAACGACTGTAGCAGAGCTTTCACCTTCATCCTTACTGGATAGAACACGCATAATTTTTGCCTTAGGCAAATGATTCAACTCTGAGTTTGTAAGAAGATTATTCGTCGCCTCTTGTTTTGCAGCTACATTTGTTTCGGTAATTTCATAGTTAACCTCCTGATTTCCAGATGCCATACTTAACTGTGGTCACAAAATAAATGTTAGTTCAAATAAACTGACTCATCTCTTCATGTTCCTACATTCAAATCGATTCATTAGATAAAAAAAATCTAATTTAGGTAGGACACACTAGTAATTGATTCTATTCGTCTCTCCCCTCCTAGTTCTAACCCCAGATCTCCATTAAAGACCATATCCCTAAGCTCTGATGCCAACTGTGACTCTCATCCCACCATAGGGACAGCACCTCACAATGGTACCTATCAGTTTGCCACCTGTACTATAGGCGTCCCCTACGGAGAGTCTGGCTTCGGTGCATCCCCTTTCCCTAGGAAGTCACCAGCGAGAGGCTCGGGGCTCTTCGTTATATGGCTCTGATACCAACTGTGACGCCCCCAAATCTGGGCCCACACAGCCCATACTTGAGTCGTCAAAAGACTACAACAAAATTATTACAACAAAGCACAACGTACAACAATACAGTGTATAATAATACACAACTAAGTCTTCACTATTATTGCCACACTATTTTACAAAACGTGAAAACTATGATAACTATTCATCGGACCCTCACTCCATTCCCCGGCTAGACCCTGTTATGTTTTCATCTCCTGTTGAAAAACAATGGAACAAAAGAAAGGGTGAGCTCAAATAGCCCAGTAAAGAATATCATGACTAAGATAATGACGAATAAATTATCATTAGTCTTCAACAGTTGAGTTCTTGATAGAATACAATAGACTACAATGTTTATATCAAAAACTGCAGTTAAATTCTTAAACAACCTTCAGATCAATAATAGCAGCGGAATGAGTAATCTATTAGAAGAATAATGCAGACTATAATGTCCACTCGGTTCTCTTTTTAGGAAAAACATCATCAACTTTTATCATCTGAAATATCATTAGTCAAGATAATACAAATTCACAGTTCCTGATCATAATCATGCAGATCAACAATTCATCTTTGCACTACGGGCCAAAGACATTCAATATAACACCAACGGTCATGATTATACCAGATTCAGCCTTTGGTCATAATCATACCAAACAACAGTTCATCTTTGCACTACGGGCCAAAGAGAACATTCACCACGTGCCATAAAAGACACCGAACAGATGTATCGCCTTTAACCTATTATATCGCCTTTAACCTATCATCTGTTCAACAAATATATCACATCTGTGCCCCCGGCCACAGATATTCACAACAGCTTGATTTTTGGATGATTAGAATGATATAAATGATGAACAGAAGAAATAGGATAACAATAAGTATCAAAAGTTTACTTTGTACAGATTCAAATAATGTCCAAATTGTCAACATGATGTGGAGTGAAATTTAAAAATGATATTCAAGATCCACAGTTCAGAATAACGGTTACAATTCAATAGAAAGGTTCACGTAAATAGGAAGGTTCAGTTGAAATAATGAAGTTCAATTATTATGGAACATATAATATTTTCAGGAATTATAGAAGCAATAGTTCCATAATAAATTTCGATTTAGGAGTATGAAAGAAAATAATATCCCTTACCGTAGCAGGTTTGATTAACAAAAGTTGAAGGAAATTAATACAAAGGGTTATTCACCAACAGGCGGCAATCCGCTCCGTAAGGTTATTCCCACAATTTAATAGAATTTGAGTACAAAGAGTTATTCACCAAACAGGCGGCAATCCGCTCCGTAAGGTTATTCCCACAATTTAATAGAATTTGAGTACAAAGAGTTATTCACCAAACAGGCGGCAATCCGCTCCGTAAGGTTATTCTCAGAGATTAATAATGAATGAATACGAAAGGTTATTCACCAACAGGCGGCAATCCGCTCCGTAAGGTTATTCCCACAATTTAATACATGGAAATAAAATGCACGTCTTATGAGTAAGGAAGAAACAATATTATTATCGAGAATCAAATAATGATAATCCCTTACCATAGTATGTTTGAATAATGGAAGATGAAAAAGATGGTATCCCTTACCTCAACACGTGACTGGATATTGATTTAAATGAGGTTGATTAACTTGAACAGTACACGTATACTTATAGATCTTCACAAATACTCAAGATGACTTAAGCACACTTAGAGAGAACTTTCACAAGAAGTATTTAGAGAGAGAAAGAAAGAACAAGTAAGGAAGTTTATGAAAAATCCTTAAGTTAAGGCTTCTATTTATAGCCAAAAATCTTATCATTCATTTAATCTAAACCATTCATTTAAAGATCATCTTTTAATCTACACCATCCATTTCAAATATTATATTATCTTTAATCTACACCATTCATTTCATATCACCTAATAATCACCTAACTTTATATTATAAACAAATCAATTTAATTATTCAACAATAATTCACACTTTAATCTACACCATTCATTTCATATCACCTAATAATCACCTAACTTTATATTATAAACAAATCAATTCAATTATTCAACAATAATTCACACTTTAATCTACACCATTCATTTCATATCACCTAATAATCACCTAACTTTATATTATAAACAAATAACTTTATCAATTCAATTATTATGACTAATTGTTATAAATACAGTATAGTTAGCTCTTAGATATCAAGTCAATAAATTAATGAAATACAACTGTTTAAATAACATCATAATAGAGATAACAATAATGTAAAATAAAGCATACGTTACTGTGTAATGACAATTATTGATTCAATAATGTGAATTACTGTGCATATGTTACTGTGACAATTATTAGGTTCAATAATTTTAAAAACAGTGCAACAACAATTATTGACTCAATGATATAAAATACAGTGTAATGACAATTATTAAATCAATAATGCAAAATACTGTGTAACAACAATTATTGAATTGATAATATAAAATATTATGCAGTGACAATTATCGATGAAATGATGCGTAACAGTTACGGTGTCAATTATCAGACCAAAAATATGAGACACTATGCAATACCGTGTGTTACTGTAGAGTACCGAGTGCTACAGAAAATACCAATAACTATCGTATGCTACTATTCTTTTATCACCGGTATTTTAACAGTTCCGTTGACTATTTTTATTTAAAAAGGTTATTTCTGTCGTTTTCTATATCCGACAAATATTCCGATGTGGGGTCCACCAATAATTTGTTATTTTGGCGCCGTCGGACCAAACGAATATTCCCCGACCAAACGAATATTCCCCGACAAAGCGAATATTGTCCGACAAAATAAAATTTGCACATAACATCCTTAACTTTTAACTTTATCGATTTAACCACTTACTGTTTCAAAAAATATATATATGAAGAAAAATTAAATTTTGTATTTCATAAAATTCGGGGTCTTACAAACTGCACCCGAAATCACTTAAGTGTGGTTTGACAAATTTAAAACTGCACATGAAATCGTAAAGTGTTGTTTTAAAAAGTGTGGTGCGATTTTATTTGGGCGTGGTTTCGATTTTAAAATCAATTGAATATATACATATTGAAAAATATTTTTCTATTATAAAAATTGATAGCAATAATAATATTCATTGTAGTTTACGGTGAATGCTACCTTTAAGCATGAAATTGGGGATGTTTGATTAATTAATCCCCCTCTCAAATTAAATAAATACTACCCCCACCATTTATAGTTAGATTGGCACTATAAAAAAAAGAGTCTTATTTTAATTGTCGTTTTTTGTCTAATTGATAAAACTATCAAGTAAAAAATCTCAATATATATTTTTTTTAAAGTTCATTAGAAAGATAAGAGAGAAACATATCAGTTGAACTAAAATTTATATATGACCGATAAATAGAAACAAAATTTTACTCAAAGAATACAAATAAAAAGGAGGGATAAATAATTCAATCTGCTAAATTATCTGTCAGCCATACGAACCTCAGCTCCCGACAGTATAAATGGACTTTTGTGCTCAGATGAGGATCCATAACAGAAGTAGCAAGAAAGCAAAACTGTGGGTCTCTCTCAAACTGAATTGTGACGAGTGATGAGAGATGTCTACCGAGATATATACATCTATCATACTAGGGAATTATCAATAAATACATCAAATAATCACATAATAAATGATACTCTGTAATGTGTGTAGTATAAATAAATAAATAAATTTACAAGATACAAATGGTGCAGTATTTTAAATGCGATTTTGCCTAGAAATCAAACTCAAACCGCAAATTCAGTTTTTCAACCCGCCTAAAATAGCCAAATACGCCGGAACCGTTAGTGAGGTTTTAATTGGTGCGGTTTGTGCAATTTTTGATGCAATTTAGAAGGCAAATCAATTTTTTACTCAGCCTTAATTCTACTCACTAAAAAGTTTACTTTTTTTTTTATCTAACAAAAAATAACAAATAAATTTTTTATTATGGAACGGAGGGAGTACTTTTGCTCTATTGAAGAACAAAAGTTGCTCCATTTTAACATGCAAAGAAGTGCAAATGTTGAAATGTGGAGTGCAATGTATTTTTCCCATCTCGTAAAAATGACTGAAACACAAAATAAATTATTTTATAAAAAATGTTTGCAGCACACCGTTTAGATACAGAATATTTTATAAAGTCTATTTTAAAAAATTCTCCTTTTCTTTTCTCTCCTTAAAAAACTCACAAACAAGGAATTTTTACTCACTTTCCTAAATTTTCTTCCTTCTTCTGTCTTTTCCCTCCTTTTTAAAACTCAAGAGCACATTGTAAAAAAGATAAGAGCGTGGGAGAGAAAAAGTAGGAATAAAAAAATAAGTATATGCATAAGTGAATTACTAGAGATAAAAAAAGCAAAAATGAAAACAAAAAAAAACTTCAATTATAGTGTTAACACCAAAAATAATTATCTCAAATCCCTCCTATTTTATAATATAGATAGATGAACACAAATAATGTATTATAAACCACTGTATAAATGATAAAATTCGTTCATTAGAAAATGACATATCTTGCAAAAAAAATAATCGGTCTTTTGTTGCAAACAAATACATTAATATATTACTCATATATACACACACACACAAAGGTTCAATAGTATATCCCCTTAAGTGATATATTTTTTTAAATAACATATTTTTATCAAAATGTTGTATTTTTTTTTTAAAAAATAATATTAAAAGATGTGATATTCTGCGGCCCCACTTATTTTTATTTTATTTACGAAAATACTATTTTTAAAAGAATCTTCAAAACGACGTTATTTTGATAAAGATATACTACTTAAAGAGGTATGTTATTGAACATTTCTCTGTGTGTGTGTGTGTGTGTGTGTGTGTATATATATATATATATATATATATATATATATATATATATAGAGAGAGAGAGAGAGAGCGTATCTAAACTATACTTCTTAAATAACATATATCTCTTAAATAACATACTTTTATCAAAATAATGTCATTTTAAAGATTCTTTTTTTAAATAATATTAAAAGAAGATGTGACATTCCGCGACCTTATTTATTTTTCTTTTATTTACGAAAATGCCATCAAATAATCTTCAAAACGACGTTATTTTGATAAAAGTATGCTAGTTAAAAAAGTATATTATTTAAAAGGTATATTTTTAAACCGTCCTCTCTCTCTCTCTCTCTATATATATATATATATATATATATATTATTTCTATTCATAAATAAAAATAACAATATTTTATTGGAAGATATAACACTAGTTTGGGAAAATTCCATTTGGAATAACCGGTTACATATTCGCCCTAGCTAACATTTTGTTACTGGTAAGTTAAATTTTTACTAGCCCAATACTTTTGGGCTTTAGCACAGTTTGAGTTCGTACTGAATTTGTAGTAATAGAAGATTGTTTCAAATGGGCCCCCAATAGCTAGCAATGACATATTTTATGGTGGGTCGGAAATTCAAGAACACTCCATCATCACTAGCTATGACGTACGTTATGTTGTTCTAATAGGGTATTATTAGACTGAATAATGTTACGGTGATAAAAAAATAATATTTAAATATTAGATATAAAATAATTTTTAATTTTTAATAATTAATATTCTTTCATGTATGAAAGGGTTTAATATTTATAACCAATCATTGGTCTATATATCATTTTGTATTTAATCTCTTGTTACCAAAAATATTATTATTACAGACTAGATTATGTACGGGCTCGAGGCAAAAACTTGCATAATTATAAATTTTGGGTCATAATTTTTTTTAATTATTTGTTAAGCCCGTAATATTATTATTATTTTAATAAATATAAGAATAGGTTATGTTAGCTTAAATTCTGCTGCTTTTTTTTTTTTTTTTGTTATGAATATTAAAATTAACACGGGGCACTAAAGCACAATTTTAGTAATTAATATTTACTTTTGCAATAGCAAAATCTAATGGCCAAGAATAAATTAGAAAAATATTTGAAATATATAGAAAAGGAACGGCTAAAAAAATCCATCTATAGTTTGTAGAAATAAAAATTCAAACATAACCGAATGAAATTTTATATTGCCTCATGTTTTTTATGCTCTTTTTTATGGGTATGATTAGAATTTCTTAAAAGGTTTAGGTTGATGAGGTATGAAGAGTTTGAAATTTAAACTCTCATGAAGAAATAAATATTATTCTTCAAATCCTGTCATTAATTTAAGTCATTGAAGAGAATCAAATTACTGGCTAACACTACTTAATATTTTAACTATTTTTAAATTGATAAAAATTTCCATGGCGTGACCGAAGAGTTTGTTTTATGAAAATTCCCTCCACCTTCGTCTAAACTACTAAATACTGCTCTATTTATTTTAAAATTAGAGATATATTTTTTTTTAGTCCGTTGTAAAATTAGAGATACATTTTTATTTTAAGATTATAAAGTGACACGATGTTTCTAATTTATCGTTATTTCTTTATTATCATTTTTAATATAAAACCACCACTGCTGAATTTTTAACTAATACTAAGGCAATATAAAATTATTCATAAAATTTTTTGTTTTACAGATATATATATAATATTGGAACGGAGGGAATATTTGTTACAAATCATTGTGAATTAAACCTTTCTTAAGAATCAACTCGTGATAAAAAGTTAAAAGGATTTTAGCTAATTAATTGGTAAATGAAGGATTGCCTAATTAAACTATGTTGTTCGTGGTTTATGTTGATTTGTTCAACAGATTCGACCTAGCTATTATAGTTTCCTTTTCTGTTTTTTTCTTGATACGCCTAACATAATTTGACCCCTTTTTCCATTATTTATTCCCTAAGAAAATATTCTGATGCTCATGTGTGTATTATCATTAGGACAAGGTTTGTACTTTCTCAATTCCCAAAAAGAGGTGGAGTACTATTTATCAGGGTGTTTTTTTTTATACCAAAAAAAAGAGTTTTATTTTTTATGATGATGGTATAAAATGACACATTCACAAATTTATAATCACAATTTTATTATTATGCGATCATCAAAACTAAACTACTCATCGATAAGAATAAATATGAAATAAAAATACATTCTCAAAAAATTTAAATTTTACGAGTGAAACTCTTGTTTGAACGGAGGAAGTAATAATGATTACTTAAAAAATAAGACATTATTATATACATAATTTTGGAATATAAATTAGAACACAAATTTTCATCTAACAATTAAGAAGTGTGGGCTTAACACGAATTTATGTGTCATATCCCATTTTTTTAATAATTTAAATGAAAATTTGTGTTTTAATTTATATCTCAAAATTATATGCTTATTCTAAAAAAATATTCTATAGGCCAAAGGAAAAGTACTTACACCTTCTTTAAAGTACAAGATTGCTTGCAAAGAAAAATTCTTGGCTCTAATGGATGGGGATTTTTTCTCCATAGTTTTATGTGTACGCTAACGATGTCCAAAAGTGAGACAGCTTGCATGCACTGCTTGTTATAGCAGAAAACTTAAGTGGAAGAACTTTTGGTCCTGCCCGTAGTCCCGTACAGTGGATGCCTACATCTAAATGTTCAAAAACGGGAAAAGAGAACACTGACAACTAAACTAAAGCAAAACCCCCTCCACAAACAGTACCTTTAAGCTCAAAGGGTTTGCTCAAGACTTTAAACGGAGTCGTACATGTCAATTTAGTGGAAAAAATTTGCATATGTGCGGCACAAAATTGCGGTTCGTTAGCCCTCTATAGAAACTAGACTACTAACCCCCCATGCAAGGCAAGAGTTAGTACTATCGATAATATAATTTAAAATTATAGTATGTGTTATTTGATATTATAATTTGAATATATAAATAATACAGTATAGATGATATTAAAAAGTTGTATATGTTTTTGATATATATATGCAAGTATATTCTTGGAATAATACAACAAAAAATATATAATATTTGGTATAATTATAAACATAATATTATATTGTATTAACTAGTAGAGCAGATAAACTCGGGATTAACTCGTCGACCAATCAAAATGACTCAATTAATTTGAATAAATTTTATATTTACTTGTTATATATTGTAACATATAGATTAATAAAAAAATAAATGACTTGCTTCACTTGTGTGCTAATTATACAACAGTACAAATGCAATTTTTTGCTATTGAACTGACCAATGGTCAATTTACCCTTAACTTGGCTGAATCCAGATCCATGCATAACCTATAATTTACTCTGTTGCACATAGAAAAGATAAATGATTTGGAGTTCCACAGCTTGCTTAACTTGGAAGTTTTTTACTATAGGAATGAGAGTGGAAAAGTAGACCGGCCCCCAGCAGACTCATTATGAAACTATTACACAAGTACTTCTTTAGTTAATACTTACAAAAGAAGTTTAAAGAATGAAGGGCAAGTGATTTGAATCAAGGAAAAAGGTTGGGTTGTTTACTGAACTTTCTAAGAAGAATACTCTGTTCGGGTCAAGATCAAAGGCAGAAGACACCAACAGTTCATGTGCTTAATTTGTCTATGTTTTAGCACCACTATAAACTTTACAACCAAGTCATGTCATTTCAGCCAACCTTGACCATTTATTTATAACCTAAGATACTCTACTAGAACCTTAATTAATTAATATACTGTAATGGTATTTTTATATGCCTCCCATTTTAGTATATATATGCACTAAGCTAGACAGATATTTCATGCCACTAAAATCTAACTGATCTATAGAGCTTGCAACATATACGTCCCTCCCGGTTCTTTTGTTTCGTTATCAAAACACAGAATTCAAATACTATCATGGGGAGCTACCGCAGGAGACAGAAGAAATCGTCATCTTTCTTATCTATATTCGGAGCTTGTTGTTCTTCTGGTGGAAGGGATAATGATAGTTGGGATGATGGTGCGTACACAAGAAGAATATGTCCAGGTGATGAAGACAGAGATGGTTGGGTGGGGGAACCTGGAATTGATCGCAGGGCCTCTGATTTCATTGCCAGGATCCATGAATCTCACGTCTGGGACCCTGACCACTATGCTGTTTGATGAACCATTAACATCCCCTCCAGGCCATAACATTCTGGCACTGGTTGAGCAGCCCCAGCGGTCCAGCTCCGCCGTGTGCTATTAATATGTTTTGTTTCTTTTATCCTTTTTTTTTTGTATTGTAATTTACGTGGTGTGGTTTCATGAATTACAATAAAGATGTAAAGATCAAATTTCGATCAAAGGCTATCTCTATTTATTCAACAACAAAAACCGTGACAGGATTTGAATCATCCACCTTCCTGCTAAGGGTTTAGAGGGGGCACTATTAGAGCTAGAGATCACTGTGGAGTATTAATCTTTATACGTTAATATTTTCTGGATTAAATCATACAAAAATCTTTCCCAGGTATATATGCAAGCAGGGAGGGCAGTTTCCAGACCCTCGTTTTGGAAGCTTTATTAGTCCAAAGAAAATTGTACCCTTGCTATTGGACATGCGTAGTACGTAACCACAGATTTTGTTTTTCCTGTTCATCTTGCTTTCCTTCTATAATTCACCTCAATTACGTTGATATCTTAATCTAAAAAAGATAAAGCTATAGGATACTTTAATAGAGCAAATTGTAAAACGGACCCTTTATGTTTACACTAAAATGCAGGATAGACGTTAATATTTTAATTTTTGCAATCTCATAGCTAACATTTTATTTTTTTGCAAAACTGTCCCCTCTAACCAATTTTTGTCAATATAAATGAATTATGTCCACAACATGTGAGTTTTTAAATAATAAAATAGTTCGTTTACACACTAAAAAATATTCTTTCTAATTAAAGGGATAAAGCCTGAAAAACAATAATAAAATATTATTCTCTCTTATAATGAATTTACGCTTATCTCTCCTACACAACAAAAGTGTTTCTCTCTCTATCCAGTATCTACTAAAACATTTTCTCTCTCTATTCCTTGTGTATTTATTGAGAAGTAATTGGATTATAGTTGAATGAACAACTCATATTCTATCTGATCCATATCAAAATTCACTTATAGTTTTGCTTTTTTTTTTTTGCAGTAAAATTCACCTATATTGTATTCCAAGTATACATTCATGCATGCGAATTAATTGATTAAGCCACAAATCTCCAAATTATTCAACTAAAATAAAGCATACCATTTATAATAAAAATAAGTCATAAACATCCAAAATACATCTAAAATATACTATGCAAACTAAACTGCTACCCAAAATTTTCCGACCGAAGTTTATAAACATTGCATACACAAAACTACCAATATTAGTTTCATATTTTACTCCTTAAATGTACTTAAAATAAATACTTAAACTAAGATAATAACTATTTTATCCTTTAAAAACTAACATTTTTTAGTGTGTAAACAAATTATTTTATCTTTAAAAACTCACATGTTGTGCACATGATTCATTTATTTTGATCAAAATTAGTCAAATTGGATGATTTTATAAAAAATTGAAACATTAGTTATGAGATTGCAAAAATTAAAATATTAACGTATATGTTGTATTTGAGTGTAAAAATGAGAGAACAATTTTATAATTTACTCATTTTAGTATTCCAGGTTGTACCGTTGGTTACTTCAACATTTAACGAGTTAGTGAAGCAGTATAGCAACTAAACATACAGTGTCCGTTAGTCCAGGAGGAAGCAATTCAATTCTTCTTTTGTGCAACTAAAATGGTGTTAAAATTGAAGGTATATATATTATTAAGGAAATAACCAATGCTGTGGTACTGTTAACCATTAGGCATTAATTAGAAATGGTTTAAAAAGGAACCTAATAATGATATACGTCGGTACCCAATCCATGGCTAGTTTCCATCAAATAAAACACTTAAAAGTAGCCCCAGGTTTTCTCTCTCTCTCCTTTTTTTTTTTTAATGTAAAGATATCTTCGGCCAACTTTTATGTCAATCGAGACTAAATTTCTCTCCGAACAATATTAAAACCGCACTTGCATTCAGGAGAATTCTCCTGAATTCTGAGTTCTGACCCCAAGGTTTGTATCCAAAAAGTCAAAGACGAGAGTAAACTTCCTAGACCACTAGGTAGGGCTAAGCAAAAAACGGATAAAACCGAATAACCGAACGTTACCGAATTTTTTTTACCGAATTATTTTGATTTTTCGGGTATTTTATTAAATTCGGTTATATCCGAATTGTTATTTCGGTATTCGGATATTTTTTCGGATATTAAATTTTTGTTGTTCGGTTAACCGAATAACCGAATTGGTAAAAAAAAAAAAAACTTAAAACACAGAAACTTTTTTAACAAAAGTCACGGACTGAAACTCACGAATCACGATCCACACGAGACATGACCACACCCACATACATCCCCAAGTCTCTGATGCAGCTCTGCCAATTGCCAAATTTGAAATCCCTAACCCTAAGTCCCTCCATCTCCACTTCTTCAATCCTCCATGGGCCACGGCAACACCTCCAAGCTCCAGTCGACTCCAGTCCCCGACCTCCTGCATCTCCGCGTCCCCGATCTCTTCCATTCCGATATCTCCTGGCTCACGCTCCCCCACTAAGCTATGAAAGAAAAGAAACGTTGAATGGCCCAATTTGGGGTTTCTCTGTTGTAGGATAATTTGGGATGTTTGTCCTTCTTGTACAATCTGTTGGTTTGCTAATCTTTTCTGATTTTATTAGGTCTCTGTTTTATTTGATTTGCTTCTTTCTTCTTAATTAGATTAATTGTTTTGCTCAAAGTTTCTGGGTTCATTGATTTAGGCTTAGAGTCTGTTTCTTCTTACTTTGTGTCACATTCTCGGTTTGGGTTCATGTTCTCATTTCTCTACTGGCAAACTATTTTGTTCTCTGTATTTGGGTTTAGTCTGCTTGTCCTTGTTTTTGTCCCGGTTTGGGCTATGATTTCTTGATGGTGCTTTGTTGGTCGGTTGCCGCTGGTTATAGCTAGGTTTCCGGTGTTCTAGCTGGTTAGTGTCCCAGTCACGCACTTGTTGGCTTGATTTTTTGTTGTTGATAAAATGGGAATCAATTTCGGTTATTAACCGAATTGCAAATTCGGTTTTTGGTATTTCGGTTATTTGTAAATTCGGTTAGTTTTTCGGATAGTAAAATCTATTATATTTCGGTATTCGGTTATATCCGAATAAGCTATTCGATTCGGATATAACCGAACTGCTCACCCCTGGAAACAAGTCAATATCACTGTATATATAGCTGCATGGTAGGATAACCATCTAAATATATTTCCTCCTGTGATTCCAATGGACTACCCAATTTATTTATTTATTTTTACTTTCTTGGTTGTAGACTCCTTTAAATGATTGATGGGGAGTTTTGAGTCCACTTGATTCTACCTTTTCCTTCCACCACAGAAGGACTCTATCTCTCTTTGATCAATGCTTTTGCTTGCAGCTGGCTTGTTACCTTATTCAAAAATAAATTCATCAGCCAGATTCTTGAAATTTCAAAGGAGGAATTTGGCCAAATTGCGCACTCTAGAAGTTCAAATTTGTTGGAAAAGATTCTTCAAGTTGAATTAAAGCCCGGCCAACAAACAACTCCAAAAGTTAATTAGGGTTCAAACGTTCAAATTGCGCGATTGAAAAGAATCCATGCTTCTGGTAAATGGGAATCAAGAATTATCCCACAGTAGTATAAAGAAGTCATATTTAATGGGCACTAGTATTTAGTAGTGCCAAATCACTAATTGAACAAGACATTCCTCCTATACTTTTTTTGACAATCAAATACAATATTCAGAATCAATCAAACCAACTCACAACTAAACAAATCTCACATAAAAAAAAATTACATAAAGTTTGACACCTAAAAATCACGATGACTCAATATTAACAAGTAGACTAAGATCTTATCGACTTCTTCTTATATTTAGTATTATACAATTATTCTACCATTCTATACTTTCTAAAACTGTACTAACAATTCTGATGGAAGAGTCATTATATATTTGTATCAAATCGATCAAGTTTAAAACAAATTAGTTGTGAAATACCCTTGAAGAAGAGGATAACGAGAAGAGAACAATTAGTCTTTCAATAACCTATTTTTCTTAAAATAAGAGTACCATTTGATTTTTTCAACAAATAGTAAAGTTTCACTAATAAACACGTGTACACAACTTTTTTCTAATAACAATTTTTAGTTCATATATATATATATATATAATTTATCTCCAAGTGTGCCTGTCAAAATTTATAATTTACATAAAAAGAAATTGAATAGTTATGTGCCAAATTTATGAACCAATCCCTTAACCAGACATCAGCAATGTTATATGAAAGCCCAAATGAGCACTAGCAGGCCGATAGTATAGTTCATGCGTGATATATAATTTACCTGGTCCACTGAACCAACTATACTAACATTACTAAGACAATAATTAAAGTTCTTGTAATGATTTGGTTAGGATAATGCTAGGAATTTCAAAAAAAAAAATTAATCTCAAATGGTTATGATAACCTTGGTAATGGTAGTTTTATCATTTCAACATTTTTTAAAGGTTATTTTTATATTTTATCCTTCTTATTACTCAAATTTTGGGTCGTTTTGACTATTATTACAATTCAAAATTAAGAATAATTTCATTCTAATTTATTTTATCTTATCGCATATATTCTTATGTTGATCAAAATTTAACTTCGTCACATCTTTGTTTACATATATATCATTTCTCATATATAAAAATTAAAAAAGAGACAAATAGAAAGAGGTGAGCTGGGGTTGGCTTGTTTGATTCACCGTTCACACAATCTTAATCAGACAGTGAGACTATTGGGCAAACGATAGTTACGATATATTTACTATCCTTGATGAAGGAAAAGAAAAAGAGTTAGCTGGTGGTTTTATCTTCTTCCACTAATGATATTGGGGGTTGGAAATCCTCCTTGCACTAGTGGGGTTTCAGCCCTAATTAATTAAGCCCATGCATGTTAGTGTGTATTAATTATATATCTTCCATGTTAATACATCCTCCACCTCTTTCTATCTCTCCGTCGCATGATGATGTTTAAACTTAATTTTTTTTTATAGAGTAGTAATTAGTAAAGTGAGAAACCATGCTAATTCGTTCCTCCGTTTCAAATTATAAAATCACTACTGACTTTTGAAAAATTAATTTAAAATATTTTCAAACTCAAAATCAACACAATACATTTAAGTTTTCAAAATAATAAATCTTATAACTAGTAATATTTTTTAAATAATTCATAATATTCATAATTGTATTAATATAAATTAATCAAATTCATGTCAATTTTGAGTTTGAAAATATCTTAAATTATTTTTTTAAATATTAATATTAATCTTATAATTTGAAGTACTATACTAAGGGAACTGATTACACTTTAGAACTCTAAATTAAACAAGTTGAGCTTAAATATAACATTTAACTTAAATATTAAACAGAAAAATCTCAATTCAATCTATCTAAGCTTGATTAAGTTTGTGTAGGCTCACTGATTGAATATTTATATTATTGTACATAATTACTAAAAATCATAATTCAATATAAGATTAAATTTGACTCTTGAACGAATTAAATGAATATACTTAATATTTAAAATTTACTTTACTCGTCTTGTCTCCTAAACTAGACAAACATATTTTTAATTCTAATGGACTAAACTCGACTCAACTTAAGTCATGCTGATGTAAATCTCAAACAATCGGGTTCATATTAGATTGTTCAATTGGTACTTTAGTGAAAAATCAAGATTATTATTACAGTACTGATCAGTAAACGAGCTAAACTTATTATGTAAACAATTAATTTATTTTATATATATATATATAGCATTAATCCATAGCAAATATTTATTATGAAAGAAGATAAGGAATAACATCCTTTATAAGAATCAATGACCGAGATTAAAAAATTGAAACTTATCGTCCGCTACTAATAATAGCAGACGATAGATGAGTTACATCCGCTACTATTAGTAGCGGACACCAAAAAAATTTTATTCTCTTATCTGATGCTAATAATAGTCTAAATCGTTTTATTCATATATTGGATGATAAAGATGGAGTTTATCCATTTTTGATCTATAATAAATACTTACTACAGATCATTTCCCATATATATATATATATATACAACAAACAAACTCTGACCTGTTTAGCTTAATTAGAAGATCAAGTGACTCGTTTACACGAAAGGTACGTACGTCTTGCAGCAAAATATAAGAGCAAGAAAAAGAAAATAATGAGGAATCATCATTATTAATCCATCCAGGATATATCAATTCCCAAAACATTGAAACCCTCCATTATTTAGCTAAATTGGTTACAGGCTGATGTTATTTATGTAAATAATCAATCACTATATAGTATATATACCAATTGGTTATACATAGACATGGCATATTTTGAAGACTTAACCCCCCATATCCCTCGAAACATTTTCCAATTTATATATATATAAATGGATAATATAAAAAATAATAGCGAGTCCTATGCTAGAATCAAGAATCTGAATATATAGGTTATCCTATCGCTTATGGAGTTAAAAATATGAGATCCAAACAATTGAAACCGACCATATATCATTGAAATGTTATCTCTCATGTGAAACCCACCAATCATACTCATGTTCTATATAACTTCAAATTTAGTTATTCTCCTCCATCACATATTTTTTTTCAAGCCCAACTCTAATAGACATGAATACAATTAAAAATAAATTACATAATTCACAAAAAAAAGTTACAATAATATATAGTAAACCTCACATTTGAAAATACAAATCTCATAATAATAAAAATTTTAAAAGAACTTATTCATCGCAAAAAATTTAATCTTAATCATCAGGATAAAATCTCATTAATTTCTCCATTTAGGTTAACCGGTCAATCATTCATTATAATTATAAAAAAAATATTTTAAACCACGACAGTACTACTAGATTGTCAAATTTTCACAATAAAGTTTTGAATTAGAAGAGGTAAAGTTAATTTTCAATAACAAGTAGCTAGAAGAATAAAAGAAGAGGGGAAGCACCATGGAATAATTAAAAATAGATCTAACAAACAATGCTATATAGAAAATAGAATAATTAAAAGTGATTATATATATATCTGCCATCTATGGATAGCTACAACAACACACTAATTTTGCTATAAATTTATTGTTAATTTTGCATTTGCTCATTATTTTACTAAGCACGATGCAACGTTATCTATCCATGCCGGTAATTAAATAAAACCAGCCGATATGTGACGTGAGATTAACAGAATCCTTGCTTTAATAAACAACCGACTGTTATTCTACTGTTCAATAATAATTATATATAACAAGATAATAAGAAATTTTATTACAATAATTTTATCGAGTTATTTTGATTGATCACGAGTTAATACCAAATTAATTATTCAAGATTTTAAATTTTTTTGATATAAGGCTTAAATTTTTCGTATCCCATAAAATATATACAATGATTGAATAAATATACATGCATACATGTATAACCCGCATAATTTGAAAATCCTTTCCGAAAACTAATCAACCTATTAAATGTTATCTATTATTTTAAAGTTTATTTATACATATATAAATATTTTCATATACTATATAAATTTAAAATATACAAAGTTTATAAAAAGTTCGTATCTTACACGAGTTATCAATCTAATTTTTTATATATTCATAATGACACTCTTATAGTTGTTGTGTCAGAGCTCAAAAGGGATAGTCGATTGTCGACTAGGAGTTCTAATCGGGTATGAAACTGCGTTTTTGAATTTGAAAAATAAAGTTAAAAATAGAATGACTTATTTTTATAGAATGAAAAAAATTGTGTTTAGTTGTTCCATTGAAAAAGAATAAACCATTCTTATTCTTCTCAAATTTATAAATTTTATTTCTTAAAAAAAAATATAAAGTAAGTCATTTCAACTTAAATAAAATAAATTATTTCACTTTTCATTCAATTCACTTCTCTCTTCCCTCTTCCCTCTTCCCTCTTCCCTCTTCCATTCTCATCTCATTATTGACATAGTGGAATGGATGTCTTTCCATCTTTCCCAATACTATCTATCTATGCAGTGGTAATAGCTATTGTAATTTGCACACCAAAAATGCATGTGGAATTGCACATGCCCTGGCTGAGTTCATCGAAAGTCAGCTCTGTCCACAGTCCACCCCATAATTCATTCCCATGAATGACCTCTATCCCTCGGCCTTATCAACCTTTTTAGAATAATATTGTGAATTTTAAAAATATATATGTGAAAGTTTGGGGAAACTATTTAAATAAGGGTAATATTTGAAATTAATACTAATGTACGTTTGAATTGAAAGAATAAAGGAAAAAATAAAATAACTCATTCCTATAGAATGAAAAAAATTTGTGTTGATTGTTCTATTAAAATGAAATTAATCATTCTCATTCCTAAGAAAATTGTGAATTTTATTGCTTGAGAAAGGTATAAAATGACTCATTTCAGTCAAGAATAGAATGAATCATTTCACTTTTCAATTTATTTTATTCACCAGTTTCATTCATTCAATTCAAACGTAATATAAAAAAATAAATTTCAATGATCGCAACAAAAATAATCATCATTTTTATACTTTATACCTACCTACATAATTGTATAAAATGTATAAAAGTACATTATATATGTACAAAATATAACCGCAAATAGAATTATTGATATAATTGTATAAAATATAAAAAAATATAATTATGTAAGCATAAAGTATATGACGTAGCTTGAGGACTGTTGAGCTACCCAACCCTAATAATAATTAAGCTAGAGGGCAAGCCAATATTATTTTCTAAATGATAAGTTCTGAGCTGCTATGTTTAGTTGTGAATGATTAAATCTCAGTTGTTGGTCCAACAAAATTGAAACCTCATTCCAACTTGATAATATTTAGAGCATTGACTGAATGGAATATTTTGCCCTTGTACGTGAGGGAGCAGCCATCCATTACACCGGAAGTACTTTTGTACAACGGGTATATATAATGGGGTATTACATTTGCATAAAATAAAAAAATAAAAATTCCTGAAAATAATAATTGTACTTAAAAAATAGCAATTCCTTATACATAAAATCGTGTTTTTTCTCATGCCCAATAATAATAATAATAATAATAATAATAATAATATAAAAAGTCGTGTAATTCAAGTGTTAAAGGTCTGAATTAATTTGTCTCAAGTACCCCATAATAAATATCATTTAAAAGAAAGATTGTACTACTACTTTAGAGGATCCCAAGGACATACATATAATCTCTCATATAAAAGTGAGGGAAGACAAAGAAAAGGCCTGTCCTGTCCCTTTTTGTGAATATCTTTTTTTGTTTGATTTGTATGTATAATCAAATACTCAATATCACCCATTACCTCATCCATTCACGGCAACATGACTCGAGTAGTCAAGTATAACCCATATAATTATGACTAAAATATGGTTCAAAAATTTTAATATCTCAGTCACACACCAAAATATGTAAAATATATGAACCATTTAAAAGACCTCAACTCTATTAATAATAGTAATTCACTAAAATACCTTTTAGATAAGCTTCTGATTTATCAAAGACGATCCAAATAATACGTATTCCTAAAAGATTAAACTTTATTTGTTAAAATAACATATTCTCCACATTATGCTTTTGAGTTATATATATATATATATATATATATATATATTGCTAATTTGAATAGAATTTTAACATTCTTACTTTCGTCAATAATGGATTAAACCATTCTATAGCGGATAATTTTTTTTCATTTGTATTTACACCAAACTGTGGTTGTTGGAAGGAGCAGTAAGAATGAATAACTTTACACACACTATAACTAAACACTATATACATCTCAATAATTAAAAAGTAAGACGTGACACAAATTTTCGTGTCAGACTCTATTTTTCAATAGTTAAAATTAAGATGTTGTGTTTGGTATAATATTTGGTATTGTACACTTATACTTATTCGGTAAGAATATATACTTTGTGACTTGTTTTTCTTTGAAAGTTTAAAGAAAGAAAAGGAGGGTGGGAGGGGAATTATATTTAGTTGTCTTTGAAAGAAAGTGAGTAAAAGACATTCACGTGCGCCATGTGCAACGGGGGGCAGGCAGGCAGGCGGTAGCAAATAAAGGAAGAAAGAAAGAAGAGAGAGAGACTAGTTGTTGAATTTATATTGTAGACTTGTATATATATTTCTCAACAGATACGAAAGAGGAGTGAAAACCCATCAAAGCTCATCTCACGGATCTTGCCTTCCCTTTGGTCCCACACACATGCCACACCACTTTCTCTCTCTCAATCTCTCTTGTTATATAAAAAACTTTTGAGATGAGTCATTTTTAGGAGGAATTAAATTCTATCATTATATATATATATATATGTAGTACTATAAACTGATCAAGCTAGGCACTAGGTATCTACAGGCTATAGAATGACTTCTTCCAGCAGCACTTCATGGGTAAAAAGAAGAATCACATCTCCATTCAGAAAAGCTTGCACTTTCTTCAATCATCAGAACCGCCACAACACCACCACCAGCATAGATCACAATAATAACAAGTCCCACCACCACCAAGGTACATACATAACATATATATACACTAAGTACTGCCTCTTCACACGCACATTTGGGAAAAGAATTATTGCCAAAGATGGATGACGTTTGACGTTTGCCAAACAATTATGCGGAGGGTATTTTAAACTATCATCCGCCAAATTGTTTGGCAAATGTTAAATGATATCAAACTTTGACTATGGATAATTCTTTATACACACGTATGTATGTACGTTTATGGTCCAGTGACTAAATGAACTAGCAAACTTAAATTGCAGGACATGACGATAAGCAGATGATAGATCTTCAACTTCAGGGAGAGGTGATGGCATGCGCTTACGAGGATGTTCAAGTCATGTGGTCCATTTTGGACAAATCCAAGCCTAGAACTTGCAAACTCAATTCTTGATATTAACAACTACCTAGCAACTCCTTTAATAAAATTAAATAGAATGTTTAGGGGTGGGTGGGTGGGTTATAAACCTCTACCTCTGCCTCTGCCCATGCCCATTATTAGTGTTAGCAAACTAGTTAGTTTTGAATCATACTTGTGCCCCTACGTGTGGTTGGACTATGTTTCTTCAATTAGTTTGTATAAATCTTGTTCAAGTGGTGGCAAACGGATAAAGAAGAAAAGGACTGCCCAAACAAGAGAAACCGAACAAGGGAAAAGATCAAATATACAGATGAAGGAGAGGGAAAAGCAAAATTGAGGTGGTTATCATAGTAAATCTATCGTCTTCATAGATACTTGAAGCTCTGATGATCATGGCAGTTGATGAAGATCATGCTTTGTAAATTTAATTTTAGGTATTCTTTGATGAACTACCTAACCTAGGTGTTACTCTCCTCCTCATAGTGAATCCCCATGATAAATAAGAATCATGGTGAGATTTTTAATTCTAATGAAAATTGTTTGTTTTCATTTCAACATTTCAAAACCATTTCTATATATTTTATATTATCAAGTTGCAAAATTGTTTTTTAATTTGATTGTCTCTACCATGATAGGTGATTGGTAGTAAGAAATTTTGGCCTCACTAAAAGATGTTTTTAGTCTCCCTCCAAAATAAAAATCCATTTCCTAGCTTTGCATATAAATATATGAGATAGCTAGGTTATAGGAAATTTCTGTTTCTCTCATATTACCATATATCCATCCTAGCTTTGTAACCTAGCTAGCTGCCAACATTAAGGAATTCAAATGCGACCGCTACGACAAAGGAAATAAAAATGGCGCGTTAATAAAAATGCTAAGTCCTTCGAACATCTGTGCATCAGATCGAAGCAATTGGATGTCCAACTCGGGCCTATATGACATGACTAAGCAATAGAAATAATATCCCTTCGGCAATCCTCAAGCATATTGCTTTATTTTAATTTTTGGGTGTTATTATTGAGATAATATCTAGTTACTATTGTTAAGTAATGTTTGGAGTGAAAGGAATGGCAGCATTTCAAGAGAAAATGAAATTTTATTTAGGTCCTTCTAGAGGAAATATATATTTTTGATTGGAGAATTTTCCAACGGACGAGAAAGATCCCACACAGACGAGGATAAGCTAATCTTCAGTGATGGAACTCTGCCAATTGGTTTCATAAAGTTTTCATCTGCTCGTCTGTTTTAAAATTAATGGTTTCTGTTTCTAAGCTGAGGGTTTTGTTTTATATGAATTCTATTTTTATTTCATTTTTAAAAAAAAATTATTTATTAACTACGTTATCTTTCCCTCGTGCAGTAAAACTGTTCATTTCACTAAAGTTATATTTGTTTGCAAAAAATATGCTTAACATTGAATTATTTGTATTAATTTAACACTACTTCAGACTATTTTATTCATAATGGGAAATTAATAGTCATATGGACTATTTTTTTTTATCATTCTTAAGGCTATTTATGAAGAATTATAATCTCATGATAAATGTGGGATTAATGGTCCCTCTCATTTTAAGCTTTTAAATGATTTTATGGGACTAATAGTCCATCATCAAAAGATTAAACAGTGCAAATTAGTGTTAAATTAAAATAAATAATCTAATTCTAAATATATTTTTTGCAAATAAATGTGACCTAAAAGGGAAAGAAAAAAAAAGAAACAAAAGCAGAAGTACATTTTCCAGAATACAAATATCATCATGCTACAGAAAACTTCAACAGTAATCTTTCCCTAAATGGAGGGATAAACCATCATTTTAACACAGAATAAAATAAGCTTTAATTATTCAATATAATGGATTTAATGGTAGTGAAGCTCTTGTACAAAAAAAAATAAATCTTGAGAATATAATTTGTGTTTGATAAATAATTTTCAAAACACTTGATAATTTATTTATTTATTTCCACATTTTAAAATTCTAAACACGATTTAAAAAATACCAACTTAATTTTTACAAAAAATAAATATACATACACACAAATCAAACACAACACTAGCAACCAAGATATACTCAGCTTTTGCACAAACTAGCACAAGGGGCTAAACAGATTGCCAGCATGGACTTAATACATTGGGATTAATTCAAATAACAAGTGTCATGAGATCATGAGAGTAGTTATTAGGACAGTTGTATTCAGTTAGAACTATGGTTAGACTTAACTAATCATGGTTACATATTGTATAAATATATTAGATAGTCAGCCTGATGTAAGTAGATAAGGACTGGAGATTGTTTCTCTGATATGTAGCTTTCTCTTTAAGCAATGAACAATGAATCTTCCTGTTGCTAATATTTGATTTACATTCATAAATTTACATTTTCTCTTATTCTCGTTGATTTTACGAACTGTAGTTTTCATTCCAAACGATGCCATACGATTTTATAATCAACTTGGACAAAAATTAATTAAATACTAACTTCGTTATACACAGAGGTGGCTAGAGACAATTTAAAATTTAAAACGATATTTTTAAATGTCTTCTGTATTTGATAAGTTCTCTAATAATTTTTATGGTCAAATTAAACATTTTTCAAATCAATAGATCTTATTATTATTTAATATATATGTAAAAAGTTTATAAATATTATAAACTATATAAAATATAGTATTAATCTCAATGTTTACTTTTTTAAAAATCTAAATATATATGTTTAATTGCTAATTTTAAAAATTGTCAATTTGACTACAAAAGTTAATGGAAGACTTTTATTTTGAGACGGAGGGATTATTAATATTTTTTTATTTAAATGAGATTTTTTTTATACTGTTAATTTTTTTAGGTATTTAACATTTGGATTGTACTATGAGTTTTAAAGAATTAATTGAGTTTATATTTTTATAAGGTCTTTTTTATATGAATTATTTATGGTGTTCAAAAATTTGAAGTCTTCCTTTAAAATAGGGCTTAAATTCTAAGTTTTTTTTTCTATGCTATAGGGTCGGCCTGGTTACAGTTCAAGAAATTGGTAGTATGTATATTGCTAACAACTAAGCTGTGTTGCTACTACTTTACACACACATTTATATAATCTCTTTATGTACTTGTCTCTCTCGAAAGCTTGAACTTATTGGTGTTGGTACTTCTTGGTGTTGTTTGTCAATAGGAACATCTTTCTTTTACTTATAGCAGTTGGACCAAAACACATAATTCCCAAAGTTTACCAAACTGAGAATTGCCAAGAAGGCAAGAACCAGTAAAACAACTCGGCATGATTCTTGTTCATATCAACTCCTTCCAGCCATCCTTTATTGCTAGAAGAAAACTTGGATGTTGTCGAATTAATAATCTCCACGAAAGCCGAGCTCAAATAGCATCCAAAAGACGAGGAGACAGTGATCTCATGCCTTTAGGAGCCTCACTGTAGAAGAAGTCCATTAGTCCGACGAGTGTGAACATGTCTGCAATCCCAAATATTGCATAATGATAGGAGAACCAAAAGAGGCTAATGCGTTTGTCGTGGTGCAAAAACTCGTTCCTCCTCTTGACCTCTATGATCCAGGCTATTCCCGTGGAAATGGCACTGAGAACTAGGCCAACCCCAACTCTTTGGAGGTGGGTAATGCCATTGGGGTGGCCTGTGAACTTTCTCAAAATAGGGACGAAGAAAAGTTCATATAGAGGTATGAGAAGAGACATGAATGCTATAGGGATGACGGGGATTGAGGCTGGTGGGACATCAAATGTCCCGATTTTAGTGTCCATGAGGGCACCCTGTTGGACGGAGAAAGTTTGTAACTGAGCTAAGCATGTGTTCATGAGGATAGTGCAAAGAAGGATTGGCATCATTCTTGTAAGGATCTTTACTTCTTCAACTTGAGTCACTGTGCATACGCTCCATTTCTTAGGCGTGGCGCCTTCAGGAACCACTGCAGCTTTGTCTAGTATCCTGCCCCAATGAATAATGTTAGCTCTTAGATTAGATCAATTGGTATTTTAAAAAAGATGTGTATTTGACAGTTGATGCAGTCCACCAATAGAAAAATATCAATACAAATATATAATTAGGCAAACACCAAGTCGTTTTCGTTGATCCTTACTCGGCTCAGTAATTTAAATTTATTTTTTTGTCAACTCTCCGATTCAAAGATTTATTTTTATTTTACTATTATACGTACATACAATGTATCCTTATTATATATACACTTAATATATCATTATTATACATGCAATGTATCCTGATTATACTTACAATTAATATTTTGTCCTAACTATTATTAGAATTTAACAAATCCATTACCAAGAAATATCAAATGTTCCAGCAATAAACAACTAGTTATAACATAATTTAATAAAACACAATAATATTGATACATACATCATATTTCAATTTTTTATTTTTGAAATTACCAATATATATTATAATATTCTGACCATTAATTTTCCTGATTTATGAAGTGAACATTATAGATAGTAATTTTATTATATATTAAATTATATCATAAAACAATCAGCAACTTTTTATCAATAAATTTGCAGTATATAAATCAACTTACTACCGGCCACACACAAATTGAACAGTGAGAGAGATCCAACAAGAACTAAGGACAGATGTGAGATTCCGAAACTTCTGTTTTGGTGGGCTTTCATTTTTATTAGCAACTTGTTGAAATTATGTGATGTATTAATTCAAGTTTGTCCATTTAGTCTACATTCTAAAGATGCCAATGCTGCACTTTTCCCTCCTTAGTTTTTCTGCACATTAATTAGTATACTACCGAAACGAAAAAGGCAAGAATAAGACCACAATTGATTTATTATTTGCCTTTGAATTGACAGCTATTATAACATTTGATATCAACTCAACTGTGCCGGAATACACCATATGCCTTCTAATAATTTAACACCGGTACCACGTTGGTTAATATAAGATATTTGAATGTATATATAAAAATCTAAGATATTATCATTAATACGTTTAGTCATGACCTTTTGAATAGGGTTGTTCAAAATTTTCGATTTTTTTGATTTTTTGGCTAGCCGAACTGGTCGGTTCGGTACAAAATCGACCGGTTCGGTATACCGGTTGGTACTGGTTCGACGTTTTGGGGGTCCGGTACATACCAGACCGAACTGGTTGTACCGGTTATCTTTTTTTTTTTTTAATAATAATTATTATACTAATAATAATAAAAATAATATTAATAATTATTATTATTATTATTATTTTCGGTTAATAACCGGTACCGAACCGGCCAAACTGGTTAACCGGTTCGGTACCGATTTCGGTATTCATTTTTTTTTTTCCGGTACCGGTTCGGTTCGGTTTTAACTGTTTGAACACCCCTACTTCTGAGTGCGTCTATGATAAGCTAATTTTGAGTTAGCCAATTTTGGACGACATTATTAAGACAAGTCATTTTGATGGAGATCGGGATCGGAATCGTTAAAAATAAACTTTATTTATCTGTGATTTAATTTTGTGGAATTGAATTGTAGTTCTCACTTCAACAATAGCAAGTTGAAGTTAACATTACATCAACTATTTTTCTGGCTAAGAAAGGACTCCAAATACCTAAGCAAAATATGGTTTTCATTACTGTCCATCTGTCTCAACATGGAAAGAATTAGATAAAAAGAAAATTACTAGTACTGCGATATTATTGTTTGGTAGTACTACCAAGAACAGAGAAGCAATGCTAAATGAGTAAATGGTATCAAGTGGATTAAAAAGTTTTTTTACTTTTACCATAACCTTAAAAATTAAAATTATTATTTCCACATGCCAATAAAGAATACAGTTGAAGAAGAAATCTAGCGGAATTTCCTTCAATTTGAACAAACAAATAACAGAGGACTCAAATGCTCCTTCGTACAAGCTTTTCACCCAAAAAAATAAGAATAAAAATAAAAGAAAAAGGAAAAAAAATGATTTAGCTTGACTTTTTCAGTCAAATTGATCAGTTTTATAATAAAAAAATTTATATTATTTTCTGATAATTGTAGGTAAAAAAAACTATAATCATAAAAAACTATATCGAATTTACTACCAACCCCAAATTTTATAAGTTTAAAAATATAAATAAAAATACTTAATTTTTAATTCTAAAAACTGATCGATTTGACTAGAAAAAGTAAAACTAAACTAGTTTATATATATATCACAATAAATTAATGCATGATTAAATTTTAGTTTCTAATTTTATCTTGATAGTAATTTAGTATTTCACAACAGTTTATTCCTTTATAAGATTCCTTTTGCTCATTAGTAGTACAATTTCATCTTTTAGCGAAGTTTATAGAGATTCTAATAGAAATAATAAGTTAATTTGTGAAAATTTAATAAATATTTTATAATAATTAAATATAAAATAAATTAAAAATTAAATATGATGCTATTTAAAAAATTAACCTATGCAACATATGGCACTTAACTATTAACAATAAAAGAAAGGGAATAGAGACTCACTGGTCGTTTGGTTGGACAAAATCATTTTAGAACAAGATGCAATAATGGTTGAAATCTGAATTAGATCATAATGGACTTAAAAATTATATCGAAATATAATGAATTATCACTAACTAACCATATATCATGTATAATATTTTTATAATATAATATATACTAATACCTATAATATTTTATACTATACTAGATATTCCAAATGTTTATATATTTATAATATAAAATAAATATAATACATGTTAAAAATATAACATTATATATATTAATAACAATATAATATTGGTTCAACAAAGTGGCAGTCCATCTCGTCAGTTATATTCATTGCTAGATTATTATACGCTTCTCCCTCTTTTCTTTTGTGGATGGACTTGCTTTTTCGGCCCAATAAATAAAACTGCACCTTCTAGAATTTTAGGCCCAAAACGGGCCTGTTCAGGCATAATTTATTTTAAAATAACTTACAAATTAAAATTTAAAATGATTTATAAATCATTTTAAGCGGTGATTTATAAACAAAAGTGTTTTGCACCATTTTCATTTATAAGTCAAAAATCAAGGTGAAATAAATTATAAAGGTGTTTGGTTAAAATGACTTATAAGTTAAAATAAGATGTAAAAACTATTAAAATAAGG
This sequence comes from Hedera helix, assembly GCA_947179155.2. Classification (NCBI taxonomy): domain Eukaryota; kingdom Viridiplantae; phylum Streptophyta; class Magnoliopsida; order Apiales; family Araliaceae; genus Hedera; species Hedera helix. Next base: position 36,811,940 of record OX359281.1, read on the forward strand.
GTAAAAGTATTTTTATATTTGGTCAAATCTACTCATTTTTAAATAATTTATAAATTATTTTTTGAGAATTAAGAAATAGTTACTTCTCAAAAATGACTTATAAGTCATTTTATAACTCAAAAAATTAGTCATAACCTAGCAGGAAAATAAAGTTGGTTTGACTGACTTAAAAGCTGCAGCCGTAATAGGCCCTAAATCAAGCCAAGTTGCTTGGTGCTCGACTCGACTCATCACAACTAGTTGGGATCTGTTTTTTATTATTCTGAAAAATTCTTTCATTTTTTTTTTCTTTCGCATGTTGGAATTTTTGATATGATGTTATGAAGTGCTCACCAAAAACCATTTTATCAATGCACAATAAAACTTAGTTTTTAGGAAACACTCAAATTCTCAAACAAAAAAAAAAGTTATTTTTTAAATTAAAAAAAAAAAGTGTTTTCATCAAGTAAATAGATACCCAATACATTAACACATTCACTACAATTGTGTATAGGAAAATCAAAAATCGTATTGCCAAGGTTGGACAGAAGCAGTATCAAACCACATGATTAGTGAATAGGGTAAAGATGAATTACCTTGCACAATTTGAGTCCAATAGCTCCATTTCAGAACTACATTTCATATGACTTGCTACACATAAGTATGATTAGCTTTATTTATGGCTTCATTGCTCTGGATTTTAAGCCATGGAGATGGGTCTACTGAATTCATGAAGCATAGTTGATGGAAACCTCAAATCAAATCAAACACTTCATCATGAATACTCTGATCCCACATTACTTCCATTTTACATTCAAAGTCTATCTCATTTGTTCATATGCAGCTGGCACATCATGCAAAGGATGCCCTTTCATGTTTCTTTCAATTATCCGCCGTGCAAGTGATACTTGTTTGCCAACCACAAAAATGAATGCTTTTCCTTGGCCCCCAGCACCTCTGGCAGTTCTTCCAACACGACGTACATATTCACTTGGGTCGCGAGGGAAGTCAAACAGAACAACATGATCCACGCCTGTAAAGTCAATCCCCCGGGATGCTCTGCAGAAAAAGTTCAGAAGAATCATCAAGCTACAATTTTCGTGTCCTATTATTCTTAAGATCTGAGGAGCATAACCAGAAGAAAATAGCCAGAGCAAGAATTGTCTGGCTCTTGAGATTTAAAATGGGATTGCTATAGGAAGAAGAGTATACCTGTCAGTGCACACCAAAAATAGAGAGCTGTCCTTTGACTGAGAGCAGCGGAACTCCTCCATATTTGCAAGCCGTGATTCTTGTGTCAAAGCAGCATGAAATGGTAAAACTCTCACACGAATTTCTTTTCTATCAAACCGTTGTAATACATTCTCAACTTTTCTGCATGTCTCAATCTGCACATGGGAAATGCCAAACCTAAGCCTTAATAAGAAATGACTTTCATCATATATTGTTTATAGTGAAATATTTGTTCTGTATATGTTCGAACTTACCTTGTTACAGAATACAATTGTTTTGGCAACTTGCCTTTCCTCCACAAGCTGCAGAAGAGCAGTTTTTTTGTTCATAAATGCCGCGTCTGGTGTTTTTTCTGTTCCGTCGCCTCCACTGCAATCTACCAGGATCTGGAAATGAAATCTGATTAAACTTGAACTATAAAAGGAAAGAGGGGGGGGAGGGAATTCAAACGAGTCTAATCAACCAAGTGAATCATATAGGGTACTTCATATCCTTTCTCAATCTGAATCTGAAACAGCAGAATTAAGCGATGAACTGAAACACAAAGTAATAAAACTAGTGAATTAATTGGGTCAAACTATTAAGTAAAAAGCTATAAAGATTTTAAAAAAGAGGCTATAATCACATGAAATCACATAATTTGAAGTAGGATTGACACCATTCGTTTTAAAGAAAAGAACAGATAATTTTGCTGCGTGCTTAGAAGGAAATGATTTTAATAACTACTGAACCAAGCTGATAAATGTTTACCAGCAACACACAAGCACAGTAATTTATGCTCTTATTACTGGATGCACTGTAAGCAGGAGAAGAAAAGAAATTTGCTAAAATGTTTACCTCCTCAAGCCCAGGGCTTGTCCTGTGCATACCAGGTCCCATAATAACTTCACAATCAGGAAAAACTTCAACTAGCTTGTTGTATATTTTTACTGGTAAAGTTGCAGTCACAAAGAGGTATTGGGTCGTAAAAGGTGAAGAGTTCATCAAAGTTTGTAGTGCTGGCTCAAAATCTTCATCACTATAAAGTATATCTACCTCGTCTAACACAGCACTGAATCAAAAAATATAAATTCATATTAACAACAAAGATACCACAGACAAGATTTTGGTAGCTTAAAAAAATATAGAATGCTTGCTACACATAATCAAGGTAGGAGGGTAAGGAGGGGATGTGAGGAAAAGAGATCAATACAATCCATCATTACGCAGCAACAAGTTAGTTTGCCCAAAATCTGAATCTGATCATCCTGACAAATCTAAATGTAAAAAAAGAATATGGAAAATGTTATATACAAGTATCAGCATATTTTTTATTTTTTATTTTTTTTTTTTGCTAAATTGTAGAGATATTACATGAAAGTATCAAATACCTACAGGCTACAGGCAGTCACAAACATTACTTTTTTTGGACAAAAATGTATACTCAAATTGTGTACGAGGCCATGTCAAAAGAGAACCCACCTTCACAAAGACACAAACCCAAGAGCAAAGAAAGAATATATACATGAAATCATGGATTTAAACCTTTCACTCTTTCAGCCCCTCAATCTTAAGAATAATTAATTAGGCATCAAGAACGGACCTTAAAACTAGTGTTTTCACTTACCCTTAAATAGGATTTTGATGTGGAAGTTTATTATGGCAACTGGAATTTTTTTAATGGCCTTCAAATATCATAATTCTATCACAACATGAATTATGAAGATGACGGCAACAAAGATGAGAATGACGACAAAACAAAATAAGATAATATTGCCATGAGCTCATTTGTTAAACAAACGCACGCATAACATATCAAAAATCATCATTTAAACCAGTAATTTTAAATAATAAATATGACATTGTTCAAAAAAAAAATTAGTTACCATGTAAGATTAGTTAAATGCAGGAAGCCTTCTTTAACTAGGTAAGTAAAACGACCAGGAGTAGCTATTAGAACATCTAAATCCTGACTAAGACTTTCCAGTTGTGTTTTCTGCCGGAAACCTCCAGTCGCAACCATAGACCGGAATGGGACACCAAACTTTGACATCAATCGGCAATTACTTAAGACCTGCAGAAGTTACAGTAGCATCAAAGGTCAGTGTAATAAGAACAGATGCACATCAGACCAACTACCCAACAACTCTACACATAGTAGCAAAACAAGTATCAACCGATATGAAATGGACGCTTCTTCACATTCCGAGTTTGTTTTTGAAAGAACTAATAAAAGTGAAGGACAATGTCACACCTACAAAATTAAAATTAAACAATATTATATATCATATGCACAGAGAAGCATGGTTCACCATAAAAAGATAAACATACAGCTAGAAAGTTATTGGCTTAGAAACAATAGAGACAAAAGACACATAAAAAAATATAAAAACATGCAGAGCATAAAATTTAAAAAAAAAAACAAGCAAATGCAAGAGCAGATTATCATCAGACCTGAGAAGCCAACTCAGCTGTTGGTACCAATATAACAACTCGAGGATTTTGTGCTAAAGATTTGCCAAGTCCTTGGAGCTCTTCTTGCCTAAGACGTTGAATCACAGGTAGAAGATATGCCATAGTTTTTCCAGATCCACTTTGATCAGCTATAATGCAACTCTTTTTCTCGATAATGGGTGCAAATGCCATAGCCTGCAATTATCCTTCATGTTTAAAATGCCATACCTCCTGTCAGTCCCCACTTTAGGGGAGGTGATAAAGCAGAAAATGGGGAATGGGAAATGATTTTAGAAGTATAAATATGTGCATGGAAATGCAGAGAACTTCCTGACACCTTGTCAAAACCTTTTACGAGTAATGAATATTCAAAATTAAAATAACAACAAACAAATCTATTGTCTGGAATCTCTATACTGTTATTTATTTATGAGCCTTATTCATCATTCACAAGAATGATAACAGGGTAGCTTTATTGATTAACATATCCGTCTTGACTGGATATAGCTATAAGCATGCTCCCGAGCTTTCGCATATGTAAATTACATATTTGATACATGTCATATCAAATAATGTCAAAGTTATACTCCCAAAACTTACCCACTAAAAATATTAAATGTCTTTCATATTTGTTTATATAAAATGTGAGGATGGTGGTGGTCATAATGCTCCGCTGGTGAATTGAGCTTATATACCTGGATATGTGAAGGACGGTTGAAAAGTCGACTCCTTAAAGATTCAATCATATAGTCAGTGCAACCAAGATCTCTGAAGGACTTTCTACTGAAAAAATCGCTGTCAGCATTCAATTTCTTCCCTTTCTTCGAAATATCTGTTGGCCTATAATATTCATGCTGCATGGACTCCCCACGACTCCACCCTCCAAATGAAGCAGCAGATGCTCTTGAATCAGAAATTCTGGCATCCGACTTCAGCAGTTTTTCAGGTCTAGTCTTATGCTTTGACAGTTGTTCAACTTCATCTTTATAAGCTTTCTCAGAAAGTTCCATGTCTTCATGTGTCTTGTCTTTCTGCACTGTATCTTGGATTTCCTGTGATCGATTGGCTCTTGAAACATTTGATTTGACTCTGAGAACATTAATCTTCTTCTGTCCCGTCAACTTTTTAGGCTCATGATATGAATGAATGGACGTGTCAAAAGAAGCATCTTTAATAACTTTGTCCTCATACTCACGTTCTTTAACGTCTTGCTTTGTTGAAGAAGTTGCTCTGGCAAGGTATTTTACCCTCTGGGCTTTCAATCTTCCAAAACTTCCTGCTAATCTCTTGTTAGGTGCTGTGGAACAAAAAAAATGACTTCAAAATAGAATTTAACAACTTATAGGCTTCCAAAAAGCCTCATTTGCAATGGAGGATGGCATGCATTTACTGATACTTCATCATCTTCGTTTTCAAAATACCTGAAAGACACACTTATTATGTTGAATTCTACTGCTCTTAGTGTGCAATCCTTGCTTGCTTTCACTTGTAAGTTGGACAAGGTCTTCTACTCGTAAATAAGAACCAGTGATCCATGAACCCCGGTAATCTTCATTCTAGTTGGCAAATCTATCAGCAAATTCCCTATTCCATCATTTTGTACTCATTGTTTTCCTTTCATGTTCTTATGGTGCTCTCTATATCTAATCTACATGTAAGTTTTTAAAGTTACACCTTTCCAAATGCAGCCATAATCAAATAAAAATTATGACGTGCTCGAAATATTTTAGCTCAAACAAGTTCAACTAGACTACTAGAGGAGAGCTTTAATCTGAAAATAATCCTTTCTTTTTGCGTCAAATGTGAGAATACAGAAATGCATATATTCCAATTACACCATCATCAGGTATCAACTGAAAATTCAAATTGTCTGAATTCTAATAAACATAGTAAGCTTCATGTTCTTCAAATCATAGGCGTTAGGCGTTCAACAAGAGAGAACCTAAGCTAGAACGAGAAGAGCGGTTACCATGTCTCAATCACTTTGCTGTACTGTAAAATGCTTCAATTTTCCCATTTACAGCAACCCAAATTTAAAAACATAAATACCTAACCAGATGCAATCTTATTATTACAAATTATCAAATAAATATTGAGACAAAACCAAAAAAGAAGATAACAGGAAAATATGGAATCCTAACCTTCCTTGCTACCTTTGATGTTGTTGTTGTACTCATCTTCACTGGAAGAATTGGATCCAGAAACAATATTACTGCTTTTGCTTTTGCTGCTACTTCTGTTTTTGTTGCTTTCTTTTATATTATTAGAGGGTTTCCAGTGTAGAACATCTGTAGAAGGGATAGAAGAGGTAATATTGTCCTTATCATCGTCGCCCCAGACGATAAACTTCTCCCCAGTCTCATCGTCGACAAGCTCATAAGCTCCCGCAGTTTCCATTTGCCTCCTTGAATAACCAGCTCTAACCACCACCAAAACCCTAGAATCATCTCTTTTCCTCCAGTTCATACAACCATTGCTATTGTTGTTGTTGCTGCTGTTACCGTAACTTCGACGGTGAAAATAGCCGTGGCTGAACGGAAGAGGCGTTCGGAACAAGGGTCCGTTCCGGCGAAATTCGGAGCTTATAGGCGGCGGTGGCGCTGATGGTGCTTTAGCCAGCATTTGATTTGATTTGACAGAAGGAGAGAGAATAGTGGAGGAGGAAGGAGCAGGATGAAGAGTTGTCTATAGTGGCGCGTTACAGTTGATAAAATAAACCGATAAGAGAAGATAAAATAATTTAAACAAAACAACAGGGGAGTGGGAGCCGTTCTAATTAGGGTATTAAAAATATTATTTTTGCTTTTATTCTTTTATTTTTATTTTTCCTTAATTACTTCTCTTTCTTATACAGGTAAATATGAGAATTTGATTTTTTCTGAATATTGTTGTTTATATAGTGTCTAACAGACAAACTGCTCATTCACATCTCACATTAAAATTATACCAACTCATTTTTATATTTTTAAATTCCCAACTTTTTTATGTTAACCAAAAAAAATTGATGCTACTCATTAATGCTACGTCGGAATCGGAGGAATGAACGCGAGAATGATTATGAAATGATTTATTTCATCTGAAATTAAATAAATCATTATTACTCTTTTAAAAATAAATTCAATATAACGATCGACCACTAAATTACAATGAGAAATTATTATATAAGGTGCATTTTTTAATTTATTTTTGCTGTAATTTATGGGGTGCGTTTGCCAAAATAATACAAGCACATAACAATTGGGAGCAGCCATATAAAGGATGGAATTCATAGTCCTTGATCATTAAACCCTGACCACAAAGAACTCCTTGGTGTACTTCAAGAGAATTGCTAATCATTGATTAATCTCATTGAATTGTAGTTTTAATTCTTTGATAAACAATTAGTCTTTGTGGAAGTAATAGTCTGGTAATTAAAAAAATTAAATATTCACTGATTTATCGATAGAAATAAAAGCAAATCATATACGTTTGGAAATAAAAATGAAGTTAATCAGGATTATAATGAACCCATTGTATGTAATGAGATTTTCCATATATTCTTGCTACAAAGTATTTTCCATATATCCTGATGTATTATTTGGACCAACTGAAGGATCGAGAAATGCTTGCTGCCACAATTTGTACTCCTATCAGCTTGAAGGAAACTATATACAGACACAATCTGAACTATATTGATACCAAATTACCAATTATTTCGAGCCTGTTTGTTTACTAAAACCATTCTTGTGTATTACCAAACACAGTTCCAAAAACAAAAGGCTCTTCATGAACATTTTCCTATTGATCTGAATCATCTACCAAATCTTTGAACTCTCCGCCTGCGTAATTCATCCAAAGGGATGTTATCACTTGACAACCCAGCCAATAACAATCCATCATCACCACTCCGATTTGTCCCACACATCTCACACACACTTAACCAGTCAGAATTATCAAATGTACATGAAGGGCAACTCCACACACTCGACGTACTTCTTGTCGGACTCCCACCAACTGTTCCCCTACCAGAGATTTGACGCCTCTGACTAAAGCCCCGCAAAAACCTTGAAGGCCAACTCAGAATGTTGACACAGCCACTGACGATTATTGTTGTCAGTGGACGAGGGCCTGAATATGAAGACTTCAAATGCATGTAGAGAATACCGGCAAGTATTCCACCAAGGTGGCCAAGGAAGGAGACACCAGGTACAAACATCTAGATGAGAATCAGTTCAATCCATGCAGCAAAACGTGATGGTACAATCAGTCCATATACTAGAGTATAATTATCTGACTGGGCATTGAGGACAACCTTCATCGCAAAGAGAACACCAGAAAACCCAACAGCGTATTCCTGATAGTAAGCTCTCTCGTAGTCACAGAATACGAGAAGAGCTTTTGCTAATAACAGAGTGATGCCCTGAGACATCCCAAGTAGGGTAGCAACCATAGATGCAAATTCAACGCTCCCCATTGAATTCTCCAACTGGATTCCCTTCCATAAGAGTGACATCATGTTGTATACTAGATGTGAATCGCCCATGTGGTAAAAGGGTGACAAAAAGAAGCGTTTGAAGTCCAAATACTGCTCAACCACAAAGACAGGAAATTAGATTAAAATAATGATTAAAATACACGAGGAATGTTCCAAAATTTATATAACTTATAATTAAGCAGCAAAAACATTCAAGTCATGCAACAACAGTGCACCAATATCATAGATATTACAAGGTTCACCAAATTGTTTGCAATTACAAACTTCCTTAAAAGAAAGGGCAAGCATTATAAAAACATTGAATTAAAGAAATGGAGGGAACCCTGTGAATGATCTGTTGTGCATTTAATATATCATTATGTTAATTTATGAGTAGAACTAATAAAATTTAAAACAAATAAACAATCAGTAATATCATGTGTGATGATACGCTATTTCAAAGCCCTCGTAACATATAAAAACATATTGGCTCGAGTTCAACTATTCTATAAAAACTACGAACAGGCCTGCCACCAAATGTTCCCCTACGTTTAACCTCAGACTAACATCTCAAGTAACATTGTGTTGGATCCTTTCCACAAATTATGTAATATTGTGCAGCATCTTCTCCAAAAAATTAACCCCATCAACCTCATAGTAATAATAAAAAACAAATTTTGACAAATCTGTCTGAGACGATGCCTAAGATCTACAGACCATGACAATCACTACAAAGATCTCTGAATTTTATGACAACAAGTTCAGTAAATGCCAATACTAAAGGTTTTACTTTTAAACAAGTGACAAAGAAGACGATCCCTGACTTACAGAGGATATCACGATAAACATAGCAGGGTGGTAAAACAGAAATCCTCCATCCAACCTCAAGTAAAGGGAAAACATGACCCTAAGGAATATACTCAATCTATGCTCTTACACCGTCACGAGAAAAGCTCCTTCTTCTCAAAACATGACCCTAAGTAAACTCAATCTATGCTCTTACACCTTCACAAGAAAAATAGAGGGGACATGGTTTATAGCCTAGTGCGACTCTTCATAGCCTTCGGCCTTGAATAACAACAGTTAAAACAGAAAATAGAATATTCCCTGTATCCCACCCACAGAAGATACTACTTCTATAACACTAAAGCAGGGTCACCCTTAAACATCTTGCAATAACATACCACTCAACCCAACAAAGCCTTTCCCCAATTTGTATGATATTTCAAAGAAGCCTATTCCAACTACTTGTCACTAGCTAACGAACCATGTTCCTTTGTTCGACTATGTATTGCTCTTCGCCCTTCCCTTCCCCTTGACATTAATGTCAGAAAAGGGAATGACTACATTTTTAATGGAAGATCAAAACTAGTTTTAGATAAACCCGGAAAACCATTTAAGTTAGTTCTCCTGCTTCCATTTTAATTAGCACTACGTACATTCTTCCAGAAACAAAATCAATATCACTTTCAACCTTTAAGTTACACGAGACATCCATTTCAGCAACAACAATATTTCTGCCAAACCCATTCATGAACATTTTCTTAGTTTGCTCAATATTTTTAACCAATAATAAATGTGCTTATTTACAAGACCCAGTATTGCGAAGCTCTTATAATTCCACCACAATGTTCTCGCAGTCCCATTTATAACAGCTATTATAATGCTCTCTCTTTTTTCCTGGCACTTTTTCCCTGGTTAAAAGGCTGATCTAAGACTACCTAAGTGAGAAAATTCATCAGTATTAACTTTTCTAACCGAGCTGCATGTGAACATAAACAAACTTCAAAATTCAACCCATCACAATATCAGATGCAGCTGTGAGATTCCACCTCAGAATGTTTTCATATTCCAGCAGTGCTCATTTGAAGATAATGCAAAGACAAATTAACGCAAAGACTAAAGACTGCAAGGATCCATTCTCTAAGTAATAATGAAATTTTTCTTTACTTATCAGAATAATAATTCAAAATCAAAGGAGTTATCAGAATAATAATTCAAAATTAAAGGAGAGACTATAGATCCAAACAATATAGAAAAAAGAAAGGAGGGTTTAGGTACCTTGAGGATGAGGTGGGGATTGAACCAGACTTGATCAAGGGTAGGAAGTAGATGATGCAGGAATTTGGGTCTCAAATAAACGAGAGTGTTGGCGGCAAGAAGAGCCGCCGTGATGGGTGGTTTCCGGTCAAGCCTTGAATACTCGGACACCGCATGAAAGGCCAGTAGTGGCAGCATCCCCCGCGACAACCTACCGCTCCTTCCTCTTTCCATCTATCTTCTTCTAAATTTGTTCGGTCGATTTCTAATTAGCAGATAAGCAGAATTTTCCCATTTGAATATACAGAAAAATTGCAGATACAAAAGGGTATATTTTTTTTTATGGGATGAATTATAAATGATGTGATTTGCATTTCTTCATCGTCAAGAAAAAGATAGAACATTCTGGACGCTTACCGCTCCTCTCAAATCTCACCCTCATATGCTTCCCCGCGGTAAGATAAAAAAATAAAAATAAAAATGTTGACTTAGGCATTAATTTTGATGTTATATTTTTTATTATTAATTTTTTAAATGTAATTTGAGATGAATAGTATAAATTAGCTTTAAGAAAACTATCAATTATGAACTCTATTATTTTATGATTATTTATGTGTAATTAATTAAAAGACTCACTCAAATTTCATAACACCGACAGAATTTGATCTTACAGGTTTAACCAAACATTCTTATGACTTGTGGTGTAATCGTAAGTGTAATCATTGTGCAAAAGCCAGCGGCAGAGATCCGTGAAAGAAATAGATCGATATTAGGCTTACACATCTTCTTATAATTAGCTTAACTCCTTATCGAAGAGTGAGATGACATTCAATTAATTACCTATGAACGAATTACGAAAAGCATTAAGCTTGTCTTGTGAAAACAAAATAACTTGTACTAATTTTAAATTTTAAATATTTAAATTGATTTTCAAAAGTGATAATTTGAAAGCGAGAGAACATTTAAATTTATAAAAATAATATTTTATGTCAACTTATAATTTTTATTAATTTTTTGGTCAAATTATACCACGAGTATTAACGATAATTGTTTATTATGTTCGAAAACACATGAATCTTTTAAACAGTATAATTTTTAATACATGTTTGAGCCAAATAAGATATTTCATCTACGTTTTACCGTTGAGAGTAATTTTACTGTGAAATTTATAATCAATAAAAATACTTATAAATCGACACAAATGTGCAACTACAATGTGTGTGTGTGTATATATATATATATAATGTATCAATATATTTTCATAATACACATGCATATAATTTTTTTCTTAATGAAAATAAATAAAAATCCTAATTTTTTGAGGAAAAAATGTGTCAATTGTGCCTTAATGTGTCACAATTAGATCTTAATATAAGACTCAATTTTCTAGGAAAAATGATGATAAAAGAATTACGACTTTTATCGCGAGCAGACACATTCATAAATTATTTGTGTATCTTCAGCTCTACACTTATTTACATGATGCCAATATATCTCCAGGCCATGAGAAACAAATAAATGAAAATTGGTAGCTTCCTGCCATTTCTCCTTGAAGGAGTGATTTTGACCCAACAAGCCAAAAAAATAACAAGAATTTCAATTTGCAGTACCATGGTTTGGGAGGAACATAAAAGACGATATGAGATGAGCCCTTAAACAAATAACAAGGATTACCATTTATAGTACCGTGCGTCGGGGGAACATATGATATGAGCACTTAAAAGCGTGGTATTACAATGCTTCCTCTTTTTCAACTGAAGACATTACAATTTTCATTGAAAATACTTTTGCTGAGCTTATTTAAGGCTAATGCAGAGTGCATTCAAGCTGACAAGATGTTAAATAAATTACCTTTTTACCTAGGAGATGACTCTTCTTCCATAGAAGCACATCCCAGAATAGAGCCATAAGCAGACGTACACATTGGTTTAGTCTCCCTCCAGTTCAAAGGCATAACCAAGGGGTTGCAAACCCTAACTGAACTCAACTTTACAATGTCAAATCTCCCGGCTCCTGATTCTTCCCACTTCAGAACTCTCCCTCCCAAGACATATAACTGCCTTCTTAATGCTGCAAATCCATAACCAAAGGCCTCCAATGGTCGAGGGTGGTCCGGAAGAAAAATGGGAGGAACTGATCCTACATGCTGCCACTCTCCTTTTTCAGTGTCCCTAGTTTTGATAGAGCTCTCACCCCAATCTACGACCGTGTATACACGATCATCTGACATCACCTGAACTGCGAAATGCATTGCCCTTGAGAAAGGCCAGATATCATCCACTGTGCACCATTTTCTGTCTGATGGATTAAAAACTTCAGAAGTTTTCTGTTCGGGCAGCCATACCTGGCCACTCAGAACATAAAACTTGCCTTGATATGACAGGCCTAAGCAGTCCATCTGTGGCCTAGGCATTGGTGGCAAATCTTCCCACCTGGAAATGATTAAAACTGTAATAAAAATAAAAACCATTCTGCCCAAGCTGTAAAGACTAAAGAGTATAAGTTCAATAGATATGCAGACATGTACATACATATACCAGACAATGACTATCACAGAACAATGATAAGGAATCCAGCTATTACACAAGTAACTTCAATGATCTTTTAAGTAAACAAGATGTATAGCAAGGTGACAAGTAATTTTATGAGGAAAAAGGAAAAATAAGAAAGAGCAGGCGGGATATATGCTACAAGTTATATAGAGGGAGATACCTAACATTGGTGTCAATTTTAATAGACTCTATAATTCAACCGCAATGAAAATATCGGACACAAGTGCAACATGATCTGGACTATTGATAACAAATATCTATTATAAATCTCATTATAATCGTCATGTGAAGACTCACAAGTTCAAGAGGATGTAGCAGTGTAAGGATAAAGTGCAAAGTTTATTCCCCAAGATAGAAAAATAAAATATAATGTTTACATAGTGACCACGGCTTACACACACCCAACACTAACATAATGAAGGTAAATTAATGTCTGAATTCTGAAAAAAAAAATGTGCAATACCAAGAATAAATGACACAAGACCAGCACATTTATATGTCTAAGTACACAAAACTAAGGGAGTATGCCATAAAAAAATAGAAAATCTAAAAACACTTCAAATCATACCAACCGTAAGAATGAAACCTATTGTAAAAAATTAAAGACCACATTATTAATGAAGATTATTTTGCTACTTTCTTATTGTTCGGCTATCTATTTCCTTAGAGATTTGGTGCTGTTGACTTCTAAGGAATTAGTTCATTTGTATATAATTCATTCTAATGAAATAATAATTGAATTTGAGACGTAGGTATTGAACACTGGATAATAATGAATATCATATATGAAAAGTGAAAACATACTCATCTGTAACTGGATCATAAACTTCTCCAACAGCAAGCCCTATGACACATGATGAGGTGCGGCCCCCAGCTACATAAACCTTGCCAGAGACAACTGTACAAGCAAAATGAGACCGAGGAGTTCGCATACTTGATACTGTGAGCCACTGTTTACTGAAAGGATCATACTGCACCACATCATTAGTTATAAAAGGCCTCTGATGGGGAAATACTGGATCCTGTGGTGCGTAGGTCCCACCAATCACCAGAAATTTGTTACGAACACTAACACATGAAAATCCATAATGTTGACTATCAGAATTATTTCCAGGCATCTTGGGCAGAGAACGCCATTTATCAGCCTCAGGATCATAAGCAACCCACTGGTTCTTAGATCCTTCAGTAAGAACAAACAACCAGTTTCCGCACCATCCTTCTCTAGCTTTATAGTTAGAATAGTCTGAGCAGCGGATCACATCTCGCCAACCCTTTGAGACAGCTTCTAGCAGTCCATGGTACCCATGGGACAATTTTGCCAAACATCTCAGAGCTAAGTCATCCGGCAATCCAGGAATTATTGCTTGATTCATAGATTCCCCGAGGGTAAGAATTCACAAGTGAATATAGATCTGGAATATTAAAATATTAAAAAGGGGACCAAAAACTAACAAAAGAAATAAAGAAAAGATTTAATGCATTAGCGTAATCCCTAGATATGCAGTATGATGGCACAATATTTGCATATTATTCAGTCATGAAAAAATATTGAAACATTAGATGCAATATTTAGCAGTAAGAGCACAAATATCATCAAGTTGATGCTGCTAATAGCAAGTTTCGAAGCTCACTCTTGTTTTATTTTTCTTGTTCTTTTTTTTTTTTTTTTTTTTTGGGGGGGGGGGGGGGGGGGGGGGGGGGGGGTGATGTCACAAATTTAAGTAACTCCGGGATTCCCAAACTCAAGCTGTTTACAATAATATCCGCGTGTCATATATGCGGCTGATCAGGAGATTTTTGTCAATATAGAAAGAAGGACATTCTATACATGTTCTTTTTTCATAAGCAGGATATTCTATACCGTACGAATCATCATACAAGGTTATGAAGCTAAATTGCTATGATACTGATTGTGTCAGATATATCATTTCCCTTACAAACTCAACCATGCATTTTATGATTTTATCCCTAAATTAGTTGCAGTGGAAAATTTTGCTTCTAAAAAGAAAAAGATTTTTTTAGTTTGGATTTCTACCCAAACTGAAGTTAAGCTCCGCACCATACTAATTATGAGCGCATATTCAACTTCTCCTATTTTAATGAACACACATGTTAAAATGATGTATATCCCTTTTTTTGTTCACATCCCCATGCTTTACAGCCAACTAAACAAAAAGTGAAAGCGAAGAGCAAAAAGTGAAAAGTGAGTAGAGAAAATACAACAAATAAAGTTAATTTACAGAAGCCAGATCCATAATTTGTCAGAAAAGTTTCTCTTAAGCAATATGGAAATTGGGAATGTCTTGTTCAATATCAAGACTTTAGAATCTGACTTTGATTTCGTGTGTGTAGGAAGATAAATATTATATAGTTTATACCTCATGCGTGTAGCAAGATAAATATTATATAGTTTATACCTCACGATCTCAAATTATTAATCCAGCTCTAAACGCCAAGTCAAATACTACTACTACCTGAAATGCCCTCAAGATAAATTCAATAACTTCATCCTCAATTGCCATAACTAATATCGATACAATAAAACCCCATTTAAAAATCCCAAATATTTAACTTCAGATTTTACACTTAAAACCCCCAAATCCCATAACTGAATTTCAACCAACTAAACAATCAGATTCCTACCAGAAAAAGGAAATTGATGGGTGTTCAGCATTTAAGATAATGTAACGTACATTTGTAACAAATGAATTTACAATCTCATCTTCAAACTTAATTACAGACAGCAAATGTGCACAAAAGCTTATAAGGTCAACAAAACAAGGATTGAAAGAACGGATAAAAAATTAGAGAATGACTTACATTAATCAAACAGAGACCAAAGTTTGTTCAACGATCTCGTTTAGATCAATGAATGTTCCATTTTACACCTAACAAAAAGCCAGCAGTCGGTGAAGGGAATGATAATTAAGAGTCGAGCGGTCCAAATGACTCCAAATCCGTGAATGCTAGTTTCCTACCGACTTCACTGCTCGCTTTTCTGGATAGTTCATGTTTGTAGTTAATACGGAGTGGCGGCCGTCCTGTTCGGCCATGAAATTGGTCAAAATAATTTATTAGTCATTTTTGTTTAAGCGCTTGATAGATAATGTCATAATTTTAACATAATAAGTTATTTTTGAAAAATAATAAGTTTTTATTTATAAGAAAAATAATTTATAAGTTGTTTTAAATATATAAATTTGAATTATAATGACTATTTTGTTATTAACCAGTCTAAACGACTAAAATATATTAAAACTATAAATTGTTATAAATGATAAAAAAAAATATAATATTAAAATGATAATTCTTTTAAACATAATAACATATAATCAAGAAATAGCCAATGGTAGTAATAAATAGTGGTAGGGGTGAGTAAAAAATTAAAATTAGCATCGAAATCGTACCAATGATTTCGGTGTATATGACGATTTTAGCATGGTTGAAAATTTGTATTTGCGATTTGATTTCGGTTTATGTGGTTTCACCGCACCAATAATGGTCAAAACAACGTGGTTTTGGTTTGCTTTTTGTTTTAAATTACATGGTGTTTTTATACTTTTTTCTTGTTTTTCTTTTTAGCATAGCATTAACTTTTACTGTTACCTCTAGTATGACTATTAATTGTACATTTGAAAATTTTTAATTGTGAATTTTACTTAACTAATCAAAAAAATATTATTTTATTGTTAGTGACATTTTTATAATTATAGAGTTTCATTATAACGTGGATGAAAATGAATAAATTTAATAATGATGGTTTTCTTTTATAAGCAATACACTATTTACTTTTAAGTTATAAATAACTATTTGTCGCAATCATACTTTACTTCTTCTTAAGTAACTATTCTAATATCTTCTTATACACATTTGTCTGCACTTGAAAATTAGGTAATTTTTTCGATGTCTGTATTATTTTGGTCTTAATTTTTTTTTATATGTTCAATTGGTTTGAAACCGAAATCGTACCAAATGAAACTGCACCGCACCAATCACAAGCGGTTTCATGTGCAGTTTTTTATTTGTCAAACTGCACCTAAGCAGTTTCATGTGCGGTTTCATGGACACCATGTATACCTCTAAAAGACGGTTATAATTCGAAAATAATATTATAATATACAGATTTAAGCAGCTCTTAAATACGAATAAAGGAATAATCACACATCATACCCAAATATGAACAATTTATCTTCAATTATTCACACATCGAAAAAATTATCTCGAACGGAAAAAAAAATCCAATTAAAGAAAGCAAATTCCTAAAAGACGATAATGAAATCAACTCACAGAGAGAAATAAATCAGTTATATAATAGATAAAAACAAGTCCAATAAAAAAGAAAAATAAACTCCTTAAGAAATGAGAAATTATTATGACACAAGAAAAGAGATTTAGGGGAGGGTCTCTCCAAAATAAGGAGAGCCCTCCCTAAATCTAAGAGGAATGTTAATTTTTTTTGTCTACATGTAATATAGAGAAAAGAAAAAATATATATAATGACGATTTTACCTTTCATCTTTTATCTAATTACATTTAATTAAACCTAACAGTTTCACCTGAATTTGACGAGATCCGCGTAGATCTCGACCCCAACAAGACCCGATTATTTGGTTAAAGTCGGATATATCCCTCACCCTTACCCCCAACCCCAAACTTTTTTTTATATATATATGTACTTATTTAGTTTTTTTTATTATAAATTCATAATATTTGTAATATAATATGTTACTAGTAATATAAATATTGCATTTTGTTTTATTTTGAATTAAAGAAATTTAATTTGTAAAAAAAAATAAGTAATTGAATAAATAAAGTGGACATAAGGCGAGTAACGGGTATTATTTTTGGGGTCGCATTGAGATTGGAAAATAACTATATATTGATGGAGCGAATATGGAGAAAAATCCCTGAGACCATACCTGCCCTATCGCCATGTCTACATCTAATATTTCTATGTAACTCCATCTCTTTTCCCGTCACCCTATCTCTTACTTTTTCTCTCATTCCAGTTATTATTTTATTTTAATTCTTTAATTGATATTAATTTTAAAAAAAATAATAATTAAATTTACATTTATCAGGATAATTATTTTCTCAATATTTAATTAAGTTTTGCTTCTTCTTCTTCTTCTTTTTTTGTAATTATTTTGAGTTTTGTGAATCTTAAAATGTACAATTAAGAAGAACAGTAACAAAAATAGAATAATACTGTATTAAGATGTCTAAAAGAATAATAATAAATTTGATTAATAGCTCATGAATATTATGTCAATAAATAAATAAAATCACAGAAATTAAAATTGTAGATCATTTTAGTGTTTTATTAATATTAGAATGATGATTCTTACAATAAAATATCAAATCAATGTATTTTTATATTAATGTCATTTTTAATAATCTTACAATTTATTTTGATTTATAAGTCATTATTAGCCAAAAATATTCACACTTGTTTTAATTTGTAAATCAAGCTGGTGTCAAGCATTTTTTTTTACTAGTCACAACTAAAAATGAATTATAATTTGTTTTAAATTTTAACTTGTAAATCGTTTTCAAAATAAGTCATTATTGAACGACTCGATCTATAATGACCACGAATTTCATTAGTCATTGTAATTATAATTAATAAATAATTAACAATGAATTTAAATTTTTTGTACTAATTAATTGTGCATTAGATAATTAAATAAATGTACTTGTGTATGTGTATATTAATTTAAAGAATTAAAGCAAGGTGTATAATTAATTAAAGCAAATATAATTGGATTATATTTTAAATTCAAATGAGTTGTTAAACTAGGTCAATTAAATTTACCTACTATGTGTATATTTAATTTAATTATTAGTTCATGTAATAAATTAAACAAACTCAATGCTTATTTTAATTAAATGTAGCATAGTATAATTAATGTAAGCCCAATGTGTTATTTAAATTGAGCCCAAACCAATTCAATGGATGAGCCCAATATATTTAATCTTAGAGTCCAAATAGAGCCCAATAGGAAGTCAAAATTGGTCAACAATTGAACACATGTGTGTGTGTGTGTGTGTATATATATATATATATATATATATATATATATATATATATATATTCACATTAAATGTAGGAAAAATAAATGAAAAATGGCCACAAAAAGGCCATTTGGTCGGCTCTTCATGGGGCCCACCAAGGGTGATTTGTTTGCTCCATGTTGCTTCTAATTTACACAATGTCATAGTTGGCCAACAACCATAATCAATCACATTGTCCATCAACTATTCAATCAAAGCTATAGTAATCCTAATTAGACTTTAAATTCACCAACATTGGGGAATTAGTAAAGCTAATGAAGAATTACCATATGACTATATATAGAACACTACACACTTTTGCATTGGTTGGTTAGTTCATTTGAAACATTTTCGGGTCGGGTCCGTACAGATCCGAAAATGAAATATGTTCCAAAAATTATTTTATTATTTTTGGACTTAATAAATATATTTTTAAAAATTAAATATAATTGATTTAATAGGTAAAAAGAGTTAAATATTATTAAAGGTTTAATAATATAATTAAATTAATTAAATATTATTATTAATATAATAATATTATAAAATCATTAGAATATTATTAAATGTATAATAATATTACAAAGTGAATAAAATATTATTAAAGAGTTAATAATATTAAATAAATAAAATATTATTAAAATGATTAATAATATTAGTTAATAAATAAAATATTATTAAAATGATTAATAATATTATAAGTCTAGTAAAATATTATTAAATAATTAATAATATTGGATAAGGAATAAAATATTATTAAATGATTAATAATATTAAATAATTAATAAAATATTATTAAATAATTAATAATATTATATACTTAATAAATATTATTAAACGATTAATAATATTAGATACTTAATAAAATATTATTAAATAGTTAATAATATTATATAATGAATAAAATATTATTAAATGATTAATAATATTAGTTAATCTTAGAAGATTTATAAGGTATTATTAAATGATGAATAATACTACAATGCTAATAAAATATTGTTAATAATATTAAATAATTATTTGAACTGTATTAAATAGTTAATATATGTTCTTTATGTATGAAATATTATCATGTAGTGATAATGTTTTCTAAGTGTTTAAATACCCATAATTATTCAATTATGTGGTTCGTAAGAGTTATAAAGGTCATCATACTTATGTGTATATGATACTAATTCAAGATCAAACTGATTTAATTGTTAGGTCCGTTCAATGATTGTTAAATTAAATTGGTTAGCTGTAGACAACGCACGAGGCAAGTTTTCTACACCTTAACTTGTATTTATTGTTGTAAGTATTATTCAACCTTATTTATATTGAGCAATTCAATTCTTGTTGAGCAAGTATCTATACTTGTAGTTATTTGACAGACCTTTGAGTGAATTAATTATCGAAAATTACTTCACATCATTATTGTATAGTATTCGCACATAGTGCCTTTGCAAATGTTATAGTTCAGTGATTTACGAACTGTTTAAGAATGTCTAAGTTAATTGTTTCGGCTAGACAAATGCATGTTTAAATTCATTTAATTGAATATTTTAAAAGTTTATCCAAATCATTGGCTGATGCGGATTCTTATAGTAAGATTGAGAAATAACAACCCTAGTTAAATGAGATTTTTATATTGTCGGGTAACTGAATTTGCGCAAGAAAACTAAATGTCATGCATATACATAGGACATAACAAGGTGTCAGATATTGTATGTCTGTTCTACCTTAGTAGCAATTCATGGTCATTAAAGACCACTCAGTAGTGAAGAGTCAATCCATTCTTATATTGAACTTTGATTTTTGATATATTTCACAATTGTTATTGTTGGAAACCTTGAAGTTATTTCCATTCATCATGATATACCTTATGTTGTTGTTTATAAACTTGCTGAGACATTTAGTTGCTCATTCTTGCTATATCATGACTATATTTCAGTTAAACCCGAATGTTTTAAACCAGACAAAGACAAGGGAAAAAAAATGCATAGATTAGTAGATGCATGCTAGATTTAAATTACTGTTATGTAATTCCTGTATAAATATTTTGTATCCCTTCAGATATGTAATGTTACGATTAAGGTTAATAGACATTGGGAAGTGTAGCATTTTGACAAGGAACCTTTTGTATTATTTCGCGAAATTTGAATATAATTTATGTATTTAATTGTTGTTAAGTATTGTACAGTGAGATGAAAACCCGAGGTTAAAAAACCTGAATTTGGGGTCGTCACACGATCATTTTTGACTCTTGCATGTTCCCTATTATTTTTGTCTTTTGGGGTAGTTTTCTTTTTTTTCCCCCCCAAAAAAATATATGTATTTTTAATTTTCGTGTATAAATTTATAGATAATTATAAAATACTTTGTTTGTTCCAAAAAAAAGGTCTCAACTAACATTTTTTTCAAATTAATTTTTAAAATTTAAAATTGATGTGAGTGTATTTGATTTTTGATTAATGCAATAATTAATAGGGTAAACTACTTAATTACACTATCAAGTCTAAAAAATTTATTTTAAAAATTAAATTAAATTTATATCACAATTTGAATTTTAAAATTTCATAAATTAACTAGATTCAAAGGTGAGTTAAACTGTATTTGTTAAATGAAAGGAGTATAATATACAAAACACAAATTTGAAAGGCTTTTATTATATTTCGAATATTGCTCATAAATCCTTAGATATAATTAAATTTTTTTATAAGTAGTTGATAATCAGTGTAAAATATATATTCACGTGCATTATTTATATATAAATTAATATTTTCACAAGTAAAATGATATTTTTGTAATATAAATAATTAATACATCACAAATTTATATAACTACATATGAGATATGTGACGACCCCAAATCCGGGTTCTATAACCTCGAGTTTGGTTCTCACTATTCAACACATTACTAACAATTAAATACATACATTGCATTTAAATATCGCGGAATAATACATATTGGTTCCCTTACAAAAATGTTACAATACCAGGGTCTATTAATCTTAACATAAACAGTTCCTATCATAAGGAATTACAAAAGGTTTAACAACAGTAAACACAAATTTAAACATCTAATTAGCATGCATAAACTAACTTAAGCTCTGACCTTTCCTTTTCCCTTATCCTTCTTTGAGCAATCAGGATTATCTGAAAAATGGTTCATGATATAGCAAGAATGAGCAACTAGTTTGCTCAGCAAGTTTAGAACAATCATATAGATTTAATATATCATGAATGAATGAGAAATATCATCAATGATTCAACAATAGATATAACAGTTGTGAATGAAACAGGATTCAAATTTTAATAAACAGAATATTTGAATCTTAAAATGCTGAGTGGTCACTAAGGACCCTGAACTAACTAGGGTATAATAGAGTTTCCTCTGACCCTTTGAGTTGTTTGGTTTTCAAGGGGATCAGCCTATTCAACCCGCTGTATATGCATTACATTTAGTCACTGGCGCCCAAAGTCGGTTTTCCGACACAAAATCCCCTAATTTAGGGTTGTTCAATTCTCAGACTTAATATAAGAAATCCGCACCCAACAATGGTTTGGATAAGCTTTTAAAAGTATTCAAGTTATTGAATTTAGAAACGTAATGTCTAGCTGAATTATTAGCTTAAGACATTTTTAATACAGTTCATGAATCAAGAACTAATAAGCTTCAAATGCACTAAGTGCGATTGTATAAACAATATGGATGTGGAATAATTTTAAATAATTAAACCACTGCAAGCTTTAACAATAAATACAAGTATGGAAACTTGTTCAACGATAATAATTGAGTAGGGTTAGAGAACTTGCCTGTTTGCTCAGCTACAATAATTGTCTAGCTTTAACTAACTTGCTTTGAAAGACCTAACATTAATAAAGTTGGTCTAATAATTAGTACGGCGTATTTGCATAACTATACGCTTAATAACGAACTTATTTACCACACATAAGTACTAACACATAATTTACATTAGTCAAAACAATATTATTAACCTTATAGACACTTAATCATTTTAGGTTAATAATTTAATAAGTTAGAAAATATTTTTCTTAAGTGTTGGACACTTATTAAACCCTTAAACAACTTATTATAATTGTTTAATTCAATTCAATTTATTTTATTAACTCAATCTCTTTTTAATTACTATTTAATATTGATTAAATAGAAATTAATTAATTAACTCTAGTTATTATTTAAAATAAATAATAACTAATTGTACTTACCTATTATTTAATTATAATTAAATAATAAATAATTGTTAACTTAGTTTTAACCTTCTTTAATTTAATGTTAATCAACCAATAAATAACTAAGTAATTAACCTTACATATTATTTAAGGAAATTAAATAATAGTTTACTAATCTTAATCCTCTTTAATTATTATTCAATGTCAATTAAATAATAATTAATTAATTAATTAATTTTAATTATTATTTAAGGTTAAATAATAATCAAATCATTCTTATTTATTATTTTAATTAAATAATAAATTATTACTCTAATAACTTAATTTCCATTAATCGTTATTTAATGTTAATTAAATAATAATTAATTACTTAATTATCCTTATTTATTATTTAATAATATTTAAATAATAAATAATTAATTTATAAATTTTATCTCTCTTTAAATATTATTTAATAGGCATTAAATAATAATTGCTAATTTATCGTCTTTATTTATTATTAACATTTAAAATAATAAATAAATAATAAATTTATTTAACTTAACCATGGTTTAGCTAACTAGATTAATATTTAAAATATTTAAATATTAAACTTAATGAAAAATATCCTCCCCAATATTATTTTTGTATTATTATTATTTTTGTTATAATTTTAAATTAATTTTCAAATATTTAAATTAATTAAAATTTACCCGAATGGCATTTTCGTAATTAAGTTGAAAAACCGGACCGATGGCAATTTCGTAAATAATTCGAAAACTGAACCGAGGGCAGAATGGTAATTCTGCCCAGAAAAACACGGAGGGGCAAACTTGTAATTTCGCCGGAAAATAACTACCGCGCATGGCGCGCGTTATAATATTTTCGGACCAAAACGGCGCCGTTTTTGGCAATCCGGAAATGGCTTCCGCGCATAACGCGCGGAGAAATTTTCTGCCGACGCCAAACGACGTCGTTTGGCTCCGCGTCGGTGGGTGAACAGTGCCTCGCGCATTGCGCGGCCAGTGTTAAATTTTCTCTTCCAAGCAGAATGTGAACAGTGTTTCCGGCTACCCATTTTAAATAAAAATATACCTTCAATAAATCTTTAACTCTTCAATAAAAATCCAAAAAAATTACCAATCACCTTATATTAATTTATAACATGAAAAAAATAATTTTTCATGATTTAATATCATTATTTTTTTATAAAAATTTCTACATCACATAAACTACCATAAATCATATCTTTTTGTATAAAACTCCATTTTGAGTGATTCAAACTTTGTTTTTCTCATGATTTAATGTTCTATAATATTAGAACATCAAATCTAAATATTATCAAAAATTATCGTTAATCATTATATTGAGATTTATTTTCACACAACCAAATACATGTTTTTCATTCAATAAAACTCATAACACATAAGTTAAACCCATGATCAACTATATAAACATACATAGCATGATATTAACCATAGAAATTATTACACTAATATTTATACCATAACTTGAAAGAAAAGCAAGATTAGGGTTTAAAAATAACTACCTTATTTTGATAGCTATTCTCCTCTTCTTTCCAAAATATGTTGTGAAGGAGGATGGCATGAACTAACTTAGGATTTCTTCTTCTTACTTGATCTCTCAAATATTATGCTCTCACTTAAAGTTTTCTCTCAACTCTCTCTAGCTCTCTTTTGCTTGAAAAATAAAATAAAGTATATCTCACATTTCAAGTATACTTGAAATATTACTAGATACATAAATTATATCTAATAATTTTAGCCCATCATGCACTCATTGGATACTTACACAAGTTAACCACATTAGGTGAAAAGAAGCATGGTGCATGTACTACAAAAAGAAAACAAGCAACCCTTTTATTAATTAAATGAAAAATCAAATAATAATAATAATAATAATAATACACTCTCTCTCCTCCTTGTATGCTTTGGTCGGCTGATCTCCCTTCTTTTTGTCCCATAATTTGAGTCACTTTTCATTTTTTTTAAAATAATAATAGTTAAATTAAGTATTTTTCAAGTGGGCCAATCATTGGGCTTTAATTTAAAATACCAATTGGGCTTCTATTAAATTGTTTGGGCTACTAAATTGTCAAATTTTATTATTCCCCACTTGGGCTACTAATTGACCCATGTTGGGCTAATTTAATAATTTACACATTAATTATTCAATCCATGTTAAATAAATAATTAGATTGAATAAATAATTAAATATTTTAACCCATAAGTATTAAATTACTAAATGGACTAATAAATATTATTATTAATATTTCACATTATTTACATTAATTAATAATCATATTAATTAATTTATTATATTTAATTTACTCATTATATTCAATTTAATTGAATATTTAATTAATAGGAAACTTATCAATTATTTTGATATTAAAACTTTAGGGTTTGTTCACTAATTTAATAACATATTAGTGACCCCCTTTAATTAATTTTAGTAATTAATTACATAATTATTTAATCACATAATTAATTAAT
Source organism: Hedera helix (assembly GCA_947179155.2). Lineage (NCBI taxonomy): Eukaryota > Viridiplantae > Streptophyta > Magnoliopsida > Apiales > Araliaceae > Hedera > Hedera helix. The sequence continues at coordinate 36,837,348 of OX359281.1, forward strand.
CACATAAAAAGATTTAAATAATCTCGTAAAAATAACTCATTGGAAATTAAATTAATAATTTAATTAATAAAGATGTGGAAATTCTAGGACATTACATTCTCCCCTCCTTATAAAAATTCCGTCCTCGGAATTGTAAAATAAGGTTACTCAAATAAAAACGGGTAATTTGTCCTCATTTCCTCCTCTAATTCCCACGTAGATTCTTCAATGGCGTGATTCCTCCAAAGTACTTTGACAGAATGAATTATCTTATTTCTCAGTTTCTGTTCCTTCCTATCGAGTATCTGAACAGGAACTTCTTCATATGATAAGTCCTTCCCGACTTGAATTGGCTCAAGGAGATAACGTGCTTGTAGTCTGGTTTGTATGGCCGCAATACCGACACGTGAAACACATTGTGAATATGTTCTAATTCAGGAGGTAAAGCTACCTCGTATGCTACTTCACCCACTCTTCTCAATATTTCGAATGGTCCTATGAACCTTGGACTCAATTTCCCCTTCTTTCCAAACCTGATCTTTCCTTTCCAGGGAGATATCTTAATGAACACAAAACTCCCCACCTCGAAGTCTCGTTTCTGTCGATGTAAATCGGCGTATTTCTTTTGACGGTCTTGAGCTGCTACTAGCCGAGCTCTTATTACCTTGATAATTTCTACCGTCTGTTGAACCAATTCTGGCCCCAACAGTCGGCGTTCTCCTACCTCATTCCAACATAGAGGTGTTCTGCATTTTCTGCCATATAAAGCTTCGTAAGGCGGCATACCTATGCTCGCATGATAACTGTTGTTATATGCAAACTCAACTAGTGGTAGATGGATTTCCCAACTGCCCTTGAAATCCATCACGCAGGCCCTGAGCATATCTTCCAATGTCTGAATTGTTCTCTCACTTTGCCCATCAGTCTGCGGATGATACGCTGTACTCATTCTCAACTGTGTCCCCAATCTCTCCTGAAGACTTCTCCAAAATTTTGACGTGAAGCGCGGATCTCTGTCTGACACAATCGATACCGGCACCCCATGTCTTGAAACTATCTCTTTGATGTACAATTTGGACAACTGATCCAAACTGAACCTAATCTTGATCGGCAAAAAGTGCGCTGACTTTGTTAGCCGATCCACAATCACCCAAATGGCGTCATATCCCTTCTGTGTTGCTGGAAGTCCTACCACGAAATCCATTGTGATATGCTCCCATTTCCACTCAGGAATTTCTAACGGCTGTAACAATCCACTTGGTCTCTGATGTTCGGCCTTTACCCTTTGACAAGTTAGGCATCGGCTGACACATTCTGCAACCTCCCTTTTTAAATTTGGCCACCAAAAATGCTGACGTAGATCTTGATACATCTTCTTACTCCCCGGATGTATCGAGTATCTCGTACTGTGGGCCTCTTGCAAAATTTCCTCTCGTAATTCAGGCACTAGCGGTACCCAAACACGATTTTCAAATCTCAGCAATCCCATGCTATCAATTTTAAACTTGACCTCTTCTCCATCGGTCATCCTCTTCCGGATTCTGTCACATTCCTCATCTTTGTCTTGAGCCTCTTTCACCCTGTCTAACAAGGTTGGGCTCACCTCGACTTCTATTGACTCGTTTAGACTTCTCACTTCCAACTCCATTCGAGCCATCTCTTGAACCAATTGTTCTTGATATCTCAATATGAACAATTTCTCCTTGCTCTTTCTACTCAGAGCATCCGCTACTACGTTGGCTTTGCCGGGATGATATAGAATTTCACACTCATAATCTTTGATCAATTCCAACCATCTCCGTTGCCTCATATTCAACTCCTTCTGTGTGAAGATATACTTTAGACTCTTATGGTCTGTGAATATCTCACATTTCTCTCCATACAAATAATGCCTCCAAATTTTAAGGGCAAATACTACCGCTGCCAATTCCAAGTCGTGGGTAGGATATCCCTTATCATAATCTTTTAATTGTCTGGACGCATACGCAACGACTTTGCCATTTTGCATAAGCACACAGCCAAGCCCCTTGTGCGATGCATCACTGTAGACCGTAAAACCTCCTGTATCGTCTGGTAAGGTCAATACAGGTGCTTCACTAAGTCTTTTCTTTAACTCCTGAAAACTTTCCTCACACTTCTCCGTCCACACGTATTTCACCGTCTTTCTTGTTAAGTTGGTCAACGGTGTTGCTATCTTTGAAAAGTCTTGAATGAATCTCCGATAGTAACCCGCTAACCCTAAGAAACTTCTTACTTCTGTCGGCGTCCTTGGTTGTTCCCAATTCATTACCGATTCAACCTTCGCCGGATCAACCGAAACTCCCACCTTGTCAATAACATGACCTAAAAATTGAACTCTTTCCAACCAGAATTCACACTTTGAAAACTTAGCGTACAACCGCTCCTTCCGTAAAATCTCCAACACCAATCTTAGGTGTTCAGCATGCTCTTCCTCCGTTTTGGAATACACCAAAATATCATCAATGAACACGACTACAAATTTATCCAAGTATTGCTTGAATATTCTGTTCATCATGTCCATAAATGCGGCGGACGCATTCGTTAGTCCAAACGACATCACCAGAAACTCATAATGCCCATATCGAGTTCTGAATGCCGTCTTGGGTATATCCTCCTTCCTGACTTTCAACTGATGATAACCAGTCCTTAAGTCAATCTTTGAAAAGTACTTCGCCCCTTTCAATTGATCGAAAAGATCGTCAATTCGTGGTAACGGGTACTTGTTCTTAATTGTCACTTTATTCAGCTCTCTATAATCCATACACAATCTCATCGATCCATCCTTCTTCTTTACAAACAGCACCGGTGCTCCCCATGGAGAAACACTTGGCTGAATGTACTTATTATCTAACAACTCCTGCAATTGCACCATCAATTCCTTCAGTTCTACCGGAGCCATCCTATATGGTGCTTTCGATATCGGTGCTGTCCCCGGTACTAAATCAATCACAAATTCTATCTCCCTGTCTGGCGGTAAACCCGGCAGTACATCTGGAAAAACATCTGTAAACTCCCTAACTACTGGTATTTGCTCCATCTCGGGACTCACCACTTGTGTGTCAACCACATGAGCCAAATACCCTACACAACCTTTCTTCAATAATTTCTTGGCTTGCATCATCGTCAGACAAGAAGACTGTCTTGACGACTTGCTGCCATAAAATACAACCTTAGACTTATTTGGTGTCTTAAGGTGTATGCATTTCTTCTGACAATCAATTATCGCTCTGTGGTTAAACAACCAATCCATCCCAAGTATTACATCAAATTCCCCCAGACGTATTGGAATTAGATTCACATTTAATTTCTGACCCCTGATTTCAGCACAACAATTTCTATGTATGTACTCTACCGGAATCACCTCTTTATTAGCAACTTCTATGTTCATTGAGTTTTCTAGTTTGTCCCTAGGCAACTCTAATCGTCTAGCGAAATCATCAGACACAAATGAACAGGTAGCACCCGAATCAAACAATACATATGCATTTATATTATTGATCGGAATAATACCTGACACCACGTCTTTTGACCCCACGGCATCCTGTACCGTCATATTGAAAGTCCGGGCTGTCGGCTTGTTCTGTGGTACCGGTCCCCCGATAGCCAATTTGCTGTTATTGCCCTTGTAGCCGCTACCCCCGTCATTCTTCTTCTTAGGGCAATCATTTATCAGGTGGTCAGATGCTCCGCAAGAAAAGCATCTCACTTTCTTTGGGAGGGGACAATTTGGAGAAATATGTCCCACCTGACCACAATTGTAGCACGTGTTCTTGCCTTTCCTGCACTCCCCGAAATGGTTCTTTCCACATATATTGCATGCTGGCTTTTTCTGAACACTTCCTTGTTGATTCCCCGAGCTCTTGTCGTTGCTGCTGTTGTCCCATTTGCGCTTGTTGTTGTTATTGTTGTTATTATTCCCCCCACTGTTACTGTTCTTGCTTCCCCCTTCATTTTTCTTTTTGTTTCTCTCCTGGTTGTACTTGGTTAATGCGTCGCTTCCTCCTTCAGCAATGATTGACTTCTCCAACAAAGTTGCGAATGAGTCAATCTGCAGTACCGCTACCTTGTTGAATATCCAAGGTCTCAATCCATTTTCGAATCTTCTGGCCTTGCGTTCCTCCGTATCCACTTGATGTGGAGCGAACCTGGCCAGCTCATTAAATCTTGCCGCGTACTCAGGTACCGACATGTTTTCCTGTTTCAGTTCTAGAAACCTTACCTCCATCCTACTCTTCATACTTTTCGGGAAATAATTCTCGTCGAATATTTCCTTAAATTTTGTCCAGGGCACCACACCATCCCCAGCCCTATTCTGATTGGCTTCCCACCAGAAATTGGCTTCGCCCTTCATCATGTAGGTAGCAAAAACTGTCTTTTGCTCCTCAGCTACTCTTGCGATAACGAACGCCTTCTCTATCTCCTTTATCCAAGACTGGGCCTCTATCGGGTCCGACGTTCCCCTAAACTCTGGCGGTCCCACCGCTTTAAAATCTTTGAAATTTGCCAACTGAGTTGGTGGTGGTGGTGGTGGATTTGCTACAACAGGATGTCTGTGTTGCATTGCCTCAGCTAACATGTCGACGAAGTTTTGCATAGGGTCTACATTGTGACCCCCCGCGTCGTTGTTAACTGACTCTTCTACCCCCTGGTTCCTTGGTGGTTGTCTACGTGGCGACATTTTCTGTTATAAACAAAAATTTACATTATTATACTTATTTCATATTTTTCATCTCATTACTTTGTATCTTAGGCAATATTTAGCTAAAATACAAATAATTATTTCAACACACATATAAACATAAATTTGACTGCATTTATATTCATATGCTAAAACAGTGGTGCATAGCACTTTACATCGACAGCATACTGCTATAAATGCTTCTATCCTTGAGAAGCTACAAAAGATGGGATCTGACATATCCTACAACTTCCTAGAGTTGGGATTTAGTGACATATTAACCCTCTAATAAAACAAAAGTTGGGTTCTACTGCATCTATTTACATACGAAATTAGAAAACAACTACTACTACTACTGAATGCGCATCCCCCTACGGATCGCGTCATCATACTCCTCATCCCCGATGGCCATCACCACACTCCTGCTGATGGTGTGCATAGACTGGCCCTCCTCAGCTGGGTAGTAGTGCACCCTGCTCTGAAGCCTACCATATGAAGATCGGTAGACGTAGCTAAGTTTATCCGTCCTCACCCGCTTCTCGCGGACCTCCTCCTCTAGCTCAATCATCTGTCCATAAGCGGCATCCCGCTGTCTCTCCATCTCCATTCGGTCCTCTATCGCCTCCTGCCAGTGTGCACGGATGGCGGCCTTCTCTGCCTGTACTTGCTGAACCTTCAGCTCAGCCTCAGCCAACCTAGTCTCAACCACTGCCAATTTGGCCTGCAGCTCTACATCCTGCTCTACCAGCTGATGAGTTAGCACCGCAAAGTGCTCTACTGAATCCTCGTACTCCTGTACCTGATCCTCAAGTCCTACAATCCTCTCCTTCAGCTCTGTGTTCTCGCCAGAGAACTGATAAGCCGCATCCCTATACTGATCCTCCATGTGCTGGTGGGTCAGATTTTGCTCCTCTAGATGCTGGACCCTTGCCTCCAGCCCCTCGTTCCTATCGGTCAGTCCCTCTATGATGTCAGCGGCAGTGGTGCCCATGCCATCAGCTGACTCCTCCTCCTCAGACTCCTCCGACTCTGCCTCATCCTCACTGTAAGGCCTCATGACTCCGCCCCAGACGGGCTCCACATGATCCCCCTCCTCAGGATCCGACTCTGGCTCCTCTACGGGTGCAGCCACCAGCGGCTGTGCAGTATCCATATGGATATCAATATAGTCCTCCTCAGCAGTACGACTCGACTGTCCGATCTCTGCCATCCTATATCATAAAACAATAACACACGTTAGTACAGCAATAAAATATATTCATTGATGAAATGAAATGATATTTTATCATGTACATCTCGGCTCGATGGATTTTCGCAATCCATCTCCAAAAATACACAACATGATGAATCTCCCCGATTCATCCCCTAACGCACTCGATATGAGTTTAATACTAAGGTTATAACTTAGGTTTCGCAAATCCTAACGTTTCTAACCTACAGCTCTGATACCAACCTGTGACGACCCCAAATCCGGGTTCCATAACCTCGAGTTTGGTTCTCACTATTCAACACATTACTAACAATTAAATACATACATTACATTTAAATATCGCGGAATAATACATATTGGTTCCCTTACAAAAAGGTTACAATACCAGGGTCTATTAATCTTAACATAAACAGTTCCTATCATAAGGAATTACAAAAGGTTTAACAACAGTAAACACAAATTTAAACATCTAATTAGCATGCATAAACTAACTTAAGCTCTGACCTTTCCTTTTCCCTTATCCTTCTTTGAGCAATCAGGATTATCTGAAAAATGGTTCATGATATAGCAAGAATGAGTAACTAGTTTGCTCAGCAAGTTTAGAACAATCATATAGATTTAATATATCATGAATGAATGAGAAATATCATCAATGATTCAACAATAGATATAACAGTTGTGAATGAAACAGGATTCAAATTTTAATAAACAGAATATTTGAATCTTAAAATGCTGAGTGGTCACTAAGGACCATGAACTAACTAGGGTATAATAGAGTTTCCTCTGACCCTTTGAGTTGTTTGGTTTTCAAGGGGATCAGCCTATTCAACCCGCTGTATATGCATTACATTTAGTCACTGGCGCCCAAAGTCGGTTTTCCGACACAAAATCCCCTAATTTAGGGTTGTTCAATTCTCAGACTTAATATAAGAAATCCGCACCCAACAATGGTTTGGATAAGCTTTTAAAAGTATTCAAGTTATTGAATTTAGAAACGTAATGTCTAGCTGAATTATTAGCTTAAGACATTTTTAATACAGTTCATGAATCAAGAACTAATAAGCTTCAAATGCACTAAGTGCGATTGTATAAACAATATGGATGTGGAATAATTTTAAATAATTAAACCACTGCAAGCTTTAACAATAAATACAAGTATGGAAACTTGTTCAACGATAATAATTGAGTAGGGTTAGAGAACTTGCCTGTTTGCTCAGCTACAATAATTGTCTAGCTTTAACTAACTTGCTTTGAAAGACCTAACATTAATAAAGTTGGTCTAATAATTAGTACGGCGTATTTGCATAACTATACGCTTAATAACGAACTTATTTACCACACATAAGTACTAACACATAATTTACATTAGTCAAAACAATATTATTAACCTTATAGACACTTAATCATTTTAGGTTAATAATTTAATAAGTTAGAAAATATTTTTCTTAAGTGTTGGACACTTATTAAACCCTTAAACAACTTATTATAATTGTTTAATTCAATTCAATTTATTTTATTAACTCAATCTCTTTTTAATTACTATTTAATATTGATTAAATAGAAATTAATTAATTAACTCTAGTTATTATTTAAAATAAATAATAACTAATTGTACTTACCTATTATTTAATTATAATTAAATAATAAATAATTGTTAACTTAGTTTTAACCTTCTTTAATTTAATGTTAATCAACCAATAAATAACTAAGTAATTAACCTTACATATTATTTAAGGAAATTAAATAATAGTTTACTAATCTTAATCCTCTTTAATTATTATTCAATGTCAATTAAATAATAATTAATTAATTAATTAATTTTAATTATTATTTAAGGTTAAATAATAATCAAATCATTCTTATTTATTATTTTAATTAAATAATAAATTATTACTCTAATAACTTAATTTCCATTAATCGTTATTTAATGTTAATTAAATAATAATTAATTACTTAATTATCCTTATTTATTATTTAATAATATTTAAATAATAAATAATTAATTTATAAATTTTATCTCTCTTTAAATATTATTTAATAGGCATTAAATAATAATTGCTAATTTATCATCTTTATTTATTATTAACATTTAAAATAATAAATAAATAATAAATTTATTTAACTTAACCATGGTTTAGCTAACTAGATTAATATTTAAAATATTTAAATATTAAACTTAATGAAAAATATCCTCCCCAATATTATTTTTGTATTATTATTATTTTTGTTATAATTTTAAATTAATTTTCAAATATTTAAATTAATTAAAATTTACCCGAATGGCATTTTCGTAATTAAGTTGAAAAACCGGACCGATGGCAATTTCGTAAATAATTCGAAAACTGAACCGAGGGCAGAATAGTAATTCTGCCCAGAAAAACACGGAGGGGCAAACTTGTAATTTCGCCGGAAAATAACTACCGCGCATGGCGCGCGTTATAATATTTTCGGACCAAAACGGCGCCGTTTTTGGCAATCCGGAAATGGCTTCCGCGCATAACGCGCGGAGAAATTTTCTGCCGACGCCAAACGACGTCGTTTGGCTCCGCGTCGGTGGGTGAACAGTGCCTCGCGCATTGCGCGGCCAGTGTTAAATTTTCTCTTCCAAGCAGAATGTGAACAGTGTTTCCGGCTACCCATTTTAAATAAAAATATACCTTCAATAAATCTTTAACTCTTCAATAAAAATCCAAAAAAATTACCAATCACCTTATATTAATTTATAACATGAAAAAAATAATTTTTCATGATTTAATATCATTATTTTTTTATAAAAATTTCTACATCACATAAACTACCATAAATCATATCTTTTTGTATAAAACTCCATTTTGAGTGATTCAAACTTTGTTTTTCTCATGATTTAATGTTCTATAATATTAGAACATCAAATCTAAATATTATCAAAAATTATCGTTAATCATTATATTGAGATTTATTTTCACACAACCAAATACATGTTTTTCATTCAATAAAACTCATAACACATAAGTTAAACCCATGATCAACTATATAAACATACATAGCATGATATTAACCATAGAAATTATTACACTAATATTTATACCATAACTTGAAAGAAAAGCAAGATTAGGGTTTAAAAATAACTACCTTATTTTGATAGCTATTCTCCTCTTCTTTCCAAAATATGTTGTGAAGGAGGATGGCATGAACTAACTTAGGATTTCTTCTTCTTACTTGATCTCTCAAATATTATGCTCTCACTTAAAGTTTTCTCTCAACTCTCTCTAGCTCTCTTTTGCTTGAAAAATAAAATAAAGTATATCTCACATTTCAAGTATACTTGAAATATTACTAGATACATAAATTATATCTAATAATTTTAGCCCATCATGCACTCATTGGATACTTACACAAGTTAACCACATTAGGTGAAAAGAAGCATGGTGCATGTACTACAAAAAGAAAACAAGCAACCCTTTTATTAATTAAATGAAAAATCAAATAATAATAATAATAATAATAATACACTCTCTCTCCTCCTTGTATGCTTTGGTCGGCTGATCTCCCTTCTTTTTGTCCCATAATTTGAGTCACTTTTCATTTTTTTTTAAATAATAATAGTTAAATTAAGTATTTTTCAAGTGGGCCAATCATTGGGCTTTAACTTAAAATACCAATTGGGCTTCTATTAAATTGTTTGGGCTACTAAATTGTCAAATTTTATTATTCCCCACTTGGGCTACTAATTGACCCATGTTGGGCTAATTTAATAATTTACACATTAATTATTCAATCCATGTTAAATAAATAATTAGATTGAATAAATAATTAAATATTTTAACCCATAAGTATTAAATTACTAAATGGACTAATAAATATTATTATTAATATTTCACATTATTTACATTAATTAATAATCATATTAATTAATTTATTATATTTAATTTACTCATTATATTCAATTTAATTGAATATTTAATTAATAGGAAACTTATCAATTATTTTGATATTAAAACTTTAGGGTTTGTTCACTAATTTAATAACATATTAGTGACCCCCTTTAATTAATTTTAGTAATTAATTACATAATTATTTAATCACATAATTAATTAATCACATAAAAAGATTTAAATAATCTCGTAAAAATAACTCATTGGAAATTAAATTAATAATTTAATTAATAAAGATGTGGAAATTTTAGGACATTACAAGATATCTTGTAAAAGTAACCATATTAATTTGTAGAAAATAACAACTCCCTTTTATAGTTAAAAATAGGATTGTGACACAAAAAAATCATCTAAACTCTCACTATAATACCCAAGTCTAACTTGAGTCCCACATCGATTATTTCTCAAACTTTTCCTCCTTTCATAAGCTATATATGGAAGGCTTAACTCTATAGTTTTAAACCAACAACAAAGCCTCCAATTTTGAGAAAGGCCTTATTGTAAGAGGGTTTTTTATAAATACCTTCTTAGTAAAAAATTTATTTTGTGGTGGTACTCCGACATTATATTTTCGGGGATGTTTCTTATTAATTTTACGTATTGTTATTATTATTTTTATATAGTTTTAAATATTATATTTAGTTTGTTAGTTGATATTTTGATATATTTAGTTAGTAATTAGTATTTTTGTATTATTATTTTTGTAGCTTTAATTATTGTTTTACATTTAGATTATTAATTAATAATTTTGAATTAGTATTATTAGCTTTAATTATTATTATGTATTTAGATTATTAGTTAATATATCTTGTTAGCGATTAACATTATTGGTCTTAATTATTGTTTTGTATTTAAATTATTATTTTTTGCATAATAGTAATATTCGTTTGAAAATGGATTAAATATTGAAAGGTTATTTTTATAAATATACTTATAGTTATTTTGAGAGGAATAAGAAGACTGTTAAATAATAGAATTGTATCATAATAACATTTATTTATTCTAAATTTATATCTAATAATCGTTCGCCTATTAAATTTGTGTTCAGCGATATTGAGGTAAGTGACTTTTCAAACTATTTAGTATTTTGAAATTATCGTTTATAATTATGTATGCTTTAGTAATTATTCAGATGCTTAAATGTATTATTTTAAAAATTGTTATGCTTTATTCAATACTTCTATTTGAATAAAAATGTTACGCTTATATTTTGTTAAAAACTCGGAACAAGTATCAAAATAAATTTTTGATTTAGAAAATGAGATTATATGATTTTGAACTGTGAAATAAGTATAGTTTTGAATATCGAAAATATTGAGAATTTATTTTTAGAAATCTCAGTCCGATTATGTATAGAATTTGTTAGTGTTTACGCTAGTTCCGAAATAATTTAGGACCTACTAAGGCGCACACTTTTAGATACCCTTCGGGGGACTCTTTTCGGGACACGTGCATGATAAGATACCTTAGTAGGGGGCGTATCATTTACGTTATCGAACCATTGGGTCGTGTTATAAGGGCTGTTGTAACCTTAGTTGCTAGGGTTGTGGATTAAAAGATATATCAAATATATTGAACATATCGAAATTGTTTATTGAATATATTAAAATCGTTTTTAAATTGTGATTATTGATTTTGGTTTTGAATGTATATATCGACTATTATTATCGAACAAGAAAATATTATTTTCAACAAGTATGCTTATTATTGTTATTAAACAAAAAAGTTATTTTGAAAAAGTGTCTTGCAAATTGTACTTGATCCACTTAAATAGTAAAAATTGTCACTTGCTGAGTTTTATCGCTCACTCTTACTTTAATTTTTACAGGATACTTTGTTCAGAGCCGAGCATTGTAATATTTTTGTGGATGACTGGAAGATATTTTAGTTTAATAAATTTATGAATATTTTAAAATCATGATAAGACTTTTGTTTAATAGAACTGTATCTCAAAAGTTATATTTTCGGTATTTAGTTATTAAATCTTTGTATAATTTTGATAATAAAAAATTATTCGGGTTTAAGTTAATTTTATTATTATGTTAAACTAATATTCGTTGACGGACAAAGTTCTACACGTGATATTATTGCACACTGGAACATGTGTATTTTTACGTAAACCCAACTTAAGCCGACATTCCTTCACGTTTGATCCCTTCAAATTTCAGTTTAATATTGTCATTATTGTCTCTATGTATTGTGTAAGGAGGTAACTTTCTAAAATTTTCAAAAAAATTATCCAATATTTTGCTTTTGTGTAATTAAAATAACATTAAACAAATAATTGCAAATGTGTTTTATGTATATGTATATTTAAGTACTTTCATAAGCGAGTTCCATCTGATCTTATAAAAATATTAAATTAACTTATAAAATTATTAATTTAATATGAGAATTGATATTTTCACAGGTAAATCCCATTTGATCGTGTGAAAATATTAAATTAGCTCATGAAAATATTAATTTCCTATATTTATAAGATTATAAATTCAAATGTAGTCATAATTTTAAAACATGGAGTATAATTTTAATTTTTAACTACAAATTTTCTGCTATATATATATTTTTTCGATATATTACTAAACACTCTCAATATAATTGTTCATTTAAAATGTTTTTAGCTCATCTTATGTTTAACCTTCTTAAAATTATGTTTTGGATTTACGTTCACATATTAAAACAAGGGGACATAATTTGAATCGTGGTGCATTAAGACATAAAAATAAAATACAAAAATAGGGAATAACGATGGATATATTTTTAAGAACTATATAAATTTTTGTAGAACCCTAAACATGTCATTTGGATGCTATTTTTTATTCGGTTATTATTAAGAATTTAATTATAAATTGTCAAAAATATACGTCGAATTAAAATTGTCAAATTTATGAATATATGATATTGGCAAAATTTATAAAAGAATCTCATTTATTATGTATTTTTAAAAAAAAATTATCACTATTATTTATTAATAAAAAAATCCACATAAATATCCGTAATTTTCAAAATCTCCCGCAAAATATGTGGAAATAGCCACTTCCAAAATTTTAGAAAAGTAATGTTAAAATTACGAAAGTCAAAAATTAAAGAGAAGAAGAAGAAGGAACGTAAAATTAGAAAAAGAAGTGAATGCGCCGTTTTAGGTGAATGCTGGATACGTCTAGATCCTCCGTATTTTTTGTATGAACACTGAGCTGGAAAGATAGACAGGAAGAGAGAAGGATCCATTCAGATTCAGATCTTCCCCAAATTTTCTGTTAGAGATTAAAATGGCGACCTTTGTCAAACTGGATGATTCGCCTATGTTTCAGAATCAGGTTATTCATTAATTGATAATTTGATTAATCATTATCTAATCTTACATTTTTGGATTCATTTACTCATAATTTCACTGTATAATGCTTTTCTTATCGGTTATTTGTCACTGGGAGATAAATTTCCACTCCAACTAATTTGTAAATTATATATCTGATCTACGGGGGTTTTGTTTTCTTAATACGAAATTCATTTTTAGAAAGTTGTGCATATATTCATGGACAGAATTAATGAAGTATTTTCTTTATGTTTCTCTAATTGATGTTGTTTTCTGCTTGCTCCAGTCGTGTAGGATTGATTTTGAAGAGATAAAAAATACTTTAATTTTGTAATTCATCGACTATGTGGGCTAGTAATTCAGTAAATATTTGGTCAAATAATAAGTGTGCATAGAATCGCCCCCCTATGGCTCTCACCCACAAACCCATGTACCCATGTCCGAAAGTAGTAACGGTGTAACAAATTCAGCAGGAAATCATATTTCTTGTACAAGGAAATTTGAGCTTGCAGTGCTCTCCCCTTGTCCTAAGGCTAATAATGGCCATAAGTAGAGCTTCAGTGCTTTTATACCATGCAGTCAGTCCAATGGCCAAGCTCTGCACTTCTATTCCAACCAAAGTTGATATGCCAGCAGCCAGCATTGAAGCAGCCTTGAACCTTAAGGACCTTAACAAATTAAAAAGTCAATTTAAATAAATTCTGAGTAGTTTATCTTTTTTATGGTGTTATCGCAAGAATACATTGGGTCATGTCTGAAAAAATTGTGCTATCAAACTCATTTTGCATACTGGAAATCAATCTTATTACGTTTCAACTCTATTTCCTCTTAAAAAGTAATTGAGACACAAAATAGCCTCTAAAAGTAAAAGTTGCTCCCTTTGTCTTGACACCTGGAAAGACTTTTGACGTTCAAAAAATTAGCTCATGATGTCATTTCGAATTGGTGTTTGCATCTGTAAAAGGGTGGAGGAAACAAATCCATTCCTTTTGCTTCAACATGGATTTCGAGGGGGTACTGAACTTTTTTTAATTGTTGGATATTTTGGCGTGACAAGTTGTCTCCCACGTTCCCTCTTTTTTTCTTTCGCTAGTTTAGTTGCGGAGATACACAACACTTAAATATGTGGTGAATCTAGGAGTAAGGCATGAAAGCTTCGCTGGTTTATCTCATGTTGGCAATTAGGAAGATGATAGTCATTGGCATGTTGTTATTTGGAGCTCGTGGTCCTTCAGTTAAAGGAAGTGCCAAAGATACGTGGTTTTGTTCCTCCTGTTGGAGATCTTTAGAGGATTTTATATTATCATGCAAAAAAAATAAAATAGCAAGTACTTGGAATGATTAGGGTGGATTGAGCGTTCCCTATGTTATTGGGACAAGATGCTGCAGCCTGCATATTAGATTCGGTGATTTGGAGGTTTTGAGGAGAGGAATATCTTATGGCATCGGGTATCCTTTTTAGCTTCACTATGGACTTCAGCTATTGGGGCTTTTTGATGATTTTTGTAGCAGGAACGCTCAAGTGATTTCTGTAGTAGACCACCACCACTGGGATTTGGCTCCTGTTCTTTGCAAGAAATCTGTACTTTCCACTTCAATTGTTGGAGTGTTATTGTTTTTTCTTGTGTCATTGAACTATGTATTCTCTAAGTATATTTGAGTATTTCTTAGTGCTTCAGAATCCTTTCAGCTCAGTTAAATTCTGAAAGCAGCTTCTGCTTTATCTTAGTTACTTTTTTCTCTAATTTTCTGATATTGGGCAGATGCGTTCTCTCGAACAGACAACAGACGATCTAAGAGATCGTTGTCAAAGACTATACAAAGGGTGTAAGAAGTATATGTAAGCATATTGTATTTAGCTCAATCTTTTATTCAATATCTCCTACCATTGCTAAAATTAGGTTGTTTAGCCTTTAGATTTTTTTTTTTTCACTTTACTAACATAGTTTCTGTGCTTGTGTTTCTTACTCTCAATTAGAAGTTTTAGGGTACTTGGATGGAATATCATAATTAGCTATTCAAATGTGACACTACCTTGTCCATAAACCTGCTTCCTTAAGTGCGATCTGTCAATGACATTGGGTCCTCAAGTCACGTGTATTGAAATGATTCAAATAAAAAATGCTATCCATCATAAACGGGCAAAATTGTAATTTTCACGAGTGTTTAACTATTTATATTATTACTAACCTTCTGCTTAATTGGTGATGTTGAACATGAAGAATCATGGAATTTGCAAGGAATAATTTATCATTTATTTTATGTTATTGTTTAGATAAATCAATTGTAATTAAAAATATTTAGTTAGGAAATAATTATATATATTTTAACTATAATAGGTAGTAACTAGTAGATCTTTTAAGTATGGTATGTAGATATCAATTAGGAGTTTATTTTCTTGTTAAATTAGGTTAGCTAGAATTAGGGTATTATGGTCTATATAAAGGATTTACTCTCCATCGTTTGAAATTCAGGGAATAGAATATTGATTTGAGAATTGAGGCTTTGTGCCATTGTAGCCTTCGAACATTATTTTTATTTTACTTTCTTATTCTTTCTTCCCCTTTCTTCCTTCCTTAAACCTTGTCCTGCATCAATTGGTAACCCACTAATAGTTTAGATGCATTCTTAGTTTCTTACTAACTAAGATAGCAAAAGTTTTTGGTTCATCTTAACCACACACGAAGCATTTGTATTGTAAAATGGGTAAATATATCTCAATGTCCGATCCTCTAGGTATTTGGCTGTATTGGAGACATATATATGTGTGTGTGTGTGTGTGTGTGTGCGTATATAGATATATACACATATATATGTATATGTATTTCTATTGCTTGAGATACAATGCCCTTTTATGCATTTCTTGGGCCTCCCTTTCGAGGAGTAACATTATTAAAAAGGTATAGATAATCAGACATATTCTACCTTTTAGGAATGAAATAATTTTGAAAGTGTTCTTGTACAATATTAGAATTGTTATATTTCGATTTTCATGTCTGCTCCTTATATCTAATTATTTTTTGCCGCATTAGATATCTTTTCTTTGTCCTTGGTTCAAAATTTGCTGATCAACGTATTTTACAGTCTAAGATGATGCCATGTCCAAAGGAACTTTGCTGATCTCTCTATCTTCACAGGGAAGCTCTTGGTGAAGCTTGCAATGTAGACAACATATTTGCTGAATCATTAGAAGCCTTCGGTGGAGGACAAGATGATCTTGTTAGTGTATCCATAGGAGGTTAGTTTACATATATTTTACAGTCTGCTTTTATTTCCTGCTGAGTAAAATAATATGGACTGAAAGGCAGCCTTCATGTATGATGGTAAAACTTTCTTTGTTATAAAGCAGTGGTTATACGATCTGAGCACTATAATTGGGCTATATTGGGTCAGAAAACTTGACAAATGCAAATGAGGATTCACCATATTTTTCATCGTATGATATATTTATTTTCTGTATTCTTGAATCAGTCAAATGACTTCTTTTCCTTTATATCTCCCTTGTAATGTTCCGGTCACTTTTTTTTTTCTTTTTAATTTTTTATAACAAGACAGATATTGCATCCAACTATGCGGTTTGGGTCAAATGTTGAACATCTAGTATGAGTTGATGAGTGCGTCTGTGTTTTGTTCAAAAGCTTCATTTTAAAATTGTATTTGGTCGATTGAGGTTATGTTCATGTTATAAGTAGGCTTATCTAATTGAGATCTATTGTTCATGTTACTTTTTTGTTTTCTTTCATGCCAGGTCCAATCATCTCCAAGTTCATCACTTCGTTCCGGGAACTAGCTACGTTTAAAGAGCTTCTTCGTTCCCAAGTAATTTTTTGACACTGAAAAATTACATGTTATTACAGGCAGCACATTATCTCTTTGATTATGTGGCACACTTTACGACTGAGAGGAATAGGACCCTTATTCAATTTGAGATATGTTGAGATGCTTAATTAATGACTTTGATAATTGTTCACAGGTAGAGCATGTGTTAGTTGATCGTCTTACTCAGTTTCTATCTGTTGATCTTCAAGATGCAAAGGTGCTCCTCGTTTCATCTATACTAGTATGATAATAACTGATCTTAAAGCCAGATATTTACATGCTATATTACTGATCAACATTCTGGATGGCAGTTGTTTTCTAATTATTACCTCTATGCAAAAGGTGTTTTTAATTAAATACTTAATTTCAAAATTATAGTAAAATTCAGATCACCACTTGGCAAAATCCCACAGTACCCGCTATAGTTTAAAAGTCAACACTTGACCACATGTGATTGTGAGGTGAAGTGCAACAGTTACATTTTCCATCCAAATTGTCTGTAACATGCTCACTCCCCAAAAGAGTGTACCTAAATTTGGTTCC
Source organism: Hedera helix (assembly GCA_947179155.2). NCBI lineage: Eukaryota > Viridiplantae > Streptophyta > Magnoliopsida > Apiales > Araliaceae > Hedera > Hedera helix. The sequence goes on from OX359281.1 coordinate 36,854,825, forward strand.
AATCCTTCAAAAATTGTGCATAATGCCTTTTAGGTGCTATCCTTGCGATATTAACCTATTTCTTTGACATTTCCTTCATATTTCTTTCATATCTTCATTTATCCTTCACATTTCTACCTGGAAAAAATTTCACATTTGTATTGAGTGTTGTGTATACACAACCAACATTATAAGAGGTATATGCTAATTCACCATTGTTCTTAGTAAAACTTATGTAATTTTTTAATAAAAAATGAGCGATTTTAAATATTGCTCACAAGATGTTTGATGTTTTGCCTCAACCAAATTTTTTGTTGCAAGTCTGAGAGATAAGAGATTAGTTCACTAAGCTAAATAGTTGTACTTTGTTTTTTATAAAGGAGAGTAGTTATATATTTTAGGACTGAGAGAGTATTTAAAGGCAAAAGACTAGCATCATGTGTGGATAAGAAGGCTTCTAGGAGGAAATTCTAGTTTACTACATATTCAAAGCTGTAGTCCAAATTTATCACAAAAAAAGAAGAAGAGAAGCTACATTCCACGCCTACTTGCCCCATTTCAAGCAACTTTCTTTATTTATAATAGTAAAAATAATAAAATCGTATTTATATAATAGTAAAATTAATAAATTCGTATATCTCAAATGTGGCACCAAAGAGGTAGAACCTTAATAAATAAATTTCCCAGAACCCGCATAAGTAACATAAATCGATGGTTTAGCATTCAACCATTCAATTGTATTATAAACTTGCTCTTGATGTTCCAAAGGGATTTAGGTTCCTAGGGGCCTGTTAAGAGCATAAATTCTTTCAGTTGGAGAGATTATGCAACCCTTGCTCCCACATCTGAAGTGTGGAAGATGTGAGGGGACCTTAAAACTCAAGTCGTTGGCTGCTAAAGTAACTTCATATGATTATGGCGATCCTATTGGAGGTAATTTGGGCCAGTCTGTCTTGGGGACATGACAGAGTAACTCCTTTTTCCATTTGACATTACCTTAGAAAAAACAGAAACCTATATAAAATGGAAAAGTTTTATCAAGTAGTGGCTTCTCTCCCTCACACAATCTTTCATTTAGTATTTTTGCTAGTTTCTGGTTGACATGCTCTTGAAATTGTTTATTGTCACTTATTGAGTAGCCTTTTTGTTTTAGGATACACGTCAAAGATTAGACAAAGCTGCACAATCTTATGATCAGGTATTCAGAATTCCATTTTTTTTTACTTGTATATATGAAATTTTTTTCTTATGAAAAGCGAAAGTATTTGCAATATTTAAGAATTATACTTAATAGTTATATTTTTATGTCTATTCATTATACTTTGGTGGGTATTGTATCCATTGTTATTCTTGTTTTCCCCCCAAAAAAAAAAAGTTAAAAAACAAGGGTATCTTCTAGAGCAATTGTTTCAGAGGACAACCTGCATGTGTCTTGTTACAATGTGGATTCCATGGTTAGTAAAATGTGAAACGGGAAAAGTACAGATTTTATGTACGCGTATAACTTGATATGTTATTTTCTTTGATAGGTTATAATTCAAATTTCACTTAAAAATACATTGAAATTCGGCAGACAAAAGAGAATAAGGTACATTTAGTAATACGTAATAAATGCATTTACTACTGAAAAAATTAGGACAAAATATTTGGTAACATGGTTAGGTACAAATATTTATGAGTTTCTTTAAGTTTAATTTATTTTAAGAATAAATATAAATATATAATCAATAATGAAAATAATGGTGAGAATTATTTGCATTTAGTATTCACATTTAAGGAGGCTCAAAACTAAGAGTTAAATTGGAGAGAGAAAGAGAAAAAACTGGAGAGAGAAAAGTAATAGAAAGAAATATCTTAGTGATGGAAACTTGTTAGTGATTGATTGACTTATTGTTAAGGTAATGACTAATGGATAGTTGCGTATTATATAGTTATTATGAACCCACAAATAACAAAATCTGTATGAATCTCAAGCTGAATAGAATGCCCATTGTACCTCAAGGATTTTGGATTTTGAATAAGAATTTCTTGTATCAAACTTGTTGTTATGTAATTTCCCAAAATTTGATCTTCTTATGTAATTTTTGTATCTTAGCTTTTTATAGTTGTATTCTTAGAGCTTGAATATGTAATTGTGAATCACTACTAGGCACGTGAAAAGTTCGCTTCTCTGAAGAAGAATACTCGGGATGAAGTTGTTGCTGATCTCGAAGAGGTATAGTCTTTCCATATGATGTATCTATTTTGAGGTTCATCATTGGCGGCTTCTTATTTTTTTAGTTATTATGATTGCTTCTGTTACTGTTCTTATTACTATTATCTGTTCTATTCATTGCAACTGTTCAAAGGTCCATATGTCTTACATTCATGTAGCAAGCAAGACCATTTTTTTCATGATTTTAATCTCACTGAACTTGTGTCTTTCATTCAATAAACTATCTTGTGTCGTAACCTGCAACCATTGGGTCAATCCAGAGTTATTAGATACTCGTATTGACCTAACAAATTGCGTATTGGTACTTTTGTATCCAAAAATGGCACTCTTATATACTGATACTAGTATTTCTTTATTCTTGACCTATTTTTGCACAAATTTCAATATTCTAACTTAGTATTGGATGCTCGAAAATTACAGTTGTACTAAATAATTTATAGAACAAACAATTTGTTGATGCAACTAAAATCCTACTATGAAACTTAGTTTTATTATATTACGTTTCTAAGAGAATTCCTAGCGTGTTTTGTAGTGTACCATATTCCCATATCCATAATGTTGAAGAATTTATATTACTGGTTATTGGTGGAATTCTGGAGCTTATCCGATTTTATGGCAGGGCCTACACAATTCAAAGTCAGCATTTGACAGAAGCCGCTTCAATCTAGTATGTCTAGTACATATGGAATTCTATGTTATACTTTTTTTGAAAAATTCTTTTCATGTTTGGCGTTTCTAGTTGTAACATATTTCCTTGGTGTTTTTAAGGAATTCAGGTAAGTTCCCTCACGAATATTGAAGCCAAGAAGAAGTATGAGTTCTTGGAATCATTCAGTGCAATTATGGATGCTCATCTTAGATATTTTAAGCTGGTGCGTCTTTTCACTTATTAGAGACAACTTATTTAAAGTACATGCAGTTTCACTCTTGAAAATTAGCATATTTGATGTATCTTTGTAGGGCTATGATTTGTTCAGCCAAATGGAGCCATTAATTCAGCAGGTACATTGTCCTTATTTTCCCTCTGATATAAATGTCTACCTAAATTATCAGAGCTGGAGTATCTTAGTTGTGGTTTTTGTGCAACACCATTTTAGTTTTCAATCCCCCTCCCCCCTCTTCTGAAATGGTTCCCAATACATACATTACAATTTACAGCAACAAAGATATGTACTACATAATATGTGTGTGTGTTTCATTGTTAACTTTGTGTGTGTTTCATTGTTAACTTCGATGCTATAAAATCTTTATTTTGGCTTTTTGGTAATTTTCTACTTCTACATGTATTTGCCTTTCAAGATAAAAGATCGGTTGTTCCCAGTATAAACTTTCATCTCTGTCAATATCATCATTGTTCATTATTCAAAATATATATATTTACAAAAAAAAATTGCTGCTTCACTTTAAAAAAGAGAATAGGACACAATTCATTACCATTTTCTAAATGGCAATTCACAACCTAAGTACTTCCATGGATTGGTACCCTTTGCAAGATGACTGTGAGTTTCAATTTTAGGGCCCATGAGTGTTTGTTTATGCTTTAAAATAACTTTGATAGTCAATAGTTTAATGGTTTTCCTACACTTTTTAATAACTACTACGTGATTTGTTCATTATCACAATTGTTCTTTTTTATTTAGATTGTGAATAATCATTGTACACAACATTTTTAGAAGCACTGATTTGCAGATATATGCCATGGACAGTGTCGGTTTATACTTGTTGGCTTACCATCTGATCTTAATAATGTGACTTTGTTTGATAAAATATTAATTGGTTGATTATGGGATTCTTATTCAGGTTGGTTTATAGAAAGGGTTATTTTAAAAGTGCAGTTCTCTGTATCAGGTGTTGACATATGCACAACTATGTAAAGAGCAGGCTGCCGTTGAACAAGACAAACTGGCTAAACGAATTCAGGAGTTCAGGACACATGCAGAGCTGGACCAGTTACGAGCATCCAGTAATGTGGGAGCCTCAACAACGGCTGTTGGTATTAATGGTGTCGGTATGAGTTCTAACAAAAAAATAGATGCAATTATGCAGTCCACTGCTAAAGGGAGGGTAAGTAAATTGTTTGAAGTTGTGGTTTAGATTTTTTTGATTAGAAAACAAATCAAGAAAAAAGAGGATACAAGAAAAACAGGGGGGGGGGGGGGGGGACTAAAAAGAGCACTTCAATTTTTTTTTGAAAATGAAGCCTTCTAATCTTTATGAAGATCAGTCACAAATGTATGCTAAAGGCCCTAGAGTCATGATTCAAAGTCGCGTTAGTGGACTAGGTTGCTGTGTTTTGGCATTGGTTTTGGGCGATACGTACCGTTACGCTAGAGTTTTAAATTATTTATTTATTGTTATTATTTTGATTAGTTAATATGTAAATATATTTTCTTCTTATTGCTTTGAAGACTGGATAAATTAATTGAACTTCAAGCCTTTATTTGTTTTAGGTCTCATTGTTGTTGGGTAATTTTGAGAGGGTGTCTTATGTTCTACAGGTTCAGACAATCAAGCAGGGGTATCTCTTAAAACGATCTTCAAGTTTGAGAGCAGATTGGAAGAGGCGATTTTTTGTACTTGACAGCCATGGGGACTTGTATTATCATAGACATAACGGTAGCAAACCTGTGGTATGTAGTGTTCTTTATCTGTCTCTAGTTGACTAATTTAATTATGAAGTGCTACCAATATATGATACTAAAGTTTTCTTTAGGCAAATTTTAGTAGTTTTAAAAATATTTCGTAGATATTTTGCACAAGGCTTCTATAGCTACTGATGCTTCTTCGGTGTACTTATATTTTTCCAAACCTTGGTCTGTAGCATTACTTGTATGCATCTGCTTGTTTAAAGATTTATTTTACGACTTTAGATGCTCTAAGAACTCTGAGAAGCATATTGGACCTTTTTCTTATCTTCTCCCCTTATCCTTGACCCTTTTGTTCACAGGGTTCTCCATCACTTCAATCTCTTGGTTCAGTGGAACACAATAATAGTGTATTTGGTAGGTTTCGAACAAGGCACCGCATGTCATCATCCATTGGTGAGGAAAACTTGGGTTGTCATACCGTTGATCTTCATACTTCAACAATAAAGATAGACGCTGAGGACACAGATTTGCGGCTATGCTTCAGAGTCATTTCCCCCTCGAAAACCTACACATTACAGGTGAAATACTTAATGGGCAAAGGCCACATGATTATCCAAATGATTGCTAGAATCTATATTCCATGTATCAATTTAGTGAACATGAATAACTGTAGCAATAAGAGTAGACAAAATGTTATCTGCAAACTCATCATTTGACTGCGCTGTGCATGTTCTTTGAGTTGTCACTGCAAAAAAGTTGTACTTTTATAATAACCACTCTGTTTATACGGTAATAATTTATTTTTCAAGATGGCAAGACAAATAGCATTACTTGATTAATCTAGATGTTTAGCTTCTCCAATATTGTTAGTAGTACTTTCACATCATACTTTTCCTTGTTTTGTAGCGTAACATTTTGGCACGAGGAGATTAGAAAAGAAATTTGCGTATTAGCTTATCTGTCCATGCTTGTGGGAGCAGTATTTTTTAATTTGATTATAAAAGAACTGCACATCCTATATCTGATGCTTTGAGTTTCTTGCAACATCCTGACATAGGATATACTCCCTCTGTCTTACATTATTTGCAACCCTTTTTTAGAGTGTGCAGTTGGATTTTAAGACGTTCCAAAATCATATTTAGGTATTATATATATATATATATATATATATATATATATATATATATATTCAAAATATAATGTTTGAATATACTTTTGACATGTCTTAAAGTCCGTACCAGCACACTCTAAAAAAGAGTTGCAAATAATGTGGGATGTTGGAAGTATATATATTGATGGTTTTCAGGATAATCTGTAGGACAATACTATTAAATTACCTATAGTTATGAAAATGTTTCATTGACTTTTAAGCAGGCTGAAACAGAAGCAGATAGGGTTGACTGGATGAACAAGATCAAAGGAGTTATTGCTTCCCTTTTAAATTCTCAGCTGCAGCTGGTCAAACTCTTTGAAACTTTATTACATCTTGTTTAACGTTATGTAAATGAGATGTAATTTAAATGATACACCCTGGTTAACTAGAGTTTGACATATCTTCTGCAGCTAAATCCTGGGAAGAATGACACGGAGAATCACAATGCTTCTTCCCGATCACTTGAAAGCACACCAGATGATCAGAATGTGCAAGCAGATAGTGTTTCTAGGATTCTTAGAGAAATTCCCGGAAATGATCTATGTGCAGAGTGTGGTGCTCCTGAACCTGATTGGGCATCTCTAAATCTTGGCGTTCTGATGTGCATTGAATGCTCTGGGGTTCACCGGAACCTTGGTGTTCATAGATCAAAGGTACACTATTGTTAAGAGGATAATTAGAATCTTTTTAACTCGCTAGTTTCCATTTATTTCTTTACCCTGTGTATGTGGGCTTTTCCTTGTGATTGTATTTGTACCTATTCTTCAGTATACTACTTGTGAGAGTAAACTTTTTGTGCTCTAGACTTAAATAATTCTTGGGAATACGACAGTTACTGGCCTCTAAAATTTTCTTGTGGACATATATGTAAGCTGTAAATACCACACTGCATAAAGGTGAAGTAAATTGTTAAATTTGTCAAAAAGTACTAGTTTAGATCCTGATAGGATAGATTCTTTCTCCTCCTTTTGGTTTTCCATATATCACAGACAACCCTTAAAAGTTGTGTTTTTTGAGAATGTATGGTAACTTGTATAAAAAGATACTCGAGCTTGAGAACTCACTCATGGCACTCCTACTGCCATAGCCTAAAAGCAAGCTTAAGCCTAAATAACGAGTACTTCAGGCACTTAACAATCTGTCCCAACATAAAAGAAATGTATTCTGGTACTCTTGTAATGACAGTGAGATATTCTTAGCCTAAAAACTAGTTGGTGCAGGCTAATTCAAGCTCTTATTATGCACTCCCAACCTTTCTCAAATATGGCATTTGGGTCGGGGTAGCCATCATGTTAAGAAATGCCAGAGAGTCCATATTCTTATTCGTAAAATTTGGGTATTGTTGTCCGAACTGCACATCAACTACTCCTTTCAAATCTCTCCACTAATCCCAACTACCCTTCCCTTAAGCAGTGTTCTTAGATTTCATGTAACAATAAAGGTAGTAACTAGCAAATGATTTGAGTATTATCAGCAATACTACCCAAGCAGACAAGGAAACAATATTAGGCATGTAACGGCTTGATGTTTGCATGTGTGATTAACTTTGGTATCTCCTTTCCTTGCATTGAAGAAGGAGTCCTGGTAAACCTTGTTTTTCTGTCGCACTAGAAACTAAGATAGGTATTGGAGTGGAACTTTGTTGAGTTCAATCAAGTTGTAGAACAAGCATAACAGGTAAGCAATGGACGGTTGCTCACTGATTTGATGATTATATTGGTGGCAAAGGTAAAAAGGTTCCCCAACTATGAGATCTTCCAATTGAACCTGCTTCTATTACTTTCTTCTTTTACTCTAAGGAATTTTGACTCCGAACATAGTCAAACAAACCTTAACAACCCCAGCATGAACAGAGATGCTTTATATCTCTGCCTCACTGCGATGTCAGACTACTTCTTTGATGAAGAATGTAAATAAAAGACATGGGAGAGTCGAGATTTTTAGAGCACACGTATCAAGATTCCTGATATCAGATTTATTGGAAAGTAAATTCGTTTCTCATTCCATTTCTTAAGACTGTCATTCATGTTTCTAGAGTCAAGGTAGTATTGAGCTAGTCAATCAAATATGTGGTTGTTGTAGTTTGAACTACCACAATACAGCTGATCTTGGTACAGAGGTTGATGATATTGAATATATTTAAGCCGTATACTTGCTATTGAAGTATATCTGTTTCAGTGCTTACTGCTCCAAAGCTTAAAAGGGAACTGATTAAGCCGTATACTTGCTATTGAAGTATATCTGTTTCAGTGCTTACTGCTCCAAAGCTTAAAAGGGAACCGATAAAAACTCTACTCCGTTGCAGAATAAATTTCCTAATTGTGAAATGCCTGTGGGTTTTTATTGTTCTGAGCTAGGTTTTTCAACCATCTACAGGTGAGGTCAATAACTCTGGATGTCAAGGTTTGGGAACCTACAATCTTGGATTTATTTCGCACTCTGGGTAATGATTTCTGTAACTCTATCTGGGAGGGTCTACTTCCAAATAATAGGTTAGTGTCCATGAACTAAATAACTTGGATTTCACCTTGTCATTGAACTTTTTATATATTGCGAATGTTGTGATGCAATATTCATTGTAGTTAATGATTGAGATTGGAGCTTAGCTATATTACAAGTTGCTTAATGGATGATGAGTTTTTAATCTATTTTTCTATTCAACTTACAATTGTTTGACGTTGACAGCGGTTGTTCATCCTTACAGTTTTCAGTTTTACCTTTTTTCAATTTTTTGTGTATTATCCTGCTACCTAATATCAGTTAAATGAATATTATGCAGAACAAATGGTTCAGATGCTTCCATATCACTTACAAAGCCAAGCCCTGAAGATGGCATTCAACAGAGAGAAAAATACATTATAGCTAAGGTGTACTTGTCGTGTTTATTCTTAATTTTTCTTCAAGTTTAACTAGTACACTCTCATGTTAGCCTTTCACCCTATTGGGGAAAGATTTTTTTTGTGTGCCATGGCTACATTGTCTCTGCAGGGGTGTTTATTTTTTGATAGTTCCGCTTGAACCTTTCCTTGACAATTGTAGGATGTTATCGATAACAATTTACAACCTTGGGCCTTGCAGTGACTCTACACCATCCCACCTTTCAGTATTGACAATTAATGTCACAATGGTCTTGGGTAACATTCGAAACTAACGGTTTGGTCCAAATTAACAGAGCTTGAATGCACAACATAGGAGTGTTGGTCTAAAACATAAATTGTTTAGTTTTTTCTTTCCTTTGAATTGGCATCTTTGACCACTATGAAGTTTCATTCATCTTTCTTATTCCTTCTCTTCCTATTGCTTCTCGCTTCTGCTACTCACAACATTTATGACTTTCCACATTTATCTGTAATCTGCACATATATAAATATAAATGTTACATAAATATACACCTTCAACCCACCGTTACAATGGTTTAATACAAGTAAACACACATGAATATAAGGTTGGTGCTATTGTCAACCCCGTGGCATATTGTTTATATATTTTATCGTACTCTTTTATGGGCATATATCTATTTGGCTGGCTATCTAATGCATGCTGTAAGTATGATAACCCATTAATTATTTGCCCATATTTTTTCACATGAAACTACAAAACATTTATAAAGTTTCTTTGGAAAAAAAAAACATAAGTAACTTTAAGAAACACTTCCTGAAGTTTTACATACCCCCTCCCCCCTTCCCCGAGGTGGAATGCTGTCACTGTACAATTTTCATTGAGAAAAAAGGGCCTTACATTGTTTTTCCTAATCTAGTATGTTGAGAAGCTGCTTGTTGAGAAAGAAGCTACTGCCTCCGGTGTTACTTCTTATGCCGTCAGCATCTGGGAAGCAGTTAAGACTAACAATTTGCAGGAAGTATATCGCCTCCTTGTAATGTCAGATATAAGTATTATCAACACTACTTATGATGAGGTGGCTAGTGTTAATTCGTATCAGAATCTTCATGACCATGATTCACAAAAAGGCTTCCATGATATAGAAAAGGAACAGCATGATCCCATAGCTTGTCAGACAATTAAAAATTCTAGTGAACCCGAAAAAATTCTCCAAGGTGGTTCTCTGTTGCATCTGGCGTGTAACTCTGGCAATCGTGTGATGCTCGAGCTATTGCTGCAATTTGGTGCTGATATAAACAAGTCTGACATTCATGGAAGGACTCCTCTACACCATTGCATCTGCACAGGGAACAATCAATTGGCAAAGTTTTTACTTAGGAGGTAATGTTTGTAAGTATGAAGGCCATTTCTAAAACATGACCATTATCTACTTTCCTGCTAAAGGATGTCATTAGTTTTCTCACATCTTGCATATTATTATGTAGACTAATTGTACATCCTTGCTTTTGGAGTGACATAATCCTATTAATTTAATGGTTCAATTTTCCTTCAGGTAAACAAACTCATTTGAATATACAGCCCAAAATTTTGCAAGATAACCTGATTACTGCAATTTTTATGCACCTTTTTGATTGTATGATCATCTTTGTATCAAAATTGAAATAATCAATATTAAGTTACCAATAGGTAGAAATAAAAGTTGATTTGGTTTGCCAAATGGTGTTCATTGATAGCTTGTCACATGATAAGTTTCTTGGAATCCATTAAAAGTAAACTGTGGCAGCATCTGTGCATGTACGTTAGTATTGTTTGCCTTGTAGTTTGCTACAGTTCAAATCCTTCTTCCAACCTCTTTTTGTGCTTAACATTGTTAGGGTTTTATTTGTTAAAAAAAGACGCAATCTCTACTTTGTTTGTAAAACATTGTTGTGTGAAACTTGATTTACTGTGAGGATTATGATTTTGAGTATTTCTCGGTTTAGTTTGCTAAAAAGGGTTTACCAAGGATGTTAAGTTTGAAATTATTATGGAGCTTGGACCAAATGATTTATACTGATTATGCTACTATTTGCTTATTGCTGATCATTTACGCATTTGTGCTATGCATTTCAGGGGTGCATGCGCATCAATTAAAGATGGGGGAGGATTAGGTGCTTTGGAAAGAGCTATGGAGATGGGAGCAATAAGCGATGAAGAGCTGTTTGTGTTGCTTTCAGAGCGAATGTAAAATGACAACTACTGTTCCAATGCAGTTCTGTTTGTTTGTTTTCCTTTTTTCTCGTTTGTTCTTTGTTGGGTCAGAGGCGATCATCATTCAGTTTCAGACTATAAAAAATATGGTTATTTGTTTCTGTTTTATATCTTTTTAAAAAGTGTATCTTAATTTATTCAGTATTAGTTATTGCCACTTGCGTGACTTGCTAATGTTATTTGGATCATATGATCAACTCAAATTTATGTCACAGTCACATAAACCTTGACATTTATGGCGATATGCCATGGGGAGATGGATCCTCTATGTGAATAAACAGATTAAGAACACAAATGCTAGATATCTATCTATTCTCATTTACTGTTGTGGTAGCTATCTGTTTATAAGAAAATGAATCATTCACGTCCAATTGAGGTGTGATACTAAATTGAAATTCACTTGCAGGCATACAAAAAGCACATTCATATACATAAATATTGACATGTACCTCAAAAACTGTAGTGGCCATAAAATATTAACCGGCGAGAGTGATCAAATATAGATAATCATGCCAACGTTCAGGGCCACAATGAAGAGTGATGGGGAATGTATTTACTGCTCATCTCTCTTTCCTGAAAGAGTATATGATAAAAAGAATTACCAAAGGTGTACACCACTACACCTTAATGTTTCAGTAAACTTATAATATATATATATATATATATATATGGTGGATGTGCAACCACTACCGTATGCATTGGATAAAGTGCTAGATCCTCACAATACCCCAGGAACGACACAGTTAACTATGTTTTAGTGAGCTAAGGAGATCCTTGCCACTGTCAGCAAACCTGTCAAAACAAGCAATCATCATAACTTGTCAAAAAGAAAAGAAAAACCATCATCTTAACATGGAGTGATCCAATAGTTAGAGACTCCCACTTACAATCCAGGAAGCAATGCTGAGTACTTGGCATGTAGCATCATCTTAAAATATAGAATGTAGCGGTCAACACCAGTTTCAGTGTTGCAAGTTGAACAGCCAAAATATAATGGGAATATTCAACCAAACAGTACAGTGCAATAACCTGCATCCCACCCATGCTGCAGGAGTACCCCAAGGCGTCACAGAGCTATATTGGAGGTCTACTATCAAAAGAAAACAGTTGACTATTGAAATTGGCAAGGGACCAAAGGAGGACAATTAAGTAAAGAACTGGACAATGCGATATATCAACTATAATTGAAGTGGTAAGTATGAGACACTGTATATCGTTACTAAATTATGTGACAATGAGATGATATCTACTAGACCCAAGTCGGTAGCTTTGACGCATCTATCTGTTAATCAAACTTACATCTGTATGAATCAACTTTATCCAATCCACTTATTCACTGACGACACGAAACAAAATAGTACACAAAACAACCTAAAATTAATAAAAGAAATTAGGAAATACTTATATGATTACATATTCTCCACATTTCAAAAGCAACACAAGGAATATTGAGTTGCTAGCTTCAAGTATTCCGTCAATTATACAAAGAAGACATCAGGGTAGCCTTAATATATAGTTATTTTAATTATTCACATTTCAGGAACAACACCGGAAATTGTGAGTTTACTGGCTTGTAGTTTTACAGAAAATATATAAAGAGACTATCAGGGTGGGCACATGTGTGCCTAATTTACATGCAACAAGCAGCAGGCCATGTCCACATCCAAGCATAATAGTCAAAAAATATAAAAATAAAAGTTTCAATGCCTGATGGACCAAAATCCAAACTCACATTTGTAATTATTATATTTAGTAAGAACAGCCTCAAGGATGGACAAGTTACTAATATATGACACAGGGATTATAATAAAAGTTCATCTCATACAACCAATTGACAAGTAATAGAAAACTTAGAAACTTATGGGAAATGGTACTTAGTGTTTATATTCATCTCACCTGTAAGGATTGGCGAAGTCCTTAACGCCGCAACTGCACTTTCTTAGCCTTTAAAATACCATGTTCTAGTGCTAACATGGCACGGCTATCTGGCTCTATCCCCTTGACTGACATCGTATTAACAAGGTTTACTGCCCCATCTATATCACCGCAACGAAAATAGCCACTTAGTAGAGCTGTGTAAGTCACAGTATCCGGTTCCATACCTCTATCGATCATTTCATCAAAGAGGAAAATAGCATCTTGAATGTTGTTTAACTTGCAATAACTATCAAGCAAAGCAGTGTAGCATTTAACATCAGGATTTAATTCCATCTCCTTCATTTCCCTCCAAAAAGTCAAAGCACCAACTGTTTCTCCCTCATTCCCATCTTTGCTAAATAATTTTCGAGCTTTTTTCAAGTTTGTTTTGGATTGCCCATCAATCAAAACTGTGTAAGTGATGACATCAGGTTTGATTCCCCTTTCCTTCATATCATTAAAAAGATCACAGGCCTGCTGCAAGCGATTTACCCTGCAATAACTGTTCAACATGATTGTGTAGGTAATGACATCAGGGGTTAACCCTCTCTGGACCATAGTATCAAACACCCACTTTGCTTTTCTCATATCTTCAGCATGACAAAGCGCAGCTATAAGTTTGCCGCACATTACCCTACAAGGGACACCATCTAAAGCCAACATAGTCTGAAAGAGCATGAGAGCATCGTCAAATGCACCTTCTGTACAAAGGCTAGTGAGAAGTTTGAGGCAAGAATCCCTCTTCACTAATATTCCTTGCTTGGACAACCTAAAAAAGAGCTCAAAGGCATCTATTGTTTTTTTAGCTTCACAGTAACCATTTACCATTGCAGAATAATTATCTATCCCTTTGTCTTCTAAACCACCAAAAAATAATTCAGCTTCCTTCACCTTTTCTCCCACACATAAGCCTTCAATGATCATGTTGTGTGTAACAGTGGTTGGTTCCAAACCCCGATCTTTCATATAATCCAAAAGCTCAAGTGCCTCTCGTGCTAGTCCATTTCTTGAAAGCCCACCGGCAAGCACATTGTAAGTAACGATATCAGGTTTTAATCCCTTTTCCTTCATTTCCACAAAAAGATCAAAGGCTTCAAAATGTTTTCCATGTAGGAAGTAGTTGTTGATCAGAGTCGTGTAGTGGACAACATCTGGACTCATTTTCTTTCGCTTCATCTCATTAAACAACTTCATGGCTTCTTCTAACTTTCCTAGTTTGCAGAGAGCATCAATCACAATATTATAAACAATCTCATCGAGGAAAATCCCCGTTTCCTTAAATTTCTTGAATTGGTGCACCACTTCCGAAGCCAAGCCCATATTGCACAAGCATTGAAGAACTGAGCTGACAATAACACAGTTAGTCTTGATACCTTTCGTAGACATTTCACAATGAAGTGCCAAAGATTTGAGAATATTCCCCGCCTCACAATACCCTTGAATTAGTGTCCCATAACAATATGCATCAGGAGCGATTCCCGCCTCTTCCATATCAAGCAAGACATCCTCAGCTTCTTTCATCTTCCTGTCACCAACAAGCCCGCGAATTATAACAAAGTAAGCAAACACATTAATAGGAATGTTGGTACTTCTCCACACCTTTAACACCTCATATCCTAAATCTGACCTTCCGTGTGAACAAAGGCCTTCTATATAAGTTGAGTAAGTAAAAGAATTAGGGGTCAAACCAGCTTCCTCCATCTCCTGAAACATATCAATAGCATCTTCCAAACTACCCTTTCGACAAAGTGCTTTGATAACAATACCATATGTATAGACATTAGGGATCAACCCAAGTCTCTTCAATTGTTGATAAATAGCCACAGCCATATCCACTTTCCCAAACTCAATCAACCGATTCATAAGAAAATTACATGTCAAAATATTTGGTAAAAATCCACGCCTTCTTGTTTTGAAAAATATATCAGTGGCTTCATCAAACTTGCCAAGAGTGACATAGACCTTAACCAATGCATCAAGTGCTCGAACCAATGAATTTGGTCCCTCAGCCTTGATCCCCTCCAATAATGCATCAAACAAATCTGAAACTTCAAAACCCAAATGCTCAATTTTTGGCTCTATAACCTCTAATAAAACAGAATGCAATTTTCTATCCATACCCCAATAGCATAGTATCCTAATAATAGTCATGTAAGTGCACACATCGTGTCGAAATCCACACTCTTGCAATTGGTGGAAATAAGACAATGCAAGACTGGGGCTTTCTCTCAAATTGTTCAAGTTTAAAGTAACTTTAGATGTATCAAAATCCAAAACTTTATTATCTAATGTAGTATTTTTCTTGGTATATTGAGTTTGTTCATCACAACCTGAGTCTGACAAGTCTGAACTCAACTGGGCAACCGCCGAAATGGAATTAAATCGAATAAATGGATTGCATTTTACAAAGATTCGACAACAAACTAACCTTAAAGGAAGAACGCACATGTATAATCTTACTTACATGGATAAAATTTGGAAGCTTTGTTTCCTCTGCACCCCTTAAAAATTTATACCAAGAAACTGAAAAATGGGTCAATAAAATTGAGAAAAAAGGAAACTGGGTATGTATCAACAGAATCCACAGATATATAAATAATTGAAGCTGGGAAAATTATCTGAGCAGCAAGCGACGGAAGTTGAAGTTCTTCGTAGTTCGTATGGACGGACTGGAGATTTTCAAATCAACCGCTGACACAAGTGTGAAGAGCCTTAAACCTCGGGCTCAGAGTCCGAACCCGTTAAGACGACCCAAAAAGTGAAAATAAGTTCTTGACTCATTGAGTAAACTTCAGTTAAAATAAAAATGAAACCCGTTAAGACGACCCAAAAAGTGAAAATAAGTTGTTGATAAAATAGATCAAATTAATTCATGAGGAGCTGGTATCTGAGAAATTTTTACCATCCCAAAAGAAGAAGATAATGTTGTGCTTGTCTAGAGTTGTACTTTTTCATGGAGTGAATTATGTTTTTATCTTTACTTTTCATTAACCTTTTTCTTTCATTTCTGCAGCTCTATCCAAAATTTAAACCTACGAGTAATTTCCCGTAATTTTTTACTATTGATATTGCTTTTCTGCAGGTGATTCACGAGATTGTTGTTTCAAATGCCAATGTTTCGGTTCTTAATAATTTGATGCCTTGGCCTTTAGTACGTTTTAATATTCCCCAGTTTTTGATTAATGATGATGGTTGGAGTAAAGATGTTTCAGATTCTAATTACAAGGAGTTTAGGAGAGTAATGGCATTTTTGCTCGAGTGGCCACAGAATTTGACTCCATTTGGGTTGATGGAGTTTATGAGTTTAATAATGCCTTTGGCAGCGGCTTTGGAATTGCAACCGTCATTGTTGAAGGTACAATTCTCTGGATTGCTTTACACGTATGATCCGTTGCTATACCATGCTTTTTTAGGGATGTATTCAGTATTCACGATTTTTAAATGCTTTTAATAGGCAAGAGAGGGAGGTTGCTAATCACCTTGTGTTGATCTCAAGAGAAGCTCGATATTTTTTTGTTTTTCAATTGCTTGCGCTACACTGGTTATTGGGTTTCATTGGATTGTTATCGAGTAGAGAAGTCGGGAAAAGGAAAACCATTGTCAAAATGAGTGTGAGCTTTTACCCATCTGTATTTGATCCGCTTGCTCTGAAATCCTTGAAGCTTGATTTGCTTGCTTATAGCTCGATTTTACTGGATACTGATAGCTCTAAACTGACAACGAATATGAATGATATACTGCATTCGGGCAATGTGGTGACTTTATTTGAAGATGGTCTTGTCTTAGTATCGGGTTTCAAATGGTTGCACCCATGGAGCACAGAAACTGCAGTGGCATTCCGTGCTTTCCATAAGTTCTTGATTGGTGCCTCTTCTCATTATGATACTGATTCTTCTTCCACTCAAATTCTCAAGGAGTCTACCATCTTCCACACTTTACAGGTACATGCTGGAATTAATCTTACCTTTTTGGTTTTCCATGCTTAATTTGTCTTACATTTTGTTTTTTTTCTTTCCATTAGGTAAGTAAATCAAAGGGATAGTATAACACATGATTCTAGCTATTGATAAGTGAGTTGTAGTGGTCCCATGGGTTTCATTCTATTTGGCAACCACTAATGGTTCTTTTCTGAGCTTACAACTTTTCATATGAATAAACTGCTTTGGCTGTTATTATTAGTGGTTTCATGTTTTAACTGCTTTTCTTATTTATGATTGTTATGGGCTTATGCTTAGGATCTAAGTGTCTCTTTCTGGTTTTTGCTTTACTTAGGTGAAGGCCATCACCCCTTCATCCTGTATGGCCTATTACCCTTGGGGGAGGGGGATCTGCTTGTTGTATTTGCTAAGTGAGAATTGATTTTTTTGATCTTGTCTTGCAGAGTATGCTAGTGGAGATGGCATTAGAGTTTCAGGGATTGGTTCCGATTATAGTTGCTTTTGTTGACCGCTGGTTGGCCTGCTACAAGCACTGCTGGTTGGGTGAGCGACGGCTTCAGACATTTGATAAGAGTTTGGTTCCAAAACTCAAGATAGACTATAAATTGGGATCTTACTTCCCGTTATTTGACAGAATTGCTGAGAATGATACAGTTCCACCAGGCCGGTTGTTAGAGATCTTTGCCAAGTTTATGGTAGTCCTTACTGAGAAACACAGTCCGGACACAGGATTGAAATCTGGGTGAGTAAAGTTCTTGGGATGTGTCGAACCATGCTGATGCACCATCATAGCTCTAGATTGTTCCTTGGACTATCTCGTCTCCTTGCATTCATTTGCCTTTATTTTCCTGATTTGGAAGTTCGCGACAGTGCATGGTAAATTAAGAAGTTTCTTGGGACCGGTCCATTTCGTTTATTCATTTCTTACTCCTGCACCTCTGCCCTTTTCAGTTTTCATTCCTATACATACATACATTTCGTTTCTTTAAAAAAATTAATTAATTGCAGTTTGCCCCTTCTAATTGAAACCATTTTTCGGTGTTCTCCTCGAACACTTCTATATATTTTGTTTTTCCAATTTAAGTCTTGTAAGTAACACCCATTGCAGGGTGTTAAAGCTTCTAGACAACAATTCATCTGGGTTGTGAGGAAAGAGAAAAATGAAGAAGAAAATGCCTGAAGGATTTGGAGCTAGGGTACTTGACAGGAAACTAAAGGGACTTGAGGGTAGGGTTTGACTTGAGTGCTTCTATGTAATCATATATTTAACTCCAAGCAAGGTTACTCCAAAGCTTCAAGATCTCTGTTTTCTTCAAAACCACTTACTCCAAAGCTCCTTAATTCTGATTCTTTCGACTTTGAAGCAGCATCCTGGTAAAGATCTCAGTGTGATGTGTACTGATCAGCATAATTTGTCTACTTTGAATCTCACCTCCCAACAATCTCCTTCAAGAATTTCTTCAAAACCTAACCTTTCACTACTCTCCTTGTTGTAGCAACCTCTCTATCCCTTCTTCTTATTGTAAAATCCTAGCCAATCTCAAACCATTTCTTTCTTTAATGATGGATTTTTCTTCCAACTGTAATTTAACCTCAATTTTTGAAACTAAAATTGATGCGTATTGGGTGTTGTGTCTCCCTCTTCAATTGTTTGATGAGATTCCCCCACAAATTTAGACCCTAATTGTCAACTGTTCCCCAATCATGTTTATGAACTAGCTCGGCAAACAAATTAAAAAACAAGCTCAAGGTAAATAAAATCATCACGTGCTCTCGTGTGATAAAAAAGTAACCACAAAACTAACTTGATCAGTGGTTTAATTAGGACGATGGTGGAATTGATAATAAAATAAAATTTAAAAAATAAAATGAAAGAGAGAGTTCAAGGAGAACATTCAAAATGATGTAAAGTGAGGGTGTTTAAGTGCACTAAGCCAAAAGGAATTAAAGGGTATTAAAAGTTCATGATGACTTTCCCTAATGGTCAAACATGAAAAAGTCTACAAAAACCAAAGGTGTTTATTGGTCAAACGCGAAAAAAGGCTACAAAAAATCAAAGATTAACACCGTCTTAAAGCTTCAATCTTAAGAGTGAATATTAATTTATGGGAATCACAAACGGAATGGAGACTAATATTCAAATTACATCAAATAAATTAATCCTAACTATTACGTAATTGAATTTCAAGAATTAGAAACAACAAATTTTTTAGCCAAAAATTATGATTTTTTAGAATATCAGTACAACGATCACACACGCACATATATATAGTTGTAATGTTAGGAATTCTAGTTGTATGTCTCAAGTTATATAATAATAAATAAAATAAATATTTTATATAACATGATTAATTACATAAAATATATTTAATTAATATAAAAGTATTACAATATTTGAGATACTATGTAAAATAAAAACTTTGACCGTGGGGGGATTGACCATGGGGGGAGCTTCTTTTTCTTTTCAATTTTCTTCAAGTTAATGGATCATTTTCTAATCATATATTGATTAGTACGTTTCGTTTACGTATTCTTTTTTTCCATCCATCCCACTTTGCTAAAATTTATTAATTTCAAACACGTGTTAAAATGTTTCCATCCCACCTTGCTAAATTTTAGTAATTTCAAATACACGCTTTACGATGGACAAGAATATTGACTTCTTCTTTTTGGTATTAAGATAGCGATATTCACTCTTCTTTCATTAACAGTGATACACTGTACTATTCATTTTTCTTGAAATTGGACGGTAGCGTGTAATTATTTTGGATTTTGGTGCTCTCACATATTATTATTTGTATATAAATTTTATATTTAAATTTATTAATTTATTAAAAATTAAAATTTATATAAATTTAATATATAATTGATGTGAAGTATCAATTGATTTTATCCAAAAAGACAAGCTAATAATTTTGTTTTTTGTAGCCCGTAGGACTACAAATTGTTTTAAAAAAAAATTGAGAACAAAAGAAAGCAAAAGAAGAGGGTAAACCCCGCGTCGGCTCCGACCCATGTGTATAATATTATCCACGTCGTCGTTTGGAGTAATACTGAGAATCTGAATCTCCTTCTTAAATCACAAATTCGTGATGTATGTCGTCCGTGAACTTTCTTCTTCGTCAATTATCGCCAAATTCTGTGTGTTAAATTATCAAATAACTTCCCTTATTTGTCTCTCAAAATCAATTACGTATAATATTTTCACATACAATTTCTCTGTTTTAATAACTCGGCTCCCTATTTTAATGGAAGCTGCGTCCACTGTGAACTTCTGTCCTATTTTTCTGCTTCCAAAACTATCCAGGTTACGTTTCTATTAATTTATACCATTCATCATTACCCATTTAGCTTTCTGAGTTTTCACGGTTCTTAAAAGCATAGATTCTAGCTGCTTATGAATTATTGATGTTTCCCAATACATTTCATTTGATTTTTTTGAATTGGGATTGTCGATTTTTCTGTACCACTTAAATGAATCTGCAATCAACTTCTACCAGCTGTGACTTCTCACAGATACTTTGGGTGTCTCCACCAATTTGCCCATGTAAAAGATTTAGTGTTTCTCCATTACTTAGCTTCTCTGGCAGGAAAAAATTATATATCACCCACAAGAGGAAAAGATATATTAATTGGGCGTGTATGCTTCCTACGGATGGTGGAAGCCATAATTTGAATATAGACTTTGCTAATTCAACTGCTAGGGGTGCGAAGAGCTTTGTAGTGAAGAGATTCTCCAATGAATTGGAAGAGAGAGATTCGTCTCAAGATTCTGTTCCGGGTACTTCTAATTTTACTAACTATGAAGAAGACCCCATAGTAGATAAGCTTAGAACCCAACTGGGAGTCATTCACCCTATCCCCTCGCCTCCCATTAATAGGAACATTGTTGGGTTGTTTGTGTTCTTTTTCTTTGTTGGGGTTGTATTTGATAAAGTTTGGACATCAAGGAAGAGGAACAAATTCAGCAATGAGGGGCGGCCAGGTATCTGGCCGCAGGTGCCCACGAGCTTCTCTTTGTTCCTGGAAAAGGATTTGCAGAGGAAAGAGTCGGTGGAATGGGTGAACATGGTTCTGGGGAAGTTGTGGAAGGTTTATAAACCTGGGCTTGAGAATTGGCTCATTGGGTTGCTTCAGCCAGTCATTGATGATCTAAGAAAACCTGATTATGTGCAGAGAGTTGAAATAAAGCAGTTCTCATTGGGGGATGAGCCGTTATCAGTCAGGAATGTTGAACGCAGGACCTCACGTCGTGTCAATGATTTGCAGTAAGTATTTTATTTCTATCAGATTTTATCTGTTTTATTTGCCTCTCATCTTTAAATATTATGTTTATTTGTATTCATTGTGATGAGCCTTCAAATATATGGTCAAGTTTATCTACAATCAGTTTTATGGTATAAGACTAAGGACAATGAAACATACCATAAATTAGCTGTTATCCAGATTATGTTATCTGTTATTTCCATATTGACATATAAGGCATTTTAGTTTAATAAGATTTCTACTGATTTCGCAAACCATATACTCCCTCCGTCCCAAATTAAATTCCCAGTTTTGATTTTTTAAAGTTAAAATGACTATTTTTAGAATTAATAATTAAGAATATATAAACATATTGTAAAAATTGTAAAAATTGGGGCTTGTAATAAATTGTATATACTTTCTTTTGGTTATAATTTCGTTACCTATATTTTGTAAAAAATAGTACAAAAATTAGTTTTAAAAATAGTCAAGTTGACTTTAAAAAGTCAAAACTGGGCATTTAATTTGGGACGGAGGGAGTATATAATAATAGATGTTACAGAGTTTCTCATGTGAGCAAAGACAACATGCAAGTGCCTCTACTAAACAATAGGAGGCAAAAAGATTCCTGAGAAATATATACATTCTTTTCTTGACATCTAAAGCAGGAATATCATGTCACTTTATAGTGTCGGTTTGTTATGATCTCTGGTTGATGCAGAAGGAGTACAAGAAATAGTAAACGTCAACTCTCATGTAAATTCAAGGAACCATGGACCGACTAGATGAAAGCAAAGAAGAATAAGACTATTAAAGGAAAGGAAAGGATAAAAGCTATTCTGAGATGAAGAAAACTCGTGGTTCTCTTGGTTCATGTTGGGCAGCTATTGCCTTTATAGCTGGTCTGTCTTTCTTGGTCAGAAATGCTGCAATCTTCCAAAAGATTTTTTATCAACGTGTATTGTCAGTTCATAATTTATAAAAAGCTTTGCATTTTCCTTATTCAGTAGTTACTTTTCTTTCATATGATTATTTTCAGTGCTTCTGCAATATCATTGTCAAGTTCAACTCTGTTGGCACCAAAATTTGAGCTGTATTCCTTGGGCTGCTTGAATGGTTCTAAAAAATAATTGATTTACTATATTTGGTTGGCACCATATATGCCATCTTGCCAGATTTATTTGCTGTACTTTGTCTTATTTTTCTTCTTCTTCTTCCTGCTATAGTTGGATCACATAAATTCAGCAATCATATCTTATCACATTTAACTGAATTTTGTTTCTCGGATTAATTTAGGTACCAAATAGGCCTCCGTTACACTGGAGGCGCCCGTATGCTGTTAATGCTGTCCCTGAAATTTGGAATAGTTCCAATTGTTGTGCCAGTGGGTGTTCGAGATTTTGACATTGATGGGGAACTTTGGGTCAAACTGAGATTGATTCCATCAGAGCCTTGGGTGGGTGCCGTTTCATGGGCCTTTGTTTCGCTTCCAAAGATAAAATTTGAGTTGTCGCCGTTTCGCTTGTTCAATCTAATGGGTATGTTATGGCTTCACATCCTTAAGAATTTTTATTTTTGCACCAAGCAACATTTTTTTATCTTTGAGTAGGTAAAATTTTATTAACTGCGACCTCACTAGGCACCAAGTGACATATATAGTCTCTTGATCTCTTTTGGTTAAAAGTAAGTAAAAAGAATATTTTATATGGAAATGAAAGGACTTGAGTAACTAACTGGATTGGAACGTCATAAGAAATCTTTACGACAAAATGAAGTAAATTCATTATGCTATACAAATGATGAATATATTACACCTCTCTGACCTGAAAATAAGACTGATCTATATTAGTAGCAAAAGAGAAATTTCTTGGGACAGGTGTTATAATTTATTAACATGAAATGCATTAGGTACCGGTACAAAATGGCATGGTGTTTGAATCCCATTCTTGACAAATTTATTGACATTATTTACTTATAAGAAAAAAGTGAAAATGCTAAGGAGTTGAAACTTGTTACTTTCTGAAGTTTCATGCAAACATTTATTTGGTTCTAAATTAGACTCAACTAATTCCCAACAAGAATAAGAACTAATCATCTCCTTTGATTAAATCTGCTTACCCTGATAGCAAACTATTTTAATCTTTAAACCAAATTAATGATGGAGTGCAGCCTGAAGCTTATGTTGTTTTTCCTCGACGCATGCATATACGTTTATCAATCCAGCCAATAGTGGCTTACCCTCCCTCATCCCATAAATTTTCTGCTTTCCCCTTCTTCCAAAACTAATTGCTACGTATGTATCGTATTCTCAATGATTTTTGGCTTCCTCTTAGATGAAGCCTTAATTCGGTTGTGAGAGTTACTAGTATTAGACAAAGGCATGCATAACTGTATTATATTAATTTGTATTACTGAAAACTGTTAGAAGTGGTCTGTGTTCTGCTGTAATAGGTCCCGGTCATATATATATATATATATAAATATCCCTAAAGGAAGAATGTGCATTCACTGATCTCCAGTAGTAACATGAGAAGATATATACAATTTATTATAGTTAGTGTGCCCAACAGCTCAAGTGCATCTCACAAAATTCCTCCATATACTTTATACTGCTCACTCATCTTGTTTACCAATTGAGGTTTGAGACTGCCTGCCATTGTATTTACGTTGTTTGATGTCTTTTCCCTATTAATATTGTAAAGAACAATGTTTATTATTTGTGTTTATTATGTTCAAAGTTTGTTTTACGTAATGAATTAGAATATTAAATTTTTTTACTTATACTTTCTTCTTTCATGCATGTTTTGGGCAAAACCAGCAATTCCTGTTCTGTCAATGTAAGTGGAATTCATCTCTCTTCATGATAACAACAAGAAGCAGTGAAACAAACAAATTTAATTTTTTAAATACTTTAATTTCTTTGTGCCACTTTCATTTTTAATTTTAAAATCTGTAATATTTATTACGATTTCCTCCTTTTTCCTGCTTCATTGTCTAATACTCTAGTTCTTATGAATTTTTTAGCATGATTTCTTTTGTTCTTTCTTCCACTAGATGAAAGCAAATGAGCAATGTTGTGTGGGATGAGGCCTCAATTATCTATAAACTATTTTTTTTTCATAATCATTATTCTAGCAATTTTTTATGGTCTTCTTGGCAAAACTGATGTCCTAACTACTCAATTTCGGTGTTCATATGGATATTTTCATCAATTTTTCAAACATAAATGTTAATTGTTGTACACTTTTTTGATAAGTATTAAAAAGTCACCAAGAGAAGGGTGGCCCTCATGTACACATGATAAATACAGAAAGGATAAGGAGTACAATAATAATGTCTCAAGCCTAACACGAAAAGCATGTGCAAGAACAAAACCCTAGGAGCTCCTAAAATATACTCGCACTAGAATCCCAATTCAAATGTCCTCCACAAAATCCATTAACCAATTAACCTAGTCCCTAGCTTAGTTCATAGAGGGGATGAGTGCAGTCAGCGCAATTAATCCTTGAGCTCCAGCAGAAAAGTATCATCAGGTTTGTTCTTAATTATTTTCCGGTCACAGCTCGTTCCTAAGGCTCACACATTTTCCACTTCTCTTCTTTATTTTGCAATTGTCAGGAATTGTCTCTAATACAAGCATGGGAGTGGTGAGTGTTTGACCTTGATTTT
This sequence comes from Hedera helix, assembly GCA_947179155.2. Lineage (NCBI taxonomy): Eukaryota > Viridiplantae > Streptophyta > Magnoliopsida > Apiales > Araliaceae > Hedera > Hedera helix. Next base: position 36,879,620 of record OX359281.1, read on the forward strand.
ATGCTTAGTATTATAAATCAGCCAATTATTTAAAGATGATGACGATGATGAAGAGATTACACAATAGATTTTTTGGGGTACTCTTAAACTATAGTTTTTATGAACAAATTCACTTGTATCAAATACTTCCGAGGTTAACATCTATTGCAAATCAAGCCTGGATATTAATAAGAGAGATAGAGAAAGATAGAACTAGAGAGATAGGCTATGTTTTAGTCATTTGGTTAGTTGATAACATCCACTTGGAATGTTAATTTAAGATAAAAGGATCATAGATTTAAAAATTGGTATTACTTTTGCAAAAAGACGCTTAGTACCAAGTCTGAACATCAGTATCAAACAAACTCCTTCTACCAATTTGGTTTGGGTTAAAATATATTTGAAGTTTTGGCCTTTGTCCTTCAAAAAATCCATTAACCAAGCAACCTAGTCCCTAGCTTAGTTTATAGAGGGACGAGTGTAGCCAGCGCAATTAATCCTTGAACTCTATCAGAAAAGTATCATCAGGTTTGTTCTTAATTATTTTCCGGTCACGGCTCGTTCCTAAGGCTCACACATTCCTCTTCTCTTCTCTATTTTGCAATTGTCAGGAGTTGTCTCTAATACAAGCATGGGAGTGGTGAGTGTTCGACCTTGATTTTATGCTTAGTATTATAAATCAGTCAATTATTTAAAGATGATGATGATGATGAGATTACATAATAGATTTTTTGGTTTACTCTTAAACTATAGTTTTTATGAACAAATTCACATGTATCAAATACTTCCGAGGTTAACATCTATTGCAAATCAAGCCTGGATATTAATAAGATAGATAGATAAAGATAGAACGAGAGAGATAGGCTATGTTTTAGTCATTCGGTTGAGTTGATAGCATCCACTTGGAATGTTAATTTAAGATAAAAGGATCATAGATTTAAAAATTGGTATTACTTTCACAAAAAGAGGCTTAGTATAGTACCAAGTCTGAGCATCAGTAGCAAACTCCATCAACCAATTTGGTTTAGGTTAAAATATATTTGAAGTTTTGGCCTTTGTTTGCCAAATTTAGTTGGTTTCTTATCAGTGTTCAGAATTTTAAACATGTATTCCTAGAAAGTTGTTTTCTTCCTCTTTATTTTGGATAATCTGAATCAACTGCTTCTCTTTACCATGACACTCTTTGCTGTTTTCTTTTGCTCTTTGAATAACATATGATTATTTTTTATGTTTTAATTCATGAGGCTTTCTTTTACTAGTAACATTGTTTGTTCCAGTGATTACTTTCTATTTGTTTATAATTTTAATAGATTTTTGACTCTGCTGTTTTAGGTTTTTGACTAAACTTCTGACTGAGGATTTACCACGGCTATTTGTTCGTCCGAAGAAGATTGTTTTAGATTTTCAAAAAGGGAAATCTGTTGGTCCCGTTCCAAATGATTTCAAGTCGGGAGAAATGCAAGAAGGGAACAAGGATTTTGTTGGAGAATTATCAGTAACCCTTGTAGATGCTAGAAAGCTCTCTTATGTTTTCTATGGTAACAATTGTTCCTCCTTTTTACAGATTTGCTTCTGCAATTTTAGCAAATACCTGTTTTTAGATCAATCTGCCAAAATTTAGTTAATTTTATGACTTTATCTGTCTACATGAGTGTTCCATATCCTGTGAGTCTGATTTTATTTCTGCTTGATCCTCCCAGTGACCTGATTGTTGAACACCGACATAACAATGCTGTTGCTTTATCACTGCAGAAGCCAATATTAGTTTATCTATCAACAAAAGACACTAAGTTATGTCATGTCTTGTTAACATATTAATGAGTTTTCTTTATTTTCCAGGAAAAACTGATCCATATGTTATTCTAAGATTGGGAGATCAAGTAATACGTAGTAAAAAGAACAGTCAAACAACTGTAATTGGACCTCCTGGTGAGCCAATTTGGAACCAGGTGAGGTTTCTTATTATTTTGCCTTCATGCATTGTGATTCATACACTTGCAAAAACTATGTACACTAGTGACATGTATCTTTGCTTTTGTACAGGATTTTTCTATGCTAGTTGCTAACCCTAGAAAACATAAATTGTACATCCAAGTGAAGGACTCCCATGGGTTCACAGATTCGACTATTGGAACGGGAGAGGTAAATCAACTAATACTATCGTTCTACCTTATATTTTTTGCTTGGCTCAAACTCATTAACTTGAGCTTGACAAAATTTTAAATGAGCGGAGCTTTTCCAAAGCTTGACTCGGCTCAGCTCATTTGCAGACCTAGTTTGAATCTTGCTTTCTGAAGAAGACATAATAACAGGGGATCTTAAAGGCTTGTTTTAGCTAATTATAAAGTATTGCTGTAATCTTTGAAACATGTAGAAGCTTTCCTTTTCTTGGTTGTAATTAGATGTTAACACATTAATGGTCACAATAATGTCATCATAATCTGATTCAGTGGCAGTCTAACTCACAGTTTGGAAGTTGTAGTGTTCACTTGTAATCTTTCTCATTACCTCTGTTTAGTCCTTCTAATAAGTATTGTGTCCAGGTTGATCTAGGATCTCTCAAAGATACTGTACCAACAGACAGGATTGTGGCCTTGCAAGGAGGTTGGGGATTGTTTAGAAAGGGATCTTGTGGAGAAATTCTACTTCGACTAACATATAAAGCATATGTTGAGGATGAAGAAGATGAAATGACTGTGGGGAAGTTGATGGATATTGATGCTTCGGATGATGAATTATTTGATTCCGATGTACCAGATGTTGCTTACGAGCAGAGGGAAAGAGATTCCTCAAGCGGAACAGAAACGTTCATGGATGTTTTAGCAGCTTTAATTGTCAGTGAAGAATTTCAGGGGATTGTGGCATCATCTGAAACAGGGAATACAAAATCTTCGGATAATGCCACGAGTGCCGCATCAACATCAAGATCAGATGGTCCTGATGTTGAATTAGTACCACCAAATTCTGGAAGTGGTTCTGAAAGTTTTGCAGGTATCGTGCTTCTAGGTGTTTTTCGTATGTAAAACAAAAAGTGTTCATACTTTTACTTTTTCTTTTTCATAACCCCCCCCCCCCCCCCCCCCCCCCCCCCCCTTCTCCAAGTATCCTACTTCCTTGGATAAACACTTGTTATGTGCAGGGTCTGTCTTATTTTGGCTTGCCGTGATCACAACTATCTCAGTGCTTATCGCTATAAATGTGGATGGTTCAAGTTTATTCAACCCTTGATTGGATGTGACAGCTTGTGAAGAATCAGGGTTATGTTTAATCAAGTAACTCCGGAAAACCCTGTGTTGCTTTATTTCTGTTTTAAATTTACCATGCACTTATTTCAGTGTGAAAGAAGTATTCGTAGACTCGTAGTGCATCCAAATTGTCGCCTTCTCTCGTTCATCACTTTGCTTTGGCTTGCCTGTGATTAGAACTCTGCTCCTCCTCATCAAGTTGTTGCATTCTTTCATTCAGCTTGCATGAAACTTATTAGTGTTGCTAGGAATAGCTTGGTGTCGGTGTTGGTTTTGCCTACTGATGTATCCTCGTATCTGAGTCAGAGGCATTTGTTTTTATTTTACATATTTAAGAGAGCATAGTTTAAAATGGAATTATCTACTACGTATTTGTATATTCCTCATTGAGATTCAGATTATACCATAATGCTCCCTCCAATCCAAATTATAAGATCAATGTTGACTTTGAAAATTCAATTTCAAATATTTTCAAATTCAAAATTAACATGAATTCACTTAGTTGATGTGAATACAATTATAAATATTATAAACTACCTAAAAAGTACTACTAGTTATAAGATTAATTATTTTGATAACTTAAATGAATCACATAAATTTTAAATTTGAAAATATTACAAATTACTTACTAAAAAGTCAATAATGATCTTATAATTCGGAACGGAGGAAGTATAATTTAGATCTCATGATAAAAGTGTGCTCACTAGTAGTTCTGAAGTAGACGGTTCTTTTTCATTAACCAAGTTAAGAAGAGTAGGGTGCTTTTAGTATTGAATTATACCTTTAATTGAGTGTCTTCAAAATGTCCTAGTTGTTGACTTGCTTAAGATACTATTTGGGCTTTTTTGATATTTGCTGTTAATTGAACTTTATTTGAACTCGAGGCATCTTTTAGGAGGATATTCTGGGAGCAACTTAAGCTGCTTTGGAGACGGAATAACCATTTCTGTCACCATCTAATATGTTGCACATAGATAGGCATTAGAGAGAGAGAGAGAGACATAAAGGATTACTATGGAACACAGAGCAGCAAAAGATCTCTAAAATGTTGAACATTGCTGCCGAAGACTACGTACAGGACCAAATATCCACTTCTAACCTGAAAAGTTGAAACCAGTGAAGCTTGCCTCTTATCTTCTGCTGATATAAAATGTCAAATTTATACTCTTAGAAAGTGGAATTAGAAGGAACAGTTTGCCTAGATCTGAATCCACTATTATTCCAAATGTGTCCTTGAGCAAATTCTTTCTATTTTGACCTCCTCTTTTTTTATTTACATCCATATATATTATTACTAAGTTGATAAAGTTCCTTGGCAGGGTCAGCAGCAATTGCATATCTTGAAGACGGACGCATCCCATGGATAAATATCCACCGAGTATAGGAATGTTCTTTTGGCGGCAGCTCTCATAAAAAAAAAAAGGAGCCTTTTCTCACTGAGCAGTGAGAATAAAGTGTTCATATTATTTTTTTACACACCAAATTTCTTGTTTTTCCAAGATGAGTTTATCGCCCGAAAGGTAATTGTTTGGAGGAAAGGGGGTGGCTTGTTTTTCTGTGATGACCCCTCCCCTGTAACAGGAATTCTGTACAAGAGAAGAAAGGAAGGGCGAGTTAGTATATCCTGAGGAAAATGAAGAAAGGGAGGAATTTACTCAAATTTCATTACTTTTAATCCACATAATGAATATATATTATATTTAAATTTAAAAGGAAAATTACGATCAATCATATTCTTTTATAAATTGTTCTTTGTGTGACGTGCGATATTTAGATGAAAACATTGTGACTTTAATTTAGTGTGTAATAAATTTTATTTATAATGTATGAATAAGTTAAATGAGATAGTTTTATATTAATTAGGTTCACGAATTAAGAAATTTAAAGGTCAGAATTGTAATATATTCTTGATAAGTCTAAAAATTAAAAATTAAAATACAACGTATGTAACAATATTAATATATTATTATCAATTAAAGAATATATTAAATATGTTGTAATGATACATTGTATGTTTAAAACTAAAATCAAAAGAAATTGTTAAACTATTGAGTTGGGAAAAAAATTCTTAAATTATCAATATTAATGAAAATGACTCGTTTTTTGTCTTGTTATATTTTTGTATTGATTTTATGAAGACGTAATTGTTCAAAAAGAAATAATTTATATATTGACTAATTCAATAAATTTGCATTGCCACTGACGTGAATTTTATAAGTGAAAAGATTGAATGGTAATATTTGGTTCTCTCTTTTATTTCTTTCCGTTTCATATATTTACAAACTTTATTTAATATTAATATAAATTTACCATCAACTACAATAACATTTTTGTTCAAATATTTTAATCTTATATAATCATGTATATTCAAGTACAAAATTGTTGACTAATTTTTTGCCATCCATCTCATAGAAAAAATATTAAAAATTAAAATCAATCACGTTTTACACAGTAGACAGTAGATATAACTAATGTGAATCTTTATTTAAGAAAACATTTAAAATATTTCTGAATTTCCTTTAAATTTGCAAACAGTAAGGACATTCAACATGATCATGGGAGATGTTGTTGCATCACAGGATGTAGTGTCAGATATCATTCTAATCAACACTATAAGTGCTTACGTGCTAATTTGAATAACATAATAGGTTGAATCAAATGATTGGGGTGATTTTATACCGAATCCAGAACAAAATTGAACAAAAATATACATCAGACTGCACAATCCAGATGCATTAAGTGCCTGTTTGGCGAAGTTGTGCAATGTGGTGCGGAAGATAAAAAAAAAAAACACTTTCATATAGAGCTTTTAATAAAAATGCTTTTATAAGAAAATTATGAGTAGAGACGTCTACTTTTTTTATTTTTTGTTCTTGTTGTTATTTTCTTTTAACGGGGTCAACATGGAAATAAGTAAAAGTTATGGGAAGAAAAACAAATCAAAACAAAGGGTCCTCAAGGCTCGAACAAATCACGGCGCTTCGGATTGATGGCATTTTAGGGCTCCAACAGAGCAGCAAGACAGATAAGAGGGAGAAACACAGACCTGAAGAAAAAGTGGACGAAGAACTCGCGGCTTCTGGTTCGCCCCTACGTTTCAATTTATAATTGTTTGTAATGTTGGATGTCAAGCTCTTTGTTGATGTTGCATTTCCTAGGTTTGAAATCGTCACTGTCCTACTGCTTTACCAGTTTCCCGTTTTTCGATTATGATTTGATTCTGATCTCTCTGCCTGTGGCATCGTTTAGGCGTAAATTTATATAATTTCTCATTTCATATATGTATTAATGTTTACATAAATCAGTTCTGTTCTTGTTGTGTATCTTTTTGGGCTATACATGCTTCAAGATATGTCTATTTTGGTATTGAAATCTGCTACACATACTCCCTCCGTCACAAAATGAGAGTCCACCTTTCATTTTTGGGACGTCCCAGAATTGAAGTAATTCTTAAAATGAATGTATTACTCAGTAAAATTTCTGCATCGGTGGATGTCCATTGGGTTTAATTAAGCTATGGTTTAATTGAGGTGAATTAAAGAACTTTACTTTCACTGCCAATATCATTTCGCTTACCGAAGAACTGGGTAACATGCCGAAATTCTTGTTCTGGTTGCTGGAAAGGCTACCTCCAGCCTTTCCCTCTGGGCTTGGAACACCTGCCTTCGACACTACTGTAAAATATTCTCCCTCAAGGTCTTATTATGCAAGCTCCCTCTGTCTGTCCAGTCCCTGGACGGCTCTCGGGGACAAAGCCCCCAGATTTTAAAGTGCAGCCCTACCCTATAGTAGAGTATCTTTTCCCTATAATTTAGTGACTAAGGTAGTATATCCAAACATAGAAGCTGTTGTTATCAGTATGTAATAATTGTTGACAGTCTAAGTTCATGAAAAGATTTACTGCATTGACTTACAGTTTTAGCTAACTACTAGACTTTTTTCTAGTGGTTTTCTCTGCTGTGGTTGCATGATATTGAAGCAAAATGGCTAGTTATTCTGGAAAAGGAGCTCCTTCAAATGGGTGTGTATACGTTTGTAACTTACCCCCCGGAACTGATGATAACATGTTAGCTGCTTATTTTGGCACTATTGGGTTGATTAAGGTATGATTTGAATAGGTTTGTTTTTCTTAAATTATTAACTGCTCTATTAAGCTCAGTCGTTTCTGAAAGCTTTCTGTTTACTTGTTCTTATGCTTTATAGAAAGACAAACGAACTGGTCGACCGAAGATATGGTTATACCGAGAAAAGGTCACCAATGAGCCAAAGGGAGATGCTACAGTCACATATGAAGATCCATATGCTGCCTTAGCTGCTGTTGAATGGTTTAACAACAAGGATTTTCATGGTGCCACCATTGGAGTCTTTATAGCTGAGTCAAAAAAAGATGACAACTCGTATAATTCAGGAATCCCTGCTGAAGAGCCGAGTTTAGGTGGCGATCTCGGTGGGCTGGAGGATATGGTCAATGATAGGATCGGTGGTGGTGGAAGGGGTAGAGGTTCTGGTGATGTTCTATCAGGAAAGGCATGGCAACAAGACGGGGATTGGATGTGTCCGAATACAAGGTCTGTGATATGATATTGGTGAGCAACTCTTTCTTGCTCTTTTTATCAGCAATTCAAATATTCTTTTCAAATTAACATTTTGTCATTCAAATGTGTTCTTATATACTTTATTGGTACAGTTGTTCCAATGTGAATTTTGCCTTTCGTGGCGTGTGCAATCGTTGTGGGAGCGCTCGGCCAGTTGGTGCCTCTGGTGGCGGTGGAGGAGCTGGTGGTCGGGGGAGGGGACGTGGCACCGAGTCTGGAGGCCCTGGCCGTGCAATAGGTGGTCCTACAGGACTTTTTGGTCCAAATGATTGGCCTTGTCCCATGTAAGAATTTTTATTTTGTTGACCTCTTAAAGGAGTTTATTGTATTGTGATTTAAAAATTCATCAATTTTTAAGCCATTCTACTAGTTTTAACTTAAATTTTAACTCGTGCACTCGGATTCTAGTTCAACTGTTGCAAAACTTCTAGAGTATGCTGTAAAAGTTTCAAAACAAATTGATGTTGGACATGTAAGACATGGTGAAAAGATGGAATAAAATACCTATCATCGCAGAGAATTGGTAAAGAAATACGCACGAGCACAAAACTTTAATCTCAAATCAATTCATATGTCATAATCTGAAACATAATGAGATATTACAATGCTTAAATAGAAAATTCAATACTTGGGAATCAAGTAAAAATCCTAATTTAAAAAGGAAGATAATTCCTAACAAAAATCTACTACTATAATAGAATTCTTCTAATTTAAATCTTCTACTATAATATAACTCTCCTAATTAAAATCTATTACTATAATGCTAGAATATTCTACTAAATAATTACATTAATAATCCAATATTTATTTCTAAATAATAATACAAAATTAATTATAAATTTCTTTATTTTCTTCTTCCTTTCCGCATCATTCTCCTCACATTTGAAAAAAACTCCTCCTTGATTTTTGAAATATCGAAGAATAATAAACTATAGTCCAGAAGATACATTCTAACAAAACATGTACATCTGATGTTTCTTGAGCACAATTTTTGGGAATAACATTGACACATGTAAGAAACTAGATGCAATTTTGGACTCGAATACAAAATTTGGCAAAACAAAGTCAGCGTGTTCTACCTTAATTGTGTCTTCTTTTTTGTGTTCAACTTCTTGGTCAACATGGTTTACCTTTTGCACTGCACTTCCATTAATGCAAACCACCATTGAATCTTTAATTAATACAACATCCTCTACTTCAGCCACTTTAAGATCTTCGCAAGTCAATATGTCGAAGTTCTTGTTCTTGAATAGTCTTATTGACTCCTTGTATTTTATTTACACATTCCATGAGTATAATAACTTTTATTTCAAGTGCTGTAATAGATATCTGGACATTTGCAGTAAGTTTTACGATTGAATCTTCAATTCGTTTAAGATGCTCATCTTGTTTTAACATATAAGTATGAAGTTTGGTGTTGATTTCTCCAGCATTCGTCATGGTTCCTACAAATAATATATATATATATATATATATATATATATATATATATATATATATATATATATATTCTTCTTTTTTTTAACAGGGACTAAAATGAAACTAATAAAACTTCAAGGCTTGAAATGTAAGAAAACAAAAGCACATGGACTGATGTGAAACTAATGAAATTTTAGGCACTAAATGGAAGAAAATGAAAGTACAAGGACTGATATGTAAATGTTGAAAGTTCGGGGGGCATTTTAAATTTTAAAAAAAATTCAAGGACTAAACTAGAAAACTATAAAAACTTTGGGGTATCTAAATGTAATTTACCAGTAGCGGACTTACTGTAGCAACGGAACTGTAGAAGTTTTGTAGTAGATTTTTTTTTTCAATTTTGAGATAACGTTGTCAGCTCAGATATTGATGTTGATTCTCTAGCGAATTTCGACAATTGAAAGAGGCCAGAAAATTAGAATAGGAAGGAATTGATTGAAAATAATACATATAAGGAATTTTGGCTCATGATACCAAAATGATGTAGGACAAGGTGGAAAAAATGAATAAAATACCTATCCCCATAGAGAATCGGTAAAGAAAAACACACGATTACAAAGTTTTAATCTCAAATCAGCTCATATTTCATAATTTGAAAAATAATGAAGTATTACAATACTTGAGTAGAAAACTCAATACTTGAGGATTAAGTAAAAATCCTAATTTAAAAAAAAAAAAAATCTCCCAACTAAAATCTACTATTATAATAGAACTCTTCTAATTAAAACCTACTATTATAATAAAACTCTCTTAATTAAAATGTACTACTACAATACTAGAATATCCTACTAAATAATTACATTAATAATTCAATATTTATTCCTCAATAACAATACAAAATTAATAAATAAATTTCTTTATTTTCTTCTTTCTTTTCACATAACAGATTATTAGCTTAAAATTTTAAGTGGAGAAATAAAAAAGTTTCAGAATCATATATAATTTCTTCTTAGGATGTTCTAGGATGCACATATGTTGGAGGGTGTATTCTATCCTGAATTAAGCTAAGTTTTCTCCTTTAAGGACGAATTAAACTTTGGTCCAGGTTTTTGGGTTCATGTAGGGAGTTCACTTGACATTTATACCGGGGTGTCAATTGCATTGTCCTGGGCCACCAAGCTGAGTTCCCCTTAGTTTGTTTTTCATGAGACCCTGTACTTAAAAAATACATTCTATTGAGTTTTTTGGGTTGTCATGTATTACGTGTTGGTTAAGTATCAGCTTACAATATATTGTTTTATGTTTCTTAATCCATAATGATTGGATGTCCAAGCCCTTCTAATGTGGTTGGTAGAGAAGTTCATTTGATGTATTGTCGTTTATTTAGATTCTTCCTTATGCTTTAAAATTTCTGCTTCAGGTGTGGCAATATAAACTGGGCAAAGCGTAACAAATGCAACGTCTGTAGCACCAACAAACCTGGTGTTAGTGATGGTGGTGTGAGGTATTATTCAGTGAGTTCAATGATTTGTTTATTATTTCATTCGGTTGTTGGATAAGTTGCATATATTTGTGGTGAACTGTGAATGTTTTTTGATGTATGTGATTTTTGGTGTTCCATCTCATTTCGTTTTTAAAAAAAAATTTATTTGCTTTAAGCTGTGAAATAAAACATTTATAAAATGTAGCCTTCATACCTTAAGTTTTGAAACAGCTTTCCTGTTGCATTTCCAAATTAAAATATTTTCTTGCAAGTTATTGCATCAGGTTCTCCATTGATGCTTTTTAATTGTTTATATCGTTGACCTTTGTGTTCAAGAATATTGGAATAATATTAAAATAGAAATTTCAATAATAGAAAAGATTGGATACATTATTGATCACACTCAGTTAGATTTATGGATGTGTTAATATGTGGTTTATCTTTAAATATACTGGGTTGAGCAGTTATTAATATTCAAAGATATTTGTATCCCTTGGCTTATTTGTTGTACTTGTATGTAGAGGAGGACGTGCTGGAGGTTACAAAGAGCTTGATGAAGAAGAAATAGAGGAAACTAGGCGACGTAGGCGGGAGGCCGAAGAAGTAAGATCAACTTGAACTAGCAGTAGGCAGGGTTGTACGCTTTATTCCAGATTTGACAGTACATCTTATCTAATTTCAGGATGATGGTGAAATGTACGATGAGTTTGGCAATCTTAAAAAGAAGTTTCGTGCCAAAATGCAGCAAGCTGAAGCTGGTCAGTTGATCCCCGGTGCTGGGCGTGCAGGATGGGAGGTTGAGGAACTAGGTAATCTATAAGTTTAATGATTCATAATCCTTGTTTATCAGTAATTGAGGTCCTTGTAATTTGTCAACTTACATGACATTTAGGAAACGTAAGCACCATGCCTATTTTCTTGTTCCCTAATACAATTTAGAGAGAAAATGTGAATAATAACTTGATATATAGTTTAATACTGATAATTTTTTATTTGTATTATATATGTAGGTATCAAAACTGTTTCACCAAAAAAAAGCATAAAATTAGTACTACTCTCTCGGCCCCTCTGTGTAGAAAGAGTATCACAGACGAAGTACCAAAACTTGAACTTATTTAGGAGTTAACTTGATGTATAATTTTGTGCATGTGTATATATGTATTTGGTTGTATTTTTTGACTTTCTGAGCCTCATTTCGAAAAGGCACGCACCTCGCCTTATGCTTAAGCCTTAGGGAGACCTTTGTGCCTTGGTGCGCCTCAAGCCTATAATAATATCTTATGTGAACTATCTTGCGTTAGTGTATTTATGTGAGCTTATTTTATGTATGCCAGTTCAGTTTTTTTGACTATAATTTATTTTATTATCTAGTTCCTAAAAGTAGATAGCTTGCGTGTACATTTAAGTGATAATAACTTGCATTGTCATTAATAATTTAAGAAACTATTCTCATCTGACTGTAACTGCTTAACCCTGGGCTTAAAGTATATTGTGTTACATGTCCGTTTCTGTTCATGTAATTGAACAGTCTGTGTAGTCTGCTCTCATGTTACATTTAGTTTGGTTCTGGGTTCTGGAAATTTTATTCTCTATGTTTCGTATGACTGGTTGTGGCACTTTATGTGTTGATCTGATGGTGTGAGGTTGATTTTCTTTGTTGTGACTGGTATTATTGGCAGGCATGAGTGACAGAGAGAGAAGAGAAAGAAGCAGAGACAGAGGAAGGGAAAGAGATGACAGAGAAAGTAGCAAAATTAGGGAACGAGAAGATAGGGATAGGCGAAGGAGCAGAAGTCGAGAGAGGGACTGGGGAAGAGATAGAGACCGAGATTATGATTACAATAGAGACAGAGAATATGGGCGTGACCGGGACCGTGATAGAGAACGGGACAGATACCGTTATTGATGGTGATATAAAGTTGGAGGGACTGGTTCGTCTAAATATTGAACTCTTGGAACTTTTTTTGGGCCAATATTTGCAGAAAGGATAACAATATTTGAACAGCTGTCAACTTGAAGTAATTCATATTATAGGCTTCAGGTCATCCTTCTTTTTGTAGATTTTCGCCCCCCGGAAAAACCTTGATAAATATTAAGGTATCCCTACTACAATATATGGGTGAACTGGGTATTCTGTTACAGGCATCTTCATGGATCATAATATATTTTCAACTGAGACGTGCACAGCTAAAATTTCAATTTACTCGGAGATTAATGTTTTTTTTTCCTTCTACAATTTTGAGAAGTGTAGAGGGGAAGAGGGAAGGATATAATGAACGGTTTTGAAAGTCGGACTGGCAGTTGAACCGGTCAACACTCTGGTCCAGTTTGATCCAAAGAATCGATTTTTGTTAAAACTCAGATTGAACCGGTTGATCACTGATCGAACTGATAGTTCAACTGATAAAATTGGTTAAGTTGACCAAGTGAATCGGTTTGCACAGCTAAAATTTCAATTTACTCGAAGCTTAATGTTTTTTTTTTGCTTCTACAATTATGAGAAGTATAGAGGGGAAGAGAGAAGGGTATAATGAATGGTTTTGAAAATCGGACCGAACCGGCAGTTGAATTGGTCAGCACTCCGGTCCAGTTTGATCCAAAGAATTGATTTTTGTCAAAACTCAGATTAAACCGGTTGACCATTGATCGAACTGGTAGTTCAACTGGTAAAATCGGTTAAGTTGACCTAGTAAATCGGGTTTTAAGTATTTTTAACATGTTTTTGTAAAAAAATATTTTTATTTTTTAAAATTAAATATTTTTAATAATACTGTAACATAATTTTATTATATTTTAGCTTAAACAAATTTAGATATTTTAAAATTTTATTAATTATTAATAATATATATATATATATATATGTATTTATGATGTGATTAGTTTAATAATAATTTAATTAGTGATTGAATCAATGATTTATACATTCGATATTTTTTTTGTTTTGATGATAGATTCGAATCTAAAAATTATGTTGTAACGTGTATGCATGGGTTGATCTGAAATTCAATCCCTTTTTATCTGTGTATAAATTATGATATATAAAACTTTGCATGAGACATTTCTTATCACTTAAAAAGTTAAAACGTGAAAGAATCTTCTCTTTATAATCTGAATATCAATATTCGCGTATGATATGTATTAATGGATTGAAATAATGAAAAATAAAAATAAATTTGATCAATTTAAAAGACTTTTTAGTTTTTTCTTCTCTTTTCTTCCGCATGATATTTTACATTTTTGGGGGTTGGGTCTTCCTACAAAAGAGTCATTTTAACCAAATAATGTATCTAAGTGACTTGTATTCCCACTGGAGAAATTAGAGATATATTTATAAATATATGAATTTAGGAAAGTTTTAATTTTTGAATATATCATAAATATGTACTAAAAATGTAATAGTGGTGGCACGGTACAATTCAGTTTACCTAAAATATAAGAATTTGTTTGAAATTCCCCTATCATTTTATTATTTAAAAATAAAATATATTCTTAATTTAAAAACAAAATAAAAAAGAAAATTTCTTGTGTTCTTTATTGGATGATATATTCCGCTGATAAGGTTATCTAATAATAAACTTGACTCATAAATATTTGGGAGATTTACATTTACCAATACATTTTTTTAAAATATTACAATAAAAATACATACATAAAATATTTACAAAATTAGTACATCTTCAATATTTAATTTATAAATTAGTGCATTTTTATTCCTTTAATTTAGGTAAGTGATTTAATGGGTAGTTAGTTGGTTTCAAATTTCAAAATCCAAATTAGATGATTTTTATTCATTTCTCTCTCCTCCATTTTATCTCCTCCATCTTCTTTCTTCTCCATAGTTAGTGGCGCCACTCTCCTCCCCGCGTCCGCCACTCATCCGCCCAACCCCCACCCCATCTCTTCCTCCCGCCTCCCCCGTTCCCCACGCCCGCACCTCCTCCTCCCTTCTCCCGCCTCCTCCCGCCCTCACCCCTCCTCCCCCGACCACCACCCCCACCCCCACCCTCACCCCCACCCCAGCTCCTCCGACACCCCCCTGTCCTCGTCTCTCCTCCCCTTCCTCTCCCCACCCCCGCACCTCCTCCCCTCACCCCCGCCCCTCATCCCTCTGACTCTGCCTCTCCTCCTCCCCTCGTGGTGGCTCTAAATCTGATCGTGGTGGCCACCCCCTCCCCCCACCTCCTTCGCCTACTTTTTGGTTACCGTTGTATTAAAGGTTGGTTACATATGTATTAAGGTTTGGTTACCTTTTTGTATTAAGGGTTGATTACCTTTATATTAAAGTTTAGTTACCTTTGTATTAAAGATTGGTTACCATTGTATTAAGGTTTGGTTACCTTTGTATTAAAGGTTGGTTTCCTTTGTTTTAAGGTTGGATACCTTTTGTATTAGGGGTTTGGTTACATGTGTATTAAAGATTGGTTACTTATGTACTAAGGATTGGTTACCTTGTATTAAAGTTTGGTTACCTTTGTAATAAAAGTTTGTTACCTTCTTTATTAATGTTTGGTTACCTTTGTATTACAGGGTTGGTTACCTTTGTATGGACGAGGTGGGGGGAGGGAGGCGGGGAGGGGTGAGGCAGGCGGTGAGGGGGTACGGAGGAGGGAGGAGGCGAGGAGGGAGGAGGCGGGGACAGAGGAGGGGGGAGGGAGGAGGGAGGTAGGGAGGGGGGACGGAGGAGGGAAGAGGGAAGAGGTAGGCGGGGAGGGGGGAGGGGGGAGGGAGGACCAGGCAGGCGGGACGGAGGAGGGAGGGAGGCAGGGAGGGGGAATGAGGAGGGAGGGAGGCAGGGAGGGGGAAGGAGGAGGCAGGCTGGAGGGGGGATGGAGGCAGGCGGGGAGGGGGGAAGGAGGAGGCAGGCGGAGGCGGGAGGCGAGAGCGGAAGCGGGGGGGAGGGAGGAGGCGGGAGCGGAAGCGGGGGGAGGAAGGGACAGATGTCCTCTTTTCCCTCTCCTCTGTTTTTTCTTTCTCTCTCATTTGCATTCTTTTTGTAATTATTTTTGTTAGTGCACTTTTTTTTAATTATTTTTGTTAGTGCACTATTTTTGTAATTATTTTCTAAAAGTTGTATACTTATGTAAAGGACCCTAAATATTTTCCATAGACTGATAATGTACTCTGGGCCACAAAATTTGTCGAGAAGACTTGGGCCTTCGACCCAACAACCACTCGTATGGTATTTAAAATAAAATGAGGCATTTTATTATATGAGTAATGTCAGACATTATATGACAAGTACTTCAGAAATATTTAATAATTTTTTCTCTCGGACTCAGACACCCATAAAGCGCTGAATAAACATTCCATCCATTCCTTTAAAACCTAATAAATCTCTCTTCAGCTATTAGGGTTAGGGTTTTTGGTACACTGTTCAGCCTCACCACCGCCTTCACTCTCAGGTATGCTTCTCTCTCCTCTTTTCATTTATCAACTTTTAATATATCTCTTAGTATTTCTGTTTGGTTCATTTGAAAAATGTAGAGTAAATAATAAATTAAAATTGAATAATGCGAGAATTTTAGTTATTGCTGCCATTCTTCCATCATTTTACTTGGAGAATTAAGTGAAATGAACATTCTCAGATTATAGTTAGTTTTGCTTATATTTTTCGGATTAATTTTATGGAAAGTTATTATGGTGTGGTATAATTAGCTTCTTTTCTACACAGTTTTATTTGATTATAAGAAATCTGGAAATCATTTTTCTTCTGAGTTTTGATTTCCTTCCGGTTTGTTGAAATTACTCCAGGGAGCACTACTGAAAAATGAGTTTGTGGATTCAGAGGGGCTATTGGAAATTTTCCATTACTGAGACAGCAAATTCTGATTAACTTACTCAAAATAGAGAGAAGTGAGATTTTGCTTTACCGTTTGTTCATTCTGCTACCTTTACATGAGATGAGATGTTATTCTTTGTAAAGTAAGAGTTTGTGTAAGACCCCTTCCCGGAATAGAGAGGGAGGTTACGCACAAAACACAACGGAATGATATAATAATATAAAAATATTATGCCACAAAAAGAATAGTCTAAAAAGATGATAAATGTCAAACTGGCTCAAACCGCAATCTGTTTATTATAACTTTAAACATAATATCTAAACCATTGAATGTAAGAAAGCCTTCAACACACTTGTCTTTGATCTCCCCAAGTACGTATTGGAAGAAAAACGCAACATAAGTCAAATGTCTAGTACGGATATAGAGTGCAAAGATAAGAACTAAAATGAATAAAGCAATCAACTAAATTGAACTAAAAGGAACTAGGTTATCACAATAAAATAATAAGTTGAATCAAATGGCTGCGTGTTATTTCATACCGAACTCAAAACATAACAGAAATTTATTTTGCTACACAGACAGGTCAAAATAATGCCACATAGGCATAACATACATCGGAACAGCTAGATCCAGATGCATGCAAAATCGGAAGGCGTGTTTGACACAACAACACCAATCCGCAGAACAAAATAGAAAACTAGGGCCGACTTATACGCCTCCCAAAACAAAATCACAATATGATCAACTCTCACCAGAGCACAAATGGAAACTGTGACGCCCCCAAATCTGGGCCCACACAGCCCAGACTTGAGTCGTCAAAAGACTACAACAAAATTATTATAACAAAGCACAACGTACAACAATACAATGTATAATAATACACAACTAAGTCTTCACTATTATTGCCACACTATTTTACAACATGTGAAGACTATGATAGCTAATCCTCGGACCCTCACTCCATTCCCCGGCTAGACCCCATTACGTTTTCATCTCCTGTTGAAAAACAATGGAACAAAAGAAAGGGTGAGCTCAAATAGCCCAGTAAGAAATATCATGACTAAGATAATGACGAATAAATTATCATTAGCCTTCAACAGTTGAGTTCTTGATAGAATACAATAGACTATAAGGTTTATATCAAAAACTGCAGTTAAATTCTTAAACAACGTTCAGATCAATAATAGCAGCGGAATGAGCAATCTTTTAGAAGAATAATGCAGACTATAATGTCCACTCGGTTCTCTTTTTAGGAAAAACATCATCAACTTTTATCATCTGAAATACCATTAGTCAAGATAATACAATTCACAGTTCCTGATCATAATCATGCAGATCAACAGTTCATCTTTGCACTACGGGTCAAAGAGAACATTCACCACGTGCCATAAAAGACACCGAACAGATGTATCGCCTTTAACCTAGTATATCGCCTTTAACCTATCATCTGTTCAACAATTATACCACATCTGTGCCCCCGGCCACAGATATTCACAACAGCTTGATTCTTGATCATTAATACAAATAACAGTGATACAAATGATGAACAGAAGAACAGGATAAACAATAAATATCAGAAGTTTACTTTGTGCAGATTCAAATAATGTCCAAATTGCCAACATGATGTGGAGTGAAAAAAAATGATATTCAAGATCCACAGTTCAGAATAACGGTTACAGTTCAATAGAAAGGTTCACGTAAAATAGGAAGGTTCAGTTGAAATAATGAAGTTCATCTATTATGGAACAAACAATATTTTCAGGAATTATAGAAGCAATAGTTCCATAATAAATTTCGATTTAGGAGTATGAAAGAAAATAATATCCCTTACCGTAGCAGGTTTGATTAACAAAAGGTGAAGGAAATTAATACAAAGGGTTATTCACCAACAGACGATAATCCGCACCGTAAGGTTATTCCCACAATTTAATAAAAATTGAATACGAAGAGTCATTCACCAAACAGGCGATAATCCGCACCGTAAGGTTATTCTCAGAGATTAATAAGGAATGAATACGAAAGGTTATTCACCAACAGGCGATAATCCGCGCCGTAAGGTTATTCCCATAAATTAATACATGGAAATAAATAGCACATCTTATGAGTAAGAAAGAAACGATATTATTTTCGAGAATCCAATAATGATAATCCCTTACCGTAGTAAGTTTAAATAATAGAATATGAAAGAAGATGATATTCCTTACATTAATACGTGACTGAATGAGGTTGATTAACTTGAACAGTACACGTACACTTATAGATCTTCACAAATACTCAAGATGACTTAAGTACACTTAGAGAGAACTTTCACAAGAAGTATTTAGAGAGAGAAAGAAAGAACAAGTAAGAAAGTTTATGAAAAATCCTTAAGTTAAGGCTTCTATTTATAGCCAAAAATCTTATCATAACCAAGATTTTCCAATTTAATCCAAACCGTTCATTTCATATCACCTAACTTTATATTATAAACAAATAACTTTATTAATTCAATTATTCAACAATAATTCACACTTTAATCTATACCATTCATTTCATATCACCTAACTTTATATTATAAACAAATTATTCAACAATAATTCCCACTTTAATCTACACCATACATTTCATATCACCTAACTTTATATTATAAACAAATTATTCAACAATAATTTACACTTTAATCTACACCATTCATTTCATATCACCTAACTTTATATTATAAACAAATTATTCAACAATAATTTACACTTTAATCTACACCATTCATTTCATATCACCTAACTTTATATTATAAACAAATAACTTTATCAATTCAATTATTCAACAATAATTCTCACTTATTCATTATTATGACTAATTGTTATAAATACAGTATAGTTAGCTTTCTGTGTTAGATATCAAGTCAATTAATTAATGAAATACAACTGTTTAAATAACACCGTAATAGAGATAACAATAATGCAGAAAGTATGTAAAAGAAAAATACGTTACTGTGGCATGACAATTATTGATTCAATAATGTGAATTACTGTGCATATGTTACTGTGACAATTATTAGGTTCAATAATTTAAAAAAACAGTGCAGCAACAATTATTGAATTGATAATATAAAATATTATGCAGTGACAATTATCGATGAAATGATGCGTAGCAGTTACGGTGTCAATTATCAGACCAATAATATGAGACACTATGCAATACCGTGTGTTACTGTAGAGTACCGTGTGCTACAGAAAATACCATAAACTACCGTATGCTACTATTCTTTTATCACTGGTATTTTAACAATTCCGTTGACTATTTTTATTTAAAAAGGTTATTTCTATCGTTTTCTATATCCGACAAATATTCCGTTGTGGGGTCCACCAATAATTTATTATTTCGGCGCCGTCGTACGGCACGAATATTCCCCGACCAAACGAATATTCCCCGACAAAGTGAATATTGTCCGACAAAATATAATTTGCACATAACATCCTTAACTTTTAACTTTATCAATTTAACTACTTACTGTTTCAGAAGAAAAATTAAATATATAACGAAAAATTAAATTTTGTATTTCATAAAATTCGGGGTCTTACAGAAACGTCGTGGACTGATCTTTTCACCACAAAAAGTGTCATGTCTCGATGCCAAGAGGACATGTCTGTGGTACTCCTACTGGTGGTTATAGCTCAGGTATCTTTTCACAAATATAGTGTCACAACACATGTGACACAATACCAACAAAATGGGTTCTAAACGTCGTACATGTTGAACCAAATCAAACCATAAACACAATGTCTCCAAACGAAAGTAACAACATGTACCTCTCTACAAAGATCAACAAAGTTCTATGCAGGAAGAACAAATTCAAAAGATTACAAAATACGGAGTTCGGAATATCTAGACCAAAACGAAGTAACATAAGAATCTGTCTAACAAATCAATCTAACGAGTATCAAATTGTAAACAATTAGCAAAACAAACAGATCAACATAATGAGAGTATCGCTGAAGAACTATGGAATCTGTTCAAATTATAATAGAAGGAAAATAATTCAAATTTATAGAATAAAGCAAGGTTCTAAAAGGCGCTAGGCGGGAGGCGGGCGGCCGGGGGGGGGGGGGGCCTAGCGCCTAGGGGGCCTAAGCGGGGCCTGGACGGGGCCTAGGCGAGATTTTTTATTTTATGCCAATTTTAATATTTTATCTTACATTTATCCTAACAAAATAATAATATAAAGGAAAACAATCTATAATAAAGATAATAAAGGCATTTGTTTAAAGTTCAAACATATATCCATGTTGCTAATGTCAAAGTTGAAACAAAAACACGCAATTGTTTAAAGTTCAAACACAAACAAATAATAAAAAATACAAACTAATAGTCCTCATTTCCATATACCTTTATATCTCTCTCTAACTCTTTTTTTCTATATTCTTCCAAGATAATGTCCCTATCGGGCTCACACTCGTACTCCTCATTTTCTTCTTCTTTATCATTTTCAGACAAAAAAAAAATCATGGAGTTTTCTTACTCTAACATTTCTATTATTTCTCTTAGGCTCTAGCACGCTATCCGTTTCGGATGCTTCACCAATCGCTTCCCAAGTAAGGCCCGAACAGCCCTCAACTTCTTCATCTATTCTTATGACGTCGCTTTGTTGCTTAGTTATTAAAATTAAAAAACAATAATTGCAACCCTAAATTTTTCGCTTATGTCTCGCCTAATTTCTCTGTTTTGCCCGCCCAGTCCCGTATAATTCTCTGGAGGAATTTTTGTTCCTCCTTGGACATAGGTTAGACGCTAAGCGGCCTAGGCGTGGCGGCAGGGGGGGCCTAGCGCCTAGGCGGGGATTAATCGGACCTAGGCGGGGATTTTTAGAACAGTGGAATAAAGTCAAGGTATCAAATATCAAACTTCTATTCAAGAGTGCAAAAAAAAAAGTAACAAATGACGAGTTATCACGAGATATAGATAATGTAACAATAATCAAAGGAGTGGAGTGCGGAATACGTACCTGATTGCCAAATCCACTTATAGCATATCACAAAATCTTAATCTCGAACGCCAATGATATTCAATACAAAGCCTTATTCACCTCCTAAACATATTTACTCCAACTTAAGTATACAATTCCACCAATTAATTCTATTAAACTTTTTAAACTATTCAAGGTGCCTTTAATTATTCTTCTTAAATCATTATTAATACCTCCAAAACATAAAAATTAATAGCAAAAGTTAAGAAATCTAAAAATCCCAACACAATAAACTATTCTTAAGATTTTAGTCCACAATATCGCTCATATCAATTTGATTTCATAACTATTTTTCAAATTAATAATTTTTACAGAAACTAGATTTTGAATACTCCAATTTAGCTCAATAAATACTCAAATTGAATTTAAAATTAAATAGTTATGCACTTTTAAATATTAAGATTCACTGATGTGGGGATAATAGTTATATTTATTTATTTGTGGAATTGATGTATTTATTTATATATGGAATTATTGTAATTTTAGGAGATTGATAGTATTTTATTTTATTAGTTAGGGTATTTTAGTCTTTTAACATTTTAGGAGAAGGTATTTTATTTTAATTAGTTATGGTGTTTTTGCCTTTCAATATTTTTAGGGAAATTAAGGTTTGTGTCATAATTGAATTAGGATTTTTGTTTTATTTAAAGGTTGATGTACTTTCAGATTTTAATAGAATACAGATTATTATTGATTAAGAATTTCTTTGGGTAATTTATCGTAGAGATAATTATTTCATCTAGGGCTAATAGACGTGGAGTTGAAATTTTAAACTCTAGTGATTTATGCGCAAAGCTAAATTTTAGGTTTTTCCTATCTTTTAATTCCAAATAATAAACTTGTCCTACATCAACCGATGAAAATTCTGTTACAAAAATTTCATATTAGTCTTCTTAAAACTTATAACAAATAAAATAATTAACTTTAGCGGTTCCAAATTGGTGAAAATATTCTTAGCTTATATAAGTATAACATATCCAAAATTTATAACGATCCAATGGTCGGATTTTGAGATATAACCCACATAATTGACCTTAAATATATAGAAACAGATTTTTAGATTTAAACTTTTATATTCAATCGAATTATATTCCTGTATATAAATTTATCTTCTCGTTCTGATTATCATGTTATCTAATTTCACGTCTATATTTCATTTTAAATAATATTTACCTTCCTTGTTCGTCTTTCTACAAATTGCAACAGTAAAGAATCTGAATTTCGAGTCTTCTAAAGTTTTCAAAATCTCTTCATGTATTAACGAAAATTGTAAATCTCGGAAAGATACACAAAATAGGCTCAAGAATCACTAGATTCGGAGTAAATATGACCGTGTTAGGAATTTTCAAAATTAGGGTTGAAAATAGTGATGAATATCAGGGCAGGTTGCGGTTTTTATCAATTTAAGGTAGAAAAACAATGTCAAATAACTTTCTTCCTCTCTAACATTAAAGAGGACGAAAATTTGAAAAAATAGGCTTTAGATTCACTCATTTCCGATATTGGATGAATTAATTTGAAGAAATAGACTTTAGATTCACTCATAGATATTCTACTTGGGAATTCAACTAAGTCAAATTATAAAAAGAGTAGGGTTACATCTAACACTCTTTAAATTTAACCAAGAAACAATATATGAGTTACCAAAACTCTAATATACTCTTTAATTTTAATTAAATCAATTATCTAATTATCTATTAAAAGAATTTCACTTTCCAAACGAAATAAAAAAAAATTGTAACTTAACATTCTAATTCATTTACGCTTTTAGAAAAATTAAATTAATATTTAATTATTAAAAAAATCCGGGTTATTACAGTTTTTGCAAGTGGTTTATACTCCCTCTGTTTCACAAAGAGCCCCAATTTTTTAACTTTTATTAATTGATAGATAATAATATAAAATGACACAATGTCCTCAAGTTTGTTGTCATAATTTCATTATCATTCTAGTACTACTAAACTAACAATTTATTATTGTGGGGTAAACACAGGAAAAAAAAAATACATCCTTTCCAAAATATGCAAATGGGATTCCTTTTGTGTGTTGTTATGGAGGGGTAATCTTCAATAAGTAATTCCAGCTATTTTGAAATGTCTCAAAAGTTATAGGTGTAGTAATAGTAGTCAACAATAGTATTGTTAGTGAATTGGGGCAGCACATAAATTGTGGACTTTAGTTTGATCTGAACAATTAGAATTTCTTGTATAATTTTGTAATGTTTGAACAAATATAATTTATTTAAAATGTTTATCAACGTTCATACCTCATATTGTATGAAACTGTTTCATCACCATTAGAGAATCTTTTGTTTAGGTTTCTTGCAGTACAATGTAAACTAGTTATTCTTTCATTTTGATATCATTTTACTCAAGACAGATCTGTGAGAATGTATATGTCAAGAAAGAAGCTCCATAAAGACGACGATGCCGAACCTACTGAATTTGAGGAGTCAGTTACTCAGGTTTCTATTAAATTTGTAGTTTGCATTCTTTCCTGGCTTTATATCCATTGCCTAACACGTGATTAGAGTTGAAACTGCTTTCTGTTCAGGCCCTGTTTGATTTAGAAAATACCAACCAGGAGCTCAAAAGTGAATTGAAGGATCTATACATAAATTCCTCGATGTAAGAAACGTTATAGATGCATATGCTTTTTACCTTTTGGTAGTTGATTGATTTATGGACCTGTTCTTTTGTCTGACTGCTGCAGTCAAATTGATGTTGCTGGGAGCTGAAAAGCAGTTATCATCCATGTCCCCTTCAGACTGAGAAAAGCATTCCGCAAGATACACATGAAGCTTGTCAGAGAGCTTGAGAAAAAGTTCAGCGGGAAGGTAATTGGAATTTAGTTTCCTTACTTTTTAAAAACAATAGCATGCATGAGCTGCATGAACGAGTCTTGCTTTTATTGCACAACTTATATCTTCTCTCTATAAACTGCCGTGGCGCTATGTATTTGAATTTTATTTCAAGGAAAGGAGTTGACTTTAACCTATGTTTGTACTAGGTATAGCACAAACTTCTCTTTATGTTGTACTCGTGACTCTTAGGAGTCTTAAATCCCCCTGCAAGGTAAATTTGCATTGTCAACTGTAATTCATTATTGGGTGAAGTAGATATCCTTAATATCCTTGCACTGGTTTTTACTCTTTTCATCTGTGTACCATGTCTTGATATTCTTAAATCCCTGCAAAGCTTGTTTGTGTGTGTTGCTTTTATACTTTTGTGTTTATGCATTCATATAACTTTATGCAACTTAAGTATAACAACCTCATGCATTTAAGCTTCCTCTCTTTTTATAATTGGATTAATTTGCTCTGCTGGTGGTGGTAATAAATTGCCGAATCCATAATGCTCTATACTTTGAAGGCAGAGAATACTAATATAGTGCAAGCAAGGACAGGGTTTTACTTGTCCCTTTTTGTTTTTGTACTGAATAATTTTCCTGCTGGTTGTCTATAACAATTTGTTAACATCTTGTAGGACGTAATTTTTGTTGCAACCCGGAGGATACTGAGGCCCCCAAAGAAAGGCTCTGCTGCTCAAAGGCCTCGCAGCCGAACCCTGACTTCCGTGCAAGATGCAATATTGGAGGATGTAGTTGTCCCTGCTGAGATTGTTGGGAAGTGTGTCAGATATCGTTTAGATGGATCCGAGATAATGAAGGTAAGCTTTTATAACTCTCATCCTTTCACACTTTTTTATTAAAATTCAATATTATAGGTTCTTCTCATACACACTTCTTGACCTTTAAATGATCATTTTTTTAACAAAAAAATGATTAATGGGGGTGGCTTTAGCCTGGATAAAGCACTCCTTCCACACTTTTGTCAATCTCATGAGAGTGCTTTGTTGTCCAACATTTGGCAGTTAGTGTCAACAATTGATGCCACTTTTCCAATACATGAATATGGTCCTGGATTCTAGATGTGTTCATGCGATTAATGTAGGTTTTTCTATATAGTATATGGGTTCATGCGATTAATGTAAGTTTTACCCAAAAAGAAGATTACCTGTGAAGAGTTATGTAGCATAAATTTATTATTATTTTCTCTGTTACGTTTTAGAGACCTCTATTCGGGGACTGCTGTTGCATTCAAGTAAGTTGAGTAGTGTTATGAATATTGGCTGTGAAATCTTGAAAGTTTAAGAGATCCATAACATATTATGATACTTTAGGCAGACGTACATGTTCATGCTAACCTCATCTCCTTGTGTACAGATATTATTGGACCCCAAAGAGCGCAACAACACAGAGTACAAGCTCGAGATTTTTGCTGCAGTTTACAGGAAGCATTCTGGAAAAGATGTCGTCTTTGAGTACCCTGTGACAGAGGCTTAGAATAGCTAGTTGCTGAAACCGTTATTCTAGTTCCTTTGGTCTTCCTGAGCAGTAGTGCTTCTTTAAGATTGGAATTGATGATTTTGTTCTAGAAAGTAGAGAATTTTGGTGAATCTCAAACTCTTTCCTTGGCTACTCCATTGTAAGACTTGTGAGTCCAAGACTTTTGTTCAATTACTGTTGGATCATTTTATGCTCTGAAAGTTACGCTGCAATCATTGAATTTATTTTAAATTTCTCTAGTAGAGCAATGTTTTTATAGACCTTCAAAATTGGAGCCCCGTGTCAGTTAGTTCAGAAAATTGTACTGCCATATCTATTCTGGATGAGGATTTCTTTCAGAAATTGAATGAGACAACAAAGCTTTCTTCTACGTTTAGTTGACATTAGAACCTTTGATAAATTTGCGGGTGTCCAAGAGATTGACTAGTTTCTTGCATGTAGATTTCATTATTTACCGTATTTGTTGAGCTTGGTTCGGTCATGGAATTGCTCCTTAGTAGAAATGCCGACCCAAGCTTTGTTTTTGGTGGTGGCTGCCTCAAGGCCCTTCATTCTCTCCGTTTGGTTATTAGTCTAATAATAGCTGTTCAAACTTCATCTGGCTTCAGATTTATGTATATATATGCTTTATGTATATATATATATAGTGCTTTGCCATTAATGATCTCTCTATAATAACTTGAAGTTGGTGTTTATTTCTGGCGCTTGTATTGCTCTGACTTGTCTTTATCAATACAGATTACAGTCTCTTACTTGGTAGTATTTCACACTTGGTATACTACTATTAATATTTGGACTGAGCGTTCTAATTGTATGGTAAATTACCAAACATATATGGGGCAACAATCTGACTAGCTCAGACCGAATAAAATTCCTGGTGCTTATTTAATTTTATTTTTGTCAATACAATCTGACTTGGTTTTGGAAGGAGCATCCTACTTGGAGATACAATGGAACCGACCCAAATAAAACTTAGTAAATTGTTTTTGGTTGTCCCCAAATGGATGATTGCCTCTATACTACTCTCTTTCATTTTTTTTAAAGTATTTTTTTTGCCAATTTTTTTATTGCATGGCAAACGTTTAGAGCCAAGTTATAGACAGTTCAGGCCAAATTTGAGCAGGGTTAAAATAACTATAAAAAAAAATTGTTAAAAATAAGTGATCCGTGACTTGCCTGGCGTGCTAAACAATTTTTTTTTTACATTATTCTTGTACTTCAAATTAGACAAAGTTTTCCCGTCTCCTAAACGTAGAAAATAAAGAGAAATTTTTTTTTAAAAAAGATAGAAATTATTATTATCATCTTAGTATTTATTATTTTAAAACAATCCCAAAAGCAAAACACTTAGGGGTGGGGGGGGGGGGGGGGGGGGGGGGGGGGGGGGGGTTGATCAATACTTCTTGTGGGGGATTGATTTTGGAATATATGACGATATGAATGCATTATTTTTTGGTGCTTTATAATCATTTATCTTAGCAGCAAGTCATTGTTTAAGTTTTTATATGGTTTTATGTGGGTGGGATAGGATAGAGTACACAACTGTACAAGAGAAATATATGATACAGCAAATTGTGATAATTGAATAAGGATATAGGCCAACAATTTTTACTTAAAAATATATACATCTAATAATTAATTTAACTATTTCAAAGCTAACCTACAATTGGTAATGGTTCGCTTTCACGCAAACATAACAGACAGTTTGAAGAAAATTGTCAAAAACAATTAATTCATATATTGTGACCAAAATAAATAAATTAAAAGACAATATTTACAAACTATTTTTGTTATGATATTTAACATTCACAAATTTTGTGTTCTATTTTTGTTATGATTTTTAACTATAAAAAATATTTAATAATTCTAATTTATTGTAAAATTGAGCTTACTAAAAAAATAAAAAAAATGGCACGCAGAACAGGGCCAAACCAAAATTGGTCCCATCCAAATTTTCATGAGCTAAAAAATTAAGGCCAAAAATCTAAATTTTGAAGGTCAGGCCGGGCGCACCGATGCGCCTGGACCAATTTTATCAGGTCTAATTGCATAGAGTCCCACTTTATCAATAATAGTATATACCGAAGTTTAACACCACAATTTTATAATCATACCACCACTACTAACTACATAAACATTATATTATCGCTATCAAATATATATGTTTAAATTTTGCATAATGAAACTCTTTTGTGGAATTAGGATAGT
The DNA here is from genome assembly GCA_947179155.2 of Hedera helix. Classification (NCBI taxonomy): domain Eukaryota; kingdom Viridiplantae; phylum Streptophyta; class Magnoliopsida; order Apiales; family Araliaceae; genus Hedera; species Hedera helix. Next base: position 36,907,678 of record OX359281.1, read on the forward strand.
AATAGAATTTGATAGAATTATAAGAGGGTCTCAATTATTATATATCGCTAAAATTATTACTATTAATACTTATTCATATAATAAATAATCAAAAAATTGTCGTAAACATTCATAGTATATATATATATATATATATATATATATATATATATATATATACATATATATATATGAGCTATATGTATATACACAACTATGTAGTGCATAGTCGACTATGACGATAATTTTTTTGGGCTACGGCAACGGTTCAACTATCGCCATAGTTATTTCTGGTCTATGGCGACAGTTGAACCGTCGCCGTAGCCCAAAAAACCGCCGCCATAACCGACTGTGCACTACACAGCTGTGTATATACATTTATTCCTATATATATATATATATATATATGACGGTTCAAAAATATACCTCTTGAATAACATACCTCCTTAAATAGCATATATTTATCAAAACGACGTTGTTTTGAATATTCTTTGATGGTATTTTCGTAAATAAAAGAAAAATAAATAGGACCGCGAAATGTTATATCTTCTTTTAATATTATTTTTTTTTTTAAAAAAAATTTTAAACGACATCGTTTTAATAAATATATGCTATTTAAGAGAAATATACTTTAAATCCGTCATATATATATATATATATAGAAGCTTCTATTACACAAGTGGTACCTCCATCCATTCTATAAAGAATGTAAGTTCGTTCCCTTAAGAATATATGTTTATTCCATATTTATTTCAGTTGTTAGTTTAATATATAATAACTAGTTAAGTGTCTAATACAAACATGAGATTGTTTCTTTAAATAATTTTTTTTATATATATAATGATTATAAAATATATTTTTTTGAATTTTAAATTAACTTGCTATTGTTATGAGATTGACTGCAAATTTTGCTTTAAAAACGAATGACAAAAAATCACATACAATTGTTGAATGCTCACAATTATGACTACAAATCATATACATTTGTCGAATACTAACAATTGAGTGTTACTGATGTAATTCTTTTGTTATTTTTAATTTAATATTAAGTTTTTATGTAGTTTTTAAATTTAATAATTAGTTTATATATTCAGTCCTTCGCATTTATATGCATTTTAAAAGTTTAGAGTTGAGTGAAAACCTAAAAGATTAAATGTAGTGTTTAAGTCAGACTCTATTGCATAATTAATTAACTAAATAAATTCTAGAAAAAATAAAATTATTATAGAACAATAAGTTACTATCATAATTTTAGTTTTAGAAGGTAATTAAATTTTAATTAATAGTGTATAAGTAAGGATTTTTTTAGCATTAATTAACTAAGGGTCTCCTATATGAAATAAAGTTGTTTACTAAAATTTAATCATTAATATATTTTGTAATATACATTACATTTTTTTAAAATTAATTATTATTTACTCATAATATTATTTTTTTATTTTTAATATATAGTTATTTAGGAATATGATTATTGTAGAATAATGAATTGCCATTATGATTTTAGTTTCGAAACCTAACTAAATTCGAATAATTAATATATAAGTTTGAATTTTTTTGTAACATTAATTAACTGAAGGTCTCCTATTTGTAATAGAATTGGTAACTAAAGTAGTCATTAATATTTTTCAAATATATATATATATATATATATATATATATATATATTAACTATTAACTATTAACTATTACGTACTCATAATATTTTTCTATATTTTTAATATATAGTTATTTAGAGAGTAAAGTTGAATTGAAACTTAAATTAAAATCCAAAATATGATTTTTAAGTTAAAATTTATTATATAACTAAGTAACTAAAGGACTCTTAAAATTGTTGTAGAATAATAAATTAATATTAAAGTTTATAAGACCATAAAGAAAGTTTTAATTCTAGTTAAATTAATTCTAAAATTATACAGAAGCATAAAAAGTGTTTTACTTCTAGTTAAATTCTAGACTTCTACCAAAGACTAATATTAAAAGAGTAAAATACAGTGACACTCCCTCTAGACAACTATAATAACATTCACCTCTTCTTTAAATTTTTAAGTAACAGTTAGTACCCTTGGAAGTTTTTAGGGTTGACTAAATAGATAAAGTTATATATTTACCCTTGTATATTATCAAATTTTAATTCATGAATAATATATATAATTATCCTTTTTTTAAAACAATACATTTTAATTATAGTTTTATTTGTAATTAAGATTATCTCATTTAAATTGTTGGTAACGTATACAAAAACTAATTTAGTTTAATTAACACATATTTTTGGATAAGTGACACAAATATTAAGAATTTTAAATTAAATTTTTAATAGAGTTGTTCTAATGAGAGTGATTGAGTACGTTGGTAGTTTAGTTTTGGGTGTTTAACAACAAAAAATATTATTTGAATTCTTAGTTTCATTTTATGATTTTCATATGTTAAATTTTCTTGAGTATATGTCAAAATTTGGGATGTGTATGATTTTGATTACATTTTTTAGTATACAATTGGTGTTGTTTTTGTGCAATGTTGAAAAAGAAAATATAATAATATTTATTATTATCTCTATCTTGTAAAAAGATTTTTCTTTTAATATATATATATATATATATTTTTTGAGTAACAACATTTGTCATTTTTATTGTAAATAATTATGCTTAAGTGTGACTTATGTTTAAGTTTAATATTTGAGAAAAATAATTAACATTATTTTCAATACTTTTTTATATGAATAATAAGATTCGTTCTGTAATAATAAGTTTGTTTTACGTAAATTTTAATATTTGAAAAAAATAAGTATAATTTTTTTTTGCATTAATTTGTACTTTTATGGGTATTAAAATTTTACTTTTTAATTACAAAAAAATATATTTGAATGTATATTGTGTAAATCTTAATCTTTGAGGAATTTAATTAGCAAAAAGTGTATGACTTTATTATAAAATGAATATTTGTTATTTTTTGACATTTATGTTATTTATTATGCAGGTTCATAATTTAATTAATTAGATCAAGTTTAGTGAAAATTATAATATACAAATTTATATTTAGTAGTTATATTAAACATTATAATTTGAAGGGTACTGTAATGGATATAATATTAAAAATATTTTAAGATATTAGTTGGTCAACCACATTAAAGATAGCGAATGCTACATATTGACTATTGTAGACTATAAGAATACTGACTGTTACTTGAAAAATTAGATAAGTAGTTAATGTTATTATAGTTATTTGCATAGGTGTCAGTGTATTTTACTCATACCAAAAAATTAAATTTTGTCTTATTATATATTTATATAGATTACATAATAAAATTATGATGACGAATTTGATTATATATAGCATTTTAGACCGAGACCAAAAAATTAAAATTTATCTTATTATATATTTATATAGATTATATAATAAGATCATGAAGACTAGTATCAATAAAAAATGGAACAATTTGAGACTAATTTTTTGAACAGATAAACTATCTGATAATTTCGCACAATAAAAAAAAACGGATAGACGATGTTGTCTTGCAAGCCTCAACTTGTTCTCATATTTCTTCCGGGCCCCCTGAGTTTCACATGTTGCAAAACCACTACTACATATAATAAATACAAAGCCAGCCAAGGGACACGGAAAAGCGTATGGTGACAAATGACAATGGATCAATTCCAATAATACTGACCCTTCTTGACTTGCAGAATCCCCCTTGCTATTCGGACAAATTCATTCTTTACCTTTTATTTTTGTTCGATATATATTTATTGCTCTCTTAGTAATACAAATCCTCAACCTCCTATTATTATATTTTGAATTTGCATGAAGTTAAGCGGTGAATCAGTTCTTAATTATGTCTCAAATTCAGGATCAAATTCTCTATAATAAAATTTATATGTATCTCTATTACGAGATTTATAGTGACATTTTTTAGGGTCTATGACGACGGTTTGTCCCGTTATAGTAGTCCTATTCTATTGCGACGTGACAAATTGTCGTCATAAACCCTAAAAATCGTCACTATAGATCTCGTAACAGAGATACAGAAAATTTTTATTATAAAGAATTTGAAGCTCTCAAATTCTTGGTTTTAGTGAACTTAAGGTGGTGAATTATTATCAGTTTTAAAAAGGAAGAGAGGATAGAATTCAAAATGGGAATAAATAAATAAATAATGAAACAAATTAAGAATGTTTATGCACTCACTCACTCAGGAGCATTGAAATTGTGGTATAGGAAAGAAAGAATATGACAAATAAAGTTCTGGCCAAGATTAATATTTATTGAAATAAAATTTGGTAATGAATCAATATATATATATATATAAAAGAAAATGTTATAATAGAACAAGGGAGACATTAGGAATCATCAATCAGGTTTATACATTAATAAAAAAAGTCCTAGTAGATGACTTAACTGCTTTAAAATAGAAAGAGATCACTCGTGAACTCATTATATAATAATAAATACACAATAAATAATAACACCTGGGCCTTATGTACAATAATATATATATATATATATATATATATATATATATATATATATCTTCCTATGAGACATAGTGACTAACTTTAACTGGCCGTCAAATCTTGCACCATTGTAAAATCTAACTGCTCAAATATAACCTTTCTGCGACACACTGCTGTACAACACACTTATGAAAGACCTTATTTTTTATAAATCTGAACCGTTAGATTTTGTATTGGATGGTGCAAGTTTTGATGGTCAGTTAAAATCTGTAGTCACTGTTTGCTATCAGTAAGCTTTTTGTATATATATATATATGCTATAATATATAATTTTATTATATAGGTATATATTGGAGTAATTATTTAATAATTCTGAAGTATAATGTTTCAAATAAATCACATATTCTCATTTTAGTAGGTCTCTCTTCATTTTAATAAGTTCAAAACTACATTCATTAAAACACAATTAAAATAGAAAAATGTAATTGATTTAAAATAATACGTGATTGTAGTCCGAGACTATTGAATAATTTTGTTATTGACCTGTGTGCATATATAACCAAAATTCTTTCACATGTCCTGAGCCTACACGTATATACTCTTGTCCCAAATTTCCAACATTATTCTTGACACTAAATTTGAGGCTTCTTGTTTTCAATTCAATGCACCATTAGCAGCCATGGCAGAGCTCTGTGATCTTCAAATCCATATCAATGGTCAACAAACATTCTTCCTAAATGAGGTAATCCAAACACTCCCTTTCTATACACTCCTTCATATCTTTTATTATATCAATGTTCTCTTGACTGTTACTTGTTCAAATTTTGCAGAAAATCATTTCAAAATTCTCAGGAAAAGTAAGGAAAATCATCAAGAAAGAAAAAAGAAGAACCCAAATCAAGAATTCAGGGATTCAAATTGATGATTTCCCAGGAGGCCCAGATGCGTTTGAACTGATTTCAAGATTTTGTTACAACAATGCCACAACTACAATCAATATATCAAACATCTCTCTCCTCCATTGTTGTGCTCTGTTTCTCGAAATGACAGAGAAAATCTCCCCCTGCAATCTCTTGCACAAAACAGAGACCTTTCTTGAAGAAATGGCTTACTGGTCTTGGAATGATATTTTAATTTGTCTCAAAAGCTGTGAATCATTCTTTTCATATGCAGATTCCTATGGCCTTATTCAAAAGCTCTTAACTTCACTTCTAGCAAAAATTGCACAAAATTCAGAAATTTTCCTTTCTTATTCGTCATCCTCTTCTTCTCCGGAGACGGCATCTCCATTCAGGTTATCTTCCTCAACAAAAGGCACCACCCCTGAAGTTCTTGGAATCAAGAACAACTCATCTAGAAAATCTTGGTGGTTTGAGGACTTAACCATTTTACCACCAATGATTATTGAAAGATTTGTCAAGACTTTAGGGGCTTATGGGACTGACAACAACAGTTTAGTCCTCACTAGATTTCTCCTCAATTACCTGAAATCTACTGCTCAATCTAAACATACCCTTATGAACAAAACTTACTCAAAATCTGAATATGCTGGATTGGCAGACACATCTGTTTATGGGGTGCTGTTTATAGGGAAAGCTTCATTTTCTTGTAGAGGACTTTTTTGGGTATTGAGGCTTGTCTCTGGTTTTGGTATAAGGAGAGATTGCAGAACAGGGCTGGAGAGACTAATTGGCTCTGTTCTTGATCAAGCAACATTGGATGATTTATTGGTTTCTGGGAATGATGGGAAGAGTGTTTATGATGTGAATCTTGTGGTGAGATTGATTAGATTGTTTGTTCATAGTTATAATAAAGAAGAGTATTTGCAGAAGATGAAGAAAGTCGGCCGGTTGATTGATACGTATTTAGGAGAAATAGCTCCTGATCAGAACCTAAAGATTTCAAAATTTCTTGGAGTTGCAGAGAGTTTAGCAGATTGTGCAAGAGATTGCTTTGATGGGGTCTACAGAGCTGTTGATATTTATCTTGAGGTAATCATTTCACCTCCATTTAATTTCCAGCTTCCATGACTTGTCCATAATACAAAGCTAAGTGACAAAAATATACTCTGTTTCTGGCTATTTTCATCCGATATGGAGTAGATTTTTCCAACTAATTTTCTTCTTCAGAATTGTGTGTGTTTTTATTTATTCTTTCTTCCTTTTTTGGTTCAAGTGTTAAGGTCTGCTCAAGATTTTTTAACTATTTTTAGTGAGATTTTTTTGATAGTCTCTTTTAATGCTTAAATTGGCCCAATAATACTCTTGCCTTCAAAAAAAAAAGAATAGATTTTCTTGATACCAATTAAATTTTTGTTTCTTGATTCTTGCCTCTTTTGACAAGGCCAGAAATGTGAGATTATGTTTTTGAAATAAGAGTTAATCCTCCGTCCCAAGATAAAAATTGTCTAGTAAGATTATACCACGAAAGTTTGCCGTGAATGCAGTTTGTTTTGATTGTTTTATTAATATTTTAATTTTAAGAACAAAAATCATTATTAGGAAAAAAAAATTAATATTCCGTACCTAGAAATAATCGAAAAGTGAAGTGAGACTCTGCAACCTCAAGCTACAATCTACATGATAGGATTAAGCTAGTATGCTAGAGAGGTTTGCAAGGAGCCTCATTTCTCCAATAAAGTATCAATATAAAGAAAATATAATCAAAATTAAGTAAGAAGTTTGTATTAATAAAAAAAAGTTAAAAAATATTCTCTCTGTCTCATGATAAAAGTTTTTAATTAATTTTTATGATAAAATTAATAATTTTTTAAATTAATATATTTTATTATTCTTTTATATATATATGTAAAAAACCTATAAACATTATAAACTACATATAATTTAGTACTAATCTCAATTTTTATTTTTTTGAAAATTTAAATATATATGTTTAATTATTATTTTTTAAAATGATCAATTTAATCACAAAAATTAATGAAATATTTTTATCTTGGGACATAGGGAATATATAGGCGCTGGGGCCAAGCTGAGATTCTTGTTAAGTTGAGGGGCATTGTATTTTAGATTTTGAGACGCATTAATTATTAGATGTTTCTTTTTTGTTATTAAATATATGCATGTAGTGCCCGTGACTAGCAACTTGGTGTAGGTGCTTGTTATCTTCAATCTTCATGTTGCCATATATGCAATTAAGTATCCAGTCATGACTCATGACTGCCCTAAAACACACACACACACTTCTCTTTCTCTAAAACACACACACACACACAAATAACTGCCCTCAGTTCTATCCCTCTAAAAACACACACACTAATTATTCTAATTAGCGGCCATCACACCACGCCATTACATATATTGATGCGGTGTGATACTCCAATCACGTAAAAATCAGATGTGGTTTCGTAAGGAATTTGAATTCAAAAAATCATTTATATCGCAATAGCTTAAATTTAAGTAATCCTGAAAGCCTCACTTCGTCACGCATACAAGATGACGTTATGTGACTGTTGGACTGAATAAAATTTTCAAACACTGCACGTTTTGATGTATATGTATATAGTACTATTAAATTCTTGTCTTTGCAAAAATTATTAATTAATCGATCATAATATAAATATGTGGTACTGTAATGCATGCAGTCTCATCCTTGTTTGTCATTGGAGGAGAGATCAAGGTTATGCAGATGTTTGAGCTATGAGAAGCTAAGCCTAGAAGCATGCAAAGAGCTTGCCAAGAACCCTAGAATCCCACCTAGGGCTGCAGTTGAAGCACTTGCTGCTCAGAGTAGAAGATATAATAGTATCAACAAAATAGCCACTGCTACTACTGCTGCTGCTACAAAAGATCATGAATACTACTACTCTTTTGCTAATTATGAGAGTAGTATCATTAGTCCAAGCAAAAGCCATAACCAAATGGTTTTGTACAATGGTACTGGTGGGGTTATTAAGAAAACAGAAGAAGATCATGATCAAGAGAGCATAAAAATTTCAGAAGAGAATATTATTAATGATGATGAGATGAGATTAAACCTCCAAAGAATGCAGTGGAGGGTTTTGGAATTGGAGAAGGTTTGTAGAAAAATGAAGGGTCAGATGTCAAGGATGGGAAAGACTAGTGCTGGGGCTTCTTTGATTTCTCAACCTCACTCTAAAGCATTGCCAAGACTCTGCTGACTTTATTCATCTCTTCGCGAGTATATTTGGAGTTTTTTTTTTTTTGCTTTGAAAGTGTAAAACGAAGAAGGTACTTAATTTCACTATGTAATAATATTTCTTGTATATCTTGGGTATCATAGCTTGAAATTGTCATGTAGAATTTTCTGACTAGATATATGAATATGAATGATTAATTATATAAGCATGATATAAGTTTTTTATAATTGTAAATTGTAACGTTGTAAATGAGAATTTATTTTTACAACAGATCTCAGCCGTCTATGCTGAGATCTAACGGTTGAAAATATTTTCGTCCGCAGTTTAATTACCAGTGTGCGCAGTTTAATACTGCGGACAGGGAAAAATATCAAAAATACTCATGCACTGCTAATATTACTAAGCCACCATCCGTAGTTTAATACTGCGGACGACAGTATTTACAAAAATGTCATTCCCGGTGCAATTAAACTTGTGAATAACATTTTTGTAAATACTGTCGTCTGCTGTATTAAACTGTGGACGGATGTATCATTCCCCAGTTTAATTACACCGAGGAATGACATTTTTATAAATTGCTGACACAACAGTATAATGATTGGAGATGTAGGAGGTGGTGGTTATTGGTGATGGTAGGGGTGTGGTGGTTGGTGATGGGTTTTTTTTGTTATGTAGGTGGTGGTGGCCGACTACTGATGTTTGGGTAAAAAGTGGTGGCACCACTTTTACCCCAAGCACCAGCAAGCCCAACCAACACAACAACAGCCACCAACCACCACAACCACCTTCATCACCACCATCTCCTTCGTAGGGAATTGGAGTGAAACAAACAACAACCAATGTTATTTATACTAGGCAGTAATGGACTGATTACTCCGATTCAAAGAACATGGCCAATTTATGGTCCCCATTAATGGGGAAACGATTGATACCCCAACATAATCGCTTGAAATTCCCCATATTGATTAGAATAATTTTTTGTAAATACTTTCGTCCGCACTATTAAACTATGAACGGAAGGAACCTGAAGAGCCCTTAAAGTGACGTCGTTTAGGGACTATCGAATGACATTTTTGTAAATATTGTCATACGACGCTTCATCGACCTCAGTAACATTTTGCACATTGTAGTCACGTATTATATTTACACCTTCAGCATGAATTTTGGCCACAATTTGTTCCTCGTTATCAAGCAATTGATCGACATAAGTAGTGGCTACTTTAGAACATAAAGCATCCAACACAAAACTAAAAACCCGTTTGCACAAATGATTGAACTGACCGTTTTATATCTCAGTATAATTAGTCAACAAGGTAAGAACATACGGGGCGACCCCATTGGTTTTTTTAGCATCTTGTCAATCGATTATGTATCAATTTTTCAGGAATCTCAACAAAGCTCTTTGACGTTAGTAGCCTGATAATGTGATTGCATAGTACCAGCATATTCAAACATTTTACAATTACATTTTGCCATCTCGATATGTATATAGTGCACAACTGTGAAATGTCTACGACAAGATTCAAGAACCATAACTTTGAACATCAAATAGCTTTTCAAATCAGGAATTGATATCTCATGAACTTTTTTAACAATTAACTTCTGCGATTTTGTCAGTTCAATTTGAAAACGCCGAAACATTTTCTTGATATATATTTTAGCTGCATGAATCTCTAACGGGTCTCCAAGAACAATTTTTCTTCTACGATTGACTGTAATAAAATCTTTGTGTTTCTCTTTAACGTACTGTTTCTCAATTGCTTATTGGAACTTTATAACAAAATCTTTAATCCCTGTAGTACTATTTACATATTCATTAAAAAAAAATGTTCATACTTTCACTCCTGGAGGTGGTAGTCATTCCTGCTGCAAAGAATTTTTTTGAATACACCCTAACCCATTTCTATTTTAATTCATACGGAGATTTCAACTATTCGTGATTATGCAGACCATAATTGTCCATCAATAAATTCCATCTGTCCTCAAATTCTTGAACACTCAACAGCTTAAATACATAATAATTAAAGTTTGACTTAAAAGTCGAATGCGCAGAATAGATATGACCATTTTTTTCAGAATATTTTTTGGTAATGTGTCATGTACACAATGCATGATGTGTATTAGGGAGAACCCTATCAATTGCATTTAACATATCACGATCTTGATCAGTGACAATGGTTATGGGATGTTTGAAATTCATTGCTTCAAGCAACTGCTCAAACAACCATACAAATGTATCATCAGTCTCATCGCTTAATAGTGCACACCCAAACAATATAGAATGATAATGGTTATTTACACATGTGAAATGAGCAAATGGCATGGAATATTTGTTTGTTCAGTATGTGGTATCAAAAGTAACAATGTCCCCAAAATTTTAATAGGCAAGTATAGACCGATAATCTACCCACATAATATATGTTATACGGTTATCCATGCCTAATTTGACACTAAAATAAAATTTAATGGGGCTCTCACGCTGTAACTTTCTCAAGTAATCTACTGCAGCCTGTGTATCATTCAAATCGATATTCTCACGTCTAATATCTCTAACTGTATTGCACACATCCGCTTCAGAGAATCCAACATTGGTCATACCTCATCCCAATGAGCTAAGAACATTCATCATCCTACTTGGACCGATCCCAACATTATTAAGGGTTTCAATCAAACCCCTAGCAACTCCTGAAATATTTTTGTGAGTTTGAATTTGAGAAACTTTACTTGTGGACACAAATTCGTGATTGTGATTAAGTTCAAAAGTAGACACAAACCAATTATCTTTCTTCTTATTATGCACTACATAAAAATTTGTTCTACATTATGTTCTATCAATAAAGTCCCTATTCCTCTTTCCCTTATTATTACTTTCTTCATCATCAATGACAGCATCATCTTTCTTAACAACCATATATCCAGCTTTACGACCCTAATACAATCTAGAACAAAAATCTTCATTGTTGACATGTTTTCTGTTAGTTTTGATTCTGATTTCAAATCCAACACATTTCGCATATTTTCTATTAAAAAAAATAAGCATCTTCCAACATATCCAAATTTTGACTAACATAAGGAATGGTATCATCAACTGTACTTATTACATCACTATTATTATCATGAAATTCTTCCTCAGCACTTGAAATTGAATGAAATGGTTCATGATTAAACAAATTCGTGGCAAAACATATAAATCAGTTGTCAAAAATATATTACATATTATCGATTTTTGTTCATCTGTAGCTGCCTAGTTTACTCACTTCTTGTTCTGCATTCTGAAGTCGAATGTACCTTTTTGGAAAGTACAGTCTAGTTTAGGTATTAAGCGAATCTAGCGTCTGCAATATTAAACTATGGACAGACAACATTTTCGATGGATGACATTATTGCAAATATATAAGTCCGCAGTTTAATACTGCGGACCGAATTATTTATAATAATGTCATGCATTTAATTAAACTTATTTCTGGCATTTTTTGTGAATACTTCCGTCCACAGTATTAAACTGCAGATAAAATTATTTACAATAATGACATGCATTTAATTAAACTACAAACGAGTCTTTTTAAAACTATTTTTCTTCTTCTCCAACATAGTATTTTTGCAGATTCATGTTATCTAGGATGATTGACAAACATGAATCACTAAGAATACGACACAAGAAGAAAAAGAAAACTTAATAGCCTTAAGTCGAACAACCCAGATCGGTAATGTCAAAATGAGATAACGAAATGAGTTTTATATTTAAAACAATTAATTTTTCATTCCACTTGTTTATTCTGGTTGCAGATTCATGTTATCTGGGATGAGTGAAAAACACGTATGGCCATGGGAGACAACATACTTCAGTATTTACAATAATTATTTTGGCAGTATTTGTTCTCATCAACCCAGACAACTTGAATCAATAAGAATTAAAATACGTAAGAACAAATAGAAAATTTAATAGCCTTAAATACAACTACTCCGTTCAAGATCTGTGAAGAATGCAATAGTTGAAGGAAATCGTGGATTCATGTCTAACGTATATTTATATTAAAACTTGTGCGTTTCACCTGGATGCGGGATTTTAAACGACATTAGCACAGTCCGAAGTTTAATACTGCGAACAACATAATTTATAAAAAATGTCATTCGGTAGTCCCTAAACGACATTGCTTTAAGGACTCTTCGATTTTCCTTCGTCCACAGTTTAATACTGCAAACGAAAGTATATACAAAAAATTGTTCTAGTCAATATGGGGAATTTCAAGCGATTGCGTTGAGGTAGCAATCGTTTCCCCATTACAGGCGACCATAAATTGGTCTGGCTATTTAAATCTCAATAATCAGTCCACTACTGCTCAGTATAAATAACATTGGTCGTTGTTTACTTCACTCCAATTCCCTACGAAGGATGTGGTGGTAATGAAGGTGGTTAGGTTTGCTGGTGTTTGGGATAAAAGTGGTGGCACCACTTTTACCTCAAACATCAGTAGTCTCAACCACCACCTACATCACCAAAAAAAAACATCACCAACCACCTCACCCCCATGATCACCAACAACCACCATCTCCTACATCTCCAATCATTATACTACCGTGCCAACAATTTATAAATATGTCATTTTTCGGTATAATTAAACTGGGGAATGACATTTTTGTAAATACATCCGTCCGCAGTTTAAAACTGCGGACGACAGTATTTACAAAAATGTCATTCGCTAGTTTAATTACATCAGGGAATGACATTTTTATAAATATTGTTATCTGCAGTATATAACTGTGGATGGTGGCTTGGTATATTAGCAATGCAGGGGTATTTTTGATAATTCTCCCCTTCCGCAGTATTAAACTGCTCGTACTGATAATTAAACTGCGGACGAAAATATTTTCAACTATTAGATCTCAGCATAAACGACTAAAATCTGTTGTAAAAAAAAATATAATTTACAAAATTATAAATGGATCGATTCTCTCTCTCTCTCTCTCTTTCTATATATATCATCATCATCATTCTATGAAAAGCGCATTAGATAATTATTTAGACTCAAATATGAATAACTGTTGAGCCAAGCAACCCAAAACGGATAAAGTCTTTTTTTTGGTCGGTCAGTAACGATAAGTCAGTCTAATCAATCTCCTCTAAAATTTTCTGCGTGTCTTTAAGTACCATTTTTTTATTCGGATAATAAACCAAAAAAACACACCACTATATTTCATGCTTCATAGTTTAGACTTTAGAATTTGGATATTGTAATAAGCCATAAATTATCCTCAGCCTTGTCAAAGAAAAAGAAAAGTGTACGTAACCCTACCTCTTATGCTTATTTTAATCAAAATTCTTTCAAGGAATAATTGATGATCACAGACACTTCATATCAGATACCTCAATCCCACTACATCAAACCTGTGCGGGAGGGAGAGTATCAAAAAAAATAAAAAATAAAAAATAAAAATAAAAAATAAAAATAATAATAATAATAATAATAATCACTTATTAAATAGAATCTTTTCATGTGACAATTAGTGCCAAATGAACTAGCTTGTGATAAATAGCGGCTACCCTATATATGTAGGGTGTCATAGTTTAATACCACAATTTCTTTATTTTTGTTTTTTAGCTTTACATGCATGCATTTTTAACTTTCGGAGAAAACACTCAATAAAATGGAACTGTCTGAGTCTCCTTTTTCAAATTTGTATGTATCCTCGTGATTTTGCACAAAATATCGTGTCCAAGGTGTACTTGTCCACTATAATTTTAATTTGACTTTAACAATCCCTCTGTCTTTAATGGGGTTATTTAGTTTTTTAGTCATTATATAAAGACTCGATTTTTAATATAGTTATTAATTTTTATTTTTTTTTAATCGCATTATAAAATGATTATTATATTTGATTTCGTCCAAATATTTAAATGAACGGAATCAAACGTAATGACCATTTTGTAATTATTTTCGAGGATAGTCATGCGATTAGAAAAATAAAATAAAATTGATAACCATATTAAAAATTGAGCCCTAGTACAATGACCAAAAAGTCAATTAACTCGTCTTTAATGTATACTCCCTTGGGCCATAGTCTTAAAATTAGAATTTTATAATTTAGTGTATTTTAAAATATTCTTAAAACAAAATAGATTAAAAAGGCGATATAATTAATCAATTTATCTTTATTGAGAAGCAGCTAACACTATTTTTATTTAAGTTTATTGTTGATATTTAAATAAAATAAAGATAGTAAATGAGAAATCAACAATTCTTTTAAATGCATTATTTTTTTAAAATGAGATTCTCTTCTTAGAATGTGGAAAACATGAATCGATCGGTCCATAATAGGCTTGCCCGGTCAATGAATGTGTATAGCATGGATTGCGAAGCATGTTAAATAAACAATTTTAATTAATGATCGAGTAATTTAATGTGAATTATTATTAGTTTTATAATTGTGAATTAATAATATTTGTACACAAGTGTTTATACATAATTTGTTCATATAGAAGTACTCTTAATAAAGTACGTGTATTTTTTATGAGAAATAATTTATTTTGCGACTTTATGTTTAACTTTTTAATTATAAGTTAAATAAATAATTATTAATGAGAACTCTTTTATTCAGATATATAATATAATGGATTAATCTTGTAATTCTATTATATTCTATGTATTAATATATATCACAATTAATCTTGTAATTCTATTATATTACTATTTTTATAAGTAATAATTGATATTTTTATAAGTTCTTACTCATATGAGAATGTAAGACTTTATTATTTATTTGACGAGTGTTTTGAAAAAATATTAATTTTTCTTATGGATATATTAATTCCCAATAAAAAAATATAACAGGCCAAAAAGAAAAATTAACTAAATATTATATTTTGACTTTAATTTTTCCACAAGTAATCAATTGAACAAATATTCAAGTGTTTCATGAATAATATTTATTTTAATACTATCATTTTGGTTATAATAAGATATAAATAATGATTATTATTGTAACATACGGTGCAAAGAGGATATTAACATGCAAAGAGGGTATTTTGCATTCCGACACTTCACTTTCCTGGGAGAATAATGGAAATCTGTTTCAGTTTTAAGGTGAACTTGGGCTAAGTTAAGATCAGTTTGTGCAGAATATTTTGGTTTTGGCCTTTGCTAACAGTGGGTTCGTTGATTATGCGCGCCAACTGTTTGATGAAATTCCGCAAAAGAACGTGATAGTTTGGACATCTATGATTGATGAGTAACTTAGAAATGAGAGCGCGGCAGAAGGGTTGGAGTTATTTCTGCAAATGAGAGTAATGGTTTGAGAGGGGATGCAGTACTGTTGTTATTGTTCTTTGTGGTGTGGGAATCGGGTGATGCCTGGTTTGGAAGGTGGGTTCATGGGTCTATAAAGAAACATGGAGAGTCTATTGGGATATTTAGTGTACTTGCTGATATGTATTCTAAATGTGACTGTTGTAATGATGATTGCAAAGTTTTTGAAGATATGCTCGATCATGCCCTGTCAAAGTCTTGTTAGTTGGTGTGTTTTGGTAACCTGCTGTGTTCAATGCAATAGATTTAAGGATTCAGTAATTTTTCATGTTCATGATATGGTCTTAGAGAAAGTCTCAGGTTACTCAACTCGGTTCTCATGGAGATTTTGTGGATGATGGACGCAAGTTATTAGGTCTAATGAATGGGGTCTTATGCGTAGAACCTGACATGGATCGTTACGGTGGTATGATTGACCTCTTAGGTTGGGCAGGTTTTTTGGAGGAAGCAATTGATTTGATTGAATATATACATGCCCCCACAGAGTCTACTCCCGGCGGTGCACTGTTTGGAGCTGATTCACAAAACTTACGAAATTGATGAAAGAATGGGAAAGGATGTAATCCAGCAACAACCCCATCCTAGTGCTAGATAACCCTTTATATTCTACGCATGTATTTCATATGAACAATCATGTACCTGGGAAAATAAATAAGAGTGTATAGATGATTTTGGATAGCATTGTAGTCCAGACATGCTGGTTTTCCTTCGGACTGAGATATTGATATTTGACATTCACCGAAGTTGAGAAAGTTATCTATACATATGCCGAAAGTGTCAATACAAACTGAAGGTTAGTTCTGGACTTCCTTGATTTGTACTTGGTAATATGCCCCTTTAATTGCATGCTTTGTATTTGCTAGTTATTGCAGCTTAGGATCTCAATTCTGTTTCCACTTACTCTTTGCTAAGTATTTTCAGTATGTGTGCCTTTGTGAAGTTTAAAATTTGAAGAATATTTCAAGAAAATGTTATCCTCTACAATTTTCTGGAAATTTGAACTTCTTAGCTTTTTAGGTTTCTGTATCAATAATAACTAAAAAAATCAGATAAATGATTCAACAAATTGAAATCAAGAGATGTTAGTTATTTACATTGCAATTCTAAGAGATTATTATCACTTGATTACGTTAAAATTTCATTTCAAGATATATACCATTCAAAGGCAAAGAATATGCTGTATAAAAAAAGATCAATACATTTTAAACTACAACATCCTTTCCGATATGAATCATTCTTTTCTTATACCGTGTGAGGAAAAAATAGAGATAATTCATCAGTAGTCTCTTGTCTTCACATCAGTCTAGTATCTGCTGAAGATCTTTCCTGATAGGACCTCTCCCTTGCCTTAGTTGCCTGCAGAATTAAAATTCTCCCTTTGTAAATATGGCAGATAATAACCAAATAACTTACAAACTGCTACTAGGACTGCAGGTATTATTATTACATTCTGTAGCAGAAATAATAAGAGGATAAAAGAAGTGTGATATATTCCAGACTCAAATTCATTAGACCATTAATAAAAAAAAAACTTCATATCTTTACTATTCTTCTTGTTTTCTTTCCCGTTCTTGGCTACGTGAAGGTAGTTAGGCCTCTTAGAGCACCTGACTAGTCCTCCTAGTTGTTTCACTCACATCAGGTAGTTTCTCTAATAAATGCCTGGATGATTGCCCAAGAAGTGTTACTCTCTCTTTTCTTCCTCGCATTCATTATTATTTAGCAAAGAATGAGATTCATGTTATTCGAAAAACTTGCTACACGCAATGTAAGAGGATGAGGAGCAGACCTGCTTTTCCCAATTTGTGCAAATTGTTATTATAGCGAGCAAAATAGTTTGTAGAATGGCGCCAGCTTGTATTCCAATCCAGAGTCCTTTCCCTCGTAGCTTTACCCAAAATCCCAATATAGCAGCAAGGGGAACTCCAAAAAGGTAGAATGCGGCAAGATTCACATAAGCTCCTAAATGCTGCCATCCACATCCCCTAGCAACACCTGATATAAAGAAACACAGTAGGTAGCATTATGCAACAAGTTGTCATCTTTTTGCTGAAAAGAGTGGAAGGAAGGGAGGAGAAAAAGAAGAAAGAGTAAGGTTGCTCCTTAGTTTATAGAGAAGAGGAAGAAAAAGAAACTGGATGGATGGTTTTTTCTATATAGCGCACCATATATTTTCTCTAAAAGATGGACTAGACATGTTTTAACGTCAAGGTTGAAAACTTCGAACCTGAAAGGACACCTTGCAGATCATCCATAATCATAGACAGACAAATCAGAGGAGTCATGTTTGTGACATAATCGACAACTTCCTTTTCATTGCTGAAAATGTAGCCAAATACATGCCGGAAGGCAAAGAGAAATCCACTTAAGATTATTGCCTCTGTGACTGAAAGCGGAATCGCAGCATAGACAGCTATACGAGCCCCTGCTGGATTCTCGGCTCCTAATTCATTTAAAATTCTAGTGCTGAAAAAGAAAGTCACTTCTAGAGTTGGTACTTATTTTTGCTATCAAGTCAATCATGTTAGTTCTAAGTTCAATAGTTATGTAGCTAGGGGTTTGGAGCAAACCTCACACCAGCTCCAAGTCCAAATGGCATTGTATAGAGCATTGCAATGGTGTTCAGACTGATTTATGAAAATGTACAAGAAAAAAATAATCAACATATATTCAGTTTTCCGAAGAACACTTCATTTTTAAGATACGCTGATATAGAATTAACGTACTTACCAAATAGACAGTACTGACGTTTCAAGCTCTGGATTTGGTAAAAGCCCAGACAGCAAGACAAGTAACTCAAATGACCACCACTCAAGACTACAACGATCATGAATATGATCAGAAACTAGGAATACGATAAATTATGTATCAAAAATTGGAGAGAATTACATCAAGAAGACACACAGAGAAAGAGAGTGAGAAAATTAATGTTACCAAATCATGACAGCAGAAGGAATAGCAAGGCGAAAGAACTCTGTAATCCCTTGAAAAATCTCCATTGAAATTGGGGCACGAGTTTTTACACGTATGAGAGTAGCTCATGTATACACCAAGGAAGATCACGTTTAACCACATTGATATATCCATTGATACTGCTGCTCCGATGCATTCCTTGCTGTTTTCAAGGACCAAAATTTACTCGATCATCAATAAGAACAGAAAACAAACCTCAGAAAAACAGTATATCAAGATCATGGATTCGATCAGAAAACAGTTTTGATTAATCTTGCATTCTTTTTTTATGGGAACCTTGTGCACTGAGTACGACCTTTCTTGCATATTCTTTTCTGGTATTCTGTATATGAGTTCTAGGTCAACTTTTACTGTTTTAGAAACCACAAAATTCAAAACTACGCATATTAAGATTTGCCTAGGATCTAGTTCAAATGTCTTTGACAGCAAAAAGCAGAGGAAAACACAAAGAAGATGAAGAGAGAGATTAGGTACCATGACACTGAAACAAGTGACACCAAAGAGGGAGATGGCGATTGCGGTGCTAGAGAGAGAAAGTTCATCGAGATGACCTGCCATCATCACCGATATAACTTGCAACAAGTAGACGGATGAAGTTACAGCCACCATTGGTCCGGCTATGTAACCAAGTCTTTTTACCTCCTCTGCCACCGCCCCCCATGTGATTGTGAGATCAGTAAGCCCGGCCCTTTGCCTGTCCATTTTCTTCTGGATTCTCTTTCACTAACAGACCAGTTTCCATCTTGATCTCTATCTCAGCCTTGAGCTGCCTGCCACCCTCCTAGTACTGCCCAGCGGGAAGGGAGATTAAGAGAGTAGGCTTTGAGGAGTTAAAACCCATAAGAATATGCAGAAAATGAGGAGAATGCAGCGCGCATATATATATATATATATATATATATATATATATATATATGAAAATTTTCAAAAGCGAACTAAAGACGAACCGTCGTCTTTGGTATCTATGCCGACGGTTCGACCCGTGTATATATATATACACATCTAAAGTTAGATGAGATCCTCTATCATTCAATTGCTAGCCAAACTAAGCAACTTGACGGATGGTTTTTATAAATATCTTGGCCGCCAAACAGTTTGTCGTTCATCAAGTAGTTTTCCGAATGAGTTGGTATAAAATATTGTTAGACAAATTGTTTGGCTGATTATTGGTTATCAGACAATTATGGCAGTGAATCTTCATATATATAGGAGTATATATGAGAAATAGTAGTGCTATATACGAATTTAACAGAATATTTTCGGTAATTAATTTAATTTAACAGAGTATTCTATATGGAAATACCGAAAATTGGATCGCAAGGCCATAAATCCCGGAGCACAACATGATTGATAGGTAAAGCGAGACATACTACTAATAAGTGTGCAGGCATGGGGTGAGCAGTAAATAAATATGGAGTCAACAACTAGCTAGATATTCCTTTCTCTTAATTTATTCACACAATCTATTGAATCCGGTTAGCATGAAGTTAACTTAATGATAAATTGGACAATAAACCAATATACCTCTTATTAATTTCTCTCAGTGCTGCCAACAACCATCTCTCTCCACCTCCACCTGAATCTCTCTCTCAGGGTCAATGGGCTGCTCTGATCCAGTAGCCCATTATGCCTAGTGCACCCCATGCTCCAGATGATAAATGACGTGACTTTTATTGAGTTGTTACGACTCATCATTCAATACCAAACACTATGGCGGTTACTGAATATGGTGGGAACGTGCATTACTTCTTTAATGTAGCTGTTGCATATCTGTAATGATTAAAGGAGAAAAACAGCTATAAAATGGAGAGTTAACAATCAAAGTAGAATCTAATGCCAAATTTACATATTAAATTCTAAGCATCTCCATTATTAACATATTCTTGAGACTTGTATTTATTCTCACGCTTTTCGTTGTTTTATTGTGCAGGTTAGTGCCGTTAACAGTGGTCGAACGTTCGACAAATTCGAACGTTAACAGCTATTTTGGACTCAACAACTAGCTAGATACTCCCTTCTCTTAATTTATTCACACAATCTATCTATCAATAACAACCCCTCTTATTAATTTCTCTCAGTGTTGCCAACAACCATTACCATCCATCTCGATCCGAATCTCTCTCTCTCTCTCTGTTTTTTTTTTAATTGACCTTCTCACATCTCATTCTGACACTCAATTCTCTTTAAAACATATAGCTAGTACAAACGAATTAATATTTTCAGCGCAAGAAATACCATTTCAAACTGCTATACACATCTATATTAATCCGTATGTAAAATATTGCACACGCTCTGGGTAATATATATGTGTGTGTGTGTTATACATGTATAAGCATAAAAATGGGAGTAAATACGGGGTGATATGTGCATGGTCATGGAAAATGTTAGTGGTAGGTTTCTCAATGAACAAAGGTGGCCCAGCGGTCCGGCCTTCACTAAATAAAAAATAAAAACAACTGAAGAACGTGAGAAAGTCGAAACAAAAAGTCGGAGAATAAAGTGAGAACGTGGAATTTGATTATTAAATTTGATAAATAATCAAAAAATTAAATTAAAGTTTTTGACTATTATAATTAATTTTAAAATTAGATTATCAAATATTTTCTCCTTATTAAAATATTATAAACAAGTTTGAATGATTAGAAGTGATTGCAAACACTCTTAATCTTCTTTCATACTAATATTAACACTTTGCTATCACTTGATGACAAATTTATCTTTCAAAATCTAACCTTCATTATTGAAGGACAAGTATCATATTATATTGGGAGAACATCTTAATTATTTCTCAAATTATAATTATTTTTCACATTTAGTCTCCAAACTATTTTTGCACGAGGGGTAGGAAATTTGCCATGCAAGGAAATGGAAGCATATATTTTTAAAAACAATATAAGTAGAGTTTTTGTTTGTCTATTTTGTGCGAAAAAGAGCATATACAAAGTCCATATCTGCCTCTGAAATGTATCTCGACATAAAAGTCTCATGTTACAAAGTTGGCATAAACAGCAAGGCCGTGTTATCATTGAATCAGATTTCTCTTCTTTACAAGCTATATGAGCAGCATCAGACAACATTGTTCTACAAAATAACTAACAAGAAGATATATATTACATTCTCCTACAAAAGCCGGATATAATGTGAGATTCTACCGACGTGTCTCCTCCCTCTATGGGGTCTTAAAAATGTGTCTCCTCCCTCTATCAGCTGCTGTTCTGAGCTGGTTGTGACAGACATCTATCTTCGGACGATTGTGAGGTCAAGATTTTACGCAGGGAACGGTATTGTAGTCGGACATTCTCTTCGCTTCCAATAAGCTTGAGCAAGTACCTGCAAGAGAATCAGGAAAATCACATTAAGAATCTCTAATCTCAAAATATTAAGTGAGAGCTTTGAAGCGGAGATAATACATATAAATGCTTCTGGTTGCCTCAAAAGTGAAGATACTCGAGAAACTTTTAGAATCAGCCCAAGTAAACATAACTCCGCAAGACTTCAATATCAAGAATCAACACATGAAGTTATTGAATATATTTAGCCATTCAGTTCCAATAGTTTTTTACTTTTATATAGATAAAGAAGACCTTTTAGTTGCAAACAAAAAAGGGAATTACAATTCAAATGCAGGAGTCCCACCCCAAAAGAAAACAAATCAATCCCAAGGGCAAAAGCCACTGCAGCCTGAGCATAACCCACCAATCCCCATGTAAATCTGTTAATGATACTCCTTAAAAAGCTCTATCTGACGAGGCAAAAGAGAGACATAGAAGAGCACTGTCCCAAAGTAAACAAACATTCATCTAGTGCACACAAAGATCCTCACAACCCGCTCTGTATGTCCATAACCCCACAAAATGGCACTAAAAAGAGATCTTTCACATTAGAGGGGCAAATCAACACTCTCCCAACACACCAAACATAATAAACACATCTGGAAAATAAGGAGTTGGTGCCTTCCCCTCGTTCCATTGGGGTTTCAAAGTATGCCCAATTTGGACTTACAGCTGAAAAGTTAGAGGTTGACACTTGAGACCAGCCACTTGGTGCAAATATGGCAAAGATTAGGTTAATGTTTATAACAATTGCTCACTAATTGTACTCAATCCATCCTACATTATTTGGAACATTTTGTACTTAGGAAAAAAATAAGTACATGTTATTATCTCAACCAAATTTGATTTCATTCACTTACCGTTAATAAAACAATTTACACCTAAATTAATGCATGTAAACTAAAAATTTACGCGGATTTGCATTCCTCAAAAGTCGAGTGAATAAATTTGAGACCTAGGTACCTCAAGAAAACAAACATATTTATCTTCTATAGGGGCATGGCAGAAACCATAAAATGTGTCATGTAACAAGTAAAAAGATTAGCTTAAACAAACTGACCACCCATTAAGACATTGTGATGTGATGACTGCTTCTTTTCCCACAAACTTATCTGGTGTCCTCTTGTTTCCCTGCAAAGTTTGTTTGTCTTGCTTTAGTATGCCCCAAGGTGCTCACAGCTGTAAGGAAAAGTATAGTGCTAGATGGCATCTGAAGTCAGAACTCACCTTAATAACAACTTTCTCATTCACAGTAAATGGATATTGTACCCCTCTCTGCGGCGCATTTTCAGCAGTAATATCACCATTTTCCTGAATATTTATGACTCGTTTGGATTAGTCTCCTAAAATTTCTGCACATCTTTTATTATATCATTGAGCAGTAATTTCCTTAGACAGCAGAAATTCATTGTGCACTTATCAACACTAATATACAAGGAGAAGTAGTAACATTTAGCTAGGACACCTCTTGTTTCTATCCATTGGACCAACAGTATAACCACTGTGAAAGGTAATTTGTTATTGGGAATCAGAAATTAAATGCCAATATTAATCTAGTAAAATCCTAATAGGAGGGCCTTTACTCTTATTCCTGATGGATTCTTCACATGCAAATAAAGATTTTATACCAGCAACAGTAATCTGCATTTCTAATTACTGAGTATCTTAATAAAGACTTCTAGAAATTTGAGTGCGCTCATTATTATGTCATTCTTTCCTCATCACCAGAAGCACTTAAAGACATGTTCATCACCACAACGAAAAAACAGGGTTTCACTATTATTCTCTTGGTGAAATTTTATCTGAAGGTAATCACAAGTGTTTTGCATCATAATAGTGTTTCAGAGTGTCTACTGTCTAAAGAGGTATTTACTTGTGTTTGACAATTGAAGGGATTTACTTGTTAAAAAACTACTTCTGCTTTTTGTTTTATAGTTATAACTTTTGCCACATCACAGTTCCCTTTTATAATGTCATACCCTGTGGTCACCCACTTCTTTCCTACGTTTTCGGAGAGTTGAATTATGGAAGAGTCTTCGATCATCCTCATGCTTTACTGCAGCAGCAGCAGCTCTCAAAGCTGCAGAAAAAAGTAAAGCAGATAAAAATAAATGCTAGAAAACAAGAGAAAAAGGCGACAAAAGTCGATAACAAAGAAGGCTAGCAAAATTTGAGGTGTTCATTTTTCTTTTTCTTTTTTTCATTGGGACGTGCAAGTGGAGGGAGAGAGAGAGAGTGTACCGTGATTAGGGATTAAAGAACCATTGTCAATTTCTGCATTACAGAGAGTACATCTCGACTGTCATGAAGACAATAATTGTCGTTACTTACCAAACAAAAAAAGGAAATAAGTGTCAATGACCTGTTACAGGCCAAAAGAATGTTTGTGTGCATGAATGCACATGCTAAAAATTTATCATGTATTTCAATGAATAATTAGTACACCGAATACATATCTATAATCAAGTAAGTGTTTAATCTATTCTTAATAATGGATACAATCTTTATTTGTTCTGTTAGAAGTCTTCATGCGAACTCTGCAAGTGGAATGCAAATTTCATTTTTGAGAAACCACACAAATGAAATTGGGATTTCAACATCTCAAACTTGTCTAATTTTCAGTCAGACTGCCACAGCATCTATGTATGCAAAAGCGAAATTCTAAAGAGCATCAAGAGGCCAAATCTTTTTACAATAGAGACTAACAGTCATATTACACGTAAATTTTAACAGTCAGAGTACACCAATTTAAACACATCAAATCTGATGCTATAATAAAAAATAGAATCACAAAAGTTGCATTATATAAGCCACAAGGAACATACAGATGTTGTCAGCAGTCCATAAATCAGATGCCGCATGCTTCACACCCCATAGTACTACTTATAAATTATATCCAATTCCACATTGTTATGAAATCCATCAGCATTGCAGATTTTCCATTATAAAAGTAAAAACAAGTGTTTATTGTTGCTTACTGTTTCAATGACTCTTCTCAGCATCACACCACCAAATGAATGTCCACATGACACAAGTATAGCATCTTCCAGGAATGCACCACTGGAGGGTAGGGGAGGAGGAAAAAGAAAAGGAAATATAATTATTACTACTTGTGATCAAGTGTTGCTACTTCGTAATTTTACAGATACAACAAAATCTATCCATCCTTCCTTTGAAAATTATTGATGAGGCATTATTAGACGTCATTACTAGATGTCGTCCAACACTATGCATATTGATGAGGCATTATTAGACGACATTACTCATACGAAAAAATATACTATAGCAACTGAACCGAAAAAGAAATGAAACAACCAAATATAGGTACAAGATATTACAACTTACGATAAGGGATCTGAGAGGACGCTTCTTAACGATGGCTCCTTGTTCAGATTATTTTGTGCCACCTGCCAACCCATATTAGAATATATCACACGTTCACAAGAATTTCAGTAAATTCTCTATTTTCAGTTTAAAATTGACACCAAGCAAAATCAAACAAAAAAGATGCATTGCAACCACTTTTCAATATAACAACATAAATAGGTTCCCGGTCCTTCCCCAAAAAATTCAAAACTACAATATTTTTTCTTGAAACAAAAAAATAAAAGATATAAAGGGAAGTGGTAGGAGCCTGATAACTTCATGAGCCAAGAGGACTAAAAACAAGACAAGGACAGTGCAATGTTGCTTATTAGAAAAATAAAGATGTTTTCAGTACCAAAATTTCATTTGATGATAAGCAGTCTAGAAGTATACTATCTCATTAATGGTAATACAATTTCAAGAAGAATGACAAGAACGGCTAATTAAACTACACAACGGCTAATTTAAAAGAACAATAACAAAAACAACAATATAAAAGCTGCAAAACTATTAGTGATGTCATCAAGTCTTCAACTTACATAAACATTATCAGTGCGGTTGCATAACACATCTTCCTCGGCAGAAAGGTCATCCATAAACTGACTTACAGAGATTGGTACATAGCTATGGGGAATGACATGACCAGCTGCAGAAATTGGCGAGCAATCTAATATGGCATTGGCTTGCGGCATGAGCCTAAATGCCAGGGATGACCTACAAAAAGAACATCTCATTGGGTAGGCTAAATTCAAACTGAGGTGAGTATATCGCTAGCAACAATTGAAACCATTTGCTTTAAAACAAATGATATAGCTACCTTCCACCACTAGCACTGCAAGGAGTGTGATCAGGTGCCGCCCTATATGAAGCAACTGGGCGAAGACCAGCAGTGGCATGGCTTAGTGCCTTGCCTGTGAGCAGTAAAAGGTCCCCTGGAGATGAACTACCATCTGCTAGGTACCAACGACCATTGGGGTCACAAACCTATGCAGAGGAATAAACAACTAATGGAAATGATTTTAAGGAACACAATAATCAAGTATCACAAAGTAGTAAAGTGATTCCTATCATTTCCTGGACAAATAGCCAAGCAAAACGCATAACTAATAGTCATGAATGTTCAGTTAACTTCTTAAACAATAACTTGATAACAGATGTGTTAATATGACTAAAAAGGTACCTGAATACCGGGAGAATCTGAAGACATCAATGTCAATAATCCCTTCTCAATTTCAGCATTTGATGTTAACTTCCCTCCCACAATAGCTCCTTTTCCATTTTGCAAAGATGCGTGACAGTAGGTTGCAACAAGCACCGATGAGGATGCCTCACTAGAAGGCAATGGGTTGTCATCAAGTAAGTGATTGAAAACACTGCAAAATGTATATGTTTAGGTAAGGGTTCGAAGGAAAATCATAACCAATTGAGAAATTTAATCAAACATGTATGAATGAATAAAAAAGAAAACAGCAGGTAAAAACAAATGCAACATGTTTCCAAAAGAAATAGACAACAAACAGCCATGATCACCATCTTACTCGCTTCGCAGACGAAGATGTCTTGCAATTGCACATAAGGCAGCACGAGCAGCCTTTCCCATGCATCTAAAAACATCTGCCATGCATGGGGGAGATGAATCCATATCTTCCAAAGCTCTGCCAAAGCTAATAAAGCATTAGATAACTTAATAAAAATAAAAGGTTAATAGTACAAGACAGAATAAACTGAAAACCAAAAGGAAATGAAAAAGAAATAAGCAGAGAGGAACACAATTCTCATACGTATATCAACAGCAAAGTAAATTGCATAAAATATCACTGTTCCAGTGGAGTTAAAAGTTACGTTATCAAGGATAGTTGTGGATTCGGATACAGACACTATTGAACTCTTTCAAAATCTTGCTTTTAGAATAAGGATTCTATAAAAGATGTAGCTGATGAAAGTGATAATTTCACAGTACAATACTGGTAGACGAGGATTCAAGAGAGTTAGTCAACAGATTTTCTTAAGTATCACCATGTTATATAGATGACCATCTGAGTTGTAGGCTAAGGAGCTACTCAAGTCAGAGATGCAATCTACTTCTAAAACTCGTGATATGACTTGGTGACTGCAGTTAATGGCTTGTCAAAGTATGGAACTGACCAAGAGACAAGGATCTGTTTTTTTCAATTGGATAGAAAACTGTAATACAAGATCGAGCTACCTATTACAAATGGGAGTATGCTTTACAATAGGTAATCTAACCATGTCTCAGTTGTGGGTGGAAGCGTCTTGGCAGCCAGTTTTTAGGCGAAATTTTCAGGACTGGGATTTGGGAGTAAGAGTAGGTGGAGCAGTTGTTGATGATTCTGGGAACGGTTGGTCAGTTTGGAATGAGGGCAGATTCTATTGGATGGACAAGAGATAGCAGTGGTATTTTTTTCTGTGAATTCATATGACTGGAGTCTGTGTGAATTGCTGGAGGAGTTGACCTTTTCGTGGCGGAGTATCTCCGGTTGGGGCACAAAAAAAGGTGGATTTTTTACGTGGACAGCAGCATTTGCTAGTATTTTTACTTATGATTCATAATGGACGAGTAGGCTTTTGGTGAATTGATGCTACTTGTGTAATAAGGGTTGGGAGTCGGCTGACCATTTGTTTTTTATTTTGATGTGGTTAGTTTTCCTAGCTCACCTAACTTCATAAAGAATAGAATTAAAAAGTTAGAATTTTTCAGCTCTGTAAGTACATTTCCTCTATTGGAACGGTACTGAGAGATTCACAAAATAGCGCCATGCTCCCGTAGTACTGCTCCTGTGTGAAATAGATCTCATTCTGGCAGAAGATTTCCTTGTTCTTTAATCCTTTTCCCTTAGCAGCTTAGATATTGTTCTTTTTACTATGATCGTGCTGCCCTTTCTTCTGCTTAAAAACTAATTAAAACTTAAAAGAAATAAGGATTTTAAATATTAATTTACAATTTTACGGTCTATAAAAAGATACATTTCTATGATAAAATAACTAATTGCATAAAGATTTATTATTTATGTCCTGCAGAAAATAAATTTTCAAAACTAACCAGTGTTTTACTTCATGAATCAATAACGTAATGTTAATTTCCCATGTTCATAATTTTCGGACATCTTTTTCCTATAAGTACTACGGAGTATTTATACCACCCCACCAGGAGAAACCAATAAATAACTTGAGCAGATAACCCTTTCATATGCGTTTTAATCAATACATGAATCAGAAACTTCACAATTCATATTTAGTAGAGCCCATACCTTCCAGCCCTATACATATAAAAACCACGCCCTCCCTTCCCCAAATTGCCGCCACCTTGAGCCCTACTCCGGAAATACAACCTCGCAGCTTCAAGCCCACACCTCAACAGTGCTGTATCTTCGCTTCCGAGCTCAATCACCGCTGCATTGTGCCTCATCAGCGAACCCGACAGCGCCTCCACCGCCCTCAAATAGGGCCCATCAGGAGCCCCATCGTACGGAACTATATCCGAAAGCCGAACCCTCCCAATCATCGCGCCACCGGGCTCCCCCGCCACCACATGATCGGAGCGGTGGTGCGTGGCGGAGAGTGGGCCCAGAGAGAGCGGCAATGGCAGCTGAGAGTGAGCTGAAGGTGTGGTGATTGTGGGGGATCTAAAAGTTGAAGATGATGGGGGATTGATTGGCTGTGATGCTAGAGCAGTAGTCTGCTGCTGAATCATGATCATAACCATTAATCATTCTGTAAGGTTATGGGGGTTTAAGGAAATCGATGCAAGAAACAGAGGGGATAATTAGGGTTTTCGAGCTAACATTTGGTAAAGTAAGTTTCTTCTTCTACTAGTCAGGATTAAATTTCGAGTAATGTTTGTGTTTGGGGGTTTACAGAGGTTTTAGGTTTTGATTTGTTGTTGCAAGAGAAATTCTCAATAATGAGGAGGAGACGATTGATGGGTGGGATGAAGGGCTGCGTTTTATTTGACCGTCCAAAGAAAGAATCAAAAGGGAATGATATTGTCACCTCACTGTTTTGTTATTAACACCATTTTGGCAATAAATATTTTGATGAAGGTAAAATTAACTATTGATTATTAGGTATTATACTCCTGAAATTCATTTTAAGAAATATTCATTATTTTTGTTTATTTATTAAATTTTTGAATCTAATCTACATACAATTTAAGTTTCCTTAAACTCTTATCAAAATACATTGATCGAGTGTTAATGGAACTGATAAACCTTGCTTAAATGAAGAAGAGGAGGAGAATAGCCATAGGGATTGTGGCCAACCTCGACAATATTCTTAATTTGTAAGTTCTTTTTTCTAATTTTATGTTCAAACTTGTCGTCGAGCCTTTATTTTCCGACACGAATGTGTTTAGGGACGAGAAAAAAGATTAAAATTTTTTAAAAATTGAATAAAAACTCATAAAATAAAACTGCAAAAATTCAAAATTAATAAAAAAATTCAATAACACATTTAATTACAATAATGCTTATTTGCGAAAAATCACTCCAAATCTTAATTTATATAAAATAAATTTATTTCAACGAAAATTTGCCCAACTAGTTGCTACTTTATAAGCCTATACTATTATGGGTATTTTTAATATGTGTCAGAAAATAAGAGACGGAATTCATTAAATATTATTTATTTATATATTTATACTGAATTCAATGTATAAAAAAATAATATATTAATGAACCCCATATATTGAATTCAATACAAATATATAAACAAATAATATTTAATGAATCTCATTTTTTATTTTTTATATTTAACATGTGTCTTTAAAACACATGGAGAACCCTACTATTATAAAGAATAAACCTAGCTAGTACGTAGCTACCAATCATATATAGCAATTAAATATTCATAGTGCTAAACATTTTCCACAACCACCAACGTACCGCCTCAAATATTTTATTATCAGTAATTTGTACGCAATACACTCGGCCACACGGTGGATACAAATAGAATCAATTAATAACATGCATGCATGCATGTTAATTTTTCACCTTTATTAATTTATAATATGAATGCATGCATGCATGTATATTATAAGGCCATTTAATTATTTTAATGATTTTACTACGTGTGCGTACCCATAAAGGAAATTTGAATTCAACACGTTTGGAATAATTAAACAAGCCTAGCCTAGCTAGATATATCTTTTAATGTAAGAAATGCAGTTGATGCATCCGTTTCTTAAGTCTTTCCAACCGTGACACGAACATATATAATTCCTAGCTCCATTCTTTGCTCGTGCTGTGACGAATTACCACACCCATTTTAGAATTAAAGATCTTCCTTTGAAATTAAGGAGTAATTTATACCACATATATGCAGTATTATTTCATATATATATACATATAAGACGGGGATATATAGGGTTAAGAAGCACTTTCTTCCTCTTCATATATATGTATACCTTGTGCTTCTTAGCATCCATTCCATAGGTGACCTCACAGAGAATGAAATTGGCGTAACTTGGATATGGATTCAGAAATGGCACTTCCTTTAAAAGCTTCGACATTCTATAATTAATAATATATCATTCGTTAGTACTACTTATGCTACTACTACTAAGCAATAACCCCAACAATTTCGTTGGCATGAAATCAGCATCACACTTCTAGAGACTAGATAGAACACATGCATATTAAAATCAGCTCCACCAACTTGCATTCTGTTTACAGTGTTGCATCACAAAAGGGATGACTGCCTTTGCCCCATCAAGGATTTCAATAAATTAAGTCGGACATAATTAGAGGTCAAATAGTAGTTAGTTGATAGTGATCAACTAAAAAAACACCAAAGCCACACTTTACATGATTCATCGGAACCCTTAACAGTTGCGGAGTGCCTTGCCAGATAAGCATTAGGCTTGCCATGCCAACCCAGTTTACAAAAAAATGCCACCATTGATGGCTGCTTCTCCATATTATAGTTGCCAATCTATGGGAGACATTCCCATTTCCTCCAAGAGCTGGTTTGTGCGAGAAAAATGTCTGCACACCAGCAATCAATTCATGAAAATTAAACGTGTAAATTAGTTTCATCTCCTCACAAAAAATTATGTACTCAAATACAATTGCATTACACAAAACTACATTCTACCTACCATTAGGGCGTGCCAAGATGTTTGAAGATACACTAGATAAATAATGAGCTTCAATAAAGTGGAAATTTTCAACTAGTGCAACAAAGATGCATAGAGTTTGAAAGCTGAATTAGACCATAAAATCAAATTTTGATTATTACTTCAGCAATGATATTCATGAACTTCAAAAGTACTGCAAACTTAATACTTGGATACTAAGCCTAAGTTTGATAAGGTTAATTCAATTTTCTGTTCCCAAATTTGTGTATTGATTAGTTGTGTTAACAAGATCTCTAAAGCGTTGATTTTTTCCCTCCATGAGTAGCAGCAGCATTTAAACAAATAAGAAAACTCACAACCTGGTAAAAGCACCGAGTTTCTTACTTTTTCCGTATCCCTTTGAATTTTAGAACATGGTCTACAAATGATGCAATATAACACCGAAGTACAATATCCGTGCAATGAAATTTCTCAACGCTGCATGATCACAGTGACTCTCCAGAGTAAATAAACAAGTGAAATTAATTTAATAAAAAATAAAATATAAGGGCAGAACTT
This sequence comes from Hedera helix, assembly GCA_947179155.2. NCBI lineage: Eukaryota > Viridiplantae > Streptophyta > Magnoliopsida > Apiales > Araliaceae > Hedera > Hedera helix. The sequence goes on from OX359281.1 coordinate 36,939,849, forward strand.
TCAACATGGCAAGTCTGAGCACACAACCAAATATATTAACAACCTTATGCAGAGCATGACTCCCAAATCAAGCAGGAAGGATCATTCTTCAGTTTTGGAAGTTCTGCCTAAGTTTCAATAAACCAAAAGTTCAACATGACAATCCCACAACTTTCAAAATTCAACAATCTGATACCAATATGTTTCTGAAATGTAAGACATTTGGAAAATAGTACTTATGCATAACACAAGATAAACAAACCTGCATCCAAAGAAGCCTCTGTTTGCAGATAAACCAGAAGGATGTGCTGCCTTGAGAATGTGGTGCTTTGTCCCATCAATCAACCTGTATAACATCATCACTGAAGTTTTAAGAATACAAAAAGGTATGCAAATTCTTCTCATAACCCTGTTATAAATTTTTAATCAGTCCAAAAGTCCAAAAGAATACGCCCAAGTCTATTATAACAGATAATGTCAATGGATAAATATTAGGTATGCAAATTCTTCTCATAATCCTATTACAAATTTTTGATCAGTCAAAAAATCCGAAAGAATACGCCCAAGTCAATAACAGATACTGCCAATGGATAAATATTTATCCAACCACCATATTATGATGGGACCAACTGTAGGTAATGGCCGTATACTTTGGAAACAGTTCATTAAAATTTCCTTCCAAAACGGCAGGTTATTTTCCCGAAGTTCTCTGTTTAAGACAATGGAGAAAGTTACCACCAGTTTAATATACATAGAGACACTATTGTTAATTGTAGAGAATGTGGAATATGGAAATCACCACTACAGCTAAGTGGTTACATGTTCCACCTAACAAATTCTCTTTTTCAGAAACCCAAGCTTACTAAAAGGAATACCTTGATTTCACTTGAGCATAGTTTCCCCATAGAAGAAAAACAACTCCTCTTTTCTTCTTCGAAATTGTTTCTATGACAGCATCAGTAAATTGCTCCCATCCCTTCTTTGCATGAGAATTTGCCTGGTGCTGCCTAACTGCAAAAGAATTTGAAAAGAGTGAAAGTTAACGGAACCGACATGAACATAACGTGTATATACAGTGTTAAATAAAGAACAAACCAACTTCAAGGGAACAGTTCTTAAATAAACCAATGACTAACCTTCAAAAAATCCAACACAGTAATATATGTTTAAGCTTAATAGAAAATCCTGGTTTAGTAAATAGGTTTGGTTATGACTTGTTTATGTGTTTGGAATTCAGGTTCATCCACACTATAAATATTTTAGGGGGACATGGCAATATAATCGAAGTTGTCAAGTTTTCTGTTCTAGAGCTGAATTGAAGAATCCTGCAATTTAAATTCCTTTATAAAAGCAGTTCAGACATCTATTTTCATGTTATATATAAGAACATTATGCACAAGGGTACGTGGGCAAATTTAGAACACAAGGATGAATAGATCCCTGTATCACGTCAAGCCTGTCTATCAGGGATGTGTGCAACAGAAGAGCTGTCCGTGAATAAGCCATACCAACACTTCACTTTGCATCGGATTTGACCCATAAACATGTAAGAATTAAGATAACACAATAAGATTCTTGAAAAGCACAAGTAGAACCTAAAAGAAATTAACTTTTGCTTCCATACGTAGATGGGAGGTAATACAAGCGGAGTAAGTTTCTGCAAAACTAGAATGCTTTCAATGGACCACCATTGTGTATTATTCAATGTTTTAGTACACATTTGATGATTTAGTTTGGCATACAGTCAAAGTAAGTCTAGGAAACTAACGGCTAACCTGAACCACTTAGTGATAAAAGAAAGAAAAGGATCTTAGTCAGAATGGGGATACAAATTTGGCACTGGCCAATTTGCAAGGATTGGAATCATGAGAACAATAGTTATTAATCTCACGGTCAGAGGGGGAAGAAAAAACCAACACCTAGGAATGAAATATGGACTCATACGTAGAGATGAAGACGGGAGTTCAGAACTAGTTCAGAGATTCTTACATCCCCTACTTTGTTTAACAGTCATATTTTCCACATGACACTAAGACATCATACAGTCACGAAAAAATTATTTTCATGCTTATGAATGCACCTAAGGCCCAGAAGAACCAACGTAGATATCTGATGTTAATGTACCAAAAGGAGAGCTATATACACAGTAATGCTAAAAATGTATTTGCTCAACTATTCTTTCATCTTTTAATTAGTCTTCACAGATGTAATCTTACTGAGGGAAACTGTATATTTCACAAACGCTGACTCTAAGTTAAAAAATTCATTTACGATGTCCATCACCAACAGCTGATAACCTGTGTGAGCAGCTTCAACCCCCTAAATAAATCAAAAAAGGTATAAATATGTCAGAGTTGTTCAAAACTTCACAGGGAGTATCAATTACACCCTTTTGTCTACTTTTCGTTTGATCTTTTTCTCCCAAATCCTTTTTATGCATGACATTAAACCTTTAGCTAAGTCATCTGAACACTGTCTCAGTTGATTGTTTCTAAGTACCACCAGACTGACATGGTAACAGAAATTAAAATTCAGTTATATGCATTTTGTGACCGATTCAGATTAAATGGACTTTCTTACCAGTGAGAACCGAATTGAGCAGTAGAACACCCTGCAATATATAGCAAAATTTTAGGGGAAAAAATTACTACAAAGGAACACAGCAGTATTCCATTGCATTTCACTTAAGACAATTTATATTGGTATAAATATGATGATTTACTAGAAAAATCACATGTTGCATTAAATAACGAGTAGCATAAAGCAAATAACTTTTTGTATTAAAGAGACAACCATTACTTATTTACAACCTTGCTTCACAAACAGAACTTTCGTTGCTGAATGATTTGAAGAAAAAGGAAAAGGGAGCAGTTAAATAAAAGAGTAAAAGAGAAAACGTTTTTATGGCACAAAGTGAACAATGTTTATGACATAAAATAGGAGCTATGATAATTCTACATGTGCACACTCATTGTTCTAACCCGCTTCGTAGTTTGATGAAGAACAACAATATTACTGCCTGAATCGAATGGTTGACTTACTTAAAGCTATATTCGCCCCTTACTTTTGCTACACAAGATTACTACGAATTAGTTTCCCAAAATAACTTACAATGGTGAATGATTTGAAGAAAAAGGAAAAGGGAGCTGTTAAATAAGAGTAAAAGAGAAAACGTTTTATGGCACAAAGTGAACAATGTTTATGACATAAAATAGGAGCTATGATAATTCTACATATGCACACTCATTGTTCTAACCCGCTTCGTAGTTTGATGTAGAACAACAATATTACACCTGAATCGAATGGTTAACTTCCTTAAAACTATATTTGCCCTTTACTTTTGCTACACAGGGTTACTACGAATTAATCTCCCAAAATAAGACAGACCCAAATTTCACTCTATACTATAATTTATTGTGTAGAAACAAATCTAGTGCAAAACTATACATGAGAGAAGAAAATTATAGCAAGAAAAAAATATTAGCATGATATTTTTTCTAAGAACTTGAGAATGATTTTTTTTTGAATCAAAAACTTGGGTGGATTTACAATCTATTTATAGGTTTTCAAGTACCCTTTTGAAGAGATACATATCCTTTTGAAGAGATACATCCCTTTGAAAAATGTATTTTAAATATTAGAGATATATTCCTTTGAAAGGATATGTTAAACCATTGTAATGATTCATCCAATGGTCTTATCAATTTGAACCATTGCATCAATTCAATTGTTTCATCCCGAACCATTGCATTGGTTCAATTGCTTCTTAACCCGAATCAATACATCCCTTATCCGAATAGATCCCTCTTGTTCAAAGAGTTATAATATTTCAAACCAAACCAATTAAACCAACACATCTATTGGTTTTAATTGCAACACATAATATATTTATTATATATTTTCCAGATTTGAAAATATTTAACACTCATCACGTGTGCATAGAGTCTAGAAATAATAATAATATACCTAACAAAAAGTAAAACATGTCAATTAAGAAGAGCTATGTATCGATATGTGCAAGCAAAAAACAAATAGCAATAACTAGGGGGTGACATAAATAGAAACATCAATAAATGTGAATTTACCTGTACAGCCCATCTTTCCAAATTCCCATGAGATGGAATCGAGCATTGCAGATCTTTTTGAAGCTCCTTGTATATGTTGACCAAACTTGAAGGAACTTTTATACCTTCCGGCACAGAAAAAGAGAGGCCCATTGCTTGACCTGGTCCATGATATGGATCCTAAAAAAGAAAACCACAGAACCAAAGTTCCATATAATAATTACTGATAATGTAAGATTATGCATAACCAATCATTAAAAAGCCCATGTCACCAACAAAAAATACAAATAATGATATGAAAGAATTGATATACTGCTTCAGTCCCAAATTAATATCCCCTTCCCTTATTTGGTTGTCCGGCAACTACATCACCCTAATTTTTTTCTATATACAAAGATTACCATATTACCATTCATTTCAGAATAAAACTTGAAACGTGAACCGCATCTCACTCTCTTTTAGTTTGAAACGTTACATGATGTAGGATCTTTTCTCAGTTGAAACTCCACTCTATTCTTTCTCATCAAATTCTTAAAATGCATGAAACTTGAATGGTACAACTAAATTGAGACACGGATTAAATGGTGTAAAAAGATTGATCAGATCAGCAACAAATTGTTAAGAAAAAGGACCATATCAAAAGGACTTTTCAGCAAACATATTATGTCGGTGGCTTGCAAGAAATGATCTTGTTGCCTACATATTATATCGAATGTTCACCTTTTTTCCTTCCTACAATATAAATGGTTGAAAGCACTATAAGAACACATATATTGAACATATTCTAGATACCTGTCCAATGATGACAGCTTTGACTCTATCAAACGGGGTGGTGTTAAGTGCATTGAATATCAAATGAGGAGGTGGATAAATTGGCACACCACCGCTGCATATTTCAGTTTCCACGAATTCACATAACTTCTTCGCATAGGGCTTTTGAAGCTCCCTTGGAAGGGCTTTCAACCATGTCTCCTCCACCAACAGCTCTTCCAATTTCAAATTTAAACCCAAACCCTCCTCGCCTAAGAGATAATATAAAATAACCATCAAATAATAAAAAAGAAGGGAAACCCAACTTCAAAGGCTAGGGAAAACCCCATTAAGCTGATACATATACATACAAATGTGTAATAATCAAACAACTATAAATAAAATTAAAAATTCCATATATTCAGCAAAAGAAAATGAGGAGGAAAAAGAAACCTGGGGTGGATTTGGAGATTCTGTCGGAGCATATTTTGAGATTGCGCTTAGATTTAGCGAGTAATTTGTTGAATTCGATCCTCGATTTCTGCTCGGGGGTGAGGCTGGATGAAGAGGAGTCATGGAGAACTGAGACATCGGGTTTGGAGGCACTATTAAGAGAGGAGGGGGGAGATGAAGCTGTTTTCAAGCGTTTGGCTGGTTGAAAAAGATCCATTAGGGTTTTTGAAGAAGCCATTTTCTTCAAAGTAAATATGCTGGGCCGGGATTGGAAAATCTGTATATACATATGGAGTACATACTACTTGATTCTTCTGGCGGGAAAGTGTGAGAAAATATAAGACAAAAACGAAAGAATTCATACGCTATATCGTTATTGTTGCCCATTTTTAGTTTCCTAATTTTATTTGGAACTCGGGAAGTGCTACAGTTGTAATGCTTTTTCTTTTATTTCTTTTTTATTTATCAATACTTATAATTTTTGGCAAGTTAATTTTATTCACAAGTAAAGAGTACTGTTCACAAGTAAACGTAATAAATAAAGAGTCTTTACATGTGTAACGATAAATTTATATTAATAATAAAAATTTATGTACATAAAAGAATATGTAATAATTAAGAATTATTTTATTTTAATTTATTATATCTTATCGTTTAAAATTTTATTTTAATCGCAATTTAAATTTATCATCAATTTTTTGACATATAAATTACTTTTCAAAAATATATTAATTTGTCAAGGTATTGATGGTTAAAGTTGATACTTTAACATTCGTAAATCTGAAACTCCTCACAAATATTAGTGCATATAAAATTATTATAAGTAAAAAAATAAAATTATAAAAAATGACAAAAATACAAATGTTAAATACAAATACGAGGAAATTGCACTTTATACAATGAATGTAATGATAATACATTGGTTGAGACACTTTTTAAAACAAAGTATTTGAAAATCTTAACATTATTTCTTTAGTATTATAAAAAAAAATCATCAAATTCTCTTAAAAAATCATTTTTTTAATTGAATGATAGATATATTATTGGATTATATAATACATCAATTAACCCTAAATTCCTCTAGAGAGATCTTAAAGATATATTTTCTCTCATATTATCCTGAAAATTAAATATATTTCAAAATCTTAAATGTATATCTCTAGTCTCGAGATAGATTAAGAAAGAAAATAAATTTCCTTGATCAATATGGAAACTCTTAGGATTAACTCTCCCATAAACTTAATAAAAGATATTATAGACCCATAAAAACTTCATGCCTACAAAAATATTAAAGAGTAAAATACATTCATATCTCTTATAGACAACTATAATAACATTCACTATCCTTCTAATTTTCAAGTAACACTCACTGTCCCCGTAGATGTTTATTTTTTACTAAATAAGGAAAGTTACATATTTACCTTCATGTTTTACTATTTTAAACTATAGTGAATTTATACCTATTTTGTTAATGACAAAAGTACCCTATTTTGACCTATATGATCAAGTTACATTCACAATAAATATATTTTCAAGACAAATATATCAATCTCGGAACAAATATATCAAATGTTGCAATGACGAAACTGATATATTTTCAAGCAAAATATATAAATATTGAAACAAATATATCAAAATGTTGGAATAACGAAACTGATATATTTTCAAGACAAATATATTAATTTTGGAACAAATATATCAAATGCTGCAATGACGAAACTGAAATATTTTCAAGCCAAATATATCAATATTGAAACAAATATATCAAATGCTACAATAGCGAAACTAATATATCAATATTGAAATAAATATATCAAAATGTTGCAATAACGAAACTGATATATTTTCAAGACAAATATATCAATCTTGGAATAAATATATCAAATGTTACAATGATGAAACTGATATATTTTCAAACCAAATATATCAATATTAAAACAAATATATCAAATGCTACAATAACGAAACTGATATATTTTCAAGCCAAATATATAAATATTGAAACAAATATATCAAAATGTTACAATAACGAAACTGATATATTTTCAAGATAAATATATCAATCTTGGAACAAACATAACAAGATGATGTAATAACGCAATTGATATATTGTTAAGTCAAATATATCAACATTTGATTAAATATATCAATATAATGTAATAACGATATATTTATATATTATGACATATTGGCAAGTCAAATGTACCATAACATCTAATTCTATGCTAATCATTATGTTGGTACAGATGTTAGATGACAATTATTGGTACAAATGTTAAACGATAATTATTAAATTATTCACCTTAAAATTTTACATTTGTTAAATAAATTTTTATTTATTTAATTTAATAATTTATCCTTCTAGTTAAATAAAAGTGAGATACAATCAAACTTTTTGCTTAAAGGGTATATTAGTCATCATAAATTGAAGATATAATTGTCCTGACAATAGTTAAGAACATTTTGGTCATTTTATTTTTTAAAATTATTGAAATCATCAAGTCAACCATCTTAGGGGTAGTGAATGTTACATTATGTTATTCAAAAGAGTAATGAATGTTACTTAAAAAATTAGAGGAGTAATAAATATTATTATAATTATTTATAGAGAATGTGAGTGTATTTTACTCAATATTAAAATACGATAAGCTCAAACATAGTAAAAGAGGGGAGAAGAAAAAAAATTCAAATTATTATTTTTCCTTTGAAAAAAATCATGAAAAGTCATAGGGAATATTCTTGTACAATACACACGCATACAGACGTTAAATTCAAGCAACCCACGCGCCTTTTGTCTTCTCCTACGCCGCCGCCACACTCGATCATTATCCTCCTAAAGTTTAAAACCCCCGCGGTTTCCTAAATTTCTGGAGACTTGGTCGGCGAGCAAAAATTTACGAGGTTTGAGCTCCCGGCGCCGGCAGCATTGATTTGGCGAAGGGGAAAAGTTAGGGTTTTGAATTTGATTTGAAGACTTTCGCTATGGTAAGTTGGAATTTGGTTCATTAAGGTTGTCCACAAAATATGCCCAGTAAATAATTTTCCATCGATTTGTCCGAAAGCCTTTTCTTATTGTTTCCGTGGATTCTTCCTCGATTTATGATTGTCGTTGATTTTTTTTTGAAATGTGTATATCTTGATCTGTATAAATTACAGTGGTTTGTGACTAATTTGATGAGATATGGAGAAGAATAAACCTTAGTTTACCTAGAAATTTCTTGGCTCATACTGCTCTGTGTGTTTTTATTCAAGTTCCTTTTTTTTAGCTTTTATTTTCTTGTTGTATGTTTTGAACTGTTTGATGTTGATGGAATTGGGAAATAAAATCATGAATATTAGATGTTACATCTGTGCCCTAATGAGCTATTAGGCTTAGTTTTCCTGATTTTAAAAATATGATTTGCAAAACTCAGCTGCATCAAATATGAATTGCATGTAAATTCATTTTCTGTGGTACTATTGTGATTCTTATGGAGATCTAGTATCTGGCATTGTTTGGGAAAACCTACATAGGTTTAGTTGTTTGGGTATTCATCATAGAAGTCACTGAAAGCTTAATTGCTATTAGGATATTCCACCACATCTGAAAAGGTCAAATGAATGTAAATTTTTGTTACTCCAGAGACAGCAAATGAAATTGGTTTGGTCCAACACGACTTAACTATGAGAAACTCCCAAATAGGCCCTATCAGTCTTCACAAGTATATATATTCGCGGATGAGATTTTTCACTACAAGGCAATGTAATGGTCTTTTATTTGTTCCAATTTCAAAAATGAATTTTAAATGATATTGTCTTTCTACTATATGTTTTTACATGTTAATCATTTCAAGGCAAGTGAATGTTTATTAAGCTACTCTATACTTCTCTTTTTTAGGGCACCACAGTGATGCGCGATATTGTGCTGACTCTCACAGATCATGTAGTTCTGCCTATTAGTGCAGTTTCAATTGCAGTCAAGGAGATCAAGAAGGAAGGAGAACATATTGATCATTTAATTATCACTCAAGCTTCATCACTAAGTATGTTTTCATTCTTGCACCACTATTGGTTAGTTTAATATTATTGTGGTTATCTTTCAGTGACTCTTGTTTTGTATTGTTCTAGTTAAAGTGCTCAATTACCATAGCATCCCCCCCTCCACCCAAACATTTTTTAAAAATCTTATTTAAAAAAAAGTAAAAGAAAAAAGAATCCCCAATATTTTTATAAGGAACAATAAAACATATTTGTGCTTCTTTGAATAATTCTTCGTCATAGAGGTTGTTATTCTATTTGAAAATGAATCTAGCCTTTATCACAAATCAGTGCCCTCATTGTCATCAAGCGTTGACACTTTCCATAAACTATAATACAACTGGTAATTATGTTTTGCAAATATCTGTTAGTCATTATATTTTTAGTTGATTGCAACTGAAAAAGGTAACAATTAAATTAATTTCTGTAATTTAGGTTCCTTCTTTATTATGTAAGGCTTTCTCTTATATGTGAGGTTGATAATACGCAGGTTCCCTTCCAGTGGATTCATCATCTATGGATTTTGTCATTTGCATCTTTAGATCATTTGATTTTCTTGCTGACCAAATGTTTCAAGAATTTTCAAGAGTGTTGAAACCTGGGGGAGAGATCCTTCTTCATCAGACTTTGCAATCTACTTCAGATCAAGTGGTATGTAATGATCATTTAGTCTGTAACTTGAAGTGTCAATTTTGTGATCTTATTCTCCTTGTGGCAGACAACCTCTTCTCTTGAGCGGAAGTTATTGGTGGCGGGTTTTCTGGACTTGCATAGTGGTCCAATGACATCAGTGCTACCTACTGAAGTTTTCCAGTCTTTTGGGGTGAGTATGTATTTTTTTTACTGCCAAGACTTGTCCTTCCCCTTCCCCTTCCCCTTCCCCTTCCCCTTCCCCTCACTCTACCCTCTTGAAATCTCATGGTATTCTTCTGTTGACTCATTCTACTTAGATTTTGTCAATGTCAAATGATTTTCTGAATTGTTTGAAACAATGCCATGTACACAATTAAATTTCACTCTTTTCCAACAGATTAAGGCCAAGAGGCCTTCTTGGAAAATTGGTTCATCCTTTTCAATAAAGAAGGCGACAAAAACTTTACCCAAAGTTCAGATCAATGATGATATGGATCTCATTGATGAGGATAGCCTCTTATCTGAAGAGGATTTGAAGAAACCTCAGCTCCCAACTGGTAGGAAGAACATTTTTAGTTCTATTATTGCTTCACGTAAAATTGTGTTGTTCCTTTGTATGCTTAATAAGCACACATTTGCAGTTGGTGATTGTGAAGTTGGAATCGCGAGGAAAGCTTGCAAAAATTGCACTTGTGGACGGGTTGAGGCAGAAGAAAAAGTGCAAAAGCTAGGACCAACAATGGACCAGCTGGTTAATCCCCAATCGGCCTGTGGCAGTGTACGATTTTTGAAAACTTCATCTTGAATATAATAATTAATCCTTGTTTACATCTGTCGATATTTGGATGGACCTAAGTCAATGTTGTGATGGGCAATGGAATATCTTATATTTGGTGTGCGTGCTTCTGCTAGATGTTATTTGGGCTTTGTTCTATGTAGTGGAAGCAAACTGCTAATCTTGATATTATGTAGACATGGAAAAGAATCTTCTGGTTTGGTTGAACTTTTTACTTCTTTCTGCTGGGGCCTGGTTGACCCCAGGAGACAGAACCACTCTCACTTCTGTCACTTGTTCTTTTTTGGGTTTTTGTTATAGATGTGTTTGTTTTCCCTCTGAAAATTTGATGTACACATGCAGTGTGGACTGGGTGATGCTTTCCGGTGCATTACATGCCCTTACAAGGGTCTTCCTCCATTCAAATTGGGCGAGAAGGTGCGTAAGATCAAGGGCAGTTCTCCCTGCCTCACTCGTGTGTTGGGTTGTGGGGCATAGAATTGTATTCATGGTTAATTTTATCTATAAAAAAAAATTACATGGTTAAAAAGTACCCCAAGAGAAGATGTGGCTGAAAACATTATGTCATTTATTTGTTTATTGTTATATTCATGTTTGCAGGTTACTCTGTCTGGGAACTTCCTAGCAGTTGACATTTAAGTTCCCTTAAGAAGTTGGAAGTCATTGCGGCGATCTCAATCTTGGGAATATTAGTGGGTACTGCAAGTGGTTCATGTTATAGAGATGGTGGGAAAGTTGTTTTTCGGGATCTAGCTGTATACTAATAATGATGCCCCTGCTGTGCTGTGCTTCCTTCTACTTTCAATTGCATAATTTGCTGATGGAAAGATAGAATTTGGTTCTAGTTTCTCTTCTAGGCAATGAAATCCTGGAACTTGTGAAGTGTTTATTTTTTATTTTTTTTGGGTGTTCATTTAATACAAACTGTGTTGCATATATTTTACTTGATAAATAAACTTAAAACTTTTTGATGGAAAGTTACACCCTACCTCCTCATTCTGGTTTAAAACTATTGATTTAGCTTTATAGATTTGTGAAAGTCAGTTGTGGCGGTACCTGCTGTTTTATTTGTTGTTATTATGTTAAAACTCAATGCCTGTAGCTTTAAGTTATCAAATCTTCCTTGATATAATCTGACATAATCCTTTCATCCTGTCAAAAGGAAAAGAAAACTCTTCTTGTAATTGGCTTGCTTTGCAAGGTCAGAGATGATCCTCTTCCTCAGGACTGGCTATCAGATATCCTGAGTGGAGCTCTTTTAGACGCATAGGCTTTCCATGTTCTGTCTTCCCATTTTGTCCTTGGATGTTTTATCTGTTCTTCTTTTCAGTCCTTTTAATGGATTTGGAGGACAAATAGAAGAATGAAAAAAAGAGAGAACTGATTATATAGAAGCATTGCAGGGTTGTGCTTGCAGAATTAGTGAAATAAATAGCGGATTTAGAGCATCTCACTTGTCATTACTTGTACTTATTCGATAGTGGTTCGGACGTCTGTTGCCTTTAAAATTATCTGCTCATAGTCACAGGAGATGACTAAGGAATTCATCCAGGCAAGAGGGCAAGTGTAAAATATTTCGAAAGTTTGTCCGACTGTAAAATATTACTAGCATGTTGACTTTAGAATAAAATTTATTAAATGGTGTCTATATGAAATCAAAGTATGAGTAACAAAATGATACGCCTAATATTTTCTCATTTATCATGTAATTATTGAAAGAAAATCGCAAATTTCTTCGACCAGTATATGAATGTGTTTACTCAGAGTCTCAGTCACGGTACAGTCGCTAAACCTGTTGAGATAAGAGGACAAGCAACCCTTGAGGGCCTACCAATATTTCGTTCAGGAAACTGACTAATCCAAACCAGACCACAGGGGTTACATCCACGCCCCCAAGGGGTGGAATCAGCTTCCGGGTCACACTGAGAATTGGTTCGGTGGGGGCATAAGCTAATACGTATGGAAATTTTCCAACCGGAAGCTTAGGATACCAAGACATGACTATTCTTACAATGAAAAGAAAGGCGAATGCTGAGAGGAAGGGGCCGAGAAAAACAATTGCAAGCTTCGCTGTGGCAGGGTCCAAATCTGCCAGAACCAGTCTTTGCAGCAACTCTGATGCTACATCTGATGTATTGGCTAGATTGCTATGAGAAACTTCATGTATGTAGTAGATAGGCTCCCCTGAAATGGTTGCGTCTGATAGCAAGAGTTGAGTACTGGGAGAAACAGGGACTCCCAGGAAACAGCAGGCTCTACATGTGCCTCGCAAGCCTTGATTTGGGTTTCTTTGTGCAACATACTTGAATTTATCCTGCAAAAATGGGAAAATTAAAATATAAAAAAAACTGTTTCAGTGAATGAATTGTGAGAAATCAAGTGCAAAAATAACAAACCGTGAGTTGTACATGTCAATGCATAGGTATATGTGTCTTGATGTCTCACTAATTTCCATGTCGATTATAAATAAAGATGTGGAGAAACACAGCTCATTAGAATAATGATGATGAGCAGTGTCGAATCTCACCACAATAGGTAGTTTACATGAAAGGATTTCTGCACTATAATAGATAGTTGACAGTGGACTAATATTTTTTTTCGTTCTACAAACAAAAATAAAATAAAATTACTCACTCCGTTTCATATTTTGATTTTTTAAAATTAACTTTAAAAAAAATTATACCTAAAATTGACATAATTTTTTTTAATCAATACAATGATGAATATTATAAATTAATTTACATTATAAGTTTTATTATTTCATAATTTTTAATGAGTTATATTAATTTTAAATTTAAAAATATTTTAAATTAACTTTCAAAAATCAATAATTATCAAATAATTTAGAATAGAGAGAGCATTATATATAAGTATTGCATTCACAGGAACCGGTTACTAAGAGTATTGTTTTAGCAATCACATATTAACTTGAAAAGTGTCTGCCGCTAGAGGCTGTAACGATAGGGTAAATTTTTTTTTTGAAGTTGCCGCTAGCTCTATCAACAGTTTCGTAATTTTTTTTTGACCCTAACGCTAGAGTTATAGCCTTTAGCGGCAGCAACTTTCAAAGCCAATTTGTCACCTGTATTGGTTGTTTCAACAATACTATCATCAACCGATTATTGTGGATGCGACCCCTTATATATATATAACGTATCCAAAACAAACGGTTGCTGCAAACATACTGCCACTATAGGCTCTAGTTGCAACCTAATTTTTTTTTTTTACGTTTGCCGTTAGAGCATCTAGCGACAGACGTTAAATTTTTTTTTTGACTTAACACTAAAGTTTCTAGTAACAGACAATTTAACAAATAAATTACCCCTATATTGATTGTTGGAACAGTATTACAATTTTTGGGACACACTTAATATTTGAAATATGTGGAAAATAAATAAATGGTATGTCCACGTATGTACAATTCTAAACAACATAATTATTAGAACATTTCAAATAGCAATACACAAAAACCACGAATAACGTTTTTTGAACCTGAAGGAACATAAATTCTTCCTCTATATTTTTTCTTTAATATGTAAGTGGAATTGGAATGATTCATTCCTCCTCCCAAGTAATTCCCAGGATAGAAAGAAAATATAATTCATGTCATGAGTATAGGAAATTAAAAAACGATAAGGAAATTACCCATCTATAATTGCATCAAATAAGAATCAAACAATGTCATCATGAATGGTGAAATATTAAAATAAATTAGCACTTGAAAACAACAACAAAACTATATATATATATATATATATATATATATATATATATATATATATATATATATATATATATATATATATATATATATATATATATTTAAAAGAAGAAAAAAATGGTGAACTTACAGAGAAACAGAAGCTCCGTTGGGTGTATGCTAGATACAAAGATGATAAGAAACCTACCAATGTAGTTTCTGTTAATACTGGAAGAAAAAAGAATTGCTGAAAGAAATTTCAAGAACTAAAATTAGTTAGTTTTGAAAAAACACAACCTTTGGGATACCCCAAAAAAAAATAATAATAATAACTTAATGAGTGGTGGGTTTACCCTTGATTGCAATTTGGCCGGGAAGGGAGGAGGAGGAGGAAGAAGGAGAGACAGAGAGACACATCGCCATTTGAGAGAAGAGAGAGAAAATATACTTTTGAGAAATAACTAGTGAATGTATGTAGATGTATGCAGTGCACAGAGAAATGGAACGTTATCCGTTGATGTTTTTCTCTAAGGCGTGTTTGGAAGGTGGTTAACTCTCGCAAATTACTTTCTTTTTCAACTTCTTAAACTTATTTTAAAACAGCTCAGAAGTGATATTTTTGCAGAATTTTTTAATATTTTTATAAGTAAATTATTGTTATAGACCTATAACGATGGTTAAAATCGTCGTTATAGATCTTTAACGACACTTTTTATGTAAAAATATCAAAAAATCTGTGAAAATATCAAAAAAAAATATTTACTAGCTTATTTTAAGTTGGTTATTTAATACGTAAAAATACTTTGTTTAGGGGTCCGTTTGAGAATGATTTTTTTTAATTTAAAGTTAAAATTTTAATAAATTTATGAATTAAAATTTTAAATTTATAAGTAAAAGTGTTCGGCATCACTTTTACTTATAAATCGGGAATTATAAGTAATAGTTGTGGTCCTTGTGGATGTATTCGACTAATAATGATTTATAAGTTAAAATAAAATGTAAAGATTACTAAAATATCATTTAATAAGAAGAACATTAAAAAAATAAAAGAAAACATTTATGTCATTTCATAGTCGTTGACCAACTTTTAAAAAAATGACTTACAGGTCATTTTATTTTAAACAACAAAAACTTACTTATTTTTTTTTTACCTTTTTTCTTATAACTTATAAGTAAAAAAAAAAATTGATCCCAAACAATTTTTTTGACTTAATTATTTATAAATTAAATTGACCAATTTATAAGTAATTCCAGAACATACGCTTAGTATTGTTTTTTGCAAGTTGTTATTGTATACTAGATGAATAATTTGTGTGAGACGCAAATTATTTTTAAGAGTTATATGATCCAAGTGGTGATATATAATTAGCTATGACATAAAATACAAAGATTTATAATTAAAATGATGATAACATTAAACTTATAATAGAGATTACTTTAATCGTAAGATAATAAAGTAAATATTTTTTTACCAAATAATATTGTGTTGTTATTATTAATTACAAAATTGATAACACGTATCGTTATAATTTATTCTATTTCATCATATTCGAAATGTGATAGAATTTCAAAGGATGATCATCAAGTATTACTTTTATTATGAGAACTGAATTGATATTTAAAAAAAAATACAATATTGTGAATGCCAAGTTAATTAATCACAAAATGCATGTTTTAAATTTTACTTTCCCCTCAAATTATATCATTAAGTCAACGGCAATAATTAAAAAAAAAATCTAAAATACCGAAAATGTGAAAAGAGAGCACGAAGAGTCCTATGCTTTCTTGTAAAAAACATGCTTACAAAGAATACACGTCCGTAGGACTTCCCTCGAAACTTCTTCTATATCTTCGGCTTTGCTTGACGGAAAAATAAGGAATCCGACAATACTTTTCTTCTTTATTTCTCTTTTTCTCTTTCCGTGTATATAGGAATCGTGGAGGTGGTGGTGGCATTTATTATCAGATTCATCTTGTAAAAACTGGGCTGGATGGATATTAGGGATTATTCCACTACTCATCCCTCACCACCCTCCACTGATGCCCAAAACCACCCATCTCAGGTTCTCTCTTGTGAATTTTTTTTTCATATGGGTATCAATCAATTAAATTTTTCTTGGAATTTTTTATCATCAAATGTAAAAAGGTATCTGAATTTATATTTTGTTGAATCTTTCCTCTCTTTTTTTCCCCATGTTGATTGTTTGATGTAAGATCGTGCAATTCTTCTTTAAAATTTGAGCTTATAATGCTGTATGCTATTAATTTGATGGTAATTAGTAACCTGTATGATTCTTAGTTCGTTTGATTATTTAGACTAATTCAAATTGTTGGAGTTCTAGTTCTTCTTTTCTCCCATCAGTTTTGCCGGTTTTTCAGTTATAAAAATGTTATCTTTGTCTATTTTTTTATGATTGATCTATTATTGGGAGTTTTTCTTCACTATTTATCAAGTTTGAGTTATAATACTATTGCTCAACTGTTTATGGTGCTTATGTAAAAGGGAGTTTGGTTAATTGTACTGACTAATTAGGGAAATCATGTCAGAGCATTTAATAATTGCCAAATCTGGGAACATAATTTCAAAGGATTGAATAGTTTGAGTGTCTTAAAATTAGGATTGCCAAGATAGAGAGTGATCATGAAACCTAATATCCTCTCAAAATCTGTTGGGTCATTTAAGTATTCTCAAACCCTACTAGACAAGACTGCAAATGAGAGACATTGACTTCCTAGCTACCCACTCTACATTCTTGGCCTCTTGAAATCAGGCTGCGTAATACATCAACAGAAATAGTGAATAAAGAATTGGATCTACTCTCATCCTAGCTCAAACCTCGATGTACTCTGTGCCATCACTATTGACTCTTTTGCCTGTGCTTTAAGACACTTAAAGAAACAATTTTATTTCATATGACACTCTTTCATTTCCATAATGTTTTGAACAAATTTCTCGTTTTCCCGTACTGCTAGTGCTCATTTATTAGTTTGTATGTAGAACATCATGTAATATCTGTAAATGAGATTCACGAGTCTTTTTCATTTTGCAAGGGTTGAACAACCCTTTTTATATTTCCATGTCATCTCATTTATAATGTTACATGTAGGGGGAGGCGGAGCATGTAGCATCTGTAAGGGAGGATCTTGAAACAACCTGCTGGGGTTGTAGCTTACACCTTACTGTTTCACCTTATGCACCCGCATTCATATGTAGCTGGTGTGGAGCTATAACTAACCAGAATGCACATAAAATTGACAACAAATACTTTTGGTGGAGACGTTTGCAAGACCGCTCCTTTGTTTGTCTCCTCTTTGTATTCATGCTCTTCATGATATGTAAGTCATTGAACATTTGACATCCAACTGGAAATGCACACTTACGAAACTGTCGCGTTATTCTTTTGATTCTATTTTATAATGGTCTGTTATAATCTGGCATGTAGTATTGCTCCCTCCGTTCCATATTCTGTCTCTTGATTATTTTTTTTAAGATTTGGCACGGATATTAAGACCCCTGGACAATACGTTTAGATATTTAATTTTCAAATATAGTTTTTATCCTAAATTATCGTTAGCATCTAAAGTGAAATTTTGGATAAAAGTTTTATAAATACTCCCTTTGTCCTACGGAAGATGTCTAAAGTACAGGAAACATTGTATGAGGTAAAGATGCAGCTACTTTTTCCGAGTAATTATAAGTGAATAAAAATTTTATTTACTTGAAATTTGAATCATATTTCTTCATTTACTTTTGGTAGACTTGTTTAATTTTTCCGCACCAGATCTAAGGACAATTATTTTTTTGTGTTGTTGGGATTGATTATTCCAGTTCCAAAGGCTCGAGTCTTGAGATAGCAATTTTACCCCCATTTTTTACTTTTCCAGTTTGCTTTGTTTCTTTTTTTTCTTCCTAAAATTATCCAAGTCTGTCTCTGATAAGCTTTCCTGAACTGCAGGTGGCGGTGTCTGGGCAATATATCCAGTAGTCTTTTCTATCAGTTATTTTTATGGGGCTTTTCACTGCTGCATAGCCATAATTTTGTCTGTAGCGACCATTTCTATGTATTGCTTTGCGTCATTTCGGTCTGCCGGTTCTCCGCCAATCATACCATGGGGTAGCTACCCGGTAGTTGGAAGAGGTGATCTTGATAATTATACCTTCTGTCTCTATTGTTCAAAGCCAAAGTCTCCTAGGACTCATCACTGCCGATCGTGTGAAATGTGCGTATTGGACATGGATCATCACTGCCCGTTTGTAAGTTTTCCATTTCTTTCTTTACATCTCAAAGAAATATATACTTGCTCTTGAGATAGTGTGTCCTTGTATCATATTGTACCATATCATTCTATAGTTGTAGAACACTTGACATGCAAATATATCATTAGATTCAAATGTCAGAATGCGAAAAACTTTATAGGTGTCCATTGTATGCTGGTATTTGAACTTAATTGTGTACCGTGATTAGTCAGAGACTCCAGAGGTGGTTTCTTTCTTGCAAAGTTCATCAAACTTTAGAACCAAATCACCAATTTAACAGTCAGCTAGCTGATAGCTTTACGTGTTGAGTAGCTATTATGTGCAGACTTATAATTGGAACAAGTTGGGTTTTTTATTATAATAGAAATTAGAGAGAAAGCTGGAAAAAATAGGAGAAGAGGGGAAATTGAAGAAAGAGAAAAGTGATGCAAAAGGATTTATTTATTTTATCTCATAATTGTTCACATGATAAGTTAATGATAGAGGAGAAATGCATGGATGCCTAGAAGATAAATTTCAAATGTATATCTGTAGAAGTTAAGGATTTTATAGTAATGGTTAGCTTTTCTTGACTATCTGCAGATTGGTAATTGTGTCGGGGCTGCAAATCATCGAAGCTTCGTTCTCTTCCTCATCTCAGCATTGACAAGTACTATTTATATTTCCATCATATCTTCTTATGCAGCTACTAAAGTTTGGCCACCATTAAATTTTAGACCTACACTTGTGAAGGACTTTGCTAGAAATGACTTAGTTTTTGGAACTCTAAAGGAAATTATTTTTGCTTTCTTGAGATCTGCATTGTTTCTATCCCCAAGAGGTCTTCTTCTCGTTTACCTGTTTGTTGCAAGTGTGTCGGTGGAAATTGGTTTAAGCATGCTTATATGGCAGCAGCTGTGCTTCATATATGAGGGGCAGACATACTTGAGTCATTTAAGGTCACAGGGAGTTGAGGACGGAGGCAGTGATGGGGTCGGGGAAAAAGATGTCCGAAATCTTTTAATTTTCTTCGGTTGCCCGTCTTCCACATCGAGATTTCTGCCAAGTTTTTGGAGTCTCAAAAAGAGGCACAAGAAATGAAACTTGAAGAGGGATGGTAACACTTTTTTGGGTTTCCTTCAAATCTGTTTAAATCAAATTGTTGTATATGTGTAAGAGCGAAACTGAAAACAAATCATAGAATGAAAGAGAATGGAGAAATCCTTGTTTTTATCCATTTTGCTTTCTGCTCCATTGGCTGACTAATGGACGAGGAAATAAAAGGATGGAATTGGATTGCATGGCTTTTTTAGGATTAAATTTTGGTTTCAAGCTGTGAAGTTCAATTTTTGTTTGTTTTTTTTTTTTTTTGTTTGCATCTCGAATTAGATTTGGCCAGCCAAGTTAATTTATTACTCCTTCCGTCAAATTTTAGTTGTCCACTTTTAAAACGCAATTTCATAAAGGTAGAGAATAAAGTTGTGAATCTGAAGGGTTTCGAATTTAAATTCAAAGTATAATGTTGTGCGGTTTAGAAACATAAACCAAACATAATTTAAGACATCAAAAAGAAAGGGATGACTAAAAATAGACCAGGGGTATGAATGTATTTAGCTCCCGCATGGTTACAAAACTATTTCACCAATCAAGTCAGAACTTCATAGCTTTAGGGATGTAAATGAAGAAAAATTATAAAGCCTGGGGGCATAAATGAAAAACTAGAAAAATATTTCAAAGGAAACAATTTGTGAACTCCATCGTTCCAGGGAAATTAAAGTCTTGAAGATAAGGTCACATGTTGAACCCCAACGAGAAAGAAAGAGGAGAGAGAGATGGCAAAAGCTGGATATTGGATCTCTGCAAGGAGCATAAAACCAATTATCAGTCCATATCCCAAATCACCAGACTTGTTTTGTCAAGCCTCCAGAGTTGGAGCTTCCCTTAAAAAAGATAAACTCCCACTGGTAATAACTTAAAACTCCTTCACTATTATCTTCTTCGTCTTAATTTTGTTATATATCTTTCATTTTATATACTTTCTAAATTCATGCACATCAAATATTTGTCTTTTCATATAGTAATGTGGTGCATGTGTTTAAGTGATGGTAGTATTTATGTGTTCTTTGAACATAGATAATTAAAAAGAATCAGCGTGCTTCGAAGCGTTTAATCACAATATCAACAGCAGAAGGGAAATGGCACGGAAATTGGGACACTGATTACAGTTTCTCACTCAGAGACCTACAGTTGGAAGATTTAGCTGAAGATGGGGATAGAGAAGCGCAAGTCTTTGTCAACCTCTGCGTCCACAAGGTCAGTCCCTCAGCTTTTAATTTGCACCGCGTTGCTTATAGTATAATCAAGTAAAAACTCAACTCAACGACGTCTTTTATCCCACGTAGTCGGGTATGTTTAAAATGAATCCTATATGAAAGCGTAAAAAAGTTGTAAGGAGAGACGAAAACCAAGAAGATAAAACAAATTAAATAAGAAAGTAATGAAGTAAATACTATGGATCCGTTCGTTTTCACAAGAGATGGCTATTGTTCGTTTTCACAGCATGCCGGATTTGGCCTCTCAGTGGATGGAAGAATCAGCGCATCTTTCACTAGAAAATGCAGCAACTGTTCTGCCCCATACTGCAGAGAGGTATTTTCTCCATTAATGACAAAACATGCAAAGTTAATGCTGCAACTGTTACTGAAATTAGCTCTATCAATTGGAAACAATAATCCAAGTTTCAAAATTGGAACTGTAAGCACATTTGCAATTCTACAAAATTAAAATTTGGCGTTCAATTCCAATTCAAGGCTTTGAATTCCTTATCGTTGTGCTCGTTAGTCGTTACACATGCAATTGGATTCATATGCATAATTTGATCTTTCTGTTGTCTATCAGATCGATACAAATTTCAATGTTTGGGTTTTGCCATCAAGCAGAAACAGCAGCTCACCTCAAATACCTGAAATTGGCGGCGATGATCCTTCATTAAGTCTCCAAACTCTTTTTTATCTCTATTTCACACATACACAAATGATATTCATCCCCACACCGAGGAAAATCTAACAAACACTCCGAATGTTACAGGTGATTTATGTGAAACCTGGATGTGAAGCTGATCTCGATTCGTTGGTACAAGACACAATTAGGCTCACTACCTCAGTAAAAGTATAAACAATGCATCAAATTTATAGAAATGAGCTTTAAAAATATGTGAATGTTGGGTATCTTGAACTGACTTATGTTCTACTAATTTGCAGGAAACATGCTCAGAGTTGTGTGAGAAAGCTGAACCCCGGATACAACGTAAGTTTGTTTTTAGTGATAAATTAACTAAAACACTTGCATTGTAACAAATTTAGCTAACAGAATATCCCATTTGCAGATCTAAGTAAGCAAAATTCTGCCTCCATAGATAAGAGGTGGTCCAGATTATTGGAGCTACGAAAAGCATATCAGTAATACAATTTGCTGAATTAGGCTGATACAGGGGACAAGTTTGCATAGACATAAGATACTCGAACACTTGACTTCTGCTAAGGGTATGAGATGTATGTGTTTTAAGATGTGTCCAGTTATATGAAATAACCGGCAAACATGCCCAAAATTCAATCTTGTCGTATAAGTGGTACATAAAAATTCTTTTTATACATTCCTTTTGTTAAGTTTGCTGAACACTCTTGTCCCATGAGACCATTTTTTCATTGCGAAAATATTAAATTTATCTCCATAAATAACGTTTGGAGATGAATCATTTTAGGATCAGCCCATCTATGTTTTTTTTATTATCTAGATGACGAGATTTAAATAACTATTTTTTTGTGGTGCAAGGAAAATGATTAACTTTATGTACCTCTAATAATCAGGGACGCAGCCGCATAGGCTTGTGGGTCAATTGACCTTACTGATTTTTTATTTATTTTTATATAATATATAAAATAAATTAAAAATTTTAAATATTATATATAAATTGATCTCAGTAAAAAATTTAATATTCAGAGTCAAATTGAAAATTTATAATTTTCTCATTTAAGTTTCAATCTCATACCATTTATACTTCCTCTATATATGTATATTCATATAATTTTCTTAAACTAATTAATAATCTATTTTATATTATTTTTTGAAGAATTAATTATTTATAAATAATTTATCTTTAAAAAAGTCTATTAAGAATTAATAGAGCGTATATATACATGCATATATATATATATATATATATATATATATATATATATATATATATAGTCAAG
Source organism: Hedera helix (assembly GCA_947179155.2). Classification (NCBI taxonomy): domain Eukaryota; kingdom Viridiplantae; phylum Streptophyta; class Magnoliopsida; order Apiales; family Araliaceae; genus Hedera; species Hedera helix. The sequence continues at coordinate 36,962,731 of OX359281.1, forward strand.
AATTATTATATTATTATTATAATTAAATATATGTTTTATATATGTAACTCAAAAATATAAAATTATTTAAAAATTTTAGTTGGGATGCACCGCCCCCGAAACCCCACTAAATTATTTATACACTCATAATTTTACTCGTTGAATTTAATTCTGTCTTTAATAATAGAAGTGGACGCCTACCCGCTAGCTGACACTTACTTAATTATTTAGTCGCCCATTTTGATTCATTAATTATTTATGAATATTGTCCAAAAATTCATTTTAAATATTAAGAAAATGGGAGGAAAAAAAAAAAGAAGAAGCCAGCTGGTGCTTGAAATTAATAAAGAAGCTGACGATATACGTTGTATACTATATATAGGTACGAGTTTGGTGTTTGGATAGAGGTTGTTGCTGCCTTTATTTTGTTCTTCGTATTAGGCTGACGTTAGCTAGTTTCCTTCAATTAACTACTCTTGCATTATTATGGAGTTATATTTTGATTTGCCGTCTTTTCCATTGATCACGAGGTTGGCATGGGGGGAGTGAAAAACCATGGTAGAAATACAAAGCTTGTGCTAAAATAAAATAGTCCCTATTTTAAATTTATATTTATATTTTGATTTTTTGAGTTTAATTTGAAAATAAATTTAAATTCAAAAATCAGTATTATTTTTATTTTATTTTAGTACAAATGTTAAAAACTTGAGTTGAAGTAATTCTTAGGACATAAACTAAATAATTATATTTATATAAAGAATAACAATTTCAATATAATGTAGTATTGAAATTCAATAGATCATCCAATCGTTCACAAAAAATCACCACATAAAATATCACAATTATTTTTTATAATTGGCAATTGTTGTATGTCCCTAATTCATTGGCGATAGTTGAACTAGCTTGTTATCAATAGCGACGAGCGACTATGATCCCTTATTTATCATTGGCGATGGCCGAATTTAAACATATCTCAATTCTTTTTTTGTTATTCGCGATTGATTCCTTTCTTATTGTTCACGGTGGTTGAATATAATTCCTTATTATCATTGGCGATATCCGAACATAAGACTGTAAATCGAACTAAATAATTCGGACTCAATTCAAAAAAATATAAGTGAGACTCGAATTCGTTAATAATATGATTCAAATCTGAACACAAAAAATAGTTCGAATAAAAATACGAGTCGAATCTGAAAAAGATTATACTCGACTCGTTTAAGATTTAAACTACTCGAATTTTTAATTATGATTCGATACATAATCGATTGATACGTATTCGAATAGATACTCGATACATTCTCTTATAATATATACACAATTAAACAAAAGTTGAATAATTAGTTATTATTTTTTTATTTTATTTGTAATTTTAATTTTATATATTTAAAGTGTAATTATAATTATATTTTTTCATTTCTAACTAAAATAATAAGTTCAATTAATAATTATATATATTATAAAATTAGTTACTATGTAAAAACTCGAATTCGAGTTTGAATTTGAAATTCGCAAGTAGTTTGAATATAATTCGATCCGAGTCGAATTGAATCCGAGTAACCAAAATTCAAGTCGAGTATAATCTGTGTAAAGTTTTTCAAATATAATTCAAATTCGAGTACAAATTTAACCTTACGAGTCGAATCTGAACAATTAAAAATTCGAATCGATTCGACTTATTTGCAGTCTTACCCGAATAAGATCATACCTAAATTACTTTCTTATCGTTTGCGATGGCCGAATATGTTCCTTTATTATCATTTGGCAATGGCCGAACATGAACAAATCACAATCAATTATTTTCATTATCCCTCGTTATATATATATATATATATATATATATATATATATATATATATATATATTGTTAAATCGCATATAAACGTTGTTCCCGCTTTTTCAGTTGGTCAAAAATTTGATCACAACTTATTAGCTTACTAGGGATAACATGTGCTTAAATGCACGGTGCAACTAATATAGTAGTTAAGTACTGTATCTAATATTTTTAGATTAAAAAATCTAAAACTGTTGTAAACTCTTAGTTCCATATAAAACAGAGAGTCTCACCATTAATACAAAAAAATTGATACTCACTTCAGTCATAGTTTTTTTTTAGGCAAACATTAGGGTGCTACTCATTCTTAACTTAAAATTAATTATTGGCATATTTGAGCAATTAATTGATTGACGATAGCGGGTTCAAATTTGTGTAATATAGTGTTTTCTTGTATCTCACACACCTTTCCTTTATTGACAAAACGGAATGAGAAGTTTGGCAGTATTTATTTGCCTCCAGTATCTAACTATCGGTCAATATGATTCATGAACAGTATTTCCAGTAGAAAAAAGGTAGTACTGCAAGTCATTTGGAAGATCCAACGAGGAAAAAAAAGATGTAAAAATTCAAAAGAAAAACTTTTGCATATATACCCAAAAGTATAAAATAAGCCCTCTAAGGCCAATCAAAAAAGTATTGTCATAACACAAATTAAATCACATCACCATAACATTTTTTCCTCTATATATGTTTTTGAAATTGGACAAAAGACTCTTATTCCATGAGTTATAGCATACTACAATAGTTGTTCTCAATATAGCCCATAAAAATACCAAAGAGATGACACGTAATTGCCTATGCCTAAATGCACGCCCGTAGATTAAAATTTCAAAAATACCCTATTACTTAAAGACTCTTTGTAACCTAAAATAACTTACAAATTAATTAGAATGAATCTGAATCGTCCTAGTGATTTTCCACCCAAATCAATTTACATGTGGAAATATAACGACTGCAATACCCGAAAAATAGGAAAAGAGCGTTAATGCTAAAAGGCTGGCCCGTGTTGTTTACTTGCAAATTTTTATTTATTTATTTATTTATTATTATTATTATTAGTATTAGTATTAGTATTACTATTAATTTTTTTTATAATTATTATTCTTATTCTTATTACTATTATTATAATTATTATTGTTATTATTATTAGTAGTATTAGTATTATTATTATTATAATTATTATAATTATTATTATCATTATAATAATAATTATTACTATTATTATTATTATTATTATTTATTATTATTATTATTAGAATTATTATTGTCATTATTATTACTATTATTATTATTATTATTATTATTATTATTATTATTATTATTATTATTATTATTATCATTATTACTATTATTATTATTATTATTACTACTACTATTATTATTATTATTATTATTATTATTATTATTATAATAATTATTATTAATATTACTACCACTATTTTTATTATTATTATTCTTATTATTATTACTAATATTATTGTTATTATTATTACTATTATTATAATTATTCTTGTTATTATTATTATTATTATTATTATTATTAATATTATAATTATAATTATTAATGTCATTATTATTATTATTATTATTATTATTATTATTATTGTTACTATTACTGTTATAATTTTTTTTATTATTGTTATTATTATTACTATTATTATAATTATTATTGTTATTATTACTATTATTATAATTATTATTGTTATTATTACTATTATTATAATTATTATTGTTATTATTATTATTAGTATTAGTATTATTATTATAATAATAATTATTATAATAATAATAATAATAATAATAATATTATTATTAATAATAATAATTATTATTATTATTGTCATTATTATTACTATTATTATTATTATTATTTCTATTATTATTATTATTTCTGTTATTATTATTATTATAATAATAATAATAATTATTAATATTACTATTACTATTTTTATTATTATTATTGTTATTATTATTACTATTATTATTGTTATTATTATTACTATTATTATAATTATTATTGCTATTATTATTATTATTAGTACTATTAAAATTACTATTATTATTATTATTACTACTACTACTATTACTATTACTGTTACTATTACTATTACTATTACTGTTACTATTACTATTATTATTATTATTACTATTATTATAGTGTAGTTGTGAATTTGATTTGAGAGAGAAATGTGAGTGAATAGATTTTTGAAAAAAAAATGTTGAATTGGGTGGAAAAATGAGTGATAGATTAGTGATCGTTGGATGTTGAAATCTTAAATGATTTTAGACTGTTAGATGTTGAAGTCTAAATTGATTTGAGGTTATTGGATGTTAAAATCTTGGGATTTGAACCGCTCTATTTTATTATATAGATTTATATCAACTTATTTCATTAGATCATTTTGGATGTCGCATATTTTACAAAATGCAGGGTTTTTAAAGCGTCAAAACATCTACCTATAACAATAATTATTAAAATAATGAATTAATTGCTATTTTATAAACTTTTTGTTCGGTATAATGAAACTAAAATTTCATAATTATCGTTAAATTAATATAAAAATAAGAATATTAATGTTACAATAAATCTTAATAATTTTATATGTCAATATTTTTGTAGGAAAAGTAATAATCATTCTGCTTTCACGTAAATAGAAAAATAAATAAAAAAAACACATTATAAAAATATTGAAGAACTTTATAAATTCAATATTTGTCAATGTAAATTACCTAGCACTACCCCTGGTCTAAAAAATAAATGAAACTAGTAACTTGTCAAAAATATAAAGTTACAACACACAAGTACGAGAACATAAATATTTATTTATATATATATATATATTAAAATTAATCAAGACAACCGAAGAAAGATACATGGAGGTCCATGAGGATTCCGACGCAAATCTAGGTGGAACTTGTATACTGACTTTACTTATACTACTAGTCCACGTCTGTCAATTTTGCTGATTTCAGCCACCAAAGCTTGACCCCACTTTACTCACACCCTCTATTCGAAACTCGCCGGAGCTCATCCCGCCGATCACTTCCAACCTCTTTCTATATATTAATCTGAAAGTACATTAACCATCGACATCTCAATATTTCTTTCTTTCTTTCTGTCACCAGGATTAATGAAAGTATTCTAGGGTCAGGATTAATGAAAGTATTCTAGGGTTTCAAGCAAGTAAGAGAGAGCAAATGTCGCGCCAGTCGACGACCACCGCTTTCCACAAATCCAAGACTCTGGACAACAAATATGTGAGACTTATGATTTCACAGCTTTTGGATTGTTATTTGAGACCTTAAAATTTCATTTTTTTTCGGATGTAATTCCTGGTATATAAATGTGGCATTTCTGTATTAGATGCTTGGCGATGAGATTGGGAAAGGAGCTTACGGTCGGGTTTACAAGGGTCTGGATTTAGAGAATGGAGACTTTGTTGCAATTAAGCAAGTTTCTTTGGAGAATATTGCTCAGGAGGATCTTAACACTATCATGGTATGATTTCGCTCGTTGTCTTTCTAAATTCTTATACCCTCCCTTTTACTGATGTTTGATGTATATTAGAGTAGAACAAGAAAAAAGAAAGGAAAGAAATGTTATAGCTTATATTCCCACATTCTTCTTCTGTAGATTTGCTTCCTTTAATGATGTCATTGTATCCCTTTAAAACTTAGGTTCGGGTCCTAAACTTCATATTTACTTTATGCCGCTTTTGCAGTTACTTCAGAAAGAAGTTTTTGAAAATTTACTTTTAATATGAACTTGTTTATCCATAAATGAAAAGCTAATAGCTAGAAGAAAAAGAACCCACAGATTGTATAAATTCATTACTTTAGAAAGAAGCTTTTCTAAATTTACTTAGAAAACTCAAGGCAATGTCATTGGGAGTTTGTTTTCCCATTGAATGTTTTATTTATTATTTACTCAAAATTTTAATTTTATATATATGGTTTACCAGTGCACTCTATGTTGCAATATTATACCTGATTTGGTGGTTCTACCAACGTGCTTGGAGCATGTGTTGGAAATTGACATTTTCTTTATCGCCATCTTTTTGTTTTTGGTTCTAAGACAACTATCCATTTGGCTATTTCAAATTTGTCTGGGATGTAGCTCATTTAAGGTGTTATAAGGTATTAATGGCTACTTGAAGTGGTCTTATTGATTTTTAGTTCTTCCACATGTTTGAGTCATAATATATTTAGTATATTAACATAGTTATGTTCATGCTCTATATTTGAATGCAATCAGAGCGCGCGTGTATATATATATATATATATATATATATATATATATATATATATATATATATATATATATATATATATTTTCGTGGAGTTAGCTTGGAGAGAATACTGTTAATAGAATATCTCTCAATAGGAACTAGAAACCATATGCAATCAATGGATGGGTTAAGAACGTCTAGAGACTTAAGGTTTATTATTTTTTGTTGCGAAAATTGTGATACTTGAAGAAAGTGAAATTCTCTTTCTTCTAAGGGAAATATATTGAATTTGAATCAACTGGGAAATATTTTATTACCAATATGGCAGTATCAATCGAAATAGATACCAATCATGGGGTTCTTAACTCTTACTTGGTGTAATGCTGTTCGTAATTGGTTAGCTGTTGAAGTAAGTTGACTTCTGATATTGCCTTGGTTACCAATTCATCTTGGCTATAAACTTTTTGTATTTGAGTTGGTTTATATTACATCATGAAGGAAAAATAAGAAAATCATATTGATACTTGTTTGAAAAACTAATGAAGAAGTCACATATGCTTTTGATTTACTTTATTTTGGTGTCAATAGTATTTCAAATTTTATTAGGTTATATTATATGTATTGTACCTAATCACATGTATTTGTATTTTGTAATGATCAGTATGCGGTTTGTGGTTGTTTAGCGCCATAGTAAAATTTTGTTGCGAACACAAAATTTCTGCTTTGCAGATGTGTGTTTATTTTTGTTGGTATAACATGGTTCATTTTTAATTGAACTAACTTGTTGTTTCCTTCTGGGTTAATACATCATTGGTGGGATGCATGAACGTATCAGCAAGAAATTGATTTGCTCAAGGTGAGTTTTCTCCTCGTACATTTATCCTCTAACGATTTTTTACTAATAAAAAAAGAAAAGAAAAAGAATGAACGAAATTTTGGTTTCTACTTGTCAAAATAAGAAAACTTTGTATATTAGAGGCAAGCTACTTATAGTGCTCCATCCTGCTTATCAACTGCACATTAAGCTTTTATGTTTTCATACCATTTCGAGATAATGTTCTCTTCTAAATATACATGTTGGCTTTGGCTTTAGCGCTCATTATAACTTACCAAAATAAAAAAATAAAAAGTGTTTTTGCATTGAACTCTGTGACTTGAGACATTGTTCTCTTCCCTTACAGAATCTGAACCATAAAAACATCGTGAAATATCTTGGATCTTCAAAGACGAGGAGTCATCTTCACATAATTCTTGAGTAAGTATGTTAAAATTGTATTTTTCTAATCTTATGTACTGGTGATATGGTACCAAGCCGTACTTAATAATGTTTGAATTTTGTTTTTCAAAAGTATTTTTTTCTGGTTTTGATGAGCACTATTTGCTTTGCACAGGTATGTGGAGAATGGTTCACTTGCTAACATTATTAAGCCGAATAAGTTTGGGCCATTTCCAGAATCACTGGTTGCTGTTTACATTGCTCAGGTTTGTTAGACCTCATAGTTCTTTGCGTCTGTTCTGGTCTAATACTGATGGCTCTATGCTTATGACCAGGTTTTGGAAGGTTTAGTGTATCTACACGAACAAGGTGTGATTCATCGTGATATTAAGGGTGCAAATATATTGACAACCAAAGAGGTATCTGATCCATAGTTCGTATTTTTGGAAGGTCATTGCCAGTATAATTTTATAGGTTATGAGGTTTTTCCCATGACTCTGTTATCTCCCTTCCTCATCTGCTAATTTTTCTTTACTCGGGTGATATGCTCTTTGTGTGAGTGATCATTTTGATTCTCTATTGCGTCTCTTTTATGTTTTCTGTAATTTCAAGTACTCTTACAAGTGGTTTAGCATTTCTTGCTTTTGCATATAATATTTATCTGAGTCGTGTTTTTTGATTGATGGTGTAATTTTGCCAATTTTTTCAAGACAAAGGGGCAAAGGGATTATGTTACCACATAATTTTAGGCTTTGGCCGGTTAAACTTGAGAGAGATTTCATGGTCAATGTAGGCAAAATTTATTGCACCATGTATCTTTTGGATGTAAAGTATAACAAATTTATAACTGTACTGACTTAATAGCTATTGGCACCACTTTTGATGTGTCCTCCTCACTGGATCTATTGTTTATCCTCCTTTCAAAAAGTTAAATATAAACGCACACAAACAACTCGTTACCTTCCTCTTATCCCTGTGAATATAATAACTGGTGAATATAATAACTGCAAGCTGTCATACCCCTACCATTGGGGAAGCGTGATAAAGGGGAATTGGGTAATGGGAAAATAGTTTTTGAAGTAATCTCCGTGGCATCACAAATGCTTATTCCAAACCCCAAACACTCAAACACCAACCAAACTTTTATAAACATACATCCTAGAATATATACATACATACCACCCCAAAACATCAGAATTTACAAGCTGAGAAAATTCAGTTTTTTGTATTTGTTCACATTATTTTCTCCCTTGACAGTTTGGCATACCTCTTAATCTTTGGTACCAATATGATTGATGTAGCTTTTTATAGCTTTCATCTGTAGTGTTACAATAAATATCTATTAGCCGCTGTGACTTTCTAAGTTCTGTTTACAAGAGTGGTGATAACCTCTATGCATGGATACGGGTGCATGGGCATGTGTATTTACATGATATTTCATGTGGTTTTCCACATATTTTCATTTTGCTGTCATCTTTTAATAGGTTATTTTTAATTATGTATTTTGTAATATGTCATGCTTATCTATTTTTATGGACCTCACTCTTCTGATTACTTGCGTGATCTAACATACTCTTTCAGGGTCTTGTGAAACTTGCAGATTTTGGAGTTGCAACGAAATTAACCGAGGCAGACGTTAATACACATTCAGTTGTTGGGACGCCGTACTGGATGGCACCTGAGGTACTTAACTTTCAGCGGTGGAGGGGGTGCTGGAGTTGATTATTTACTTATATCGCATTTACTGCAAAAGACACTAGAATCTTAGTACTGGTATTTGGTTCAAAAGATTGGGAATTTTCTCCCCTACCTACTCTTCTAGTAGATGCTATGATTATTATGCTTTTATCATGGATGTAATTGCATAATCTAAATCCATTGGGCTACTTGTTCAACAATTTAATCGGTAAGGAACTTTGAAGTTTGAACAATGAGATGTTGTTATTTTTTTAATTTTTATATGAAGATGATTCATGAGAGTCTTCAAAGATTATTGTATGTGTTAAATTATTTATACTAGTTTTTGTTATCATCTATCTTCATCTTGTTGATAATATATGAACATTATATACTATATTATTTGAAGAGGAATCCATATCCATATGGCATTTTACTCATCTTAGCAGCTATAATGAATCTTGCTATTTCTTTGTTGTCATTATTTGCTGATACATTTTGGAGATGCATTCCAAAATCATCAGTATTAGTCTATTAGAGTAGAGTGTCTCATTAATATTGTTATTTATAAGTCTTTTGTATATTTGGTCTTCCTCTCTCTTAGAACCTGATCCTTATCAAAATGAGTTTTTCTTTCTTAAATTAGAACATTCTTATATTAGAACAAACTGAACTGATTCTTAGAAAGCGAGGCCCTTTTATGCTAAGGTAAAGTAATCGCTAAAAGTTAAGTTGAGTATTTTATGTTAGAAGGAGCATGTGCCCTCACCTAGTATTATATAAGACCTAAAACTTAAGTAAATTAGCCATATATTTTATCTACAGTAAAAAATTAACGAAACAAATAAATCTATTCCAAAGGACAGTGCTTTTATTTTCATGATGTATCAAGGCTGTTTCCCTACATTGCATATTGTGAAGTGGCTGATTATCCATAATGTGGTTTTAATGGATAACCCGAAATTTATTTTGTTTGTATTGCAATATTGAACGTGTCTATTTGAGTCCTTTGTGTGTGTGTGTTTGTCTGTCTTGGTGTTACAAGTGTATATTGGAGTCCTTATATTTAGGACTTCTTATGTTTCAGGTGATTGAAATGTCTGGAGTTTGTGCTGCATCTGACATATGGAGTGTTGGATGCACTGTGATTGAGCTTCTTACATGTGTACCTCCATACTATGATCTCCAGCCCATGCCAGCTCTATTTCGAATTGTGCAGGTTCTCAATTTCACCTTTAGTCTGTTCTTGTGATGAGGAAGTACTGTTTTTGAATACTGTGAGATTTTATGGTTATATATCTGAAGTTTATTGTAATGGCTCTATATTGAGGTGTACAATAATTCACTAAAATTATGGAAGTTTTCTTGAGATTATTAAAACTATAATATAATTAACTGGGCCTCTGGATGGCGAGAGTTACTGAACTTCTTTTCCTACACTTTCAGGACGAGCAGCCTCCAATTCCTGATAGTCTCTCTCCTGCCATAACGGATTTTCTGCGTCAGTGCTTTAAAAAGGTTAGGTGGATGAAAAATCACATTTTTGACTAATAATATTAATGTTATAATTTTAAATGTTATTTGTACGGTGTTTTCACTTTAATCATATAAAATTTTCATGAGGACATTACATTATCTTATGGTTATTTGTTCGTTGTTTCTTTCTAAATAAGGAGGGGATCTCCCGAGAACAGCAACAAAAATTAAAAAGACAGCTGAAACAGTTGTATACGAAGAATCTAAGTGGGGGAGAAAAGGGGAAAGTACTTTAGCAGAGTCTCTCTGTTGAAAATAGCAGTGAATTGATTCAATATGAAATGGAATAGATAACTCTTGGGATCTCCAAAAATTATTTTGATGACTTGGACTAGTCAAGTATTTTGTCTTGTCTAAATATTGTATGGTTGCATGCTGGGTTATTGTCACTTTTGTATCTCAGATGGTGAGTGAAATAGTAGTGAGTTCGTGATTAATTGATAACCCAGGCAAGCATTTTTGTGGGAATGAAATTGCTGTCCATATCTGACAATGCCACATAAACAGTATGCTCTTCATTTATTTGATTCAGAATTGGTGTGTGAATCTACCATTCAACTCTTCATAAATTAAGGATAGACAGTACCATTCTGAATATAATCAATATAGCTTTCAGTAACTAGCTTGACAATTCCAGGTTGGGAATTTGTTACCATTTTACCTGGTCTCCAATCCAGTTGCAAAAAATTATGTAGCCTATCTGTAAATTCTCTTTTGCTTCTATTTATATCAATAAGTATGTTTCAGGATGCTAGGCAGAGACCTGATGCAAAGATACTGCTTTCACACCCTTGGATACAAAACTCAAGGCGTGTTTTACCTTCTTCCTTTCGGGATAGTGGAACATTGAGGTAGACATTGTGAGCCTTCTCTATCCCTCTCCCCCCTTTTCTCTTTCCAATCCCCCTCCTGCCCCTTCAAAAGCATCATTAAGGAAGATTTTTAGGTGTGTAATTCACTGTTTACTTTCTGTTGCTTAGTTGGTAGAATTCAAGCAGTTTTCTTGTATATAAGCTGTTTAATAATCCTTCTTCTTACTCACTGTTCTATTGCTTTTTAGAATTTAGGCGAAGTTTAAATTGTTAATGCGTACAATTATCAAACACTTTCCTCCTTTCTAAACTGAAAAGATGTAATGTCTTATATGTCAGCATATGTAAACGAATGTCACGGACAACTATAATCTATTAAATTTCTTAGTAACTAGATTCGAGTTGTTCTCATTGAGTTTATGCTGAAGCTGTTATGTTTACTTTATTGCATGTGTTACTTCCAAGTTCTAAGCTATTTGTATTGTTATTGAGAGTGCATCATATCTAGGGGTTGCCGCAGGAGAGCTGATGAGGTCTGTATGGTTCTGAAAGTTGTTTGATGGGTACTTTGTCATGTTTGTCCCTTGTCATCCACTACAAAAGAAAGCTGAAATAAGGGTTGTGAGGTCTTTCCTTGGTTTCTTTAAGCTGAAATATAAGGGTTGCGAGGTCTTTCCTTGGTTTCTTTAAGCTGAAATATAAGGGTTGCGAGGAAGAAGAGGATTTCAGATATGGGTTTTAATCTAGTAGTTGAGAGAGTGGAAATTCAAAAAAGTTGAGTTATTCCATCAAGTACGATTTGAGGAAGGAGAGATTGAGATTAGAGGGGTAATAGAAGACTTTGTTTTGTATGAAGCATAACTCTCTGTTTATATGCAAAGCCCTCAAATACCTAGGCTGGAAAGTAATGGCCGAGTTAGTTATTTGCAAGTGGAAACTTGTTTGTAGTTTATCTTTAAGAATCAAAGCATAGTCCACATCTAGAAAGGGACGCACAAAACACTGGTTGGGGTTTTTACGTGCCTTTTAAATTTGATTTTTTTTTTATCAGAAGGCATTCTCGAGTCTTGAATTGTGGTGTGCTTGGTGCATAGTGGATTTTGGTTGTTCGTGATGTGGTGGCGTTGTTTCCATCATCTTGGTTGTGGCGTATGCCCATTGTTGCAAATGGAAGAGTGATATATCTAGAGAGTGATATAAATTTAGTGAAAAGAGAAACAATAAAGAGAGAGAGAAGTGGGAGCTGTACTTAAGATTGAAGGTTAAAGGCGATGGCAGCCAGAGCTGGTGGCCTCCGAAGCAGATAGGTATTTTCTTCTGACACAACGCGAGTTATACAGGAAATTAACAATTAAAAAGCAATGGAATAAATGAATTAGTGGTATAACCCAAGCGGTACATTAAAATTTGAGTTAAGGTAAAATACCAAAGAAAACCCTAATATGAATATAATAATAATGTTTCTTTTAGTGACCAATTTATACTATGCTTGAAGTAACAAAAGCATCCTAGCCCTTGATTTAGGCATTGAACTTTTAATCTTAATGCTATATTTTGAGTAGAAGTCACATGCTAGGTATGTGCCTTTAAAAGATAGATATAACACATAGAACACCGTTTATAATGTAAACCGGGCTATTGCAGTTGGCTCTAATACCTTGGACACATTGTATCTTGCAAACTAAATGTTTGTTCTGAAATGGGTTACAAAAATGTTATAGATTCGCCCATGTCTTGATTCAGTGTTTGGAAAAATTATACAAGAAAAGAACACATGTTGCATATAAAATAGAGGAATAAAGAGAGATGCAAATGGAAAGAGTAAGACCTTTTAACGACGAGCTCTGTCTTTGGCCAACCCTCTCGATGGATCGGTGATTGAATCTATGACATTCATTTGCAGATTATGGTATTGAAAATACAAATTTCTCAAATTAGCATACTTTGACAAAGAGAGAGATTATTTCTCAGATCTATAGATTTGAACGATGAGAAAGGGAGAGATTGTTTATCAGATCTATAGATTTGAACGAAGAGAAAGGGAGTTATTATTTATTTCTCATATGTAAAGTGAGGGGGGATTAATTAGGAAAGAAAAACACGTGTAACTATGAGATTTAAAGGAACATGAGTCATACTTGGAATGAATATAATTTTTTTATCCATGGACCATTGTTTGAGCTTTATATGCCCGACACAAATAATATTCTACAATTAGCAATTTATTTACCTTCAGTTATCCACTTAAATGTGATGCTAGCCTTTATTAATTGAAATTTATTTTGTGCATCTTATTATAGCTCAAAGTTTAAAGTAATTTGGTGTTACAGTGTCTATTGTAGTTTATACTCGATGGCTTAAAATCAAACCATAGTCTAAAATATATAGTATTCAAAATTATTCAAGAGTTATCCCAATAAAATTTATTCAAGAGATGATTATTATATATACATTTTGTAGTCATTTACACTCGAGAGCTTCAAAGGGTTCACATGTAATGACATGGGTTAAAACTTGAGTTACTATCAGATTAAGACTCAACTTAGGTCAGTTTAGCTCACCATAAACCCACTCAAAAGGTCAATGACATGTTGGTACTTAGTAATAGTGTTAAGAATTTATAAATAATTTAATCTTACCCACAAATTTTGCGGTGTGGGATGGGGTATTAAAATTTCCACTACTTGTATCCCTGATATCGTTGTCAACCGTCAGGGCCCAATTAGAGTCCACAACCATAGACTCACAACCCCTGGAGATGTTGATGTAGAACAACTTGTGAAGAACAATTGTTTAAAATAATTGATAAATCAAGGAAAAATTAACTTAGTTGAGATTCTGCATCTCACTACTCCAAGGATCTTTTACTTGATTGTACTTGGTTGATGCTTTACACACCACTACCCGAAAGGTTTCTCAACCGTGGTAGAGAGAAAAATAGCTCATTGCTCCATTCAGTTATCAATAGTCTGTACAATTAAGCAGTAGCTATGTTGATGACAATGGAACGATGACAACGGCTGAGAAACCCTTGGGATATAAAACTTCTCATATAATGACATGTTGACATGAATGATCTTGTTTGAAATTGAGTATACCCAGGGAATTGCTAGTTGCAGCTTATGAGCAGTTTTTCAATAACATGTTTGAATGTCCTATTAATGCTATTCGATATGAATGACATTACATATTTTTTGGAAATGTGCCAATTTTTTTTATAGACATTACATATTTATTGGAAATGTGCTCTTGTTTAATATCTGAAGATTCTTATCTTTTGCAGAAATATAGAAGAAGATGGCTCAGTTGATGCTGAGATATCAAATGGAGATGATCAACGGATTGTTGAAAGTCCTTCTGCCAAGAAAGCTAAAGTATTACATCCAAACTTGAAACTGTTTAATTTTGTAACTTGTACTCTTATTATATGTCAAGCTCTCATTCCGCAATATTATCATATATGTTAGTAGATTTACCAATTTATCCACAAGCATAAAATGTGTGTCCATGAAGAGTCCCATCAACTCATCCATAAACGCATCAATTTCATGTATTCGATTGTGGTGTGGGATCCATGTAGTGAAATATATACTACTCAATTAACTCAACTCAACCACTGCTTTCATCCTAAATTAGTTGGGATAAGTTGAAAATGAACCCGTATGTAAGAGTAAAGTAGAAAAATGAATAAGAAAAATAAATAGATACAACAAATAAAATATAAAAGAGGAACATAAATAAAGTAAAATACAGGGAACAATGAATGTCAAATCCAAAATTGATGTGATTCATTAACAATTACGAACAATGAATCTTCTTACAATAGTATATTTTAGATAGTTTACGTTATTTATCATTGTATTAACTAAAAGTAAATGAATGTATGTCACTTTGAGTTTGAAAATATCTTAAATTGACTTAAAAAAATCAATAATGGTCATATATTTTGGAACCGAGAAAGTATAAATTACGTATTTTTCTCTACTCTTATTATGTTCTTGAAACGCATGAACTTTCAATGGGGGTATCTAAAATGGGACGAAGAGATTTAGTATCATGCCTTACTTTGGCAGTATCATATTTGTTTTGCAATATCAATTTCTCTGATTAGGTGATAGAAGCAATCTAATGAAGGGAAATGTTACTGCTAAATCAATAGCGACTTTTACCAAAACAAGCGATGTTCTTACCAGCTTTATCTGCTTTCACAGTTGTACATTGCTTTTTAAAGCCAATCGTGCTTTTGTAGTAGATATTTTATTAACTTCCCTACATTCATTTTTATTCACTGTTCTAAAAATCCCCGTCTAGGTCCGATTAATCCCCGCCTAGGCACTAGGCCCCCTCCTGGCGCCACGCCTAGGCCGCCTAGCGCCTAGCCTATGTCCAAGGAGGAAAAAAAATCCCTCCAGGAAATTATACGGGATTGGGTGGAAAAGACGGAGAAATTAGGCGAGGTATAAGCAGAAAATTTAAGGCTGCAATTTTTTTTTTTAATTTTAATAACTAAGCTACAAAACGACGACGTTGGAATAGATGAATAAGTTGAGGGTTGTTCGGGCTTTACTTGGGAAGCAGTTGGTGAAGCATCCGAAGCGGATAGCGTGCTAGAGCCTAAGAGAAATAGTTGAAATGTTAGAATAAGAAAACTCCATGAAGAAATTTTTTTTGTCTGATAATGACACTGAAGAAGAGGGAGATGAAGAGTATGAGTGTGAGCCCGATAAGGACATTATTTTGGAGGGATATGGAAAAAAAGAGTTAGAGAGAGATGTAGAGGGATATGGGGATGAGGACTATTAGTTTGTATTTTTTATTATTTGTTTGTGTTTGAACTTTAAACAATTACATGTTTTTGTTTGAACTTTGACATTAGCAACATAGATATGTGTTTGAACTTTAAACAAAGGCATTTATTATCTTTATTATAGATTGTTTTCCTTTATATTATTGCTTTATTTGGATAAAATATTAAAATTGGTTTAAAATAAAAAATCCCGCCTAGGCCCCGCCCAGGCTCCGCCTAGGCCCCCTAGGCGCTAGGCCCCCCCGGCCGCCCGCCTCCCGCCTGGCGCCTTTTAGAACCTTGTTTTTATTGACTGTCCTGATTTTTAGGACTCAAAAGCAGAGTCATTATCGACAGAGGCTGCTGATATTGGCAAGTCTAGTGACGACAAGAATGCCGTTCATAATCCTGTTAAGGAAAGATCTGATAATCCTGAAGAAGACGTTTCGTCTGATCAAGTTCCTACCTTAGCACTCAACAAGTCACCAATACAAAATAGTTCTGTTGGATTATTTTCTAATGATGAGGCTGCTACATTAGCAGATCTTCACGAGCTGTCTCACTCGGGTTCCCAGGAGAAAGTGCTGATTAATGGTGAGCTTGGATCTCCTGATTTGAGAAGGAAAACTAATGTTGCCAGAAAAAGTGAAGTGAAAGAAAGTTTTTTTCATGTCGAAAATGGTTCATCCAGTTCCGCAGCACCAAAGAGCCAAGATTATAGTCCTCAAAAGGTGAAGTTTCTCTATTTCTTGTTTACTGTGCAAAACATTAGAGGTTCACTGATATTGTACAAATTACTTTCTTTTCCTGCAAAAGCCTTACATAACAGTACACATCATGCGACATTCTTGTACTTACAAGCATTTTTTGTTTTACCAGATGATCTATTTATGTTCTGTCAATAGAAACAAATTTTTGTAGCTTCTGTTTTGGACCCCTTGATAGTTCATGGTATCTCATAATCTTTAGGTACTTTGACAGCATTTATTTTTATTCTTGGACTCAGAAAATTAACTGCTTATCTTTTTATTAATTGGAGATTTTCTTGAATACATCAATTGCACCAAGCAACTGTCTGCTCCCAAAATTTTAATTGGAAAAAAAAATCATCCTTGAGTTAAAAAGTAGATAAAAAATCTTTAGTACTTGGGTAGATATGTATCTATGTAGCAGGTATCGATTTGGTGACTAAGATGAACTGAAACTTACTTTGTTGAGGACAAAGCTGTTTTTTAACGTTATATTTTTGGAAATGAGTATGAAAAAGTTATCGCTATTTTTCTCCTTTTGCTGATGAACTGAAATAATTGAATTTCACTATTTAGTGTGGGTAATAATATTGTTGTAGTTAACAAAAAGTATCTTGTCGAATTTGTTTTTTTTTTTTTGTGTGTGTCATTCTTATGATTCTCTGAATGGTCATTTATTAAGGCTCTGAAGGCATCATTAACCTCTGGAGGAAATGAACTGAGTAGATTTAGTGACACTCCTGGAGATGCCTCCTTGGAGGACTTATTCCATCCATTAGATAAAACTCTGGAGGATCGAGCAGCTGAAGCCTCAACATCTGCATCCTCCTCACATGTGAATCAAGGTAATGCATATGCAACAGATGATGGTAAGAATGACCTGGCAACAAAGTTAAGGGCTACTATTGCTCAAAAGCAAATGGAAAATGAGACGGTTCAGACAAATGGTGGGGATTTACTTCGTATAATGATGGGTGTATTGAAGGAAGATGCAATCGACATCGATGGTCTGGTAAGCTTGATATATAATGGATTCAGTTGTTGTGTTGATTTTTTTAATTATTATTTTTTTCATTAAAAAAAGATGACCAAAAATCTATTTTACCCTTTATTGCTCAGTGTTTAATAACTGTTTGTGACTGTTTTTTTCTTCAATTGTTTTTGCATATCAGGGTTTTGATGATAAATTGCCTCCAGAAAATCTTTTTCACCTACAGGTACTCTTTCGATGTATTTGCCCTATGACTAGTTCATTGGTCATGGTTTGCTTATTAATTACATTTTAATTTAAATTTCAGCATTGACAACTACCACCCTGTACTTAAGTGGACTAACTTTTTACAATTTACATGCATGTAGGCTGTTGAATTCAGCAAGTTAGTTTCGTCACTGAGGCCAGACGAACCAGAAGATGTGATCGTATCTGCTTGCCAGAAATTAACAGTTTTTTTTCATCAACGTCCTGAGCAAAAGTATGTTTTCATTACCCAGCATGGCTTACTTCCTCTAATGGAGTTACTTGAGGTTCCCAGAACTCGTGTATGTAATTCAAGGCCTTCTCACATATTTTAAACTATTAATCTATCAGTTATTGTAGTTTCACAGCTTTGAGGATAACTGTGTTTCTTAAAATGCAGGTTATATGCTCGGCGCTTCAAGTTCTAAATCAGATAATTAAGGATAACACTGATTTTCAGGAAAATGCTTGTCTTGTTGGCCTTGTAAGTCCTGTGTACACTTTTGTGCTCTCAGCCTCTCAGGTTTGACATTATGAAGCCGAGTTGCGTAAGACCTGGTATTCTTCCTAATGTGGTCCATAAAAAACTGACCAATATGGATTTGCATTGGATATATAAATTTCAAGTTTCTTCAACTGTGCAATATAATGCACTATTTTGGGCACTAGAGTTTGTAGGCTGTAGTCATTGAATTCATTGAATTTTTTTTAATTAGTTACATTCACTGTTGGATGCTTAGAAAAAATTTATGTATAGCTGTTCCTTAGCTTCTAGTCTAGATAATATGTTTGAAATGCAGAGTATTGGTTTGCAGTTTAAGTTATATCTATTTTTAATCTCAGATTCCGGTGGTCATGAGCTTTGCTGTACCTGATCGTCCTCGAGAGATTCGTATGGAAGCAGCTTATTTCTTGAAGCAGCTTTGTCAGTCGAGGTATGCAATTTTCTGCTGCTACTTCCATTGGCATAATTATCCGTACTTTAGATTACAAGGAATATGAATTGACTTCATAGGCTTCCCCATGCAGCTCTTTGACTTTGCATATGTTTATTGCTTGCCGCGGGATACCTATTCTTGTGGGCTTTCTTGAGGCTGATTATGCAAGATACAGGTTGGTAGTTTTACGTGCTCTTAGTGATGCAATTATACTTTTGTATGCCAAATGTCCTCTTTGATTTCGGTCTTTCCTTTATCCATTACGTACAGAAAAGGAAACAGTGAAACTTCAGATATTACTCCAATAAAACCGAATGATCAGAGGGCAAGGAACCTGATATCCTACTAAAAGTAGGTTGTAATTTGAGCCCTTGAATAAGTTAATTAGTATTTTAGGGACAGCACTGGCCTTTCCAGGAGTTGACCTTTATACTTCTTTGAAAGAGTTGTTTAAAGCTGAGAGTTTTCAAATGTGATACCGGAAAAAGTTAAGTTGGTAACTTGGTATGGTACAAGTTAGAGAGAGAATCATTACTTAAGGTTAAAGACTATCAACAGATTGAAGAAGGGAGACAGACATGATACAAGTGATGAAGGATTCATGGAGGGTCATTGGTCCTTTCATAAATTTAGTTTCCTCGAGGGAACAAGTTTCAATTAACAGAACTTCATTATATAGATGATAAGATTGACACTGAGCAACTTGTTAGTTTGACTTGTAGAAAAGGAAGAAGTAATGTTTGGGCAGTAGATTCCGCTACCAAATATCTAGTAGACAAACCTACAATCCACTAGGCAAATAACCCTAGAATCCACAAGGAAATTTTTTTTCTAGAATCTACCAAAGGGAGGGAAAACAACCCAAAGATATTTTTTATTAATCAAAAGTTTTTTCCCAATGTAATAATGAAGACCCTTTTATAAGAAGGGCTGATTACAACTTAAAAGGAAAGTCAAATGAAAATTAAAAACATAATTCAAAATTCCTAAGATCATGAATGGAATTTACCTAATTGATACTCAAATAAAATCCCTTATTAGAGCCACCTAATTAAAGATAAAAATCCTAACAACTAAAAATATGAAAATTACATTTCGTTACTATAAAACATCATATCTTCCTTCATAATTGAGAAAAATCCAAAATACAGAAGTATAAGAATTTTGTCCCGCGTCATTTTCAGGAAGTTTTCCTACTCCATGATTATGAGCATAATGAAAGGGGGGAAGTGCCCATTCATTTTCTTGAAGATCATTTTTACTGTATAATGCTGATAGATGATATCAAAGAACATATCTCTGTTGTAGTAAAAACTCATATTTTAGTGATATGCATAAGTGTTTCACAACACAAAAGTTTCACAGGTGATGAGCATGAATAAGAATGCTAAACTTACAGGGCTAGGTGACGGGGAAAGGGGATTTTTTTGGTTGGGGGCGGAGGGGCACGGACTCTATAGGTTATTTTGCGGATCCCTATGAATTAGTTCTCATTTTAAAAAAATGGTTTAGAAGAATTTGGCTTTGATAGTCGAGATACCTCATAAAGGCACATTGAGCTTTCATTTTTACATTTTTTATAAATCACTATCAAAGAAATAACATTAGTAAATTTGAAGGACGAAATATTCAGTTGTAGAACTTGGAAGTAATTTTGAATCATCTCATCACGTGATTTGATTTGCTAAAGAGGAGATGTCATAAGTACCTCTTGATATGTTGTATTGACACATTTTGTTTTCATTAATTTTCTTAAGTCATCCGCTTCATATTGTATGAATTTTTCAGATGCACATTTTTCAGTAGGTTACATAGTCGTTATTTATCTTTATACCTGTTATTGTTTTGGTGCATAATCCAGAATCAATGACATGCAGGGAAATGGTTCATCTGGCAATTGATGGAATGTGGCAGGTATTTAAGCTTCGGCGATCGACCCCCAGGAATGATTTTTGTCGCATAGCTGCAAAGAATGGAATATTGCTTAGGCTTATCAACACTCTTTATAGCTTGAATGAGGCAACTCGACTAGCTTTCATATCTGATGGAGGTGGGCTTCCAGTTGATGGTTTGATTTTACGACCGCAATCTGGTCCATTGGATCCCGGAAATCCTGCTTTTGTTCAAGGTGAGGCACCACCTTACGGATTTGATCATCCTGATTATAAATTATAATAAGGTTAAGGATGGTGTAACTGATAATCCATTGTCATTAGGAACTCATGAATCTTCACTTGCTTCAGTTTCTCATTCAACCGATTCGAGATTTCTTCCTCTCGATACTGATAGACCTCAGTCAAATTCGGCATCTGTAGAAGCTCTGGTCACTTTAAGATCAACGGATGCAAGCTCTTTGGACAAATTTGCACACGTAGTAATGAAGGAAACTTCTGCAACTAGTTCTAAAGAGAGAGAAAATGTCGATAGATGGAAAAGTGATGCTTCGCGAGCAGAAGTTGATCTTAGACAGCAACGAGGTAATATTGTGAACAGAATTTCCACATACTGGCCTCCAAAATTGATAGACAGTGCTTCAAACGGACTTTCTGCTACAAAGACTCAGCAAGAAAATGTTCGACCTCTTCTTAGTTTGTTGGATAAGGAGCCCCCTTCTCGACATTTCTCTGGTCAGCTTGACTATGTGCGTCATCTCACCGGGTTGGAAAAGCATGAAAGTTTACTACCACTTTTACAAGCATCTAATGAGAAGAAATCGAATGGTCTCGATTTGTTGATGGCTGAGTTTGCAGGTGGGTATTATAATTTTTCGGTTTCTCTCTTCGAATGCAAATGCCCTAATTGGATTTCATTGTGTAGCTTAAGACAATTAATATCTTCTAGAATGCTCTTACCTGCTTCAATGATTCAGTCTCGCTCCTGTATTTTAATTTACATGAATCTCGCTTTTTGCCGCAGCATCTGATCTGTTTTGTCATAGTTTTTCTGAATTTTATGATATTTGTCCATTTTATTTCACAGAGGTTTCTGGACGTGGAAGAGAAAATGCAAACCTAAAATATATGCCTAAAAGCTCTCAAAAAATTGCAAATAAGAAGGTAGGATCACCGCCATCTAATGAGGGAGCTGCTTCTGCATCTGGAATTGCGTCTCATACAGCATCAGGTGTGCTATCTGGTTCTGGTGTTTTAAATGCTAGACCAGGGAGTA
Source organism: Hedera helix (assembly GCA_947179155.2). Taxonomy (NCBI): domain Eukaryota; kingdom Viridiplantae; phylum Streptophyta; class Magnoliopsida; order Apiales; family Araliaceae; genus Hedera; species Hedera helix. The sequence goes on from OX359281.1 coordinate 36,984,895, forward strand.
CGACATCATCTGGATTACTTTCCCATACGGTTCCACCTTGGAACGCAGATGTTGCCCGGGAGTACCTAGAAAAGGTTGCAGACCTTCTACTTGAGTTTGCTGGATCAGACACAACTGTTAAGTCTTACATGTGTAGTCAAAGCATGCTTAGTCGTCTTTTTCAGATGTTCAATAAGATAGAACCCCCTATTCTTTTGAAGGTACATTATAACTTTATTTTCTAACCGTCTTTAAGCTCTATTAAATTCTGAATTCTCATTTTTTTCCCGTCCTATTATTATATAGTTGTTGAAGTGCATTAATCATCTCTCAACGGACCCACACTGCTTGGAGAATCTTCAGCGAGCTGATGCTATTAAACATTTGATCCCAAACCTTGATCTCAAAGAAGGTCCTCTTGTATCTCAAATCCATCATGAGGTGAGCCTTCCAGACTTGTAAGACCTGTTCACAGCTTTTGAATAGTTATGCTACAAGCTGCATGTAACCAGTTATGCATTACAGAAGGAATATTCTGCATCTACTTTTTTTCATTCTGAATACTTGACACCCTTTTATTTATGGCATTTGGAAATATATTTATGAGATCTGACATGGATTGTCTACTAGAAAGGATCTTATCTTAGCAGTGCTTTCCTAGGATCTGGTTAATTTTTTTTAGCGAAACAATTATCTTTAGTGTGAGTTTGACTCTAAATGGTAGTAGATCCAGACCCAAAACCGCAGTCACAAGATTTGAGCAGATCTGCTAATAGTGGACCTACCAATTGGGTTAAGCATTGATCACTCCAGACCCCATAAATGGTTGATAAACATTATTCATTAGATTGCCTGTCAACCGGCAGGGACGTCATGGATAAAGGGGCTGGATTCTACCAGATCCCACATTGTTTTTCTACCAGACATAGTTGTAAATTCCCTATCAGTGAAGGCACCATTTTTTTCATTGGTAGGGTACCTGTTCCGGATTTGTAAGGTACCAGTTGGTACCTTACCTCTTTCAGATTTGTAGTATTTATTTGAAATATAATATTAATATCTACGTCTGAATTAAGTCAGGTATTTCCTTAAGAAGTTTGATATAAATATTGTCATGCAGTCATGGTAGTGTCTTTTATCAATATGATCATGCAACCATGGCACAATTTTTTACCTCTGCTCTGTACAAAGTCATTATTTATTGATATATAATTTTGAAGCTTGCTTAATTGTTCTATAGTTGTGGTAGAATGTGTCATCAAAATGCACACTGACTAGAAATTGTTACAAAATATTTTCATGCATGTGGATGAAATGTCAATGTCTTTCATGTGCGGCACCGCTTGTTTGTACTGTGAGTAAACCACTTTTGGATGCTTTCTGACATTTTTTTTTACTGAAGGTCCTCAATTCCCTGTTCAATCTCTGCAAAATAAATAAGAGGAGACAAGAACAAGCAGCAGAAAATGGAATTATTCCACATTTAATGCATTTTATCATGTCAGCTTCTCCATTGAAGCAACATGCATTGCCTCTGCTTTGTGATATGGCCTATGCATCGCGCAACTCAAGGGAGCAGTTAAGGGCTCATGGAGGTTTAGATGTGTACCTGAGCCTACTTGAAGATGACCTTTGGTCTGTAACGGCATTAGATTCTATTGCTATTTGCCTGGCGCATGACAGTGACAACAAGAAAGTGGAGCAAGCTTTATTGAAAAAGGACGCAGTTCAGAAAATGGTCAATTTCTTCCAGTGCTGTCCAGAGCAGCATTTTCTGGCTGTATTGGAGCCTTTCTTGAAAATTATTACGTATGTCCTTTTCAACCTTTTAGTACATAAATATAACACACAAGTATGTTATATTTTTCTTCTTCTTATCATGATTGATGTTGGTAGGCAGGGCAGAACAGGAATCCTAATAAGTTAGTTAACTCAAGAAGCAGTAGAATTTGTGCAAGAATTTAGAGATTCTAGTGTTGCTATTAGTGCAAGTTAGCTGGTTTTATATTGTGAGCCTTAGAAATATTAGTGGAGAGTAGTCATGTATCTTTCATTGCTAGAATTAATGAAAAACAGAGAGAATTCGCATGTTTGTGAGACTCTATCACTCCCTCTCTGCTTGCTTTTCTCATCTAAAATATCCCTTGTGATCTCGTCCCAATTCTTCTTCTAATTATCATTCCCTTCTTTGATTAAATGTTAGGATAAATATAGATCCTAACAGGTCATATTTTTTTATTATTGATCTTCATGGTCTAGAAACTGTAAGAATGCTCTATTAACGTCCTTATAGATGCGATTCTGGTTGAAATGTCTTCAAAGTCCCATTTAAAAGAAAATGAAAAATAGGATCACATAGTTCGGCATATCAGATGGTCACTTATGACCGTGTCAGAACATTTGGATATTTTTTGTAATAGATCAAAATAGCTGGATCTTTATATTTCTTTACTGGATACATCAAATTGGATTGTAATAATTCTGTCTAGGAAGTATTTTAAAGCCTCCATTTTTACGTAGTTTAAGTTTTTCTGTTACCGCTTTATTCTTCTGATGCAGGAAATCATCCCGAATAAATACTACTTTGGCTGTTAATGGCTTAACGTCATTACTCATATCAAGGCTTGACCATCAGGATGCTATTGCTCGTCTCAATTTGCTCAAACTAATAAAGGTTGGAAATTCGATATATACTATGTTTCTCCACCTAGCATACTTTCAAAAGTTTGTTCATCATGTTTAAAATAGCAACTGTGGCTCTGAATTTAAGTCATAATTATTTAACATGCTGATTAATTCTGTTTTCAAACATATGGATTGACCGTGTGTTTTGCTATTGTTAACCTAGGAGCTTTTTTTTTCTTTTCCCGGAAGCTCCTCCCAATAATACAAATTCCTCAATATGGTGACTTAAGAATGAGAAACACCAGGGAGGGGGTGTTGGAATATGGTTTTATGAAATGTGGGGGCTCGTTCACTTGCAACTCAAATTTGGTTCTCTTTTTCCTAAGTTCATGTCCAATTATGTATGGAAAAAATATTATGTTTTGTTTTGTTCTGTCGAGTTGAGATGAGGAAAATTTATATTTTAAAGATTATCTACATTGAAGAACAAAAAACTACTGGCTATAATTGTCATAGTTGATTTGCTATCATCTTAAAATTATGTCACCCTTGTAAACGAGTATAGAATTTTCAGCCAGTGTCTGCTGGGATAACTAGTTGATGGTTCTATACCAAGGATGTAATCGGTGAAATAGGGATTTTTTTTGGATACAGATAGCTTGCTTACATATGAAGGCCCAAATATGTTGGCATGCAGTTCAGTTAATAAGGATTGGCTGCCCCATTGCCCATCCCATAATTTATAAATGTCTGTCTGACATAATATTTTGGTTGGTAAAGCCTATTTTAGGGTAGAAGCTTGTCAAATTTAGTAACTTACAACAAGCCAGGAAAGCCACATTGAATTAACTTTTATTACTCCATAGTTACTGCTTGATGGGCAAAATACAATCCGAGTGTTATTCGGATCTAGTGTAACAAGCTTAGTGCCTGTTCATGATTTTGTTTCAACTTGATGTTGAAATCGAAGTAAATTTGAAAAATGCTTTTCCTGTCTCTTACGTCCAACTACTGACGGCTTACTTATTGTGTCAGGCTGTATATGAGCACCACCCACGTCCAAAGCAATTGATTGTGGAGAATGATTTGCCTCAAAAACTTAAGAATTTGATTGAGGAGCGTCGACAGAGTTCAGGTGACCAAGTTTTGGTGAAGCAGATGGCTACGTCACTGCTCAAGGCACTCCATATCAACACGGTTTTGTAAAATTGCAAATATCATCTCTGATATGTGTGTAGTTAGTTATTAACGAGGGGCTGTATTTATGTTTTTATTTCAGTTTTTGTTGTGTCATTATTTTATTTGATTGTTCTTTCACTTTAGTTTCTTCCTTTAAATTCATCTCTTACTCTATCAACATAGAAGGGGGTAAATTGAAAATATCCTAGTCTTTTTTTTTGGTTTTTTGCTCTGATTCAGCTGCATATATTCTTTAGCTTTTATACAGATGATGTAGCAACTGTTGAATGCAATCCCATTCTGAAATTTTGTTTCTACATACATATGAAATACTTTCTTCTCCTCCTCTGCTCCGTTCTAAATTATAAGACTAATATTGACTTTTAAAAAGTCAATTTCAAACTCAAAATTGAAAATTGAGATGGACTAATTTAGTTTATGTTAATAAAATTATGAATATCATAAATTATTTAAAATGTACTATTAGTTATAAGATTTATTATTTTGAAAACTTAAATGAATAATGTTAATTTTAAATTTAAAAATATATGAAATTGATTTTTAAAAAAATCAATAATGATCTTAGTTGTTTCTCTTTATAATTAATTTGGAAGGGAGGGAGGGAGTATTAATTTTGCCTCAGTTCATATGAAATCCGTTTAGGATTAGCTTATTTAATTCAAGATTAATTGTTTCTCCTTTAAGTGTTATTATTTTTACTTGAGCATGTATAATTCTTGCCCTTTTAGGAGATTTAATATGTGAATGTCCACATATAAAATCTGAGTTGTGGATTATTTAACAAAGATACGTTTATTATGTATGGACAGATCATTCCTACCTACCCCAACATAAGTAGATAAAAACTTGTTTCATAATAAAAACAACTCTTTTATAAAATGTGAATGAATTGACGTTTTTTTATTCAACAGAAGATTTGTAATACCAGATGTTGCGACAACGCGAGTTTGGATAAAAGGATTTTCTTGCCTGGTAAAGGGATATACTGCAATGAACTGTTTTTGCTATGAAGGGATTTCCTAGTCCTTGAAAATCGTCTCAATGTACTGCACTTCTTTCTTTTCTGTTAGGATGTACCTTTTTCATCAATGATTTTGGGTCAATTTTGGGCTTAATCTTGACACATTAATTGATTGAATTTAGATAAAATTAAATGTGCTTTTGATAATCTATCATTAGGGGATCAAAAGAAAATATTATATAATTCAAGTCGAAATTATATATTATGTTTTAATTTTGTAACTAACTTTTTAACTTTTATTCTTCCTTGGTGTAACCTTTTCATGACATATATTCTAGGTATATTGTTAGAAGCGAACCTTATTGATAGAAGGTCAATAAACACCTTACAATTCTCAAAAAAATTAATTGCAAACAAAGTTAAATTATCAGTTAAAAAGAATTTAATACGCACATCAGTTACAAAAAAATAATATAACTGAGAAAAGCTGTTATTTTTTTAACTCAAAAATGTTATTACAGAATTAATTTTGTAACTGACATGTTGAATAAATAGTGAAACTCAGTTGTGTTTCTTGCGGTGTAATATTTTCATTCTCTGTTCTTTCAACTTTTACAAAACATATTTCGTAGAGCGTTCACTTGTGAGTTACTATTATAATAAAAAAGTATATTGTTAGAAGCCTTTTAACAAATCTTATTGATAAAAAAATAATAAACACTTCAAGAACAGGACTATCCGTGTCAATTATCTAATCCATATTTCCTTTAATTGCTTACATTTTTTAACATTTTCTTTATCATATTTTTCTTGTTCCACCACTTTCTTCGGATTCAACAAATGGTCGTCGGAATCGAGAACAAGGCTAGCTCCACCGCCGTAGCTGTTCTCAACGGCTTCGTGGTCACGGATGGTTCCCATTTTTGGTCCAGGAATGCTGGGGGAGTTGTGGAAACGCCGAGGAGGAATGGTCCTCTGTATGCATCTCTTTATATAGAGTGATTAATTGATGAAGGAATATTCTATTACACCTGTTTTGTGTTGACATTTCTGCCCATGGGACAGTGATTTAATGGTTGAAAAATGATACCCTTTCACAAAAACAGTTTCGTTTGTGAATATTAAATACAGTATATATATATATTTTTATATATAATTTTAAAAATAATAAATGTGCGTAGATATACTCCTACTAACAAATGTGCAATAGATTCTTGGGACATTAAATAAATATGGTTAACAAATGTGCAATAGATGCTTGGGACTTAAAATAAATATGGTTATAGGTCATTGACTTTGGTAGCATAAGGACAAAAGTGGGGTTATTATTAAGTAAGAGACAAAGTACTTAGAGGTGGTTAGAAAAAATCGGATGATTTTTTCTTTTTTTTTGAAAGTATAAGAAAATTTAAATGAGTTGAGTAGAATAAAAGTTCTAAATAGGAAATAAAATAATATATTTAATAATTATTTGTGCAAAATATTTAAATACATATATTATATTATTTTAATTTTATAAATTGTTATGAGTAAATTTATTATGCAACTATAAATTAATAATTTTATTTAAAAAAAATTATAAAATTTTGAACAATCTTTAATAGAGTATAATATAATTTCAAGAATAAAATACTAAAAAAATTACTAATATTCTATCGGTTCATAAAATCAAAACAAAAGACTATAATAACATACATTTATTAAATTGGTTGTTGACTAATTTGTTAAAAAAAAAAATCAAAAATAATTTTTACATAATAAAATTTGTTTACAATAGTAAAAACAAGATGAATATAAAATATAATTTTTAATTATCAATTAAGATATATAAGAAAAAATATTATTTTTTATTCTTTTAATATTAATTTTTTAAATAAATCTTTTAGATAGATTTAGACCGTTTAGAATTTAAAAATTATAAAACAACCGGCTTAGACTCGTCGAAAAGTAAACAAAAAGGCCCTTTAATAAAATTTCAACGAATGGAGAATCCGAGGCGCTACCCCAATAGATATACCAGCAAGGAGTTGATGTTGAAAAATAGATATACCACTTAATTTTATGAATTAGACGTCTATATGGACCAGAGAGGCAGTCTTACTAGTACTGTAGCAGTACACACTTGATTATCAGAAAATGAAGTATTTTCTTTCATTCACTCGCATGGAATTGATGCTTTCAGATTAAGTAAGGAGTTTATATTTGTTGTTCGTTCGTTCACAGTATCTAATTTTAATATCTTTTTCGTCTGGAAAGGGGAGTATTATAATTTTTTTATGATTTTTTCTTTCGAGTATTTAATACAATTTTTACGTCCGGAAAGAAAGGAGGTGTTAAATTTTGCACATTTTTTTTTTAATATCTAATTATTTGGAACATAAAGAAAAATTTAATAAAACTCTCAATTTTGATCCAACTTAGAGTGAAATTAATTGTGAATTTTCAATTATAACTTGATGAACATAAAGCTAAATAAGCGATTACATGCTTCAATAATAATAAGTAGCTAAAATTTGTCCCTTTTTGACATTTACATATTTTGAATGTCACATGAAAGCAAAAACATGCAAGAGTGAAGTAGTAAACATGATACTTGAATGCTTTAACTGAAGAAAAGAACGGATATCTAAGGATTCAAGAATGTATCCACCTTTTTATTTGTACCCCTAGATAAAAACTTCATGCAAATTGGAGGCTTCACCCCTGCCAAAGCTAGTATTGAACTAGGCAATGTCCATATCCCATCTCCACAAATTAACCCTGATGCCACTGCAGGCCCAAATGCATCGGCCTTTGCTTTGTTGATCTTCTCCCATATGAAAAGTATCAAGCTCCCAACACACATGTCTATGGTGAAGTAAGATCCTAGATAGAATGGGATAGCCATTGCCATTGGAACAGGAATATACTTTGCCCACTTCTTTGGCGTAACATCTCTAATCAAGTTAACAACAATTGCTCCTGCAAAGAATATGTAGCAAAGCGTGAGGCAGTTCTTTGGCAATGTAGAAAATCCATCCACTCCCAAAATTGCCATGTTTCTGTAGACAAGGGCAAAGGGTGCTGGATATTCTGAGCCAACAGTCCCCAAATCGTCAAAAGCTTTGTAGAAGAGCCAAAACACACAAGGCGAAATCACACAACCCATCGCGGTTCCAATCACTTGGCTCACAAACATGGACCTCGGTGAAGCCAGGGTCATGTACCCTGTCTTGAAATCCTGTCAAAACCAACTTGTTAAACGTTAAATCATAAGCGTTCGTATATAGTGCAAATTTTGGGCCAATATATATGCATACCTGCATCAGGTCGGATGCTGTAGAGACAATGTTCATCATCACCCCACAAGCAGCAAGGCCTGCAAGGACTCCACCATGATCTTTTCCTGCCCATGCTCCAATCGTGAAAATGGCGAGTTTTCCATAAGTTGAGGCAAGTGACCAGTCAGTCAGCCCACAACCATATGCATTACAGAAAGCTAAAGTAGGGGCAATGATGTAGATGACCAAGACATAGTACCACTCGAGCTGAGGGAAAATTTGGGGAAGAGTTGCCGTGGAAATGGCAGCAATTATGACGTAGCCGCTAACGGCTAGCCATGTTGGTATTTGATCCTTGAGAAAAAGTTGAGTTCTGCGGTGGTCATCAAAAGAGGAAGCTTTTTCTTCAGGGGAGGCCTGATCAGCAAGAGGGAGAATCGAGTCGGGGTATTTTTTTTGAAATTGATATGCTAAACCAGATATAGTTTTACTTAAAACTTTGAAGAAGTTGTAGATTCCATCTCCAAGGATCATGGCAATCGATATGAAAACCTGCAATATTACAAGAAAGTTAGTATGTTTGTTTTTGTATGAAGATACGGACACGATGAAATGGACAGGAAAAATGGATTTTAATTTTGTGAAATTACCCGGTACCCTTGGATTCCATGGAGGCTGGAGGGGCTGAGATCTCGACTGTACCAATCGCCTTTTCTGTTTTCTATGAGAGGCCACATGACACCCCATGAAAGGATTGATCCCAATAACAAAGAAACGTTTATTATGTATGGACAGATCATTCCTACCCCAACATAAGTAGCAGAGAAATCGAAATAAAACCTGTTTCATGATAACAAAAAAGAATAAAAACAACTCTTTTATAAAATGTGAATGAATTGATGTTTGATTAAACAGAAGATTTGTAAAGTTGTTTAATTTGGTAATTTGCAAGAAAGGAAGTGTTGGGAGTATACCTGTTTTTGAAAGCTTTGAGGCCAAAAGTTGGGAAGTTTACAAATCCACAATCATCCCCAGCAGTAAAGAACCACTGGAAGAAACCCCACAAGAAGCTGAAGGAGAAGAATTTTCCCAATGCTTTCACTTGCTTCCTAGTATATTTCCAGCATTAATAACACGCAAAAAAAGTCAGATTTATTTATTTTTTGATCACATAATACTTTATCAAGGGGTTAGTTAAGAATTATAATGAATGAAAAAGAAAATTTAAAGTGTTACTTGGCTAGCTTGGCTCCCTGAGGAGTATGAAAGCTGTTGATAAGGTAAGCAGTTGCAGTGCCACTTGGATATATTAGTTTGTAGTCTATGATCATTATCTGAGAGCACAAATTATATTTGAAATATTAATCAAGACACTAAATTAATTAAATCTTTATAGGTGGAGTATTTGAGTATGTACCTTTCTAAGAGGTAGCACCGAAAACAGGCCAAGGAAACTGACAACGAAGAGAAAACCAATTATCCATCCCAAACTGGGGTTCTTAAAAGCCTGCACATCTCTCGCTTCTGATGCCTGCTTGGAAATCACTTCACTCATTCCGAAAAGGTAGCTCCCAAATCCCCCTACACAATTTCATCAAGATGTTTATTTAACGATATACTATAACACAATAATATCATACCACGACGTCTACTATGTTTCTATTTAATGTTAATCATATTTTTGAAAAAACAAATTTTTTCTTACGTTTTACAAATGTATTTTTAATTTTAAAACGGGTATGATTTAAAGATAAGGGGACATACCACTGAAGGCAATTCCAGAACTGGCGACAACGCAAGTTTGGATGACAGTATTTTCTTGCCTGGTAAAGGGCTGCTGCAAAAAGCCTGATTTTTCCAAGAACTTAGTCCATGTCCGGACAAAGAAAAATCCCAACAGCCCGGCAGAGACATTTAGAGAGGGAATGATCCCAGTTGTGAGGTTGAGTTTCATCACTATTACGCTGAACAAAATTCCCAATACAAAGCTCACAAAAAAGGCCCGAAAAGTGAGCTGGTTTTGCCATGAAGGGACTTCCTTGTCCTTAAAAATCATCTCAATGGACTGCGCTTCTTTCTTTTCTTTATCATCTGTTACTTCTTCTTTTTCTTGTTCCACCACTTTCCTCCGGTTCAGCAATTGCTCGTCGGAATCAAGAACAACGCTAGCTCCACCGCTGTAGCCGTTCTCAATGGCTTCATCGTCACGGATGCTTCCCATTTTTGGTCCGGGAATGGTGGGGGAATTGTAGAAAAACTGAGGAGGAATGGTCCTCCGTATCTCTTTATATAGGGTGATGAATTGATGCAAGGAATATTCTGTTACTCTTGTTTTGTGTTTAGACTTATTATTTGTGCCTATGACAAAAATTATTTAATGGTTGAACCATCTCTTGTTTCACAAAAAGATTTTCATATATAAAATTTGTAAATACTAAAGATATATAATAAAATTATAATGACATTTTAAAGATGTTGTGTTATTTTATGTTATTACTATTTAAAAGTGGACTATTTTTATGAATTAGAAAATAATTTACAAATAATTATATTCTTTTTGTGAAAAAGATAGATTATATAAATAATTAAAAATACTTACAATTATAAATTTTAATAGAATATGACGACTTCACATATGTAACGACGCCTACTCAGTGGGACTAGACGAAAAAGAGAGAAAAGAAAGACGTGAGGAGAATCCTTGGATACTACTACTAGTGACAAATATGCACTATATTCTTCGTAAATTAAATGAATATAGTTATGGGTCATTGGACTTGTGTAGTAGTTGCCCAATAGATGTGCCAGCTAGAGTTCATACATTCCATAATAGACAGAAATTCTTGGGCAGCATAATTAACTAATTGTATGAATTAGGCGTCTCTATGGGCCAGAGAGACAGTCGTATATGACTTTCTTAGTGGTAGACATACATTCTGAAAATGAAATATTTTCTACATGTACAATATTTTATTTTTTAATAATTAAAATAAATATAATATTTAAATATTATATTTCGATGTTTACTTCTACTTTTTATTTTCTGTAATCGACTCTGATGGAATAGTGCTTTCAGATTGAGGAGGTTCTGTTAGTTGTATGTTCACACTTCACATCATCAAGCCTTTGTCAATTTTAATACCTCTTCCATTAGGAAAAGGGAGTGCTAAATTTCTGCTGACTTTTTTTTTTATATTTCTAATTATTGGAAACATAAAATCTAAGTTTATCCTAAGAAAAATTTCATAAAAATATAATTTAAATAAAAAAGTAAGGCTATCATTTTGAGAAGGGAGCATAAGAAAATAATTATAAACCACTTAAAACATAAAATTAGGCTCAAATTTGGGACAAATAATACCATAAGCTTGATTCTTAATAGAATAAGTTTGAGTGGCATCGCATGGACGGACGAATCAACTACTATTATTTGTTGATAAGGTCTTAATCTAGTGGTTAAAATTGAGATATCGTGATATTTAAGTTTTAAATTCAACTCTCACTTTGATGAGTTTATTTCAATCTTACTTGATTATAAGATTATATTGTACTCTTCTAAAATGGAGTTACAAAAAAAAAGGAATATAATTTATTCAATCTCAATTTTGATAGAAACAACGCAACTTGGAGTGTAATTATTTGTGAATTCTATAAAAGAAAATGTTATTATTTAAGACAATGTCTTAGTCAAGTTATTCTTAGGGTTAAGTTTTTTATTTTTGAGTTTTATTATATATATATAAATTTTATATAAAATTACATCGTTTTATTAGGTAATTTTGGCCAAATTGAATAAGCCTATCTCAGATTAAATTTCTCCGTTCTATATTATCGGCACAAAAATGTTTATAATTTATAGAATTATGGTTGGTGAAGATAAAATTACGTAAAAATGAAAGAATGAAAGACGTAATGTGTGACTTGCTAAATGAGATTGAAAATTAAATGCAAAAGATAAGAAGGGAATGTGTCACAATGAAACTGAAGTAATTTGAACACTATGTGAGAATAGAAGAAGAAAATGGTTTCATTACCACAATCACATTGACAAATTTGGTGATAATTTAAGGAGAAAAGGAGTGAAGTTGTTCTGGCCCTCTTGGCCATTGCTATCTAAAGTCAACTGTATGCAATTTATTTATGAATACTGTAAATAATTTGACCCCCCTATCTTATACTTCTATATTGGCAGCTATTTTGCTTTGACTATAATGCATCATAGTCAAGCCATAAGGATTAAGGAGTGGCCACAATTAAGTCAACTAATTTTTTGCAGGCACTCCTTGTAATGTGTTCATTTTTCTGCTCTGATTGAAACTTCACCCTACTAATCCTAGACTTTATTTTATTATTATCGAAGTCTTAAAATTTTATTACTAACAATTATTGATATAAACTAATTTTTTTATAAAAAAAAAAACTAGTAATTGTCATATTTGTTATTTTCAAAATTCCCCAAGAATCCGTCTACCTTCTTATTTGCAGAAGCCGATAAAAACTTCATATAAATGGGAGGTTTCACATTAGCCGGTGCGAGTACAGCTGCCGGGATCCCCCACAAGGACTCACCACAGATCAAACCAGATGCCAATGCTGGCGCAAAGTCCCTGGCCTTCTTTTTGTTTATCGACTCCCAGACGAAAAGAATCAAACTCCCAATGCACATGTCAATGGCAAAGTATTCACCAAGGTAGAGGGGAATTGCCATGCACATTGGGCTGGGAATAAACCGATAATTATACAAGCATATGTGATATGTTTAATATTTGACGTTTTAATGAATCTTAATTTAATCGTGAAATTATATTAATTAGAAAATTCACGACTAAAATTGTGTATGCGATGTGCTAAATTTTTTTAATCTTAATGAAATTAAATTTAATTATGAAAGTAATATAATAAGAGAAGTGGGGAACTATGACTATAATTAAACCATGTGATATGTTCAAAATTCAAGTGTTAATAAATTTTGATTTTATTATGAAACCAAATTAATAGGGATAATGGAGAACCATTTCTGAATGGACCCAAAATTAAATTTATACTTCTAATCGCATAGTAAACTAATACGTGCATCTCGTGCGGAACACAAATTCTTGTTGCAGAATTTGATATTGTTGATCTTTCATAATAATTAAAATTTATTTTTGATTTAACAAATATATCATATTTCGGTTAATGTATTATATTGAGGTAAGAGTTTATGTTTTATGCTGAATTACAATTGAAGTTTATCTACGTGTTGGGTTGTGTATTTCACTAAAATAAATGAGTTGTCCACATTGTACCTTAACCTTGCAACCCATTAGGCGTAACGCATTCACAAGAGGGCTTTTAAGTTCGATAAACTTGGTCCGTTGACTTATTACACCAGATATTAGTTAACATGATAGTTATCATATCAGTTATAGATTAATATTCACTCTGGATCGTTAATGGATATGACAGTTATTCCAATAATTAAGATAATAGTTACCTTTTCTAAAAGGATCCGTTGGATTGCCCAACGGATAGAGGGGAAGCGACTGATATAAAAAATGAGGTTAACAATAAAGGTAAAATAATATCATTTTAACATATTAAATACTAAACACCCCTATTGTTAATATTTCTTAAAATCTATACTTACTCTCACAGCAGAAGTATTTCCCGACGGCCCAAGCCGTTAAGTATTTTTGGTTGTTTATTTTTATTGGTAGGACTGATCATTTGATTATAACAGAACTAAATAATTTATTCGGTTATAACCGAAAATCAAAATTTATGTAATTTTAATATCTGAATTATAAAATAACCGAATAATTGAAAACCCTATTCGGTTATTTCAATTAATAACTAAAACTAAGTTCTATTTTTGCACCACGTTTCTTTAGCTTGTTCAGTGCAGCAACTTTTATTTTATGTTCAAGCTTCATCTACTCGCCTGTCTGTTGAGCATCAACCAACAATCAACATGCAACTATAATCAGCTCTTATAAAAAACAACTTGTAATGTTAAGATTTAACATATGCACATATACACAGGAAACAAGAGACCACTTTTAGAAATATTACAAAAGAGGCATATAATATACTAGTGGCTGAACTTGGAATGCACTTCTGCTGCTAGATAACTGACATTGCATAATGCATCATCTTGGAGATTATTGGAAACATCGATTATATTTTTTAGCTTTAAATTTTAATTCGTTTAATCGGTTAACTATATAGTAAAAAAATTATATTTGAAACTGAACCCAAATATCAATTGTAAAACAATTATAACCAAAATAGTCCAAATAACCGAAATATTTCGGTTAAAAAATTCGGTTCGGTTATTCGATTTTACTCCTTTTTTCTCAATCTTATGTGTAGGTCATACGTTCTAGAATGGCGGTTGAGCATCCCAACATCTTCAAGCATTAACATTTGTGTTAGAATGAGGGTTAATCTAGTGCTTAGTAGAGATTTTTCGACCATCTTTCAACAAGCAAAAAACTAACATGGTTGCACTATCGCCAGCTCATAGCCACCACGATGCTTCCCGCGGAGAATCACGCTCGCAGTCACATCGACCTTCCGATGTTGATAAGCAGCGTCGCCTGCAAAAAATACACGATAAAAAGAAAGATCTTTAACTCCAGTGTGAGTGAGGGTCTTGAAATCAGTCTACAGATTTACAAAAAATCGAAGAAAACTTGTTGAATGAACGAGGGGCACCATCCTAATCAGCTCGTTATGTTCCTCGCCACTACCGAAAAACAATCAGTGCTCAGTTGTCAAACTCTGGGGACCAAAGGAAGAGGTCAAGGTCTCCCATGGGGAGCAAGTTAAAAAACAGTGTCGTTGGAAAAACATCTGCCCCGAGGACCTTTTAGAGGTGTTCTAGAGTGACCAACAAGAAGTCATACTCATCTCCTTTCACTAAGGAGCTTGAAGAGGCTAGAATTGATTGATCTCTAAAAGCTTTAATATTGGAAACGTATGATGGAACGGACAATCCCCATTATCACACCTACTCATATAAGTGGGTGATACGCTTCCATGAATATGACACTACAGGATGTATCACCTCTTTATCTCTACTCTGAAGAAGACAGCCAAAAAATGGATAGATGTACTTTCATTTGGGTCTATTGACTCATGGGAAGAGCTACATGAGCAATTTCATGCATGTTTCAACATTAATAATAAAAAGCGCACCAAGATGGTTACTTCGCTGTTTCAAGTGATGCAAAAACCAAATGAACCTCCTCGGCAGTATATGAAGAGATTCTGAGAATCAACGTCAGAAATCCTCACCCTAAACTCAGTTCAGGTGGTACAATTTTTTATAATGGGCTTGGATATGGACAATTCAAGTTGCCTAATTGAAGAGATCATCCTCAAAACTCCTTGATATCTTACTAAAGCCTATGAAATCGTAGGCAAATTCATAGACATGGAAGAAACCCTCGCTGACCTTCAGGATTCTTCTAGAATCAACGATGATTATTATCAGAGAAGAGACCTAGAGTCAATGGGGTCAACAGAAGAAATGTAAGTCAAAGAGACAAATGAAATATTATACCCATGCAACCATAAGGCTCAGACCACCGACAAGTTTTTGAAATTTCCTTATTTCCTTTGTGTGAGACTATCTTTATATGGACTCTGGCCAACATGCCTCTGGTCAGTAATTTTCAGACTCCTGAAATCTTTTGTCTTCAGTCTTATTGACTTCCGAAGCTTTTTCTCTTCAGTCTGAAGTCTTTGGAATCCCAAAGTCTTTTCGCTTCGGTCTAACGTCCTTGGAATCCCGAAGTCTTATCTCTTCAATCTAAAGTCCTTGGAATCCCAAAGCCTTTTCTCTTCGGTCTGAAGTCCTCAGACTCCCGAAAGCTTATCTTCTTGGTCAGCAGTCCTCGGACTCCCAAAGCTTTTTTCTCTTCGGTATAATGTCCTTTGACTTCCAATACCTTTTTCTTTTCAATCTGTTGTCCTTGAAATTTCGAATCTTTTTTCTCTTCGGTCTGAAGTAATTAGACTTCCGAAAACCTTTATCTCTTCGGTTAGCAGTCCTTAGACTCCCGAAAGCTAATCTCTTCGGTTTGATACCTTCTCGACTTCTGAAAGATAATCTCTTTAGTTTGATGCCTTCCCGACTCCTTAAAGTTCATTTCTTCTATCAAACTCCTATGGGTTCCCGAAAGCTTATCAATTCTGTCAGACGCCTCTAGACTTCTGAAAGCTTATATCTTCGATCAGACACCTTCGGGCTCCTAAAATCTTTTTTCTTCGGTTTGACGTCTCCAGGCTTCCGAAAGATTATTTTTTCGGTCAGACATCTCCGAATTCCCAAAAGCTTTATCTCTTCGGTCTGAAGCCTTTTCAGCTCCCGAAGACCATTTTCATATACCCATCCACATTATTTCATATGCTGAAGGAGTGAAGGACAATGTTGGACTGTGTATTTTACTAGAGTAAATGGACTATCCACATTGGGCCTTAACCCTGCAGCCCAATAGGCCTAGCGCACCCATAAGAGGGCTATTAAGCCTGATATGCTTGGTCCACTGCCTTATTACACCAGATATTAATTAACACGACAGTTACTATATCAGTTACTGATTGATATTCACTTCAGACGTTAATGGACATGGCAATTACTTTAATAACTGAGATGACAGTTTCCTTCTCCGAAATGATTCGTTGGACTGCCCAACGAATATAAGGAAATCGGTTGATATAAAAGATGAGGTAGACAATGAAGGTAAAATAATTTCATTTTAGCCTACTAAATACTAAGCACCTCCATTGTTAACATTTTTTGAAATCTATACTTATACTCACATTGGAGGTATCCTTCAGCAGCCCAAGCCGTCAAGTATTTCCAGCTGTTCATTTGTGTGGGTCATACGCCTTAGAACAGCGGTTGAGCATTTTGACATCTTCAAGCGTTAACACTATGTAATGTAAAAGTTTTTTGTCAAATTACAATTAGAGTTTATCTACGTATTACAATTGCGAAAGATATTAATACGTGGGATTTGAAAATTTATAATAATAGTCCACCATATTACATAGTTACAACTCATATTTATTGATGTAACCATGCGAACAATAATAAAATCATATATACATTTGCAATATATATCATTTACGGACCCGATTACTATGAAGTGAACTTCATGATAAATTTACTTCAAGACCAATAATGTGCTAACATGCAGATAGAGAGAACACTCCACAACCTACATGTCAGCACCTTATTGGTCTAGAAGTGAACTTATCATGAAGTTCATTTCATAGTAACCGGATCCATCATTTCCCTTACTGTAATGTTAGGAATATATAATTTTGAAGCTTGCTTAATTGTTCTATGGTTGTGGTAGATTGTGTCAGATATCTGTTACCATCATCAAAATGCAGACTAACTTGACATTATTGCAAAATATTTTCATGCAAATGGATGAAATGTCAATATCTGTTACCATCATCAAAATGCAGACTAACTTGACATTATTGCAAAATATTTTCATGCAAATGGATGAAATGTCAATGTCTTTCATGTGCGGCGGTGCTTGTTTGTACTGCAAGTAAACCACTTTTGGATTCTTTCTAACAATTTTTTTTTACTGAAGGTCCTCGATTCCCTGTTCAATCTCTGCAAAATAAATAAGAGGAGACGAGAACAAGCAGCGGAAAAGGGAATTATTCCACATTTAATGCATTTTATAATGTCAGCTTCTCCATTGAAGCAACATGCATTGCCTCTGCTTTGTGATATGGCCCGTGCATCCCGTAACTCAAGGGAGCAGTTAAGGGCTCATAGAGGTTTAGATGTGTACCTGATCGTACTTGAAGATGACCTTTGGTCTGTTACGGCATTAGATTCTATTGCTATTTGCCTGGCGCATGACAGTGACAATAAGAAAGTGGAGCAAGCTTTATTGAAAAAGGATGCAGTTCAGAAAATGGTTAAGTTCTTCCAGCGCTGTCCAGAACAGCATTTTCTGCATATATTGGAGCCTTTCTAGAAAATTATTACGTATGACCTTTTCAACCTTTTAGTGCATAAATATAACACACATGTATGTTATATTTTTCTTCTTCTTATCATGATTGATGTTGGTAGGCAGGGCAGAACAGGAATCCTAATAAGTTAGTTAACTCGAGAAGCAGTAAAATTCGTGCAAGAATTTAGAGATTGTAGTGTTGCTATTAGTGCAAGTTAGCTGGTTTTCTATTGTGAGCCTTGGAAATATTAGTGGAGAGTAGTCGATCATGTATCTTTCATTGCTGGAATGAATGAGAAACAGAGAGAGTTCGCATGTTTGTGAGACTCTATCACTCCCCCTCTGCTTGCTTTTCTCATCTAAAATATCCCTTCTCGTCCCAATTCTTCTTCTTCTAATTATCATTCCTTTCTTCGATTAATTGTTAGAATAAATATTGATCCTACCTAACAGGTCATATTTTTTTTCTTATTGATCTTCGTTGTCTAGTATCTGTAAGAATGCTCTATTAACATCTTTATATATGCGATTCTGGTTGAAATGTCTTCAAATTCCCATTTAAAAGATAATGAAAAATAGGGTCATGATCACATAGTTTAGCATATCAGATGGTCACTTATGACCGTGTCAGAACATTTGGATCTTTTTTGTAATAGATTAAAACAGGTGGATCTTTAGATCTCTTTACTGGATACATCAAATTGGATTGTAATAGTTCTGTTTAGGAAGTATTGTAAAGCCGCCATTTTTACGTAAGTTTAAGTTTTTCTGTTACCGCTTTATTTTTCTGATGCAGGAAATCATCCCGAATAAATACTACTTTGGCTTTTAATGGCTTAACGCCATTACTCATATCAAGGCTGTCAACTGTTGCTCTGTATTTAAGTTATAATTGTTACTTTGTAGGGAACTGGACTTCAAGGTTGGTTTGGGTCCTTCTCACTGACGAGTTGCGCCGCAGCTGTGCTTGTTATTATGATGTAATGACCAGCCAATTTGCTTCAGGTCTCATTATTTCTCCTGTTCTATTTGACACACGTTCATTCAAACTCATGTAAATGTTAATTTGTAAAGATAGTTGTGACCTGATATACCATTCATTTAGCATATTTTCCCTCAATCAACAATGTACAGCTAGCTAGCGCCCTTCTCGGAAATATACAGCACTCATCTTATTCCTTGTAATTTACTTTTAATTTCAACAATCAGAAGATCCTTTGCTTCCTTCTAATTTTAATCAAGTTTTTTCGCAGCCACAAACACAAATTGTTTATGGATTAAGATTGTCTGTCTTCATGACAAGATTTGAATCCCATGCCCGTATTGACATTGGGCTTGAATGGTTTTTGTTATCAGCCAACCTCTCTCTCTCTCTCTCTCTCTCTCTCTCTCTCTCTCTCTCCCTCTCCCTTTCTCTCTCTCTCTCTCAGTAGATTGAAATCCATGTACGTAGTACTGATCAGCCAATTGGAAATAAGAAGCATTTTAAACTCGAAAGGTTATCAATTATCAGCTAATACTTAATTGAATGGTGTCATCATCCATAAAAGAAGAAATAATAATTTTTCCTTGTGTGAAATGTGCTCACTTAGGTTCTAAGGATAAGCCTACGTGAGCAAGCAGCAGTTCAAGTTTGAAAGTAGAACCCTAATGATAATAATGCCAAAAACAAACAAATAAAAACTTAGCCTCTTATATGGTCCTCCTAATTCCCAACTCAGTCAACTAATCTAATTCTTCGTGGTTATGATGATCGAGGATAAGCAAATAATGATCAGGATTTAATTTCCAGAAAGGGTGTTTTAATAGTTCACTATCAATTGGCATGAAAAATGGATGGATGCTTCCGTAATTTTATTTTCTTTGTGGGGGGACATGTCCATGTAGCGTAAGAATCGACGCAAGTATCTGAGTTTGAGTGTGACCGACAACTTGTTATCAAGCAAACGATCACATTTGTTTGCAGAAGACTCGGTCGGTCAACTAATGAACTAATGGTGCACAATTAACGAAGATAAGAAACTGCCTCTCTAGTGTAACACGCTTAGTGCCCGTTCGTGGTTTTGTTTCAACTTGATATTGAAATCGAAGTAAATTTGAAATATGCTTTTTCTGTCTCTTACATCCAACTTTTTGGTGAAGCAGATGGCTACATCACTGCTCTGATTCAGCTGCGTTTATTCTTTAGATTTTATACACATGATGCAGCAACTGTTGAATGTAATACCATTCTGAAATTTCGTTTCTACATACATATAAAATAGTTATTTCCGTTCCAAATTATAAGACCAATATTGACTTTTGAAAAGTCAATTTTAAACATTTTCAAACTCAAAATTGAGATAACTCGTTTAATTTATATCAATAAAATTATGAATATCTTAAACTGCTTAAAATTATGAATATCAAAATTGGAATTATTTGTGAATTTTCAATTATAACTTGATGAACATAGAACTAAATAAGCGGTTGCATGCTTCAGTAATCATGAGTAGCTAAAATTTGTCCCTTTTTTACATTTGCATTTACATATTTTGAATGTCACATGAAAACAAAAACATGCAAGAGTGAAGTAGTAAACATGATACTTGAATGCTTAACAGAAGAAAAGAACGGATATCTAAGAATTCAAGAATGTATCCACCTTTTTATTTGTACCCCTTGATAAAAACTTCATACAAATTGGAGGCTTCACCCCAGCCAAAGCTAGTATTGTACTAGGCAACGTCCATATCCCATCTCCACAAATTAACCCTGATGCCACTGCAGGCCCAAATGCATCGGCCTTTGCTTTGTTGATCTTCTCCCATATGAAAAGTATCAAGCTCCCAACACACATGTCTATGGTGAAGTATCCTAGATAGAATGGGATAGCCATTGCCATTGGAACAGGAATATACTTTGCCCATTTCTTCGGCGTAACATCTCTAATCAAGTTAACAACAATTGCTCCAGCAAAGAATATGAAGCAAAGTGTGAGGCAGTTCTTTGGTAATGAAGAAAATCCCTCCACTCCCAAAATTGCCATGTTTCTGTAGACAAGGGCAAAGGGTGCTGGATATTCTGAGCCAACAGTCCCCAAATCGTCAAAAGCTTTGTAGAAGAGCCAAAACACACAAGGCGAAATCACACAACCCATCGCGGTCCCAATCACTTGGCTCACAAACATGGACCCTGGTGAAGCCAGGGTCATGTACCCTGTCTTGAAATCCTGTCAAAACCAACTTGTTAAACTTTAAATCATAAGTGTTCTTATATAGTGCAAATTTTGGGGCAATATATATATACCTGCATTAGGTCGGATGCTGTAGAGACAATGTTCATCATCACCCACTAGCAGCAAGGCCTGCAAGGACTCCACCATAATCTTTTCCTGCCCATGCTCCAATCGTGAAAATGACGAGTTTTCCATAAGTTGAGGCAAGTGACCAGTCAGTCGGCCCACAACCATATGCATTACAGAAAGCTAAAGTAGGGGCAATAATGTAGATGACCAAGGCATAGTACCACTCCAGCTGAGGGAAAATTTGGGGAAGAGTTGCTGTGGAAATGGCAGCGATTATGACATAGCCGCTAACTGCTATCCATGTTGGTATATGCTAACTGCTATCCATGTTGGTATATGATCCTTGAGAAAAAGTTGAGTTCTGCAGTGGTCATCAAAAGAGGAAGCTTTTCCTTCAGGGGAGGCCTGATCATCCAGAGGGAGAATCGAGTGGTGGTATATTTTTTGAAGTTGATAAGCCAAACCAGATATAGTTTTACTTAAAACTTTGAAGAAGTTGTAGGTTCCATCTCCAATGATCATGGCAATTGAAATGAAAACCTGCAATATTAAGAGAAAGTTATTATGTTTGTTTTTTGTATTAAGATAAGGACGATGAAATGGACAGGAAAAATGGATTTTAATTTTGTGAAATTACCCGGTAACCTTGGATTCCATGAAGGCTGATGGGGCTGAGATCTCAGCTGTACCAATCGCCTTTTCTGTTTTCTATGAGAGGCCACATGATACCCCATGAAAGGATTGATCCCATTAACAAAGAAACGTTTATTATGTATGGACAGATCATTCCTACCCCAACATAAGTAGCAGAGAAATCGAAATAAAACCTGTTTCATAACAAAAAAGAATAAAAGCAACTTTTTTATAAAATGTGAATGAATTGATGTTTGTTTTAACAGAAAAATTGTAAAGTTGTTTAATTTGGCAATTTGTAAGAAAGGAAGTGTTGGGAGTATACTTGTTTTCGAAAGCTTTGAGCCCAAAAGTTGGGAAATTTACAAATCCACAATCATCCCCAGCAGTAAAGAACCACTGGAACAAACCCCACAAGAAGCTGAAGGAGAAGAATTTTCCCAATGTTTTCACTTGCTTCCTAGTATATTTTCAGCATTAATAACACGCAAAAAAAGTCAGATTTTTTTTTTTGTTAGTTTGTGAGGATCACATGAAAATTTATCAAGGGGTGATGTGCCAAGAAATTGGTATATTTTAGCCTATTAAATTATACTTTGGAGAATATTTATTATTACAATTGCTATGTTTTTATTGCTTTTCAGGAGTTTGGAGTTTGAGATGAGATGGTGTTAGATTACGCTGACTTGTTTAATGGCTTAGCAACTCATGTTGTCAATGCCTTGGCAATCCAAATTAAAGCAATATTTGTTCAAGCAGCTTTAGCAGTTCAGCGAATTAGAGCAACAAGGTATCACGTGCCAGACCAGTCAACAATTAATAACAAGTAAGCAGCCCATTGTTTTATTAAATGAAGACAACTGCCAATTTCCTAATAGGAGTCCAAGAAGGAATGCAAAGCACGTAGGTTATTAAAATAAGGCATCATCAGATTCATTTTGGGAGAGAGAAGGCTAAAGCAAAAAGACTCCTAGCTGAGTAAAACAACAATGGCGTGAAAGAAAAGGAGAAGTCCAGATCACGGCAACACTAAGTTATAACGCAGCAACTATCACGGCAACTAGGGAGATTAGAGAGGTAGCAGAGATATATCACAGTTTTTAGAGAGCCGCGACACGGAGGAGAGAGAGCAGTGAAGCCTTGGAGATTCAACAGATTGCTGTCACGGAACAGCAGAAAAATTGTTATACATCATATTAAAGGAGCAACACCCGTATTACATAACTTTCGGTTTTGATATTTCTTTTCCTTTAGCAGTTTATGAAATTCTTCCATTCAATTTATTCTTGTGTTTGGATATTATGGATAGCAGTTTTTGTTCGGTGCATAATACTTTTGACTATTGAAATTTAGTATTTAATTTTTATGTTCTCAATTAATTAGTACATTTAATTAAGTATTCTGTTAATTTAATCATGCACTATTTAATGATATTTTGTGTTTTAATTGCAAGCATGCTAGGCTAGGTTATTTTCTAGGGTTAAGGACGAGTATATTTGGTTGATTCCATTGCACATGTTCATGCCAATTAATTTTACAGATTTAGTACTTTCATGTTAAAAATAAATTTTTTTATTGAATGTCTATTTTTATTGAATAAATATAAAATTGGATTCTCATTATTATTTGTTGGATACAGTCTATGATTTGTTAAAAGCAGATATAGATTGTGTTTTGACGGATATCGTGAGTGTTTTGAATTTTATACATTTGTTTGGCTATAAAAGAATTAACAATTGGATTTTATAAATTATTTGGGCTTAAAAGATTTTATTTTCCGCTCCTAATAGAGTCGAGAGACCAAATTAGTGCGTGATAAAAAGTAGAGTTATTTGTGCATGAATGTTGGAATGTGATATCAAATATATGATTCCGTTACCCTAGTATTTTATTATTGGTTAATTTATTCGCATTCTTATTTTAATATTTATTTGCATTTTTAGTTGATAAATCATAATCCATAATTTTTAAACTAGATTAGGATTTAATTAAAATTTGTGAGTGAGGAAATACACGTTCCATCCGTCAAGTCTCTAGGGTTCGACCTCGCACTTCTGAGCTATACTAGATATTCGATTCATGCACTTGCGAGTAAGTAAAACATCACAACAAGGGGTTAATTAAGAATTGCGACGAATGAAAAAAAAAAATTAAAAGTGTTACTTGGCTAGCTTTGCTCCCTGAGGAGTATGAAAGCTGTTGATAAGGTGAGCAGTTGCAGTGCCACTTGGGTATATTAGTTTGTAGTCTACGATCATTATCTGAGAGCTCAAATAAAATTTGAAATATTAATCAAGAAACTAAATTAATTAAATCTTTATAGGTGGAGTATTTGAGTATGCACCTTTCTAAGAGGTAGCACTAAAAACAGGCCAAGGAAACTGACGAGGAAGAGAAAAGCCATTATCCATCCCAAACTGGGGTTCTTAAAATCCTGCACATCATTGTCTTCTGATGCCTGCTTGGAAATCACTTCACTCATTCCGAAAAGGTAGCTCCCAAATCCCCCTACACAATTTCATCAAGATGTTTATTTAACTATATACGATAACACTTGTGTTATAATATCATACCAGGACTACTATGTTTCCATTTAATATTAGCCATATTTTTGAAAAAACAAATTTTTTCTTACGTTTTACAAATGTATTACTAATTTTAAAACGGGTATGATTTAAAGATAAGGGGACATACCACTGAAGGCAATTCCAGAACTGGCGACAACGCAAGTTTGGATGACAGTATTTTCTTGCCTGGTAAAGGGCTGCTGCAACAAGCCTGATTTTTCCAAGAACTTAGTCCATGTCTTGACAAAGAAAAATCCCAACAGCCCGGCAGAGACATTTAGAGAGGGAATGATCCCAGTTGTGAGGTTGAGTTTCATCACTATTACGCTGAACAAAATTCCCAATACAAAGCTCACAAAAAAGGCCCGAAAAGTGAGCTGGTTTCGCCATGAAGGGACTTCCTTGTCCTTAAAAATCATCTCAATGGACTGCGCTTCTTTCTTTTCTTTATCATCTGTTACTTCTTCTTTTTCTTGTTCCACCACTCTCCTCCGGTTCAGCAAATGCTCGTCGGAATCAAGAACAAGGCTAGCTCCACCGCTGTAGCCGTTCTCAATGGCTTCATCGTCACGGATGCTTCCCATTTTTGGTCCGGGAATGGTGGGGGAATTGTAGAAAAACTGAGGAGGAATGGTCCTCCGTATCTCTTTATATAGGGTGATGAATTGATGCAAGGAATATTCTGTTACTCTTGTTTTGTGTTTAGACTTATTATTTGTGCCTATGACAAAAATTATTTAATGGTTGAACCATCTCTTGTTTCACAAAAAGATTTATATATATAAAATTTGTAAATACTAAAGAATTATAATAAAATTATAATGACAATTTAAAGAATGTTGTGTTATTTTATGTTATTACTATTTAAAAGTGGACTATTTTTTTGAATTAGAAAATAATTTACAAATAATTATATTCTTTTTGTGAAAAAGATAGATTATATAAATAATTAAAAATACTTACAATTATAAATATTAATAGAATATGACGACTCCACATATGTAACGACTAACGACGCCTACTCAGTGGGACTAGACGAAAAAGAGAGAAAAGAAAGACGTGAGGAGAATCCTTGGATACTACTACTAGTGACAAATATGAACTATATTCTTCGTACATTAAATGAATATAGTTATGGGTCATTGGACTTGTGTAGTTGCCCAATAGATGTGCCAGCTAGAGTTCATACATTCCATAATAGACAGAAATTCTTGGGCAGCATAATTAACTAATTATATGAATTAGGCGTCTCTATGGGCCAGAGAGACAGTTGTATATGACTTTCTTAGTGGTACACATACTTTCTAAAAATGAAGTATTTTCTTTTAAGACAAGTCTATATGTATAATATTTAAATATAAAATTAAATATTATATTTAGATGTTATTTCCTTGTACTTATTATTTTCATTAATCGACTCTCATGGAATAGTGCTTTCAGATTGAGGAGGTTCTGTTAGTTGTAAGTTCACACTTCACATCATCAAACCTTTGTCAATTTTAATACCTCTTCCATTAGGAAAAGGGAGTGCTAAATTTCTGCTGACTTTTTTTTTAATATTTCTAATTATTGGAAACATAAAATCTAAGTTTATCCTAAGAAAAATTTCATAAAAATATAATTTAAATAAAAAAGTAAGGCTATGATTTTGAGAAGGGAGCATAAGAAAATAATTATAAACCACTTAAAACATAAAATTAGGCACAAATTTGGGACAAATAATACCATAAACTTGATTCTTAATAGAATAAGTTTGAGTGGCATCGCAAGGACGGACGAATCAACTACTATTATTTGTTGATAAGGTCTTAATCTAGTGGTTAAAATTAAGATATTGTGATATTTAAGTTTTAGATTTAACTCTCACTTTGATGAGTTTATTTCAATCTTACTTGATTATAAGATTATATTGTATTCTCCTAAATGGGGTTACAAAAAAAAGGAATATAATTTATTCATTCTCAATTTTGATTGAAACAACGCAACTTGGAGTGTAATTATTTGTGAATTCTATAAAAGAAAATGTTATTATTTAAGACAATGCCTTAGTCAAGCGACGTAATTTTATTCTTAGGGTTAAGTTTTCTATTTTTGAGTTTTATTATATATATAAATTTTATATAAAATTACATCGTTTTATTATATAATTTTGGCCAAATTTGGATAAGCCTGTCCCAGATTAAATTTCTCCGTTCTATATTGTCGGTACAAAAATGTTTATAATTTATAGAATTATGGTTGGTGAAGATAAAAAATTACGTAAAAATAAAAGAATGAAAGACGTAATGTGCGACTTGCTAAATGAGATTGAAAATTAAAAGCAAAAGATAAGAAGGGAATGGAGGAGGGTAGGTAGGTAGAATTTTTATAGTCACAATGAAACTGAAGTAATTTGAACACTATGTGAGAATAGAAGAAGAAAATGGTTTCATTACCACAATCACATTGACAAATTTGGTGATAATTTAAGGAGAAAAGGAGTGAAGTTGTTCTGGCCCTCTTGGCTATTGCTATCTAAAGTCAACTGTATGCAATTTATTTATGAATACTGTAAACAATTTGACCCTCCTATCTTATACTTCTATATTGGCAGCTATTTTGCTTTGACTATAATGCATCATAGTCAAGCCATAAGGATTAAGGAGTGGCCACAGTTAAGTCAACTAATTTTTTGCAGGCACTCCTTGTAATGTGTTCATTTTTCTGCTCTGATTGAAACTTCACCCTACTAATCCTAGACTTTATTTTATTATTATCGAAGTCTTAAAATTTTAGTACCAACAATTATTGATATAAACTAATTTTTTTACAAAAAAACTTGTAATTGTCATATTTGTTATTTTCAAAACATCGTGTCATCAATTTTGAATTTTAAGACTTTGAAAATTAAATTTATTGCATCTCTAAATGATAAGTAGTCTTTTTTTTGTGCAATTCCAAATGCCCTGGGCAGTTTCAACTTTTAGACACAAGATTCATAGGAAAACATTGCAGCCAGGAAACCTTATTTATTTACTACCAACTTTATAATATTATCTAGCAGTTAAGCCATGGGCCAACAAACCTAGGAGATCTATACCAACCATTTGTACATATTAAAGTATGAAGCACTTCAAAGAACCTCCATTAAAGCAGAATCATCAATTCCCCAAGAATCCGTCTACCTTCTTATTTGCAGAAGCCGATAAAAACTTCATACAAATGGGAGGTTTCACATTAGCCAGCGCGAGTACAGCTGCCGGGATCCCCCACAAGGACTCATCACAGATCAAACCAGATGCCAATGCTGGCGCAAAGTCCCTGGCCTTCTTTTTGTTTATCAACTCCCAGACGAAAAGAATCAAACTCCCAATGCACATGTCAATGGCAAAGTATGCACCAAGGTAGAGGGGAATTGCCATGCACATTGGGCTGGGAATAAACCGATAAATCTTGTACTTGGTTTCATAGTTCTTCAAAAGCTCGGTCAGGAAATTTACAAGGACGGTAGCAATGAAAAACGCAAGGGCAAGTTTAACACAATTCTTGGGGAGAGAAGAGACACCCTCTACCCCAAGAAGGGCAATCCCACGATACAGCAACCCGTATGGTGCTGGGTATGAGCTGTCAGGGTCACCCAGATCATGGTAAGCATTGTAAAAGATCCAAAATATTTAGAGGCGACATAATGCAGCCCATGGCAGTACCAACAACTTGGCTAAAGGACATAGAAAGAGGCGATGACAAGGTTAAATAACCTGTCTTGAAGTCTTGCATAAGATTGGAAGCCGTTGATAGAATACTCAGCATCACACCGCAAGAAACTAGACCAGCAATCACACCACCGTGTTCAAGCCCAACCCAAGAACTAAAACCCACGATAGCAATTTTCCCACAGTTGGATGCTAGAGACCAATCAGTGAGACCACACCCATAGGCATTGCAGAAGGCCAAAACTGGAGCTATCATGTAAGCGACAAGTATGTGGTAAAATTTTAATGGATGGAAAATAAGAAGTACTACCCCGATAGATATGCCAGCCGGGAGTATATAACCAATAATAGCTGCTGCATTTGGAATCTGAACTTTGAAGAAGTACTCATTTCTTCTTTCTTTGCCATAGTTAGAAACATCTGCTTCTGAGGACTGAACAACACAACATGATTTTCTCTTTTTGGCTATGAAACTGTGCGAGGTTACGACTATCATGTAAGCAAAATGGAAAAGACCATCACCGAGCATCATTGCAATAGCAATGAATACTTGTTAGACCAGCAACAGAAATTACAGAGTTAGAATGTTATAATCAAACAAAAAAAAAGAGTTAAAAGTAAATCATTGTGACGAGGTTCTGTTTTTTAGTTGGGAAAGAGATAAACACAAACATACCCCGTAACCTTGGATGCCAGTAAAGGAAAGCTGTCATTTTTGGGACTTTCTTCCCTTTTAAATAGAAAGAATCTGAATTTATGTAATAGTCATCTGCTCTCCACTATGTTTTGACTTTTGTCGCCTTTTAAAATTTGATAATTATTTTCTAGAATTAAAAAATAAATTTTGGTTTTTTAGATGGACAAATATGTTACTTAATTCAAATCAGTAATCAATCCTTTTATAAAAAGGGTTTTATGTATTAAATTTTTATTTTAAAAGAAGAGTCAAATATTTTGGTGTTGATATAACATAGTATACCAAGTTTTTATTTTAAAATAAGAGTCAATTATTTTGATGTTGATATATGAGTTTGTTCTGCTATTAGCGATTCTAACATTAGTAGCCGGGGCGGATTCAAGAAGGGATAGGTGGCAAAGTGCTCACCCTTATTTTTCGGAATTTTTTTTATAGGTATAGAGTTAATACGGTAAAGTGATGCTCTTCTTCTAAAAAAATTTGGGTCACTTGTCAACAATTGAATATTTTTAATATCCTCTTTTAAATTCAGATCAATTTTTGTCTTCATGAGTTTATTTGAATTTTTCAATTTTTAGGGTTAAGATTAAATATTATTAATTTTTTCTCTATTTTTTTATTAATTATCTATGAGTAATTAATTATTTAATTTTAATTGTTATTTATTCATACTAATTAATACATCCGTACATGTTCTTTAATTTTATAATATATATTTAAGTTTTTGACAAGTGTGTAATTTGATATTGTATTTAAATCAATAAATACATAAATTGTGAATGTATAATTTTATCTTAAGACTATACTAGTGGGTGTTTGATTTATTCATATTATTTATTTATTATGTTGTGTATTTGTATTTGATATTTTAAATCAAAAATAAATAAATATATAAAGAAATATTTTTTAAGATTTAGTGCTATTAAACATCATCGATTAGAATTTTTTTCTAATGAACCTAATGAGTCAACTAATTACATTTCAAGGAATGATTTTGTACTGATTTTAATATATTTTTAATTAAAATTGACAATTGATGAATTTTGTTATTTTTTATTTACTTATAAGAGTTTTCACTCTTACCAAAAATACATTGTTCACCAGTATTTGTAAAATTTGAACATTTAAACACTGAGTTTATAAATTAAATAAATTGTTACTAAATAAACAAGATTTTTAATTACTTTTTGCCTTCCAAATGCAATACATGCAACTAAACATGTACTTTGTCATTGTTACTACGCTAAAGAATCGATCATCTTTAAAATAAATATAAACATATGAGATCATATATATATATATATAATTTGTTGTAATATTAAGAAAGAAATGATACAAAATTCATGGGCATAACCGGCGAGAACTATAGCGTGCATATCAAAAACAGCCCAATGATGCCCAGCTACAGCTAGAGCTAGACCAAACTCATAATCTAGAGAATGGTATGTGACCAAACCTGATTTCAATAGGAGAAGATATCTTTTAAGATTTTTAGCATTTATTATTCTCTTTTTATTGATTGACAGCCATGCATTACCTTTGTCTGCGTTCCCGAATGCACTCTTATTTTTCTGTATATATTTGATTAGGATCAGGTTATTAATTAAAAAAGTGACAAGATTATATAATTCAGATAATTTTGATGAGAATTTTAATAATACTATTGGTAAAAATAGAATAGTGTAAAAAATATGTTTATATAATAGAACATTAAGGTGAGTAGGACGCTACTTAAATATTATGTATATGCGACATAATAATTTTAATTTAAGAAAATTAAGTAGTTTATAAATCTAAATTAGAGTAGTAATATAATCTTAAATTATATTGAATATAGAATTGTAAAATTCTATTAATAATAAAATTTTAAAATATAAATGAATGACTAATTAAATCAAGTTTGTCAAATTAGCGAAAAAATATAAAGACGAATATTTTCCACCCAAAAGTAGGACACGAAAAATTAAAAGAATAAGCAAAGTCAACTAACCCTTGTTTGTCTCTTTAATTATACAAGCATATGTGATATGTTTAATATTTGACGTTTTAATGAATCTTAATTTAATCGTGAAATTATATTAATTAGAAAATTCACGACTAAAATTGTGTATACGATGTGCTAATTTTTTTTAATCTTAATGAAATTAAATTTAATTATGAAAGTAATATGATAAGAGAAGTGGGGAACTACGAATATAATTAAACCATGTGATATGTTCAAAATTCAAGTGTTAATAAATTTTGATTTTATTATGAAACCAAATTAATAGGGATAATGGAGAACCAATTCTGAATGGACCCAAAATTAAATTTATACTTCTAATCGCATAGTAAACTAATATGTGCATCTCGTGCGGAACACAAATTCTTGTTGCAGAATTTGATATTATTGATCTTTTATAATAATTAAAATTTATTTTTGATTTAACAAATATATCATATTTTGGTTAATGTATTATATTGAGGTAAGAGTTTATGTTTTATGCTAAATTACAATTGAAGTTTATCTACGTGTTGGGTTGTGTATTTTAGTAGAATAAATGAGTTGTCCACATTGTACTTGGTCTTTAACCTTGCAACCCATTAGGCGTAAAGCATTCACAAGAGGACTTTTAAATCCGATAAACTTGGTCCGCTGGCTTATTACACCAGATATTAGTTAACATGATAGTTATCATATCACTTATAAATTAATATTCATTCCGGACTGTTAATGGACATGACAATTATTCCAATAATTGGGATAATAGTTACTTTTTCTAAAAGGATCCGTTGGATTACCCAACGGATAGAGGAAAAGCAACTGATATAAAAGACGAGGTTAACAATAAAGGTAAAATAATGTCATTTTAACATATTAAATACTAAGCACCTCTATTGTTAATATTTCTTAAAATCTATACTTACTCTCACAGCAGAAGTATTTCCCGACGGTCCAAGCCGTCAAGTATTTTTGGTTGTTTATTTTTATTGGTAGGACTGATCATTTGATTATAACAGAACTAAATAATTTATTCGGTTATAACCGAAAATCAAAATTTATGTAATTTTAATATCTGAATTATAAAATAACCGAATAATTGAAAACCCTATTCGGTTATTTCAATTAATAACTAAAACTAAGTTCTATTTTTGCACCACGTTTCTTTAGCTTGTTCAGTGCAGCAACTTTTATTTTATATTCAAGCTTCATCTACTCACCTGTCTGTTGAGCATCAACCAACAATCAACATGCAACTATAATCAGCTCTAATAAAAAAACAATTTGTAATGTTAAGATTTAACATATGCACATATACACAGGAAACAAGAGACCACTTTTAGAAATATTACAAAAGAGGCATATAATATACTAGTGGCTGAACTTGGAATGCACTTCTGCAGCTAGGCAACTGACATTGCATAATGCATCATCTTGGAGATTATTGGAAACATCGATTATATTTTTTAGCTTTAAGTTTTAATTCGTTTAATCGGTTAACTGTATAGTAAAAAATTTATATTTGAAACTGAACCCAAATATCAATTGTAAAACAATTATAACCAAAATAGTCCAAATAACCGAAATATTTTGGTTAAAAAATTTGGTTCGGTTATTCGATTCTACTCCTTTTTTCTCAATCTTATGTGTAGGTCATACGTTCTAGAACGGCATCCCAACATCTTCAAGCATTAACATTTGTGTTAGAATGAGGGTTAATCTAGTGCTTAGTAGAGATTTTTCGACCATCTTTCAACAAGAAAAAAACTAACATGGTTGCACTATCGCCAGCTCATAGCCACCACGATGCTTCCCGCGGAGAATCACGCTCGCAGTCACATCGACCTTCCGATGTTGATAAGCAACGTCGCTTGCAAAAAGTACACGATAAAAAGAAAGATCTTTAACTCCAATGTGAGTGAGGGTCTTGAAATCAGTCTACGGATTTAGAAAAAATCGAAGAAAACTTGTTGAATGAACGGGGGGCACCATCCTAATCAGCTCGTTATGTTCCTCGCCGCTACCGAAAAACAATCAGTGCTCAGTTGTCAAACTCTGGGGACCAAAGGAAGAGGTCAAGGTCTCCCATGGGGAGCAAGTTAAAAAACAGTGTCGTTGGAAAAACATCTGCCCCGAGGACCATTTAGAGGTGTGCTACAGTGACCAACAAGAAGTCATACTCATCTCCTTTCACTAAGGAGCTTGAAGAGGCTAGAATTGATTGATCTCTAAAAGCTTCAATATTGGAAACGTATGATGGAACGGGCAATCCTCATTATCACACCTACTCATATAAGTGGGTGATGCGCTTCCATGAATATGACACTACAGGATGTATCACCTCTTTATCTCTACTATGAAGAAGACAACCAAAAAATGGATAGTTGTACTTCCATTTGGGTTTATTGACTCATGGGAAGAGCTACATGAGCAATTTCATGCATGTTTCAACAGTAATAATAAAAAGCGCACCAAGATGGTTACTTCGCTGTTTCAAGTAACGCAAAAACCAAATGAACCTCTTCGGCAGTATATGAAGAGATTCTGAGAACCAACGTCAGAAATCCTCACCCTAAACTCAGTTCAGGTGGTACAATTTTTTATAATGGGCTTGGAGATGGACAATTCAAGTTGCCTAATTGAAGAGATCATCCTCAAAACTCCTTGATATCTTACTGAAGCCTATGAAATCGTAGGCAAATTCATAGACATGGAAGAAACCCTCGCTGACCTTCAGGATTATTCTAGAATCAATGATGATTATTATCAGAGAAGAGACCTAGAGGCAATGGGGTCAACAGAAGAGATGTAAGTCAAAGAGACAAATGAAATATTATACCCATGCAACCATAAGGCTCAGACTACCGACAAGTTTTTGAAATTTCCTGATTTCCTTTGTGTGAGACTATCTTTATATGGACTCTAGCCAACATGCCTCCGGTCAGTAATTTTCAGACTCCTGAAATCTTTTCTCTTCAGTCTTATTGACTTCCGAAGCTTTTTCTCTTCAGTCTGAAATCTTTGGAATCCCAAAGTCTTTTCGCTTTGGTCTGACGTCCTTGGAATCCTGAAGTCTTATCTCTTCAATCTAAAGTCCTTTGAATCCCAGAGCCTTTTCTCTTCGGTCTGAAGTCCTCAGACTCCCGAAAGCTTATCTTCTTGGTCAGCTGTTCTCGGACTCCCAAAGCTTTTTTCTCTTCGGTATAATGTCCTTTGACTTCCAATACCTTTTTCTTTTCAATCTGCTGTCCTTGAAATTTCGAATCTTTTTTCTCTTCGGTCTGAAGTAATTAGACTTCCGAAAACCTTTATCTCTTCGGTTAGCAGCCCTTAGACTCCCGAAAGCTAATCTCTTCGATTTGATACCTTCTCTACTCCTGAAAGATAATCTCTTTAGTTTAATGCCTTCCCAACTCCTTAAAGTTCATTTCTTCTATCAAACTCCTATGGGTTCCCGAAAGCTTATCAATTCTGTCAGACGCCTCAAGACTTCTGAAAGCTTATATCTTCGATCAGACGCCTCCGGGCTCCTAAAATCTTATCTCTTCGGTTTGACGTCTCCAGGCTTTCGAAAGATTATTTCTTCGGTCAGACATCTCCGAATTCCTAAAAGCTTTATCTCTTCGGTCTGAAGCCTTTTCAGCTCCCGAAGACCATTTTCATATACTCATCCACATTATTTCATATGCTGAAGGAGTGAGGGGCAATGTTGGGCTGTGTATTTTACTAGAGTAAATGGACTATCCACATTGGGCCTTAACCCTGCAGCCCAATAGGCCTAGCGCACCCATAAGAGGGCTATTAAGCCTGATATGCTTGGTCCATTGCCTTATTACACCAGATATTAATTAACACGACAGTTACTATATCAGTTACTGATTGATATTCACTTCGGACGTTAATGGACATGGCAGTTACTTTAATAACTGAGATGACAGTTTCCTTCTCCGAAAGGATTCGTTGGACTGCCCAACGAATATAAGGAAAGCAGTTGATATAAAAGATGAGGTAGACAATGAAGGTAAAATAATTTTATTTTAGCCTACTAAATACTAAGCACCTCCATTGTTAACATTTCTTGAAATCTATACTTATACTCACATTGGAGGTATCCTTCGGCAGCCCAAGCCGTCAAGTATTTCCAGCTGTTCATTTGTGTAGGTCATACGCCTTAGAACAGCGGTTGAGCATTTTGACACATTCAAACGTTAACACTATGTAATGTAAAAGTTTTTTGTCAAATTACAATTGGAGTTTATCTACGTATTACAATTGCGAAAGATATTAATACGTGGGATTTGAAAATTTATAATAATAATCCACCATATTACATAGTTACAACTCATATTTATTGATGTAACCATGCCAACAATAATAAATTCATATATACATTCGTAATATATATCATTTACGGACCCGATTACTATGAAGTGAACTTCATGATAAGTTTACCTCTAGACCAATAAGCTACTAACATGCAGATAGAGAGAACACTCCACAACCTACGTGTCAGCACCTTATTGGTCTAGAAGCGAACTTATCATGAAGTTCATTTCATAGTAACCGGATCCATCATTTCCCTTACTGTAATGTTAGGAATATATATTTTTGAAGCTTGCTTAATTGTTATATAGTTGTGGTAGATTGTGTCAGATATCTGTTACCATCATTGTTGGGTTGAGATAGTTTGGGTCCGGGTTTGGACTAGCCCATACTAGCTTATTCGGTTGGTCCCTATTAAATTATTGGGTTGGGCCTAACAGAGTTAGCTATTGGACCCTTCATTTTGACGGATGGGCTGTTTGGAAGAGGAAGAGCCAATTTACTTGGAAAATGAAAAGTCTGATAACGGTTGTCTGAAAGAGAGACGTTTATTTGGTTGATTAATGCTGGTAATTATGGCTGCATGGGCATATAAAAGGGGAACACAAGGAAAGAAAGGGACGGATTTTTACGTTCAGATTGACATACTTACGTTCATCTGAATTTTGAGCTTACTATTTCACACACAGAACCAATCTTCCAGCATATAAGCTCTCTATTATTCAGAGAAACCTGTAACCATCAACATTATCCTAGTGAATTGTTCTTTTCCCCGTGGTTTTTTCCCGATTTGGGTTTCCACGTAAATCTCTCGTGTCTTTACA
Source organism: Hedera helix (assembly GCA_947179155.2). NCBI lineage: Eukaryota > Viridiplantae > Streptophyta > Magnoliopsida > Apiales > Araliaceae > Hedera > Hedera helix. The sequence goes on from OX359281.1 coordinate 37,020,900, forward strand.
GTAATTTCTCTGAATTAATTGTGTTTGACGTTTGATTTCGCTCGTTATTTTGTGATTTAAACGGGTGCTACAAAATTTGGCGTTAACAAAATGCAGACTAACTTGACATTATTGCAAAATATTTTCATGAAATGGATGAAATGTCAATGTCTTTCATGTGCGGCGGCGCTTGTTTGTACTGCAAGTAAACCGCTTTTGGATTCTTTCTAACAATTTTTTTTTACTGAAGGTCCTCAATTCCCTGTTCAATGTCTGCAAAATAAATAAGAGGAGACGAGAACAAGCAGCGGAAAATGGAATTATTCCACATTTAATGCATTTTATAATGTCAGCTTCTCCATTGAAGCAACATGCATTGCCTCTGCTTTGTGATATGGCCCGTGCATCCCGTAACTCAAGGGAGCAGTTAAGGGCTCATAGAGGTTTAGATGTGTACCTGAGCGTACTTGAAGATGACCTTTGATCTGTTACGGCATTAGATTCTATTGCTATTTGCCTGGCGCATGACAGTGACAATAAGAAAGTGGAGCAAGCTTTATTGAAAAAGGATGCAGTTCAGAAAATGGTTAAGTTCTTCCAGCGCTGCCCAGAACAGCATTTTCTGCATATATTGGAGCCTTTCTTGAAAATTATTACGTATGACCTATTCAATCTTTTAGTGCATAAATATAACACACATGTATGTTATATTTTTCTTCTTATCATGATTGATGTTGGTAGGCAGGGCAGAACAGGAATCCTAATAAGTTAGTTAACTCGAGAAGCAGTAGAATTCGTGCAACAATTTAGAGATTGTAGTGTTGCTATTAGTGCAAGTTAGCTGGTTTTCTATTGTGAGCATTGGAAATATTAGTGGAGAGTAGTCGATCATGTATCTTTCATTGCTGGTATGAATGAGAAACAGAGAGAGTTCGCATGTTTGTGAGACTCTGTCACTCCCCCTCTGCTTGCTTTTCTCATCTAAAATATCCCTTCTCGTCCCAATTCTTCTTCTTCTAATTATCATTCCTTTCTTCGATTAATTGTTAGAATAAATATTGATCCTACCTAACAGGTCATATTTTTTTTCTTATTGAACTTCGTTGTCTAGTATCTGTAAGAATGCTCTATTAACATCTTTATACATGCGATTCTGGTTGAAATGTCTTCAAATTCCCATTTAATAGATAATGAAAAATAGGCTCATGATCACATAGTGTAGCATATCAGATGGTCACTTATGACCGTGTCAGAACATTTGGATCTTTTTTTTAATAGATCAAAACAGGTGGATCTTTAGATCTCTTTACTGGATACATCAAATTGGATTGTAATAATTCTGTTTAGGAAGTATTGAAAAGCCTCCATTTTTATGTAGTTTAAGTTTTTATGTTACCGCTTTATTCTTCTGATGCAGGAAATCTTCCCGAATAAATACTACGTTGGCTGTTAATGGCTTAACGCCACTACTCATATCAAGGCTGTCAACTGTTGCTCTGTATTTAAGTCATAATTGTTACTTTGTAGGGAACTGGACTTCAAGGTTGGTTTGGGTCCTTCTCACTGACGAGTTGCGCCGCAGCTGTGCTTGTTATTATGATGTAATGACCAGCCAATTTGCTTCAGGTCTCATTATTTCTCCTGTTCTATTTGACACACGTTCATTCAAACTCATGTAAATGTTAATTTGTAAAGATAGTTGTGACCTGATATACCATTCATTTAGCATATTTTCCCTCAATCAACAATGTACAGCTAGCTAGCGCCCTTCTCGGAAATATACAGCACTCATCTTATTCCTTGTATTTTACTTTTAATTTCAACAATAAGAAGATCATTTGCTTCCTTCTAATTTTACTGTTAACTGCATCCATTATCCTTAATTTGCTTGCTTTCTTCCACTTTAACTGCATTCAACACTAATCAAGTTTTTTCGCAGCCACAAACACAAATTGTTTATGGATTAAGATTGTCTGTCTGCATGACAAGATTTGAATCCCATGCCCGTATTGACATTGGGCTTGAATGGTTTTTGTTATCAACCAACCAACCTCTCTCTCTCTCTCTCTCTCTCTCTCTCTCTCTCTCTCTCTCTCTCTCTCTCTCTCTCAGTAGATTGAAATCTATGTACGTAGTACTGATCGGCCAATTGGAAACAAGAAGCATTTTAAACTCGAAAGGTTATCAATTATCAGCTGATACTTAAATGAATGGTGTCATCATCCATAAAAGAAGAAATAATAATTTTTCCTTGTGTGAAATGTGCTCACTTAGGTTCTAAGGATAAGCCTACTTGAGCAAGCAGCAGATCAACTTTGAAAGTAGAACGTACCCTAATGATAATAATGCCAAAAACAAACAAATAAAAACTTAGCCTCTTATATGGTCCTCGTAATTCCCAACTCAGTCAACTAATCTAATTCTTCGTGGTTATGATGATCGAGGATAAGCAAATAATGATCAGGATTTAATTTCCAGAAAGGGTGTTTTAATAGTTCACTATCAATTGGCATGAAAAATGGATGGATGCTTCCGTAATTTTATTTTCTTTGTGGGGGGACATGTCCATGTAGCGTAAGAATCGACGCAAGTATCTGAGTTTGAGTGTGACCGACAACTTGTTATCAAGCAAACGATCACATTTGTTTGCAGAAGACTCGGTCGGTCAACTAATGAACTAATGGTGCACAATTAACGAAGATAAGAAACTGCCTCTCTAGTGTAACACGCTTAGTGCCCGTTCGTGGTTTTGTTTCAACTTGATATTGAAATCGAAGTAAATTTGAAATATGCTTTTTCTGTCTCTTACGTCCAACTATTTGGTGAAGCAGATGGCTACATCACTGCTCTGATTCAGCTGCGTTTATTCTTTAGATTTTATACACATGATGCAGCAACTGTTGAATGTAATACCATTCTGAAATTTCGTTTCTACATACATATAAAATAGTTCTTTCCGTTCCAAATTATAAGATCAATATTGACTTTTGAAAAGTCAATTTCAAACATTTTCAAACTCAAAATTGAGATAACTCATTTAATTTATATCAACAAAATTATGAGTATCCTAAACCGCTTAAAATTATGAATATCAAAATTGGAATTATTTGTCAATTTTCAATTATAACTTGATGAACATAGAACTAAATAAGCGGTTGCTTGCTTCAGTAATCATAAGTAGCTAAAATTTGTCCCTTTTTTACATTTACATTTACATATTTTGAATGTCACATGAAAACAAAAACATGCAAGAGTGAAGTAGTAAACATGATACTTGAATGCTTAACTGAAGAAAAGAACGGATATCTAAGAATTCAAGAATGTATCCACCTTTTTATTTGTACCCCTTGATAAAAACTTCATACAAATTGGAGGCTTCACCCCAGCCAAAGCTAGTATTGAACTAGGCAACGTCCATATCCCATCTCCACAAATTAACCCTGATGCCACTGCAGGCCCAAATGCATCGGCCTTTGCTTTGTTGATCTTCTCCCATATGAAAAGTATCAAGCTCCCAACACACATGTCTATGGTGAAGTAAGATCCTAGATAGAATGGGATAGCCATTGCCATTGGAACAGGAATATACTTTGCCCATTTCTTCGGCGTAACATCTCTAATCAAGTTAACAACAATTGCTCCAGCAAAGAATATGAAGCAAAGTGTGAGGCAGTTCTTTGGTAATGAAGAAAATCCCTCCACTCCCAAAATTGCCATGTTTCTGTAGACAAGGGCATAGGGTGCTGGATATTCTGAGCCAACAGTCCCCAAATCGTCAAAAGCTTTGTAGAAGAGCCAAAACACACAAGGCGAAATCACACAACCCATCGCGGTCCCAATCACTTGGCTCACAAACATGGACCCTGGTGAAGCCAGGGTCATGTACCCTGTCTTGAAATCCTGTCAAAACCAACTTGTTAAACTTTAAATCATAAGCGTTCGTATGTAGTGCAAATTTTGGGCCAATATATATGTATACCTGCATCAGGTCGGATGCTGTAGAGACAATGTTCATCATCACCCCACAAGCAGCAAGGCCTGCAAGGACTCCACCATGATCTTTTCCTGCCCATGCTCCAATCGTGAAAATGGCGAGTTTTCCATAAGTTGAGGCAAGTGACCAGTCAGTCAGCCCACAACCATATGCATTACAGAAAGCTAAAGTAGGGGCAATAATGTAGATGACCAAGACATAGTACCACTCGAGCTGAGGGAAAATTTGGGGAAGAGTTGCCGTGGAAATGGCAGCAATTATGACGTAGCCGCTAACGGCTAGCCATGTTGGTATTTGATCCTTGAGAAAAAGTTGAGTTCTGCGGTGGTCATCAAAAGAGGAAGCTTTTCCTTCAGGGGAGGCCTGATCATCCAGAGGGAGAATCGAGTGGTGGTATATTTTTTGAAGTTGATAAGCCAAACCAGATATAGTTTTACTTAAAACTTTGAAGAAGTTGTAGGTTCCATCTCCAATGATCATGGCAATTGAAATGAAAACCTGCAATATTAAGAGAAAGTTATTATGTTTGTTTTTTGTATTAAGATAAGGACGATGAAATGGACAGGAAAAATGGATTTTAATTTTGTGAAATTACCCGGTAACCTTGGATTCCTTGAAGGCTGATGGGGCTGAGATCTCGGCTGTACCAATCGCCTTTTCTGTTTTCTATGAGAGGCCACATGACACCCCATGAAAGGATTGATCCCATTAACAAAGAAACGTTTATTATGTATGGACAGATCATTCCTACCCCAACATAAGTAGCAGAGAAATCGAAATAAAACCTGTTTCATAACAAAAAAGAATAAAAACAACTTTTTTATAAAATGTGAATGAATTGATGTTTGTTTTAACAGAAAAATTGTAAAGTTGTTTAATTTGGCAATTTGTAAGAAAGGAAGTGTTGGGAGTATACTTGTTTTCGAAAGCTTTGAGCCCAAAAGTTGGGAAATTTACAAATCCACAATCATCCCCAGCAGTAAAGAACCACTGGAACAAACCCCACAAGAAGCTGAAGGAGAAGAATTTTCCCAATGTTTTCAGTTGCTTCCTAGTATATTTTCAGCATTAATAACACGCAAAAAAAGTCAGATTTTTTTTTTTTTGGTTAGTTTGTGAGGATCACATGAAAATTTATCAAGGGGTTAATTAAGAATTGCGATGAATGAAAAAAAAAAATTAAAAGTGTTACTTGGCTAGCTTTGCTCCCTGAGGAGTATGAAAGCTGTTGATAAGGTGAGCAGTTGCAGTGCCACTTGGGTATATTAGTTTGTAGTCTACGATCATTATCTGAGAGCTCAAATAAAATTTGAAATATTAATCAAGAAACTAAATTAATTAAATCTTTATAGGTGGAGTATTTGAGTATGCACCTTTCTAAGAGGTAGCACTAAAAACAGGCCAAGGAAACTGACGAGGAAGAGAAAAGCCATTATCCATCCCAAACTGGGGTTCTTAAAATCCTGCACATCATTGTCTTCTGATGCCTGCTTGGAAATCACTTCACTCATTCCGAAAAGGTAGCTCCCAAATCCCCCTACACAATTTCATCAAGATGTTTATTTAACTATATACGATAACACTTGTGTTATAATATCATACCAGGACTACTATGTTTCTATTTAATATTAGCCATATTTTTGAAAAAACAAATTTTTCCTAACGTTTTACAAATGTATTTCTAATTTTAGAACGGGTATGATTTAAAGATAAGGGGACATACCACTGAAGGCAATTCCAGAACTGGCGACAACGCAAGTTTGGATGACAGTATTTTCTTGCCTGGAAAAGGGCTGCTGCAACAAGCCTGATTTTTCCAAGAACTTAGTCCATGTCTTGACAAAGAAAAATCCCAACAACCCGGCAGAGACATTTAGAGAGGGAATGATCCCAGTTGTGAGGTTGAGTTTCATCACTATTACGCTGAACAAAATTCCCAATACAAAGCTCACAAAAAAGGCCCGAAAAGTGAGCTGGTTTCGCCATGAAGGGACTTCCTTGTCCTTAAACAACATCTCAATGGACTGCGCTTCTTTCTTTTCTTTATCATCTGTTACTTCTTCTTTTTCTTGTTCCACCACTCTCCTCCGGTTCAGCAAATGCTCGTCGGAATCAAGAACAAGGCTAGCTCCACCGCGGTAGCCGTTCTCAATGGCTTCATCGTCACGGATGCTTCCCATTTTTGGTCCGGGAATGGTGGGGGAATTGTAGAAAAACTGAGGAGGAATGGTCCTCCGTATCTCTTTATATAGGGTGATGAATTGATGTAAGGAATATTCTGTTACTCTTGTTTTGTGTTTAGACTTATTATTTGTGCCTATGACAAAAATTATTTAATGGTTGAACCATCTCTTTGTTCCACAAAAAAAAAAATTCATATATAAAATTTATAAATATTAAAAATAAATAATAAAATTATAATGACAGTTTAAAGACATTGTGTTATTTTATATTACTACTATTAAAAAGTGGACTATTTTGTGATATAGAAAATAATTTACAAATAATTATATTTCTTTTTGTAAAAAAGACAGATTATATAAATAATTAAAAATACTTATAACTGTAAATAGTAATAGAATATGACGACTCCACATATGTAACGACTAACGACGCCTAGTCAGTGGGACTAGACGAAAAAGAGAGAAAAGTAAGACGTGAGGAGCATCCTTGGATACTACTACTAGTGACAAATATGCACTATATTCTTCGTACATTAGATGAATAAGGTTATGGGTCATTGGACTTGTGTAGCCAATAGATGTGCCAGCTAGGAGTTCATATATTCAATAATAGCCAGAAATACTTGGGCAGCATCATTAACTAGTTGTATGAATTAGGCGTCTATATGGGCCAGAGAGACAGTTGTATATGACTTTCTTAGTGGTAGACATACTTTCTGAAAATGAATTTTTTTTTTTTTTTTTTGGACAATTCTACTCACACAAACATCAAATATAAAATTTTACATAATTTTTTTTTCAATCATTAAAAAATAAAATTTGACACAAATTTTAATATCATATCCCACTTTTTAATGGTGAGATGGAATTTGTACTTAATATTTGGTATTTGAGACTTTGAAAATTAAATTTATTGTATCTCTATATTTTGGCCACAATAAAACAACCCATGTAATCCCATCGGTGGGTGTTGCTGAATTAAGAAAATCTACGTATTAGTTGAAATCTGAAAACATGGATTAATCAAACTGCCCTGGACAGTTTCAACTTTCAGACACAAGATTCATAGGAAAACACAGCAGCCAGGAAACTTTATTTAACTACTACCAACTTTATAATATTATCTAGCAGATCAGCCATGGGCCAACAAACCTAGGAGATCTATACCAACCATTTGTACATATTAAAGTATGAAGCACTTCAAAGAGCCTCCATTAAAGCAGAATCATCAATTCCCCAAGAATCCATCTACCTTCTTATTTGCAGAAGCTGATAAAAACTTCATACAGATGGGAGGTTTCACATTAGCCAATGCGAGTACAGCTGTCGGGATCCCCCACAGGGACTCACCACAGATCAAACCAGATGCCAACGCTGGCGCAAAGTCCCTGGCCTTCTTTTTGTTTATCAACTCCCAGACGAAAAGAATCAAACTCCCAATGCACATGTCAATGGCAAAGTATGCACCAAGGTAGAAGGGAATTGCCATGCACATTGGGCTGGGAATAAACCGATAAATCTTGTACTTGGTTTCATAGTTCTTCAAAAGCTCGGTCAGGAAATTTACAAGGATGGAAGCAATGAAAAACGCAAGGGCAAGTTTAACACAATTCTTGGGGAGAGAAGAGACGCCCTCTACTCCAAGAAGGGCAATCCCACGATACAGCAACCCGTATGGTGCTGGGTATGAGCTGTCAGGGTCACCCAGATCATGGTAAGCATTGTAGAAGACCCAAAAGATTAGAGGCGACATAATGCAGCCCATGGCAGTACCAATAACTTGGCTAAAGAACATAGAACGAGGCGATGACAGGGTTAAATAACCTGTCTTGAAGTCTTGCATAAGATCGGAAGCCGTTGATACAATACTCATCATCACACCGCAAGAAGCTAGACCAGCAATCACACCACCGTGTTCAAGCCCAACCCAAGAACTAAAAACCACGATTGCAATTTTCCCATAGTTGGATGCTAGAGACCAATCAGTGAGACCACACCCATAGGCGTTGCAGAAGGCCAAAACTGGAGCTATCAAGTAAGCGACAAGTATGTGGTAAAATTTTAACGGATGGAAAATAAGAGGTACTACCCCGATAGATATGCCAGCCAGGAGTATATAACCAATAATAGCTGCTGAATTTGGTATCTGATCTTTCAAGAAGTACTCGTTTCTTATTTCTTCGTCATAGTTAGAAACCTCTGCTTCTGAGGACTGAACAACACAACATGATTTTCTCTTTTTGGCTATGAAACTGCGGGAGGTTACGACTATCATGTAAGCAAAATGGAAAAGACCATCACCGAGCATCATTGCAATAGCAATGAATACCTGTTAGACCGGCAACAGAAATGGCAGAGTTCGGATGTTATAATCAAACAAAAAACAGTTAAGTAAATCATTATGACAAGGTTCTGTTTTTTAGTGGGAAAGAGATGAACACAAACATACCCTGTAACCTTGGATGCCATGAAGACTGCTTGCCGATAATTTAGCATTATACCAGCTGCCTTTCTTAGCTTCAATTATGGGCCACATGATTCCCCATGAGAGTATAGCACCAATGAGCAATGATACATTAACCATATAAGGACAAATCATACCAACACCGACATATGTTGATGACCAATCAAAGTAGAACCTATAAATAAGACAATTAGTTTTTTATATTGGCATGAAGAATTGTATGCAATTATCAAAATATTTGTGTGTTGTGAGGACACATCGACAATGATACCAAATTTGCGCCATAAACAACATAAATTTCCGCAAGAACAATTAGTTAAGAGTCATTTGAAAATATGACAAAGAACTAACTTCTGAGCATAGGCTTTGAGACCAAAGGTAGGGAAGCTGCCAAATCCACAGCCATCAGCAACAGAGTAAAACCACTGGAAGCATGCAAATAGAAAGCTAAAAGAGAAGGATTTGAAGAGCACCGTAACTTGTTTCCTGCGTCCAAAAAGTTAAATCAACTGTCAGCAAAAATACATTAAAAAGGTGAACCGTTATCAACCAACATGTACTGAAGGTGCACGTCAAGGAAAGAAAATAGAACTGATTTCTTACGTTGCAAGCTTGGCTCCTTTAGGAGTGTGGAAGCTGTTGATGAGGTATGCAGTTGCAGTTCCACTAGGATACGTTAACTTGTACTTCAGGATCATCATCTGAGGAAGGAAATAAAAAACAATCATAGACAAAGTTCAGTTAGGAACATCAGGCAAGTATTTGTTAAAAACAAAAAGACCATATCAAAATACATAAAACGGATGTTTCAACATACGCCAAATCAAACTAATAGTAACTGAGGTAACTTTAGACCTTTCGAAGAGGCACAATTGAGCACAAGCCAACGAAGCTCACAAGTAAGAGAAAAGGAATCATCCAGCCAATAGAGAGCTGTTTGACATTCATAGGGGTGTTTCCTGCATCTGCTTGAGCAGCAATTTTTGGACTCATACCCAACAGATAACTTGCAGTGCCACCTAAAAAGTTGCCAAATTTCAGAAACTGATAGATAAACAATTCACAAATAATTCAAAGAAAAGATAATGTTAACCAAGAAAATTCTTCTTGGCCAAAAAAACAAATTAACGAGCAGACTCATGAGTTATAATTTGATATATAAACCTCATTATATGATTTATACATAAGGCTCCTGTCTAACATACATCTAGAAAGCCAACACAACAGGAATATTGCGTAGATTTTTCATGAATAAATCAAAATTAACTAAACATATTATATGAATTTCAAAGGCAAGCGTAAGGCTTTACTCCAAAAGTTCTCTTTCTTTTTCTTCCTCTTTCACATGAAAAAAGATAAAAATAAAATCCAAAATAAGTGTTCATAAGTTACATAAAACTCCTTTTGTTCAACAAAATTGAATTTTCATAATCAATATGAGATATTTTCAAATTTAAAATTCCTATGAATTCTTTTAGTTTCAGACAATACAAATTTTAAACTATCTAAATGCTAATATTAATTACAAGATTTGTTATTTTCAAAAGTTAAATTAATCATATCAATTTTAAATTTGAAAACTTTGAAAAGTCAATATTAATCTTATATTTTGATGAAAGTTAATATTGATCTTATATTTGGTTGACATTAAGGAGTAAATATTGGCAATTAATAATGAAGTCATAGTCTTGTAAGTATTAAAATTTTAAATTAGATGTCCAAAACTTTGGACAAGGTTTAATAGTATATATAACCATTCTCCTAAAACATGGTGTGTTTGTATCGAATTGAAGGAACAACTCACCAAATAGTATCTCTATTTTATTTTATTTTTTCATAAAAAGGAAATGAAAACAAAGAAAATGAATCAAAATGACAACAGCAAAAAATATATATATATATTAAAAAACACAGATAGAAACCATGGGTTTAGTCATGTGTTTATCACTCATCCTCTGTACTTGTGGTTCTAATTATTGTAAACTAATCCTCCTAATATCATATAGTACTACCCATATTTCAATAAAGTCTAATAATAATTAAAAAATGACATAAAAGAGAAGGGATTTTCAGAGACTAAAAAACATACTGCTAAAAGCAATTCCAGAAGAAGCAACCACACAAGTTTGAATAACAGTGTTTTCTTGTCTGGTGAAAGGCTGCTCCAAAATACCCAACTTTTGAAGCACCGCCGTCCACGCTTTCAACATCGCGAAACCCAACAGACCGGCAGCGACATTTAGTGACGGAATCAAGCCGGTCGTTAAATTGAGCTTACAGACGATGAAATTGAACACAATGCTCAAAACAAAGCTGGCCACCATTGCCCTAACTGTGATCTGTTTCTGCCATGGAGGAACCTCCTCTATACCCTGAAAAATACCCTCCATTGATGCTTGTTGTTTTTCAGCAAAGATTTCTTTCTCTCTCTTCTCTCCCTCTCCCAACGATCTTCTCTCCATTGTGTTTCTCTCTCTAAACTGTCAATTTTGCTTAATTCTCAGCATCTGAAGTTCTGGGTATGCATAGAGAAAGAATAAAAAGGGAGAGAAATGTGGGAGAATTGGGAAATGCCATTAATGGGAATCCCAGCTGCGATGATTTTGCCTATATTTCGAACCAAAATTTATGTCCAAGTGAAGGAAAGCTGTCATCTTTGGGCAGAGAGGGATTACCAGCGTACAGCTTTCTTCCCTTTCAAATAGAAAGAATCTGAATTTAATGCAATAGTTACCTCTCCACCATGTTTTGACTTTTGTTGCCTTTTAAAATTTGATAATTATTTTCTAGAATTAAAAAATAAATTTTGGATTTTTAGATGGACAAATATGTTACTTAATTCAAATCAGTAATCAATCCTTTTATAAAAAGGGTTTTATGTATTAAGTTTTTATTTAAAAACAAGAGTCAATTATCTTGGTGTTGATATACCATCTTTTATCATCACAATTTTATATTTTTGAGTTCGTTCGAATATTAGCAATTCCAACATTTATAGCAGGGACGGGATTTAAGAGCGGACAGGGGCACGTGCCCATCTTTATTATTTAGATTTTTTTATATAGGTATAGGATTAAGATGATAAAGTGGTGCTCTCCTTTTAAAAAAAAATTAGGTCACTTGTCAATAATTTGATATTTCTAATATTTTTTAAAAAATTTAAATATTAATTTTTTCCACGAGTCAATTTGAATTTTTAATTTTTTTAGGATTAAGGTTAAATATTTTTTTTATTTTTTTCTAATTTTTTATTAATTATCTATGAGTAATTAATTATTTAATTTTGATTCTTATTTATATTTATTCATTCATGCTAATTAGTAAAGTACATGCTCTTTAATTTTATAATATATATTTAAGTTTTCAACATGTGTGTAATTTAACGTTGTATTTAAATTATTAATGACATAAATTATAAATGTATAATTTTGTTTTAAGACTATACTAGTGAATACTTGATTTATTCATATTATTAATTTATTATTTAGTTTTTCTATTATGTGGTGTATTTATATTTTATATTTTGAATCAAAATATAAAAAAAAAAAATTAAAATCTAGTGCTCTGATGAACTTATTCAAGAATCAAGTAATTATATTTCAATCTAAGAAATAAAGTTTTGAGAAATAAATGTGTACTGACTTTTATATATTTTTGGTTAAAATTAATATTTAATGAATTTTTTATCTACTTGTAAGAGTGTCCACTTTTGTCGAAAATTTTATATCTGCCCCTAATTTGCAACAATAGTGTTTATAGATATTGAATCTTCAAATAATACGTTTGTATATTAAATAAACTACTACAAAATAAACAAGATTTTTGATTATTTTTCACCTTCCAAATGCATTACATGCAACGAAACATAACAATAGTATTTATAGATATTGAATTTTTAAATAATACGTTTGTATATTAAATAAATTGCTACTAAATAAACAAAATTTTCGATTACTTTTCACCTTTCAAATGCATTACACGCAACTAAACATACACTTTGTCATTGTTACTGCGGACCAAACCTGATTTCAATAGGGGAAGATATAGCATTTATTATTCTCTTTTTATCTTTAACAAGCTCATCTATTAAGCAAGGTTTTAACCCGGCCGGTTCTTGAAACGAAAAAAAAAATCAAGTGGATGAGTTATTAGTACAATTAATAGTTAAATTGTTATTGATTCAATAATGTTATAAATACATAAAATAAAAAAATTAATAAAATTTTAAAATATCTAATTTTTTGTTAGATAAAATATAGTGAAATTATGTTATAATATTATTAAAAATATCTAATTTTAAAAATAAAAATATTTTTATACAAAAAAAATATTTTAAAACCGGTTCACTGGCTCAATTCTATCGATTTTACCAATTGAACCACCGATTTTGTCAATCAAGTTACATTAAAATCGATTTTCTGAGACAAATCGGACCGGAGTGCCAACCGGTTCCAATTTTTAACAATTAGAATGTTGATTTGGTCCGATTTTTAAAATCATGCTATTAAGTACTAATTAATTATCTTTTCACTAATTGATGACAACTATACATCACCTGCATCTGCATTCTCGAATGTACTCTTATTTTTCTATATATATTTGAATAAAATTCGATTATTAAATTTTTATTAAAAAAAGTGACAAGATTATATAATTCATATTAGAATTTTAATAATACCAAGGTTTTTAGGTCTAGAACGATCATTTGAACCAAAAATGGTACCGGGTGGACGAATTATTGATTCAACCAGTGATCGAATTGTTATTGACACAATAACGTCATAAATACATAAAAAATATATATTATTAATAATTAATAAAATTTTAAAATATCTAATTTTTTGTAAGCTAAAATACAGTGAAATTATATTATAATATTATTAAAGATATCTAATTTTAAAACTAAAAATATTTTTATACCAAAAAAATATAAAAAAATATTTTAAAATCGGTTCACTTGGTCAATTCTACTAGTTTTACTGGTAGTCAACCAAAGTTTGACTATGATCAAAATCGATTTTTTAGATTAAATCGAGCTGAAGTGTAGACCAATTATAATTTGGGCTAATTACATATTCTAGTATTTTTTATAAAAAAAATTACAATAAAAGTGCATTAAAAACATATTTACAAAAAAAATACATTTTTAATTTTTTATTTACATAATAAATACAGTTAGTTTTAGTTTAAATTAATTGGAGTGATGATGTGGCCATGATCCCTTTAATTTAGTTGGGTAATTTCAAAATTTAAAATTATAATTAAATTCACTTATCTTTCTCTTTCTTCCATTTTCTCTTTTTCCGCCATTTTCATCTTATCCATCTTTCTCTTTCCTCCATTTTTCGCTTTCTCTTTCCTCCATTTTCATCTTCTCCATTTTCTTCCGCTGTTTTTTTTTTCATCTTTCATGTTCATGGTGGTAGTTGTGGCGGAGGAAGAAGATGGTAGTAGTTGTGGCGGAGGAAGAAAATAGTGGTGGTTGTGACGGAGGAAGAAGATGGTAGTAGAGGCGGAAGAAGATGGTGGTGGTTGTGGTGGATGAAGAATATGGTGGTGGTGGTTGTGGTGGAGGAATACCTTTGTATTAAGGGTTGGTTACCTTTGTATTAAAGTTTTCGTTTAGTAAATTTAGGTAACCAAACAATAGTATATAGGTAATCAAACACTAGTATGGAGGTAACTAATTCCTGAATGTGTAGTAACTAGTTTTGGTTACCTTTGTATTTAGGTTGGTTATCTCTGTATTAAGGTTTGATTATCTTTGTATTAAGGGTTGGTTACCTTTATATTAAAGTTTGGTTACCTTTGTATTAAAAGTTGGTTACTGGTTACCTTTTGCAAACTTCGGTGAGAAAGAAGGTGGCGTCAAAGTAAGAGAGAGAGAAAAAAAAAATTGAATTGAAGTAATTTAATTTACTTCTCATTGATTTAAAGAATTTGTAGAATTTAATTTAATTTTTCTTGATTTAAGGAATTTGTGTAATTTAATTTACTTCTCCTTAATTTAAGAGATTTGTAAAATTGAATAATTAATGTGATTATTGTATTTGTACTCTTTTTGTAATTATTTTGTAAATGTATTATTCTTGTAATTATTTTTTAAAAATTGTATACTTCTGTAAAGGACCCTTATAATTTTCACCGGTCCGATACGAATTTTAAAACCATGAAAAATACTATCGGTAAAAATAGAATAGCGTAAAATATATGTTTATATAGAACATTAAGTTGAATAGGACGCGACTTAAATATTATATATGTATATACGAGATAATAATTTTAATTTAAGAAAATTAACACCCCCAGAGTAGCACACGAAAAATCAAAAGAATGAGCAAAGGCAGCAAACCCATGTTTGTCTATTTAATTATACAAGCATATGTGATATGTTTAATATTTTACGTTTTAATGTTAATTTAATCGTGAAATTATATTAATTAGAAAATTCACGATTAAATGTTCGTATGTGATGTGTTAACATTTTCAATTTTAATTTAATAAGAAAAGTGGGAAACTACGAATATAATTAAACTATGCGATATGTTCAAAATTCAAGGGTTAATAAATTTTAATTTTATTATGAAACCAAATTAATAAGGATAATGGAGAACCAATTCTAAATGGAACCAAAATTAAATTTATACTTTTAATCGCATAGTAGACTAATATGTGCATCTCGTGCTAAGCACAAATTCTTGCAGTAGAATTTGGTATTATTGATCTTTTATAATAATTAAATTTTATTTTTGATTTAACAAATATATCATATTTTGGTTAAAGTATTATATTGAGGTAAGAGTTTATTTACGTATTGTGAAAGTTTTATACTGAATTACAATTGAAGTTTATATACGTAATATAAAAGTTTTTTGTCAAATTACAATTAGAGTTTATCTATATAATGAGAAAAATTTCTACCGAATTACAATTGTAAAAAATATTAATACATGAAATTTGATAAAATTATAATAATAACCCACCATATTACGTAGTTACAAATCATATTTATCCATATAACTAGTAATAAAAAAATATGATATATAAATTTGCAATATATATTATTTACCTTACAGTAATGTTAGGAGTGTTATATTTTATTTTTTTTGACTTAAATGTGTATTAAATTACATGATATTGAATAAAATAAATAATAATTTATAATATAGTCAATTACAAATATTTGATCAATGTAACAATAACACAACATTTGAAACACTATTCGATAGCAGTAACCATTATATTTATACTTATAGTTTAATATTATATAAGATGATTCTTATAAGAAATTTTTTATTTTAAAATTAGATTATTTAAATAATAATAAAAAATTATTTTTATTTAAAATTATAGTGATACTTATATTTTAATAATAATAACAAATTCTAGTTAGATATGACAATTTTTCTATAAAAAAAATATTTTATTCTTAAATTATATTATCTAATTAGTAATAAAATATTACTTTAACTCACTTTACCTTATATTTATATATAAGATCAAGAACAAATTAATATTAATTAAGATATTTATTATTGTGTATTTGTAAAATTATATGACATTTTTTTATCCAATTGAACCGAAGCAGGAATTAACTTGTACTTTTAATTACATTACCATAAACATCGTCTGCCACCATCATCAACCTTCAAAAATCAAAAGTACCATCAACCATTATCCATTATTTATGAGATAATTTTTGACAGGAGGGAGGAAGGGAGGGGGGTTAAATTATTCCAATATGTTTAATATGTCTACTAATAATATTAGAAGACGACGTTTTTTTTTTAATCTTGTCTGTCATTTATAAAAATTAAAAAAATAGATGTTATTTATTTATTTTTAATTCATAAAAAATACTTATTTATTTAAAAGGTATTCGTAAAAATATGCGGTGCCATGTATTTCTTTATTCACTTTTATAATTATAAAAATAAAGACTATTCATCAATTATGCAAAAACACCCACTTATCCGTCCAAACACACACTCACCTAAACAATGTTGAAAATTGCATATATTGTATAATGTATATATAAATATATGTTTTATAAAATTGTATTATATAATCGCACAATACATATTTAAATATATAACTATTATTTTAAAATATAAATATATTAACGCCCCAATTGTCGTAGAATGTAAATAATTTTTTTCACTATTATTTTTTTTTGTCAAAATTAAAGATTTTAAAAGTAGCGATATATTTTTATTTTATTATTATAAAATTAAATAATATTTTTTTCTACTACTATACACATCATCACATACTTATTGCGAAATTCTTCCACACTATTACTAAATTTTGTTGTTTGAGCTATAAATCTTTAATTTTTTATTTTATAAAACGAAAAAAACGGAAGGTGTTGATGGAAGATGATCCCATGAACGGTCCAGATGTGACGCACCTAAAATATATATGCCTCTTTCCAAAAATACTCAACCCTAAAAGAGGCGGGGGACCAAAATCTTTCGTGTTTCTTTTTCATATATAAATAGTAGTCTTCTCTGCGCAGCAATCTTTACTCACGCTCTCTTTAAACCCTACAAAACATCTAGGGTTTTCCGGAGCGACCTCTAAAACCCCAGACAAATAACCTTCAGATCTTTATTTTTCTCTTCCAGATGGGTAAATCTTCCAAGAAATCAGCCACCAAAGTGAGCGATATCTCTATTCGAAACCCTTTCTTTTGTTCAATTGAACGATATATAGATTTATGTATATGTATCTTTGCATTTATACGCTGGTGTTTATTTTGATGCTTGATTTTTATTTTGATTTTAGGTTGATGCAGCTCCAGCGGTAGTGGCACCACCCTCCAAACCACTGAAGAAAGGTTTGTCTTTTTTTTTTTTGATTTTTCGGTTTATTTATAAATTTATGAATGATTGATTATTTTTTGCTATAACTGCTCGTTTTAGTGTTTGATTTTATAGTCGGTCGGTGTTTTTTAACATTTTTAGCATAAATTTTTAACAGGTAAGAGAGAAGCTGAAAATGCTATTGAGAAGCAAGTGGCTTCGAAGAAACAGAAGAAAGATGAAACTGCGTTAAAGCAGGCTATTGTGAAACAAAAAACTGAGACTAAGACTAAGAAGAAGAGTAAGAAGGTGGAATCGAGTTCGTCCGAGGATGATGATTCTTCTTCCGAATCTGAGGAAGAAACGAAGGTATAAATTTTGATTATAACTATCAATTTTTGTTAAGTGTATTAACGATGTTGAATTAATTGTAGTTTTTTGTGCACGTTTAGTTTAGCTCAAGTATTGTTATGTTTAATAAATACAGGTTAAGCCCGCTGCCAAGCTACCTGTGAAACAGCCCGTCGATAGTAGTAGTGATGATGATGATAGTTCCTCCTCTGACGAGGTGAGCATTGTTTAAACTTTAGTTGTATTATATGCTCACATCTTGTTTGTTGGTAAAATTTCCCCTGATGAAATTTGTCAAAAAAATTTATGCAGGATATTACTATTAAATCTGTGGTGGCTTCTAAAAATGGCACTCTTGGAAAACCTGCTGCCAAGGGTAAGGTGGCTAGTAGCAGTTCGGATGACTCAGAGAGTGATTCTGAGCATGAAGTGAGTCCGCATTACCTTACCAAAATTTGATCTATAGGGGTTTCTTATAAAAATTGAGGTTTACTTAATATAAAAATCTTATGAGGCTCTTCTATTTATTTTTTTGTTATTCAGATTCTATTTATTAACTTGTTTCTAGCATAATGATTAATTTTGTACAGGAATTTATTTGTATAATTAGCAAGTTGGTACAAGTATTAATGCATTATAGAAGATGGTCCTTTCTGATGTTTATCGAGTATTATTTACTTTTTCTTGTGTTGAACTTTTACAGTGTGTTATGAATATTATTCACGTTGTCTTGATGATGTTATAAATTGTAGGAGCCCAAAAAGAAAGTTCCTGCTGTAGCTGTTGCTAAAGACGGCCCTGTTGCAGCCAAAAAGAAAGATGAGTCCAGTGATGATTCAGATGATAGCAGCAGTTCAGATGAAGATGTGAGTGCAATTTTTGAGTTGCCTCTTAATTTCATGTATCTATATACCATAAAATTGTAGTACTAGTTTCTCTAGATAGTCACATGAAGTAACTGTTGTTAAGTAACAGACCCAAGCAAAGAAGTTACCTTCTTCCAGTGGTGCTAAAAATGGATCTGTTGCCGTTACAAAGAAGAAAGAGGAATCAAGTGATAGTTCAGACTCTGAAGAAGACTCAGATGAGGATGTAAGTATGAGGAAACCATCCTTGTTAGTTACTTCTTGTAAATCGTTCTATTTTTGCTGTGTACAGACACAAGAAGAGTTGCAATACGTTATTGTCACTAAAATCTAAAATTTGTAAGCTGAATAATTTCATACTCCATACATTTTTATTTATTTATTAATTTATCTTACAGGAAATTCCTGCAAAGGTAGCTTCTAAGGCTGCTCCTGCGAAAGCATCTGCTGTGGCCTCGAAGAAAGGAACGGATGATAGCTCGGATAGTGAATCTGATGATGATGATGATTCTGAAGAAGATGAGGTGTGTGAAATTTTCTCTTGGTCTATTCCATGTTCTAGCAATTGTTTATCATTATGTTATGTGACTAGCAACCAGTATTATATGAAAGGCCAGGAAACATTTGAACAGCAGAGCAAATGTAGCACAAACATTAAATTTGTCAGTAGATCGATTGCACCCTACTCACCCTCAAACAAATCTACTGCCCTCAAATGAAACTGGACATTTGCCTTTAAGCAAAATTCTTTATTGTAAAAAATTAGATGACCCAATCTACATTATTATCATACACCTACTTTTGTCTGTGGCATGTGCTTTTGTTTTTAATATAATTTTGGCCAGCTGGGATCATATTTACTTTGTTTTGTTCTTCTTACTGAGTTAATATATTGTTGGCTGCCCTTGTTTTGCAGGCCCCCCCACCTAAAGTGGCTGTGTCCAAAAAGTCATCCTCAATAACTGTAACCAAACAGGTATTCTCCCTTACATATTTCCTCCATCTCCCTATAAAAATAAATACTATTTAGTCTAACTGATTTACAAGTTTTCTTATACCAAAATTAAAGTATATATAGGGATTCCTAATAATATATTTAACTGACACTATGCAATGTGTTGACTGTTGCAACCTAAACAAAGGAGAGCAGCTCTGAGGAAGACGGTTCTGAAGAGGAATCTTCAGATGGAGACACTTCTGAGGAAGAAGATAAACAAGCTTCTAAGACTCCGAAGAAAAAGGTAAAGCTCAATCACAAATAATATCCTTCAGATCAGTAGTTGCGAACATATAGAATGGTAGTTTTGTTTACCTGTACCTTACCCAAAGATTTGAAGCCTTATTTTCCGTCTGCAAATCTAATACTTTTGAGGAATTGTCACAAACAGGACACTGATGTAGAAATGGTAGATGCAGAATCAGCCAAGACAGATGCCAAGAAAGCTGTAATTGCTAATTCTTATCTGACATAGTTTACTGTTTGAATATGTACTGTGGGAAACATATGTTGAGGATACGTTTTTCTTTTAATACAGCCTCAAACCCCTCACACTCCGCAAGTTCAGGCGACAGGATCCAAAACTCTTTTTGTTGGCAATCTATCATTCTCTATTGAGCAACGCGATGTGTATGTATATCTTCTGTAAATTTGCACGTTTACCCATGATCTTCATCTTATAATTATCTTACTCAACAGGGAGGATTTCTTTAAAGATGCTGGCGAAGTTGCTGAAGTTCGCTTTGCCACAGATAGGGATGGGACATTTAAGGGATTTGGCCATGTTGAGTTTACCTCGGTGGAAGCAGCTCAAAAGGTATGTATATTTTTTACATAACCACCACTTTTTCTGCAGAATGCTGAACAATTACCTGGGCAATCTGGACTAGGTGTTGGTGTTTTTAATATGCATTTTCAATTATTGAATTAAATAAAATCTTACTTTAAATACCTATAGTTTCTTAAGTGTAGTTCAAACCGCCTCGATTGTGAACTGAATCTTTTCAAAATTTTGAATTATTGCTCTGTAGCTAGTTTCCCAGTAAATTGAGCGAAAGCATACACTCTAGATCCCCTGTGCATTCTGGAAAATGACTTTGACAGATTATCTGGTAGCAGCCAGCAGGCACCTAAAACTGCGATGGTTGCACAATAATCATAAAACAGATGTCTTATCTGTATAGTCCTTTTGGCTTGTACAGTATGACACTGAAATATATTGGTAATTAAGAGGATACATTGCATGCCATCAGTTGAGATTGTATTTGTGTATTGATTCCAACAAGCCTAACTTGTTTCTAAAAGTCTCTCGAGGTGAATCTTAGTAATAAGAATTGCATACTTGTTATCATCTAAACAATATGTTTTTACTAATTGCAGGCTCTTGAATTAAATGGCCAAGAATTGGTAGGCCGTGCAGTTAGACTTGATTTGGCCAGGGAAAGGGGCGAGTACACTCCAAGCAGCGGGTATAAGTGCCTTTCTTGTCATCGGTTTAATTACTAGAGTGTCTTAAACTTTAATCTTAGGAATTAATTTTTCATTATCCAAAATTTAGCAAAGAGAACTCCTACCAGAGGGGAGGAAAACCGCAAGGGCAAACAATATTTGTCCGAGGTTTTGATACAAGTGATGGCGAAGAAAAGGTATGCATTGCAATCCTTTCCACACTTGAATTACTGGTCTATTTAGGGTTTTATGAATTCCTGAGTTTGGATTACATATTATGGGGCACAGATTCGAAGTGGACTTGAAGAGCATTTTGGAACTTGTGGTGATATTTCAAGAGTGTCCATTCCTAAAGATTACGAGGGTGGTGTGAAAGGGTTCGTACATTTGCCCTTTCTTTCAGAACTTATATCATTTTTTGTCAGTGGAGCTCATAGTTGTTTATTCTCCCACCTTTTTCACACAAGTCTCATTTTTTTCACACAAGAGTCTCATTTATAAATCTGCAAATTTTAAGGATTTGTTTTATTCCATGTTTATCCTTAAAAATAGAAGTTTTTTTTAGTAATGATGACATGATAATTAAATTTATTGTCATAAATGATATGATAAACTCAAGGATATTGCGTTATTTTATATGAACTGAAAAAATTGTAGAAATACTAGGGTAACAAGATTTTTTTTTATTATATAGACCAGGGACTCAATTTTTGTAGTCATTATACCTTGTACATTCTACTTCTTTTGTCTATCTTTATCTTCTGTTTGGAAATTGCTGAAGCATTAATTTTTGTTAATAGATTCTAGAACTCATGAGGCGATCACGTATAGCACAGTTGATTTGTGATTTTACACTCGGATTTTTTTTCCTGATGTTAGTAAAGGGGTTTCAAATATATTTCTCCTTTGTGCAGGATTGCTTATATGGATTTTACAGACAGTGATGGTTTCAGCAAAGCTCTGGAACTTAATGGATCTGAATTTGGAGGGAGCTACTTGACTGTGGAAGAGGCAAAGCCAAGAGTTGACAGTCGTGACAGTTTTGGCAGTGGCAGAGGTCGTGGTCGTGACAGTTTTAGTAGTGGCAGAGGTCGTGGTCGTGACAGTTTTGGTAGTGGCAGAGGTCGTGGTCGTGATGGTGGTGGTAGGTTTGGCAGAGGTGATGGTGGTAGGTCTGGTGGTAGGCGTGGACGTGGAGGACCCAACAGACCTAGCATGGCTGCAGCTGGTACTGGTATGACTTCTTGTATTATTGATTACTTGATCTATGTTGATCTACACCAAGTTATTGAACAATTAAAAGAACATAGACTTCACATCGAGTATACTTTTGCTCATGGCATCTGTAACTTGAAATTTAATTGCACTGTTTTGGTTAATTGCATGTGGAATTTGTCTTCTTAGAACTAGCCATTTATCCATAATAATGATGCACGTTTATTAGCTTTATGAACTCTATATTTCATCGCAACACTTGCGAGTTCACATTTGCACTGTGTTTTTGAGTTTGCAAAGAGAAGAAACGGACAAAATTTAAAATTTATGAGAGAAAAGAGAGGGAGAACTTTCTTTCTTTGTGTATGGATTTTTGGAAAGAAATTTTAACTGAAAATAGTACATGACTACTATATTTGTGAGACCATTATAAGCATATTTTTGGTATCTTTATATTTAACATAATTCTTTCATATATTTCTTTTCTAATCTTCCCAAATTTAGGATTTTTTTAAGGATATTTAAATCCAATTTTTTCTCGGCTATTCTCTCAAAAGCACCTAAAAAACAGGGCAGTTTTAATCTCTTCACTAAATTTTGCACTTTTTTTCTCACTTAAAACTAAAACACTGTTGAACTGGAGGTTTCTTTTTTTCATTGTAATGGTTTTAGTGTTCATATTTTCTATGGTGCACAAGAATTTATTTGATTTTATTGTCTGTCGCCAGCCTGCGAGTACGATATTTTAACTTTGATAAATGATTCTTAACTGGTTTGGTGTCACTTTTCTTTCCTAATGGCTATTTTTAACATGCAGGAAAGAAGACAACATTTGATGATTGAGACTAGGACAAGTTGGTGGGACTTCAAAGCTAGCGATGGTTAATTGGCTAGAACATTTTTGTCATCCCATTCCAATTTTTACCTTAATATATAATAGTATTGTGCGAGGATTTCGTAATTTTTTTTGTTTAGTCTGCTACATTTAGGGTTTTTGCCTTTTGGCAGAATGTGACATTCAGTAATTTTGAGAAAAAAAACCTTTATTAACTATTAAAGTTATTTATGTTCATTGATATTTCTCTCTTTGACTATGTTTATTCTGCCACACTTCTATATTTTTACTTTGTGGCTGAGTTTAGTTCTCTGAATTACTGAAGTGGAGAAATGGCTTATATATCATCTAAATCAGAAGTTATTTATGTTATCCATTATGCTGTTGTATGAATTTTGGTTAAGGTATAGCCGTGTGGAGATCAGCATACACCATCGCGTCTTTTGGTTCAATTAGATATATTATGCTAGGGATTATGTTTCCAATATATGGTTGGCACATTCTGTATTTTGTGGTTCATAAAATGTTCCAGAGGGGAAATTGTTATTTCACAATTTCTTTGATATTCCGACATTTTATCCCTAGTGAAAATCTGTAAAAATGTATAAAATTCTTGTAAAAAAGTAAACAGAACTTCAAATTTGATTGTAAATAGTAAAAATTACTGATGAAAAATCCGCCTTTATGGATAGGAAAATTTATCTATAAACATAATTGAATCCTTAGCGTGCCTTATAATGGTAGCTCTGAACGGAAACCTTAGCTTGTGTTCACCTTGAACGTAAACTTACAGTCTGGGCCAGATTTTAGTACTCCGGCCATTGTGGTAGCTCATAATGTTCTTTTCCCGAGATGGAGTGAGAGACCCATAGAGATCCGCTTGGATTCCCAACCATCAACTTGAGATTCGTGATCCGTTTCTGCGATGTGTTCTTCTACATTAAAGAAAGCAAAGTACCATTTTGAATTGATCCTAAAAGTTTTAGCACTCACTTGGTGTATCATGAGGATAAGAACCTGCCCCTGAATTTCCATTGAAAAGTCCTACGTTAGGAGCAGTAGCAGAAATTGTCATCTGAGAACTCATCATTCTTGTTAGGACCTCCCACCAAGGCTCCATATATAATGTTAGGGTTGCCCTCAGCAAGACGATACCAAGTCTCAAATCCTTCCTTCCACACATCCAACAACAGAGTGCAGAACTGATATAGAAGCAATAGAAGCGCCTCTATGGTGAACGTGAACTGGATAGTTTTGGTTTGGACTTTGGGTTCTTGCCTAGGATGTAATCAGCCTACGACAAAGATAACCAATGGAAAATTTAATTCCAGGTCTAAAAATTTAAGTCACATGGGACTCTCATTTTTGGACATAAATGCATACCTGTGATTTAGCAAAGTTGAGGAGGTCTTGAGGTTTAAGTTGAGCATCAGGACACTTGAGCACTGCATTTGCTGCTGAGAGATACTCAGAGTAGATATCATGAAGAAAAGCCAGCAGTGGTTGTTCCATTCATGTATGTATAGTAGTCCCCCTAGAAATAAAAACCAGCAGAAGCTATTGAGATTTTTAGGCATTTTTACTAAAAAGGACCTGCAACAAACAATCAACAAGGAAACTGAGAGATTAATTACCAGGAGTCATGGGGGGCATTGTAGCCATCATTCGTTTGCTGACAAGCGCATGCGAAATAATCTGCGTTGGCCTGGTATATCCATCCAATAACACCTGCAAATAGTTAACAATATGTCATCAAGGGGCTAATCCTGCAAGAAAATGTTATATAAGGCTATATCATAGTGCCTCCACATATGCTCCAAACTCTAATCACTTCTATGCGTGAGGGTCTGATACCACTTGAGATTAAGTTCATCGGAAAACGCCTCACATTTCTTTATCTAATGCACTGAAAAAAGAAATCACTTTTACGAGGAGGGTCTGACACCGCTTGATATAGAGCTCATTTGCAAACGCCTCCCATTTATTTATCTAATGCACTAAAAAAGAATAATAGATTGTCTATGAAACGCCCATCATTTTGGGACAATTTTTTTAATTTTAAATGCAAACACACGCAATTTAAAATTTACATTTAAACCAGTTTAGGGTAATAACTGTAGCAAACACACGCAATTTATAGAATTTACCTTCTTCTTTTTTCCAAGAGGCTCTAAAACTCCAAAACAGAAGTATGGATGAATAAAGTACTGATTACTACCTTAGACGAGAATTTGAACACAGCATATTTGTTGTCCCAAGAAAATTGTTTTGACTGCCCATCCAGTTCCATCCATAGAGACAGCATTATCCACCACATATTTCAAATAGTACTCTTCCTTGGTTGCTCTATGGAGCCATGCAGCAGCCCATCTGCCCATAGCAGTTCATCCTTACTTATATCACTTTAGTAGTGCGGATTCTAGAGAGCAAAACAACTACTGAGCATATTAGATTGCGTTTCTTTCTTCCTTCCTCGTACGCTCATACCATTGAGATAGCATAGCCAACTAGCAAGCTTACCAAGAAGACGGACATCAACCAAATTTAATAAGCTGTAATTTAATCTTTACAAGTGATTTATTTGTTTTTTCATGAATTTGTTTGCTGAGGAATCATTTCATTCAATATCACGTATTGACAATGAATTACATGATAATAATAACGTAATAAGTCTAGTTGATGATAACATTTCTTATGTTGTTCAAAATTTTCGTACGTCAGAAGATGCTAAAATTGTTTATATAAAATATGTTAAACGTGTTGGATGAATAAAAACTAACAGAAAGCATGTGAATTCTAAAGATTTTTGTTCTAGATTGTATTAGTGTCGTAAAGCTAGATATATGGTTGTTAAGAAAAATGAGGGAGAAAAAGTTATTCAGTGCTCCTAGGGCATTACCATGTGGTGACCAGACCAATCACATGCTGTCATTTCAGTATGTGCAGTAAGCCTTTTATATCTGAGCCCACTGATGGCAGCTAGGACTGTAAATGGTAACCGAAAAATTCGTATTAGTCCGTATTCGAAAAAAAACGGATATTATTCGCATTCGAAAAAAATCGGATATATCTGTATTCGGTTTAAAGGTATCCGTCAATAAACGGATATAGGCTTATCCGTATTCGTTTAATATCTGACCGTAAATATATTCGGAATTCAATATCCAAATTTAAATTCGTATCCAAATAACTTATATATATATAATAAACAAAATATTTTTTTAAGTGTCATTCCTTATATAATAATTAGTTTTCACTATCATATAAAAATTATTTTTAAAATATGTCAGTTCACTTCTAAAAAGTAGGAAATAACACTTTTATTATAATATTAATAAACTAAAATAAATTAATTTAAGTGTAGTTAATGGATTTTTACTATTATAAATTTAAAATATTTAAAATGTATCATTTAACAAGTGTTACAATATAACTTTTTGATCATTTAACAAGTGTTGTAAACGTTATAAATATAATTTAAATACTATAATTATATATTATAAATATTCATATACACTACAGTATTATTTCAAACACAAAAATGTACATCAACTTATTAATGGATATCTAAACATTAATAAGTAGAGCACTCATTTTAAAATTTAGGATTTCAAAAATAATGAAAACTTATTTGGATTGTAATTTCAAGCATTGATTATGTATTTATTAAAAATAAATAAATTAACATTCATTTATTAATGAACTATACATTAAAACTCATTATTTGTTCCCCTTATTGTAGTTATATATAGTGTTACAATATATCTAAAATGTATCATTTAACAAGTGTTATAAATATCATTTAAATGTTATAATTATAGATTATAAATATTCATACACACTACTAGGGGTGCACAAGAAATCGAAAAAAACTAAAAAATCGACCGAACTAAACCAAACCGTTAAAAATTCAAACCAAAAAGCACAAAACAGAAAAATCAAATATTGTAAAATCGAAAAACCGAGACTAGTTCGATTGGTTTTGGTTTGACTTCTCAAAAAATCGAAACCAACCGAACAATTTAAAATTATAATATAATTTATATACTTTTCTAATAAATATTTATTTTAGTTATGAAACTTAATATTTAATAAATTTAATTTAGTTATAACAATTAGTTGCACAATTACATTACATGTATAATGATATACATACTTGATTTTAAATTAAATTTGAATACAATATTTTAAACTTAACCGCGTATGCTTAAGTTTTAATAATCAACTTTGCTCTTATGCTTAAATTTTAATAACCTACTAAACTGATTAAACCGACCGATTGAACCGATAACCAATTACGGAGTAAAAATTTGGGCGATTTTGGCCTTTAATTTTTTATAACTGACTTAAATGGGTTGGTTATTTTTTTGCCGACTAAATCGACCGTTGTGCACCCTTACACATTACAGTATTACTCCAAATTAACATATAAAATGGACATTTACTTATTAATGGATATCTAAACATTAATAAATATAGCATTCATTTTGAATTTATGATTTCAAAAATATCAAAAACTTATTTGAATTGTAATTTAGAGTATTGATTATTGTATTTATTAAAAATAAATAAATTAACATTAAATTATTAATAAACTATACTTTAAAACTCATTTTTTTCTTATTCTAGTTATATAGTGTTACAATATATCTAAAATGTATCATTTAACAAGCGTTATAAATGTTATAAATATTATTTAAATGTTATAATTTTAGATTATAAATATTCATACACACTATAATATTACTCCAAATTAACACATAAAATAGAGATCTACTTATTAGTGGACATCTAAACATTAATAAGCAGAACATTTATTTTGAATTTAGGATTTCAAAAGTAATAAAAATTTATTTGAATTATAATTTAAAGTATTGATTATTGTATTTATTAAAAATAAGTAAATAAACATTCATTCATTAATATGTATGGTTTAAACTTTAAATTCTGATTGGTTATGAGTAATTATTCAATTTTTTTCCTTATTTTTTGTAAATAATTTGAATGAATTTTATATTAGGTGATTAATAAACTAATCCGGATACCCGAATATTCGAATAATCTGTTTATTCGAATAAAATAAACTAAAACGGATATTATCCGTATTCGGATATTATTTCGAATAAAGGATACGGATAACATTTTTAAAATCCGTCGAATACCGGATACAAATAGCGAATTAATTTTTCGGATACGAATATTACTGTATTCTGATTCGTTTATATCTGTTTACACCCCTAATGACAGCATGTGATTGTCCCGAGGGCATCGAGTGACAATGCCCCAAGTGTACTGAATAATTTTTCATGAGGGAGTCACTGATTATAAAGATAATAATAATAAGGGAAAGAGGAGGAAGGATTCTATTGATATAACTGAATATAGAGCAAAATTTTATATTTTGCATAATAAGAAAAAAGATGATTGGTTTATGTCTACACTTGAATTGAATCACAATCATATATTTGTCTCCCTAAGTAAAGTTTCACAAATTCAAATACACGAGAATATATTAAGAGTTGTTAGGGATTTGACTAAAACCTTTACTAAATGTGAGAGATTGGGCCAAGTAAGATGATGAATGTTCTTAACTCATTAGAAGGAGGTATGAGCAATGTTGGGTTCTCTAAGTTGGATGCATGAAAATGTCGTTAGAGATATTATACGTGATACAATGGATTTAAATGATGCACATGTTGCATTAGATTAGTTGAGAAAGTTACATCGTGAGAGCTCGAGTAAATTTTATTTTAGTGTCAAACAAGGTATGAAAATTCGTGTTGCATATATTGTGTGGGTAGATTATTTGTCAATTCTAACTTATCATAATTTTGGTGACGTGATTTTGTATACCACTTATCGAACAAACAAATATTCCGTGTCTTTTGCTCATTTCACTATTGTTAATCATCATTACCATTCTGTATTGTTTAGATTTACACTATTGAGTGATGAGACTGAGAATACATTTTGTATAATTGTTTGAGTAATGGCTTGAAGTAATGAATTTCAAACACCCTATAACCATTATCACTGATCAAGATAGTGCTATGTCAAATGCGATTGCTAGACTATTTTCCTAATACTCACAATGCATTGTGTATGTGACACATTAACAATAAATATCCTTAAAAAAAATTTAAGGATAAATGAAAATTATTAATGGAAAACTACGGTCTGTATGATCATGAATGGTTGAAATATCTTTATGAATTAAAAGAAAATTAGATTATAGTGTATTAAAAAAATTTCTTTGCAGCGAGAATGACTACCACATCCGTGAGTGAGCGTATGAATAATTTTTTTAACGAATATGTAAATAATACTATGAGTATGATTTTATTTTTTTTAAAGTCACAAAAAAGCTCTTGAGAAGCAATACATTAGAGAGAAGCGAGAAGATTATATTACAGTCAATCGAAAAATAAAATTGGTACTTGGGGAACCGTTATAGATGCATGCAGCTAAAATATATACCAAAGAAATGTTTTGGCATTTTAAATTGAACTAACCAAATTTCACGAGTTAACCTCTAAAAAGATATATGAGATGTCAACTCCTGCTTCAAAAAGTTACTTAGTTTTCAAAGTCGCGGTTCCTGAATCTTCTCGTAGGTATTTCCCAATTACGCATTATACAGATATCGGTACTATATGTTGTCACATTCTGAAGCTATTAATTTCGAAGAACTCTATTGGGATTTGTAAAAAAATAATACACACGTGATGGACTTATGATGCAAATAAAATAAATAGTGTCGCGTCGCATGTTGTGACCTCGGTCACAGATTATGCTGAGACACAAATCAAACAGTACAATCATTTGTGCAAAAGATATCTAGGTCTGATTTTGGATGTTTCATGTTCTAAGAAAGGTACTAAATATGTTGATCACGACGTCGTTTTTATATAGTAATAATATTATAAAATATATAACTCTAGAATTTGCATTATTAAAGTGCAGACGGGTGATATAAAACCCTCTAAAATAAAACTCGCCAGGCAATAAATTCAACATATATAAGTGTAATATATATAGTTAACCTAGATATATAAGTGTAGTAGCTTCTTTTTCAAAGCAAGTCGGATTAGGCACTTCAAAGTAAATGTATAATTTCCTATATTCTCCTTAATTTTTATCTAGACTCTACCTCCAAGGTTCCTCCGTAGGTTTTAAATGTAATAATATAATTTACTCAAAAAATAAATAAATAAAAGAAGAAGAAGAAGAAGAAGAAGAAGAAGAAGAAGAAGAAGAAGAAGAAGAAGAAGAAGAAGAAGAAGAAGCGTAGTAGTTTCTATTCAATAACAAATTTTAGTTCCTACAATTTAATTTAGTTAGAAAAAAAAACTATTAAAACTTAAAGAAAAAGGAAAATGTTACTAGATTTTCATTTTAAGGTTTGGGAAGAATATGTATAGCTGTAAATTATGTATGCTTATTATTTATTTTCTCTTCAAATAAAAATTCCCGCAAATAACAAACGTTAATAGTATTTTCTTTCAGGCAAGATTTGGGCGATAATTTTTTAAAGTGTTGGTGAATTAAGACACACAATAGGATATACTCCCTTCATTCTAGGATAAAAGTTCTTCATTGACTTTTATGGTCAAATTAACTATTTTTCAAATCAATATATTTTATTATTCTTATATATATAATAAAACCTAAAAAATATTATAAATTATATACAATTTAATATTAATCTCAATGTTTATTTTTTTTAATAATAAATATATATACTTAATTATTAATTTTAAAAATAATCACTTTAACCACAAAAATCAATAGAAAACTTTTATTTTTGATACGAGGTATAAAACAATAGTAAGGTCTTTGTTTCAAATTCCACAAGTAAAAGGTGCCTTCAATTTACAAACCGTTGCAAGCTGGTCAGGCCCCACCCATGGTGATAAGTTAACCGGAGTTGGCATATTTACATAGAATATCATTGTACAGTCAGGATTGGACCAGGGTTTAAAGGAAGAAGATTCCAATAAGACCCCTCACTGTCAATACAACAGCTGTGCCATTTGACTCTGTAAGAACCCACAGGGAAAGCAGAAACATCAAGCAAGCAAGCACAGAACCCTTGGCCTTTCGCATTTGGTTCAAAACACACGAATACCTCCACATTCCCGCAATCACCAGCATTATTGCTCTTATGGGTACTCCCAGCCTTCGTACACCCTGTCACATATTGCAATAGCTTCTCGTTCAAATCCACCATGTCATCAGTCTGCCAATCTTGAAAACCCAACTCTACTTGCCCTGTTTCTCCTCCAATTGGACAGGGTACCTGATAAGATATTCTAGTAGAAAGGATGCAGTACAGCTTGGTCAGCCGAGTTGGGAGATCTGGTGGCACGTTGGTCAATTGAAGACAGAGATTTAGGGATAGATGAAAGCCTCTAAAGACGGATAATCCACGTCCATGTCTTGCATCCCTATCCAAAGTAAAGAGCTGAGAAGAAAGAGGTGGCCTGGAAAATTATATAAACTTCAGCATTTAATTACTTTTCAAAATGGCAAAAGCAGAAATAGAGTGAAAGGAAGAAACCTTTTTTTTTTTGGGTGGGGTAGGGTGGGGGAGTTTCTATGTGGATACCAGTATATAGCAAGTGCATTTCAAGGGAAGAATGTACTAATATTTCTGTGTATAACAACACGCACACACACACACACTAGTATAGTGCAAGTGCATTTCAAGTGAATGTAATGACTAATAACGGCTATTTTACTAGCTCAAAAATGCTTACATCAACCATGAAAATAAAACATTTGACAACATATATATTAAAGAGGCAGAGGAAACAGTTTGAGGGTTCTGTGTACAAGTATAAGACGCAACAAATATGTCAACAGAAGACTAATGATAGATCTAGGACTTGATACTCAAAGTTATAGCATACAATATACCTTATACGAAAGAAGTATGGGGGAGTCCAAAAAGGAATTTGCATCCATTTCGTAATTATGTTTAGCAGAAGCTGCAAACCATCACTAGTAAGTCGCAATTGAATCAAATCATGATGCATTCTGTTTGCATCATTTTGCAAGCCAACAGCTCCCGCAACAGCAAAACTACATAATGTGATAATACTTCTTGTTTCAGTACTGATGTTCACTATATGATTCCGGGACTGTGGGGGAAAATAGCTCCTGGGCTGTCCACATGCATTCAAAAGCAACATCAGTTTTGTGCTGGTTTCACGATCTACATGCCACAAACGACTGAGCAGATCTAGTATAAGAGTAGGAAACAAACTTTCCTCTGACTTTTCCAAGCCAGAATTAGTAGAACTTTTCATAGCATGTAGGTTTGTAATGAACAGAGAAAATCCAGAACTAAAAGCCAATACTGAACAACTTAATGCCAGCGCTGAAATGGTCATGAAACTTTTACAATCCATACCAATAAATGATGTGGCAATTAGATCAAATTCTTGTGCTAATCTCTTCAACCGCACAGACATCTGAGTGAGAGGATGCACAAAGGAGTTGATGTTTAGCAAACGTTCTGGGATTTCAACCATATTACTTCCATTTACTGGTTGGTTGCTGCTAATTTTATCTTCTGTCAATGGAATGGTATCCAAGAGTTTAAGCATATCAACCACATTTTCGAGAACCTTTGCTCTCAGAGACAATAACCATCTTTGAAAGCCAAAAGTAGTAGCAGATCTGCTGGTTGCACCCAGCAATTCCTCTGAAGAGTGAAGGATCTTACAAACACTAACGAGGTTATCAATATGGTTAGATGAATTTACCTTAGAAGCAGTTCCTTTCCCTGTGCCATGTAAATCATCTCCAAAAGGTATACCAGAGATCCCGTAACTCTCTAGCCAATTTAATAAACCAGATCCTTGTTTTGGTAATAGAAGAAATTGGACTTTCATTTCAGAATGAGCAAACTCTGCCAATGACTTTAACCAGCAAGAACAGTGATGGGATTGAACCAACTTTACTAGTTGCCAGAATATAAAAGCAGCTGCAAACCATGCTCCATGACATGCAGCATATTTTCCAGCTTTATACGCCAACCAATTATCCTTTCCGGCCAAAAGCTTCTTTGAACACTCAAGGGTGAGAATTTCATGTTGAACGGAAAAATCATGATCAGGTATTCCCAAGTTTTTAACAATATTATTTTCTTCTGTACCGTTCTGCATGCAGTAATATGTGATATGAGACCAAAACAAGATGGAGTATATTGTGTGCGTATAGCAGTCAAATAAACTGCTATTATGTACATCTTCAACCACAAGCTTCACTGATACATGGACTTGGGCAGTCAAGGCACCAGCTTTGTCAACACTTTCTAGGCAAGAGACTAGAACTTTGGATATATAAAGCATAAGTTTTGTCGTAATGACTGTTTTGTTTTCTCCAAGTAAAGACTCATGACCTGATAAGTCCACTTCCCCACTGCCCATAACTCGGCCATGCTTTTCTGCCAGGCATTTAATTGAAAAATGAATATTATCCAGCGCCAGATGACAAAGAACTGAATGTGCTTCAACTAGACGAAGAAGGTGGTTTAGCAAACTTTTAACCTCTTGTTCTGTTTCCAATTCTACAGGATGAAGCTCCACCAGCAAGAAGATCCGATCTACAACAAAAGCGACCATTCGGGATGCAAAAGAATGGAACTTAACTCCACCTAATTCAATTTCCACTCCTCCCATGAACTTGTCATATATATCTACCAGAACAAGGGTGGCTAAGAGTCTCTTTGATATGGTTGAGTATTGTATTCCATTCTCAACAATTGTCAACAGCTCGGAAAGAATTTCAAGCATGTCAGGGCAGGAAAAATTGAATAGGTTTTGTAAAAGGATCTGCAAATTACCAAATTTAAGAAACTACTAAAGTTATACTCCCTCCGTCCAAGTTTATGTGGCCATATTACTTTTTGCAAGCATCTTAATGCTCGCCAAAGACATCCATGTATTATATTTTCAGTTTTTCCACACTTTTTTAAAGTATAATGAAAATATAACGTATGCATATTGAAATTTTAAAAAAAAAAGTGAAAAATAAAAGGATAGATGGTTCTTGGTGTGCCTTAAAATACATGCAAAAAGTAATGTGGTCGCGTAAACTTGGATGGATGTATTAGTATTATGAATAAGGGAAGAAAAACAGTAGAACAAGTATTGTAATAACCTTATGCAATATTTGAAGAGCTTCACATTGCAGGGCTGGTGGAAATTTGGGTTCATTTAGCATGCTGAACATTGTTTTGATTTCACCTGTACTAGCATGAAAACTATATGCACCTCCTGCTAAAATAAAATGTAGACATTTTAATGATGTCGCCTGTGAACGCAATGATTTATCTTGGTTTAGTATTGAGAATAGCATCTCTACCTGCACATAAAACCATACAAGGAGTTATTAATTATTATTCCTCCTTGTCCACCATTTACTGTAAAAAAAAATCTAATAATTTTTTTCTACCTAAGAGAGAGTAATAATATATTTAAATAAAATTAACATATGAAAAGGGCTTTGTGGTGAAATCAATAATTTTTGAGTTGTGCTAACAGAACAGTTGTACTCAGAACACAGTGCCAAGGTCCAACTAGCTTTAACTCCCATTCTCTAAATTTCCATACTCATTCATAAACAACAAATCTCAGTCATGTGAATTCCATGGTCGTAGCCACATTTTAGCTGAGAATGAAAAAAATACTCCCTCCGTTCCACCAAAAGAGCCCATTTACCAAAAAAAATTGTTCCACAAAAAGAGTCATATTTTATTGGTGATAGCATAAAATGACATAATGTTCTGAGGTTTAACAACACAATTTCACTACCATGCTACCACAAATAAACTACACATTATATCTAGTGATAAACATTAAAGAAAAATAGATCCATAAATTGAATAAAAATAGATCCTTAAAGTTCGCAAATTTTGCAAATGGAACTTTTTGTAGAATTGCGAGTAGAAAAGGCGGAAAAGAAAGGTCTTATGCTGGGTGCATGTAAACGTTCTTGTAGCCCAAGTTAAAGGAACCTCTGCCAGGTGAAACACTGAAGATTACACTCGTGACAGTCAACTAAACCAAGGCAAGTAAGGACACCAGTCTCACCATGTGTAAATTATGTATCACCAACCCGACCTGCTACACTAGCATATAATAAATAGCAATCCATTTAACTGGTTACTCCCAAATGAAGAAAGTGAAGTTGGTGCTTCTATACAGCTGTTCATTTTTTTTTTCTTTATTTAATGGTAAGTGCTTTTGTACAACTTCCTAATCAAAATAAGCATGTTAACTGAAATATCCTTATCAAGAAATTTACCAAAATACACGTACAAAATCCACAAAAGGGATCGGAACTCGGACCTGTGTAGAAATCAGTAATGTTGATTTTACAGCAAGCTTTGAAAGTGAAAGCAGCATAGCAACACAGAAATCCTCTTCAGAAGAATTTGAAAGCAGCTTTAGACCTGTCTGAAATGAACATATGATGAGTGTTCAACACAATTCCATACCCTTGAAAACCAGTACAAATCGCATGTATCATATTTCTTTGTGTTTAGTCAAGTAGAAGTTTTCATGTATATTCTAATGTTTCTGCATTAAACAGCTAGTCCACTCTTTCTCTATAAAAGGTGATGCTCATGCATAATAATATTTAACAGCTAGATGGAACCCAATTTATACCATCCAAGGCATGTAAAAGCTCATACTATGTCTTAAAGAATTTTTTTTTATCATTATATTTATCTTCCAAGAAAATACTTGCAACAATATTTATCTGATGAGCTTCCAACCAAAGTTGGCTTACACTTTGTTAAGTACTGCCATGGCATCCTATAAATACCACAAAGATACTCATTACATACAGTACACTTATTAATGCCTATGTGGGAACTACAAACAAGCAATTTAGATGCAAAACCTTGTAAGCTTTACTTGCAAGTGAATACAAGCACCCCATTTTAGCCAAAGCCCGCACTCCTGCCAGCCTTATACCCATCGATGTTTCAGATGATGACAGTATATTGACCAGTATCTCCAAGAGAACAGAAGCAAAGTCATTTGACAGCTCACAGAAACATCCTGCAGTAAACAAAGAGGCCTTTACCTGTAGAGGGTGGGTCTCTATTAGTTTAATTTATTGTCAAGACAATCAGCATATTACAGAACTTTAAGCAGCAAACAACAGTTTTGGCGTATATGGGAGGAAAAATCATAGTAAACAGTTGCACAATATAAACTTAGCAAATCATAAAATACCTCCAAAACATCACTCGCGACCACACTTGATAGGATAAGATACCGTATCTCGGTGCTGTCATGGGCAAAATCAGCCCAGCAACCAAACAGCACCAGAACCATTGCCCTAACTTCAACATCCCCAGTCTCAAAAACCATCTTTACTCTTCTCAATACTTCCAAGTGATTAGATAGCTTATTCTTTGACAAAATGCCATTATTTCTTCTCTTCTTTTTCCGGCATTTATACTCTGACAAGAAAACCTTAACAACGCACAACTTAGTGTGTTTATCACCTGAATTAAATGCGTCAGCAAGCCGGAGCAGGATAGCATTGGCAAATAGCTTATCCTCTCCTGGAATCAAGCCAAATAGATTGTATTCTGCCATTGTAAGTTTAGGTTCACTGTTCCACCATTCAAGCTTTGGTCCAATCTCTTGTATGGCTTCAATAGATTTGCCTTTCAACAATAATTTAATACAAAATTACAGTTCAGTTTTTCATCAAATTAGCCAAGGGAACTAAACTACCAGGGAAATTAGTAGATTTCTTACCGGGTTTTTTGGAACGGAGGGATTTTTCAAGCTCAATGCTCCATTCCATGGCGAATGCGGCAGGGATTTTCTCCATATTTGCTTCTTTGTTAACTTGCCAAAGCCAGCTTCTTCTGAGAATTACCTGATTAGGGGCACTTGTTTAAGAATTGGGAGATAACCAGGGTCTCGTAACACATCTCCATGAACATTCCTCAGAAAAATTCCGTTTTGTAATAATGATTGGGGCCGAGGGTTTTAGGCGCAAGCCGCAAAATAAGGGTTTTGACTGTTAACTATCTATATAATACCGTAAAGGTGGTGATTCCAAAATGCGGAATAAATACGACAGACCGTATGAATGTGGCATCACCTAAAATTTACTCTTATACTTAAAAGGAAATAATAATAAATTTGTTATTTTTTTCATTTTATTAATGATAAATTTTTAGTTTCAAAATAATAGCATCATTACGTGTAGAAAATGATTTTTAATTCTCACTTATTCCATATATGCACATTCGTCATAAGTATAATTCGATTAAAAAAAAATTATAATATATAACAAGACTCTTATGTATAATATTTCAATAAATACATTAACAAGTTTGATAATTCAACAAAATTTGACTCGAAAATCATGTAAATTTCAATTTAAAATTAATGCATAGCTATTGAGTAATCAAATAAAGTACATGTGAATATAAAAAAATGCATGGGTAATGTTATGACTTGCACAAGATTTTAATTCAAAATCTCCAAGGAACTTTTCAACAGTTTGATCAAGGAAATTAATATTTTCATAAAGAAATTCTCTTAAATAAATAATAAATATGATTAAAAAATATGCGAGTAAAATTCTATTTTTTTTTTCAAAATAACAATTCCTTTTGATTAAAATTTATGAAGTTAACCCAAAATATAGAATAAAATAGTTTATGTATAAATTTATAATAGGACGTAAATATGCTGCTCAAGTTTCATGTACCTCAACTTTAACTTGGTTTATTTTAAATATTGTACATGACGCAACTCTCTCTTTCTCATAAAAAAATATATTTTTTAGTATGTACATGATCAATTGGTTTTGAATCTGAAACATCACCAAATGAAACCGTACCGCTCTAAATACAAGCGGTTTTGAATTTATCTAATTGCACCTAAATAATTTTATGTACTGTTTGAACTTTTAACTGTGTCATGCCCTATGCTAGCAGGAGATTTGAAGAGTCTCAAAGTACGAGTGGATAAAATAATTTTAAGAAAACCCTCCCTTATTAGCTAAGGAGGATAAATTATATACAAACTACAGCGATAAATTATTAGTTTACAACATTCTATCATAAACATATCAACACATGTTGTTTAGAGTAAAATAAAAAAGTTAATTGTATTAATGGATAATCTTAATTAGGGAAAGATAATAAATGTTTAAGATAAATCTATTATGACAATCAACTTTCTTGATCTTCTTCAAATAACTTGAGTTGGTATATTGTGATATGTTACTATAAAGTAATAGTTTAAAATTTAGTTCATAATTTTCTTCTTTTTTTGAAAACCTATATTTATAATTCAATTTTAAAAATATATTTTATTTTAGGGTCTAAAAAGAGTCTGGAGAAAAAATTAGAAGAAAAATTAAAGACGATTTAATTTCTTTAATACTATTGAACTATGACGTAATCTTGTTAAAAGATAAATTCAATTTTATGATCTTGTATAATAAAAAAATCTTTAATAATAAACTATCATTTTTAGTCGAATTCATAAATAAATTTATTCTCACAACGATGATGCTCAAGTTTCATGTATTCATATTAATATGAAAGGAAAAAGATGTTTTTATTCTTGTGGCTATGATGCTCAAGTTTCATGTATTCATATGGTAAGAAAAGAAAAATATGGTATATTGACTCATATATTTTACTCTTATATTATGCGAGTACGTCATAAGTAATAACATGATACTATTCGTTCTAAATTTACTAGTATAACCTAATTTTGAATTTGTTTTTCCAGACTCTAAAATCTTATTAATCATCAAAATATTGTCATTCTTTTTTTTAGGAGAAATTTTTTAGTCTACCTTATAAAATATTAAGTTATTTTCTTCAAACTTACTAGTTTGTATTATTTTACTGGTACAAGAGGGTTGAACTTAGTGTGTGTGTGTGTGTGTATATATATATAGTGTAATTTGTTGATTACAATGAATTGGATATGTTGATAGAGGATGGAATATTTAAAAAGAATTTTTCATTTTATTGTGAGGTGGAAGCCAACTAGTTGATGAGTAGTGATGATTCATAGTTATTTTTGTGAATTGTTTGTGTATGCATAAAGTTGATAAATCATAGAGAATCTTAATGATGAGAAGAATATCAATACGTTTGATAATATATACCTTCATAAAGAAAAATAATCGAAAACAAAAAGATCGTGGGTGGGTGAAATGAAAAGAAGGGGTTGGTTGGTTGTGGCGCCGTCGGTGATCTCACTCGTATGGTACATACAAAACAATGCACCCAACAAGTTCTACCAACCAAACAATTTTGTTGACTTTTTTAATAAAAAATAAAATAGTGTAACAATTTTGTTGACTTTTTAAGACTCGTTCATTCATTTTGACCACCACCCTTATTATAAAAATAAATAAATGAAGGTATCCCCACAACAAAGGGCTCATCTGTCTAAAACAGTGTTTTCATTTTTCACATATAATGATGTTACATATTATTATGATTAACTTAATTTGATATTAGATGTTAAGTATTTAAGAGGCATAAAAAGATTATAATTTTCATAACTAATTGATTGTAATAACAAATCATAATATAATATTGCACTTTTAAAATTTTTATTAATGATAAATTATTTCACTTTGTAATTGTTCCGCAACACATTTTATACATGAGCCGTTCCGTCACCGTAATTGTCGCAATCAAATTTTTTGAACTCTAAATTTATATTTTATTTAACCTAATAAGATCGTTATGAAAAGATTATGAAATTTTCAAACGAATTAAAAAATTATATTATCGTAATTTTTTTGGTACAATAATCGCAATCATATTTTTTATACTCTAAATTTATATTTTATTTAACCTATTAAGATCGTTATGAAAAGATTATGAAATTTCCAAACAAATTAAAAAATTATACTATGGTAATTTTATTTTTTATCGAGCTTTGGATCTCAACAGTTACCGACTGAAAAATAGTCAACAACAATTTGTGCATTTATATCATTATATAGGCAAAAAATATATATAAAACTTCTATTTTTATTTGTCACATAAACTAGTGTTTCCTAATTAAACAAAATTAGCATAATAAAAAAACCGCAGTTTAAACAGAGCAAAGCACGGCATAGCATCGCTAAGCCATTACCAGCCGATCAATTCCGTCACACACCTCCTCCTTCACTCGCCCATTCCTCTCTCGCCCAATTAGTTTGTTTTTTATTTTTTTATTTTTTCTCCGCACAGAAAACAGACTCGTTTCGCGGAAGAGGAGAGAGATAGACACGAGATCAACGATTCTTCGCCGGATCTATCTACACGATTCTCTCATCGATTTATGAATCCATAAATTTTGTTCAATTTTCAGATCTTAAACGTAGATATATATATATATATATAATTGCGGAGTGGATAGAGCAATGTATTGATGCAAATAGCTGTACGTATGTAAGATAAATTAGGTTTTTTTCTTCATTAATTTGGTGGGACGAGTTATATTGAAAATCGAGGATGCAAATGGAAAGGGAGTGGAGGAACAATGGAGGAATTGGAATGGGAGATCATCGAATGTTTGAATCACCGTCAACTCCGTCGTCATCATCAATGAAACTTTTTCCAATTTCTTCTCCAATGCCTGCTCAATCTCCTTCTTCGTGCTCGTCTTTGTCTGGTGGCGCTAGTGTGGCTGTCGGTGGTGCAAATTACATTGAACACCATGTCTCCAAATTTGATACACTAGCTGGCGTTGCTATCAAATATGGGGTCGAGGTAATCTGTCAATCTATTTATTTATCAAGGGCAGATTATGATTATATTTGCTTAAATCCAGGGCTGATTATGATTATATTTGCTTAAAGACTAATTTTTTATGATTTTGATTGTTGTACCTGTTCGGGACCAACTTATAAGTTGGTCAACCCAACTTATAAGTTGGTTTTTGAAAAAAAGTGTTCTGGGCTGACTTTTTTGCTGACTTATAATTTGACTTATAAGTCAAAAAAAATAAGCCAGTTGTACTTGCTTATTTTTTTTGACTTATAAGTCATTTTTAAGTTCTGGTCAAACCTTATGAAATGACAAAAATGCCCCTCCTTGTTTTTTTTCTCTTCTTCTTACAAAAGGACATTTTAGTAATCTTTACATTTTATTTAACTTATAAGTCATTATTAGCCGAACACGTCCACAACTATTACTTATAATTCCCGACTTATAAGTAAAAATACTCCCGAACACTTTTACTTATAAATCTACTAAAATTTTAACTTATAAATCTACTAAAATTTTAACTTTAAGTCAAAAAAAAAAAAGTCATTCCCGAACAGGCCCGTAATTTGTTTGTTTTCGTTTTTGTTTCTGTTTTTACTTACACTAGGTATAAAACAGTTCTACCTTTATACAAAATCTAACTTTACGTGGAAGTAGTCGCGCTTTACTTTTATATTTGACGAGACAACTATAGGAATGTGTTTAAAGCACTCTTAATTGAGCTATACATCTCTTATATATTTGAATTATGAATTGCGTGACTAAAGATATTATTTCTCATATTAGGTCTCGAATCCAAGTTATGCATAAGAATTGATAGATACTTCTACAGTGGATTGAAGATTATTGATTCTTGGAGTTTGACACAGAAAATGTTATACTATTGATTTTATTTAGTAGTTAGAATAACCCATAGGTCTAATTCACTCACCAATTTCAAAAGTTAATTAATTTCAGAAAAATGTAAAACACGGAACTTTTTTACAGCCGACTGCAAGTGTAAACCAGCTTTATGGTATAATACATTTTTGCAACATAATTTGGAGAGCAAATGGGGCGGAAGGTAAGAAAGTCAAAGGGTATTAAATGCATTCAAAGTTTTAAGTTTGTTGAATATGGTTTCAAATTATTTATGACTCTTTCTCCGAGTATTTTTCGTCCAAATATGGGTAATCATATTTGCAACTTTTGAACTTTTTTCCATTCATGCTCTGTTACTAATTTTAGTTCCTTATTTCATTTGTTTTGAATTCCATCTTTTTTCTTTCCACATGAAAGTTGGATGGTAACAAGGCCGATTATTGCTCTTGACATGCATTGTCACATGATATCAGGTGGCTGACATTAAGAAGATAAATGGTCTGGCGTCGGATCTCCAAATGTTTGCTCTCAAGACTCTGCACATACCACTACCTGGAAGGCATCCTCCATCTCCCATCTTAGCAAATGGTTGTGATACACAAAGGTATTATCGTGATCACATTCTCTGTTTTCTCTACCTCTGGTCTGTTGTTCATGTTCCTGTTAAGCACATAGTTAATTCTCCTTGCAGTATCTTGATAGTTGATTTTCGTTTGAATTTTGTTTCTCTGATTTCATGATAATAATAAAGTTTACTGACGTCGTGTGCACTCTTTTGTAATTACTGCCCTTTTAAATGTGTAATCAAGAATGTTAGCATCTCCTAGCATGAAATTGTATTTTACAATTCCTGTTTTTTTAGTTCCTCCTATATGATCAACTGTCAAAATTGAACTGTCTTCATGCCATGTTGCTTTATAGCATTTGATACAAGTTATGTAACTGTGGTTGACATGTGCTACCAAGATAAATCAAAACAATGGCTCGAATCTGGCTGGCTCTAGGAAACAAATTTAATAAACACTGTATTCACGTTTCTAGTTTGTTAAGTTCGAAACACACAACTTCAAAACATCATTTATATGCTATGATCTATTGGACATGAAAGATGCTTGGGTTTATATACACACATGCACACACGTTAGCACTTGGCAAATGCCTTTATGTAAAATTATTTTTGGAATTGTAAGAGTATATTGATAGATGAGATTAAACATTGTGGTCTAAATGCATTTTCTTGATCAAAAATCAGAAAAGGCCTCTAGAGTATGCAATGATACTTTTATGATTATTCAGGATATGTAAACTATCTAACCCTTTTTTTTGGGTGCTAATCTAACCTTTATTTGTGTTACAAGGATACTCTTTA
Organism: Hedera helix; assembly: GCA_947179155.2. Lineage (NCBI taxonomy): Eukaryota > Viridiplantae > Streptophyta > Magnoliopsida > Apiales > Araliaceae > Hedera > Hedera helix. Next base: position 37,064,046 of record OX359281.1, read on the forward strand.
GATTTAAGATATTGTCCGTAAGACTTCATGGAAACAGTTTTCAGTTATACATTACCTCAAACAATGTGAGGGATGGTGAAATGATCTTTAATGACATCATCTGTTAAAAGAGTTGAGGCATTTGGTTGTGTTGTATGTCTTATACGATAATAAATTAAAGTAGTTGTCTTAGAAAAACAGAAGTCCTGATGTCGGGTTCAAAGACGAATGAAGCCACTGTTACCTTTTAAAATGTTGTCCTGTACTACTGTATATAGAACAAATGTTAAGGTGATGTGCGTATCTGACTCCTATCTTGAACTGGACTCAACTACACAGTGATAGTATTAGTTTCGCTGCGATTATGATTATTGTACAGGGATGGACATGATTGTTGTGACAGGGCTAAAACAATGGTAGAAAGATCGTGATATGCTAGCAGTGGAGCAATGTTGTTGGGGGTATCATTGGAGGCTGGTTCAGTGGAATTGGCTGTGTGATCTGTGCATGCCAATATGGGATGAGATTGTCTGACTAGATCCCCTATCAAGAGCAGCATCCACATGGTTATTAGTTATTACATTCTTTCTGTTAGGTGTGTACCTGTTTTGTTTTTATTCGGCATGCCTTTTCATCTTTGTGTCATATTTGACATTCAGGGAACTTACTTGATTTCAACCTGATATACTTACGTCATATTGATCAGGGATTTCATCCTGATTCAATACATATGGAGTGTGGAGAAAGGCAAGAGATCTAAGGAATATTGCTTCTCTTTTTTGCGTGGGTTTTCATAAATGACTTGTCATTGGGAATCGGGAACTGCATTTTAGGCATTGATGTTGTAATCAGATCCTGAACATTGAATAGTCTTACAGAAATCTAGTTGTCTTTTACAGGCGATCACTTTCATCTCATCTCTTGGTAATTAAAAGTGTTGGCATGGCTGGAAAAATGCTCTCGATAGTAATGTTAAGAGTTATGATTTGGATGTCTACTTTTACTGAATTTAGTATATATTTAATTTTTTTAGTTCGAGTAACTGTTGTCGTACTTATTTGTGCCATGTTTAGTGGCTTATCATAATCAATGTTTTTTGTAAACCAAGCAGCTCTGAGCAGACCTCACGTAGACGACGGCATTCTGATTTTTTTGATTCATTTCAATCACTGAAGTTGACATCTTCAAAGCAGAATGTCTCCCCTGCCACGAACAATTTACAAGGATATTATGGTCTTAATTCACCAGATCAAAAAACTGGACCCGAAGAATGTGAAATGGCTGTCTATCGTAAAGGGTCTCGTTACTTGGAGGATGGACCATTTGGCAAACCCTCGCCCTGTATGAACTCGCCTTTGAGTCTTCATAGAAAATGTAAAAGCGTAGCTAATGGTTTCAAGTTGGAGAATGGTGATCTGGCCTATGATGCGTCAGTTGCAGACGCAGGGGAAAACAACTCTGATAATTGGATTAGTAATTTGGTAAGACGGCGTCAAAAATCTGAAGCGGACTTTAATTCTCCTACACCAGAAATGTTGCTGAAGGAGGATACTAGCAGTGGTGGATTTTCAACAATTGCCGGAAAAGGTTTAGCACTAAGGCCCAAAGCTGCCAGTCGGACCGCCTCGGCTGCTGATGGTGAAGCAGGTTGGCATAATTCTATTCATACTGCTTTGGGGGATTTTTCTTTGATCGACAGTTTGAGTGGAGTAAAGAAGTCGTCGAGTACACCAAGTTTTCAGGATTCAGATAATAGCTCATCCATCTGGCCAACAGTGAATTGGAGTTTGACATCAGATCTTCAGGCCCTGTCTACTGCAGCCATTGCACGACCGATCTTTGATGGCTTGCCAAAACCGATAACCAGTCGGAAAAATAAAACCGCCGTTGACTAGTAATTTTTTTGTGCAATGCCAGTTTACTTTTTTGGTTTTGTTTCACAATTCATTGGTGGCCTATCCGTGTACTAGAGGGGATAGGAAGAAAAAGTGGAGAATAAGCATTTCATTGATCAATATTTAGGATGATACATGGTCTAAATTTTGGCCGAGTATACATTCTACGGGAGTTGCAGTTCAAGCCATGCGAGGACCTGAAACTGTAAGTTTACTCATCACCTTGGAACTATATAGAAAAATGTATATTAGATATTTAAATCTGTTTATTTAAGATGACAAAGGAAGGATGGTGTTTACACATGCATCTGTATATTTAATTAATGAACTTTTGTTTATTCTTGTTACCCGGACATGGAAGAATGAGCAAAGTTGATGTCTTGATGAACTAACTATATAGCAAGTTGACGATTCTTTATGGATCTGGTGGAAAGATTCTGTTTTTTTTGGTTGTCGTGTTGGTACTACTAAGAAAATTGTATAGATAATGAAGCATTACATCTAGTAGCTTTCCTGGCAGGACAACAATTTGAGGGAGCTTTTATCAGTTTGTCTACCATACTTCAAAAATATTTGCCTGGTCTAACAATATCTGAGATTACTGATTTGATGCAAGTCTTGCAACATAAATAATTAGTATATAAATTATTAGGAGTGATTGAGATGGGGAAATAGCAAACAGCTTGCCGGTTTGTGTGACCAACGCTGCATGCTACACTAACCAGAGAAAGTCGTGCAATAGAAGTTCCGTGAATGTTGGTCAATCGACTGAGTAGAAGACGACTGGCAGAATTCCCTCCACGCTTCAACAAAGAGGATATAGAGGAGAAACTCTGGGTTAAATATGACTTGTTTGGGATGACTTGGTAAATCATTGTGCAGAGGTTTTCATAAAAGAATTGTATATTTGCTAGGACACAAAGGTGACCGTACCATAGAAACACAGCAGGGGTCATAGTAAAAGAAGCTCGAGGGACATCATTCATCTGGGTTATGATCTGGATGGACTAATTCAGCTGCTGCAGAGGGTGAACATCCAATGTTTGGCTCGACAGAAAATCGCTTCTTCAAATTAGCTGTTGTAGAGGATAAACATCCACCGAGGGGAAATTGCCTGATTGAGGTGTTCTTCTTTATCATCATAGGAATCTGATTTCATTAAATCTGCAGGTCCTGATTGAGAGAACAAGCTAATATAAACCTTTGATGCGTGGGTCATATTTAAGTTGATCTCTGTCATTTGCTTAAAGTACAATTGTTCATAGGTGCTTCATGGAGTATTTATTAATAAACAGACTTTCTTGTTTAACTAGAAAAAATAGCAATTTGATCAGGCCAATAAGGTTTCTTCTTTGGGATTATTATTATTTTTTTCTTTGCAGTTTATCTAGATCTTCACTTTTTGGGGCGGGAAAAACTAACTAATCCGAGTAGAATCAAATTGGTTCGACTTTTAATATTTTTATTAGAGGAATTTGTTTATATAAAATAAATTCAACGCAAAAGTAGAACAGTAATTACAAATTATTGCATATAGGTATATTCAATTTTTATTTTATTATTATTATTATTATTATAAAAAATCTAAAAATATATTAAAACTTTTTACTTTTGCCTGGTCTTTGTCACATGTTTCAGTTTACAAAAGGCAATGTACGAATAATGAAGGTATAGCTTGTGATATCTAAATACCCCGCGATTATGTTCGTCTACAAAAATATATTTAAAATTAAACTATTTATAATAATTTAACATTATTTTATCCCATAATGAAAGATTAATAATCCTTTACATAGTCCTATAGACTATTTTTTTAATTTTTTTTTTTATCATTCTTAATACTATTTATATGGGATGATATAATCTCATAAAAAATTTAAAATTAATAATCTCCTCATTTTAAGCTATTTAATGATTTTATAGAACTAATAGTCCAACATTAAAAAATTAATAATCCATCATCAAAAAAATAAATAATACAAAATAATATTAAATTAAAATAAATAATTCAATCCAAACATATTTTTTATAAACAAACAAACATAGCCCAGTGTCTAAGTTATAACACTATTGGTGGTTCTATCTTTTCTCTTGAGCAGTTCAAAGATTAGTAATCACAATCTATTATCCCTCACATGTTACGTCATAGAAAAACCTCACTTTTCCTTGACTAATCACACTAGTCAAAAAGAGCCAAAACAGCCCCCCTCACATACTATTAACAACATCAGAACTTCTCCTCTTGTTGTTGTCCTAGTAAGTATCAATAACTTTCCCATTTAAACCTTTTTTATTCACCTTTGACACCTACTTTTCAGCAAGAAAACCTGGTGTGGTGTGAATCCGTGAAATTATATTTACTATTTTCAACAACCATTAACCTTAACGTGACAAAAAACTGGCGTCTGCCCAAGCCGTCCTTTCCTCTTCTGCAAGACTTGAGCAAATGAAATTGCCTCAACATTTAAGAATAAAACCGACAGCCAGGGTATTATACAAGTGCAGTAAAATCTGAGGAAATGGAACAGAAACAAACACTAAAAGGGAAGCTCATTTCCTCAATTTTTCCTGTGGTGAAAAGAAAAATCACACTATTTTTTTTTAAATTGCCATGGCTGACCTTTTTACTTTTGGAGGGAGTAGCTGACTTGTTAAACACACATGACTAATGCATTACTAGATCATTGCACAAAAGTTTTCCATCGACATATTAAATGTCTAAAAATTATTCTGTGGTTCTTTTATAACTTAATGTGTTGAATGAAATAAATTCATTTTTGTAGTATTTTTGACATAATTACAGCAGTTGATATCAGATGTATTAAAGAGAAACACAGGCTTACACTTGGAAGTTAATCTCTTCGGGATTCATTTGCCAGGAAAAATTATAATATACAGTCCTGCCAAGGGTCTCGAAAACTTGTAACTCCATTCAGTGGTCGCTAAATATTTCTTCACATCATTGCAAATGGATTATAATCTCGAGTCCCAACCCCCAGTTCTGGAAATAAAACAGTTAAAGCAGAGGTCAAATTGATCACCTCAAAGAACAAGCAAAGGGAAAATTGAAGAGGAAAGCAAGCTGCAAGTATATAAAGCAAGTTACATGATCTTGGCATTATTCGTAGCTAAGCAAAGAAATTTAAAAATCTTTCAGAATAAATATCAAATACAAATGCAAATGATGAAAGGATTCTTTTAAAGCAATTCCAATCACATGGCATCAAGGGATGATACAAAACTTTGATTAAAGATGATTTTGAACTTGATAAGAAAAAGAACCACCTGGAAGGACCCCATATTTCGGCTCAAATTTCAATGACAGTTGGCAGAACTAAATGGAGCATCAAAGAAGTAGGAACTTACAAAAGATCTACAAGGAAGCTAGAGGTTGGCTTAAGCTGGCCTCCAAGAATTGAGGGAAGACAAGTCTGGTCTACAAGGCATCATCTGTGGACCACCATGGGCTGATGAAAACACAAACAGTGTTAGTTCTTATCCACAAAAGCAATTTGAGTAGTCAGGAATTCAATTTAAGAAGCAAAAGAATCTTTTCTACCTGGAATTGGAGGTCCTGCAGGAATTGTGTTAACAGCAGGTGGTTGATAACCAACATTATTTGTTGGAGGCCTCTCAAGAGGTGGCCGAAAATAACCTGCCACAGTAAATCCTGTTTAAACAATTACTATGCTCTACCATTTCTATAGAGTAAAAATTAAAAGCAATGCTGAGGTCTAAGAGCATTATTTCCAAGATCAATCCAGACTTGTCAAAAGATACTTCCAGAATCAAATTCAGATTTTCTTCTACGCTGAACAGGAAGTGGTCTGGGCAGCATTTCACCCAGTATCTGGAAAACTCGACACATTAGGCATTATCATGGAATCACACAGAAATGAGGTTCTTGGAAAAAAGTCTAGGAACCGCGACATGTTCACAGGTTACCTTTGAAACATAAGATACCACATTAGATATATTCCATCTAAAGTAGTAAGTGATTAATGTGCTACTGTATCAAAATTTCTTTTCAAATGGTTCCCCTCCTAAAACTCAAGGGAGACTGAAACTTTAGTCTCTATGATGTTTCTCAAAATTTTCACGTCCTAATGGAACAAAGATGATTGCAAAGGACGCTTTCACAGAACAAAAATCAGGAAGGCCTGAGAAAATAACCAACATAATGGAGCATCAAGAAAAGGCAACAAACTAATGGGTTCTAGCATGGTAGCATTTCCAAAGGCTGGATCGTTACCTACCAGGAAGGCTAAAGGTTAGTGATGCATATCTCCGAATGAAAAGGAAGAGTTTAGTGGGGTAACTTGAGTAAATGTACGGAAAAGTAACCCAAGGACCTAAATTTGTTTTGTAGTTTCAAGATCTCCTGGTTTAAAATTCATCAAGGGGATGATTTTTGGTATTAAAGAAAAAATATTTATTGTCGTGCAGAAGAGTTATTAACAAGGTCTAGAAGCAAAAGGGGGGAAAATAAAAAGAAGCAAAGACAAACGAGTGTTATGCAAATGATATGGGCTTACTGGTGCCATAGGATTAACATTAGACTTTGACGATGATTTGGTAAAGGGTGTCTACAGATAGAAGACTTAACGATGTAGCAAACCAAAGAAGATCCACGGCAATTTCACTAAACTTTTACCTGCTAGGCACTCGTATCTATATAAATTATATCAATAGATAGAAAGTAAAAAAAAAACATAAAGGCCTACAACTTGAACTTGGAAGTCGAAACATGATTACCATATTCATGGTGTCAAGGTTTGATCTGTGCTGACATTCCAAACCCTTTGCACTCATTAAGCTCAAGCAGAAAGTGCATCAAGAAGTGGCCCATACAAAAACCCTACCCCGCAGTCCGTTCTATAGCCCATATGCTATATTTTAAAAGATTAATAGGACACTAAAAATTTAAATCCTAAAACCGAGCAAAAAAATTTAAATTACAGCATGAGCAAATTAACCTAAAAAACACATGAATTAAAAATTGATCAATACATAAGTACACAAACTATGCCACTCATCAAAAGGAAAAAAACAAGTATTACAAAATTTCTTCATATGACACTTTACCACAAAGCCGATAGAAGGATGACTACTAAAATACATGAGCAAGCTGGATATATTGGACAGGGAATCCATTGCCACGAGAAAAGTTAAAACATATAGATACGCTGGAGTGCATGTGCAGTCACTTTGAAATGATAGTTTTGAATATTTTAACGGTGACTGATATTTCCAGTGCTGGAAATACCAATCCAGCACTAGTACGACTGTGCAAGGCATGTATTCCAGCACTAGAAATATCACTTCCCATTTTAATTCCAGGAATTACCTTAGAGACCATCATTCTCTAAGGACATACACTTCAAGAATTTAAAGAAAAGTGAAGGACGAAAAGACATGGTATGGAATTAATATCAATTTGAAGATCACCGTAGAAGAAATCCCACGTACCTTCCTGGGCAAAAGAAGTCACTGAACCAGATGAACTTCTCACTCCGTTCATCCATGAAACATGTGGATTATCGGTGCTAAATTCATTTGATGTCATCCTCCATTTTTCATCAGTAACATATTGTTTTGGTCCATCAGGATGAGTTGGTAATGAGTATGGTGTAGGGTAAGGATGCTGAGGATGTTGCTGAACGGTGACCTTTGAATATGAGAAATGACTAGACGAGGCTTGAGGAGGTGGGCCAGGATGGAAAGCTCTTTGTTGCAAAGGCAAATTTCCAGGTTGAAATTGTTGATTGGGTTGAGTAGCTTGGGGATGTGTATACAAGTCATTACGGCTGTAATCTAGTGGCCTTGCTGAATTATATCCAGAAGGCTCTCGTGAATTGCAGACTCCTGAAGAGACAAAGCAAGACGATGGCTGTGGAAACATTTCACTCCTGCTATTAACATCGATAAGAGCTCCACAAGGATTATTTCCAGCCACTTGGACAAGTTGGGTTCCCTGTGGAGAAAAATATTCATGTAGTACTGGAGGTTGATATGCCAATTTTGGTGAAGAAGATGGTAGTGATGATTGAAATGGATGCAAATGTTGAGATACTATTGAAAGTTGAGGTATTACTGATGAATGAGGAGCCAGGGAAGCTGGCATGCCTGCAGGAGGTGGAGGATGCGGATGTGCCTGTGATGCAAGAGGAGGTGGAGGAGGGGGAGGTGATGGAGATGATGGAGGTGGAGGTGGAGGTGGAGGTGGAGAAGGTGGTGGTGAAGAAGGCAAAGGGGGAGTCGGTGGAGGAGAATCTAGAGGGAATGGTGGAGAACTCTCAGGTAGAGGGGCCAACTCGGTTAAACTGTTTGAAGCTGCTTCACATATCATATCCGAACCTTGCCCTTTAGAAGCAATTTCAAAGGAAACACCAGCGAAGAATGTTCTTTCTTCCTTCGGGTCTGATACATCTTCCATTTCAAGCTCACCATCCACATCCTCTAAGATGCAGTGTCGCCTGTCATTTGGAGTAACTGTAAAGTTTTCAGCCTCTCCAATCGTAAAAGTTGTCTCCACTGGTGATCTATCACCATCTTCTCTACATGAATTTCTGGGAATTTCCCGTTCTTCTTCTTCTTCCTCATCCTCTTCAAATACATGAGAAGTAACAAAGCCCGGCAACTGAAATGTAGCATTGCTGTGACAAATAACCAAGAAGTTAATACTCAGATGAAGTCATTTGACTCCAACATAACAGCTTAAAAGAAAAAAATATTGCAATATAAATATCAATACATTATATGAAACCCTAATAGATTTTATGCAACAGAATTGGAAAAAGATATTAGAATTCTATTAAAAACTATAGAAAAACAGAAGTGCTTAGGATCTCAGTACATGGAGATGAATAGTTTATAATCCAATATCACAATAATTCACACCACCGAAAACTTAATACTATATTCATACACAATAATAATTATTTTGACAGGTAATTTTGGTACAAGTGTGGTAATTTTTATACATGATAATAATAGGCAGAAGGTTTGTAGAAATAAAATTGAGGTGAGTTATAACTTATAACCATGAGAATCGCAAGCCATACCAAACAATTTTGACTATCAATCCATTAGCAACCATATTATCTGATTTTCGCTTTGTCGAATAAAGGCATAGTGCAAACGTACGGGCATCAAAATAGAACACATCGGAATATTTTTCAGAAAGAAAAACAAGTGTTTCCTACAGGAGAAATTATATACATGACCAAAGAGAGTAGACCATAGGAACAAAGTACTTTTAACAAGCACATATTAGATACAAGTAAATCACACCATTTATACACGAACTCTAGATCGTGAATGAGTACGTCCGTCAACTTTAGAATGTGCGATTATCATTACATTTACTACAAGATGTTATCCCAAATACAAGTGATCATCATTATCTTGAACCTCAGTAAACTGAATAAATTTGTCGTTTTCCTATTATGAAATATGTTGAACATTTTTTTATTTTTTTTTCCCAAGTAAGAAATGTGTTATTACATATTAAAGATTGGCCTAACAAATTCTGTGGTATTAATCAGAACAGCTTCCTTGCTTTTAATCAAAAAGCTAAGACATTACCATCTCGACTTATCTGTGACATCTAGCAGTATGTAATTGGTGATCTACCAGTGAACCAGGTTCAACTGCACAACATCTTAATGAAAACAAAAAACGAACAAATAGAACAAGAAACATAATGAATTGTTCAAATAATAGCAAACATGATTTTGAACCTCCCATATTCGTCAACAAGCATGCCTTCCATCTCTCTTATTGGATCATCTACTGCCCGCTCAGCTCGAGATGGATGCCTAAGGAAAAATCCAGCAGATGGATCATCATTTGAAACTCCAATGTCATCCATATAACGCTGAAGAAGAGATTCTGGTAAAATTTTCCTCTCAAGCCATAAACGCAAAACCTGCAGTAGGAGATTGTACTCAGAAATCATTCTGATAATGATATAAAAGCTATCCTACTTAGAAATAAGGTAAGATACCTTAGTACATTGTCGACGGTTCTCACGAGCAACAGCCTCAGGTGGAGCAGCGGCTCCTAAGAGGCGAGGCAAAGCAGCTTGAACTATAGGAATATAAGAGGCTCCGGCAATGCCTAAAGAACACAGAAGCAATGAGGCCAAAAGAAAGTAGTCATGTAGATTAAGGCTTCAACCAGCTGAAGGAATCTTGTTTTCAATAGAAAGCCCAATACTAAACATTAGATTTTCTTGTACTAATCTTACAATGAATTTTACTTGATGGACTACGATTTAGTATTAGAAAAAAAAATCATATTTATACACAGTAACAGGAAAAACAGACTGAACAGTGAACACAATGACTATTGTGAAAGAATGTGGGTGAGGAAGGTTAAAGAACAGCAACCATAACAATCATAGCCAGATATGTGCTTTTGCTGGTGTTTCTACCTTTCTGACTATGTGAGCATTGAGTAATGGAATCCACTAGAAAAAACAGGTCCACCTTACGATGCAAACTGGGCTCAGTTTCCAACTTGCGAATGAGAAGTTCCACAACCTGCTGATGTCAGGGGTTTAGTATGATATTCGAACCTAAGACTGAGGAGCGAACATAAAAAGCATACTAATCTAACCAAAAGTAAGTGGTCCAAAGCCTGGATCTGCAAAAATAAATAAATCATGTAGTAAAAGGATAAAAAGACAAACGTATCTTCCTGCATTATGTGTCAATAGAAGGGAAGTTATGTATTTTTCTCCTCTTTTTATAAAAGAACCATTTTGTTAGAAAAAAAGAAAAGAAATACAACCAAGGAGGACATGGAGTATTCGAATCAGAAGCATAAAGTGGAACAAAGTAACACGTCCTATTGAAGGACAGCCATCCAATCCCATAGGCATCCAAAATGGAAACTCATTTAAAAGCCCCAACAGCAGACACCAACGAGACGCAACAAAAACACATTTTCTATATCAAAGGAGACAGGAGAGTAGAAAAACAAAAACTATGCCAAACTTTCTACTGAAGAAGTAGTTGGTATCTTTTTATTCATAAGCAAGTCTATCTAACTCTATTTCATCCATTAAAGCTTTCATTTCATAGAAAAATATAGTAACAGTGTCAGAAACTAAAATTACAAGAGGGAATCAAAACATCATTCAAAATCCCCAGACTGGTAGAAACCAACTTGAGACTCCTTGGACGTTCTGACAAGGTTAATACTGTGGATATACAAAGCACTGAAACGCAAAAATCTAATAAATCCTTCATGAACGTACTAAATATGCACCGTCATATCTTGCTTAGAAATTTTCTGGTTTTTGTCAACAAAGATTTAGCAAGTTTTACTTATTTTCTCCACCAGCTTGAGCACTAAAGGAAGTAAAGTCTCTGATGTTATTAGGAACAACACAGTAACTGCAGCCAACAAAAATAATTCTCTGCCAGTTCCAACAAGGAGCATAAACCAGTGGTCATATGAACTATCAACTATTCCTACAACAAAAGACTGATATGCGTCGGACCTAGTACTCATTTCTGGGGTGTATGGTGGGCGCATTTCCTTCTGGCCTTCATTTGGAAGCCCAAGAGCAGTTGCTTTCTTCTTATGCTGTTTGGAACTTAATTCAAGAGTTGGCTACATTTAATTGCTACATTTCAGAAGTGGACTATCTTGGCTCATCCATAATCCACATTACACATAGTTCATGAACTGGGAGAAGCAAAGCTACTACCCACCATCCTCAAATCCTAATGAACCTATTATTGCATGTGCTCCAATGATGAGGAAATCATCTTCTTTAATCAAACTGAAATACATCCGATTAAGTATGATTAAGATTAAACATATGCAAGGGAAAAAGGATTACTATTTTATTCAATGATCTGATTCAACCAACCCCTGATTTCCCCTAGTAAATCTATTTTGAAAATGCTCCAAACTGGATATAAATATTTCCAGTAATAAGTGGAAAAACAACTATTAGACAATAAGTCACACATCATTAACTATAATGACCAAGTCAACTTCCTTTGTTAAGCTCATAAACTAACAACTGAATACTAAGAATTACCAGACTGAAACTAGGCTGGTCATGTGATGTTATATATTTTTTCTTCCTTTTTGATTGGCCTGTCCTTTTTCTCCCTTCCTTTTCTTGGTTGGAGATGGGAGTTAAGGGGGGAGAGCTTTTTGTTTTATGCCCGCAGTGAATTTGTAAATATGTTCGGTTCAATCAAAGCTTAACCTTCCAGGGGGGAGAGAGAGAGGAGAATGAATATTGATAATCTTAAAGAAGAAAACATAACACTAAAAAATATTGCATCAGCTCTGTGCTGTATTTAGCTGGGGCTCTGCCAATTCATCAAAGCACTTGATCTTCAATTCTTAAGTTTCAAAATATAAATAGAAAACAGCAGAAAAATATCCATTGTAAAACATAATACAGTGATGCTAAACACATACAGCATGAAATTACATGAACATTAGTTAAACTCAGAAAGGGAATTTTATAACATAATCATCAACTAAATAAAACTACCATCGCAACTAATGGGATACATTCGTAACAAAACAAGATAACAACAATGATGACGATTTATAGGGTTAAATGTTTTTTTTATCATTGTACTTTAGGCTAATTTACAAACAACTAACTAAACTTTTTTTCTTACTGTCAACTCACTAAACTTTAATTTTCTTACAAAAATTTGAATTTCCGTTATGGACGTTAATTTTTTAACAGAATATTTACATTGCAATGTGAGGTGGCTTAATTTATTCCAATTTAAAGTATTCAGTCTAGGTGGCCAAATAAGTATAATTAAATCAATAAATATCTCTATATAAAAGTAAGAAGAATTTTTTTCCCCATAACTTATCCTTCTCTCTCTCTCTCTCTCTCTCTCTCTCTCCCTCCATAGATCTGAAAGCAATCAAGACATAATCCCATAAAAGAGGGATAGGGTAATAAATATATATATATAAAGTCTTACATTTACGAAATTGTTTGCAGGAAAATAGAAAAAGAAAGGAAGGAAAAAGAAAAAGGGAGACAACTATCTGCGATTTCCGCCATAGCTCTGCAATTTTTTATTTTTTATAACAATCATCTTTTAATATCTCCATTTGTCTGAGTTTATTGTTATATATATATATATATATATATATATATATATATATATATATATATAACAATAAACCTTCAATCTCTATAACAAAAACACTAACTAGATCGGAAGACGGATAGAGGTTCCTTGAATATTATTTAAATCCCGAGTAAATTAGTTAAAAAATGGACCGGTTAAAGCTTTAGCTAAGCTTGAAGTTTTCATCATCTCCAAATTTTGTTTTAGATGGTTGAGTGGACATTCAGTCTGTGAAGGCTTGATTGAAGATGGTGATTATTGAAATTATACCCGTTATAATTAAACCCTAGAATTTGGGCATATGACGCTGTGTAATTAAACGACCATATTTATCAATTGATAGGTATGGTGGTGTTTTCTATTTATAAGGTTTTATCTATTGGGTTTGATTGACAAATTAGGGGGGGCAATGCTAGTGGTACAAGGGGGTGGTGCTGCAGGGGAAGAAGATGATGAACAGTAACTCCAATAATTTATTTTGAAAAGATTTTTAATTTCAACATATTTTTAATTTTTATAAATTCCTAAATAATTATAGTTGTTATTATTTACCTAAAAATCATTTTCTATTAATTACAAAAATAATTAAAATTTTATTTTATTTTTCCCATGTTTTTTTGCTAAATTTTCTAATTTATTTATTTATTTTAAAATTTTACTTTATTTTTTTCTTAATATTCTTTTATTTCTACTTAAGAGTGGCCACATGTTAACTTAAAATTTTCCATGTCAGCTTTCTCTCACTTATGTGGAATTAGATGTGGCCAACCGTTTAAAGTCAACATGATTTAATGGATTTTGTAACGTTTTGTAAGAAAACTAAAGTTCAGAGTGAGTTGACTGTAAGAAAAAAAAGTTTAGTTAGTCATTTGTAAGTCGACCTAAAGTACAGTGATGAAAAAAACATTTAACCCACAATTTATATGAGAAGATCAGACATTACAAACCTATCAGCAAACTATGGCTACATCATATTTTGCAAGAATCAATTCAGAAATGACCATGCAAATGTTAACCATACTCTAGTACCTACCTCACTAGCAATGCTGTACTTTGCACAATCAATTGCAATGACCATGCAAATGTTAAACATACTCTAGTACCTACCTCACTAGCAATGCCGTACTTTGCACAATCAATTGCAAGACGAGTTGCGCGTCCAATACTTTCTTTAGTCCTAGACAGTGTTTCAATCATTCCTTCAAAAGCGTCACGAGCAACAGCTGCGTCAGTACCACCACTAAGAGAACCCCCAGCAGCACGGTTCCCAGAACTAATTCTTTGATCCTCAAATTCTTCAATCTCAGGATGATTACTTGGTGACAATTGATGAATGTTAGAAGACGGAGAAGCTAAAGACCTGTGAGCATAATATCCTTGCAAATCCAATTGCATCATATTGCCGGGGCCTGATAGACTAGGCGGAACAGCAGAGACGAGGATTGGACTCCCCCCAGGTACATCACTACTAGAATTTCCATGAAAAAGGCTTTGAGAGTGAGCTTCTCTTCTCTTCGCCTGAGCAACTGCAATAAGATGCTTCATAGACATAGCAGAGTCCTCAATCTTTGAATCTGTCAATGCACTCATTTTATCTTCTCGACCAGCTTCTTTTTCTTTTTTCATCCTATGATATGGCAGAACAAAAACCAAGTACATCAGGAAAAAAAAAGATGACACACTACTAAAAGCAAAATATTTAAGCATACCTTTCACCGGTTAAGGAACTAATTTCCATAATCTTCCCTGCTACAAGAGCAGAATCATTCATCCGTGAGCTTGATTTTGGAGTATTTTTAGGTCTCTCTACAGAAAGAACAGGTTTACTTCTTTCATTTGTTCCTTGATTTGGAGAATGTTCCAGACCATCAGAAACCACAACTGAACTCTTGTTAGCCCTAGCTTGAGACTTTCTCTGAGAAATATTACCAGATACCTTAACCAATGGTGTATTAGCTTTAAGAGATTCTATGACCGGATTCGCAGGAGCAACCAGCAAGGGAGACGTTGTTGGAGAAACCAAAATTGGTTCAGCCTCCTCCGAAGACACCTTATCAGATTCCGTTTTCCCAGGACTGCGAGGGACTTGAGTAGTCATTGCCTTTTTGGGCCTTTCGACATGTTGAAGAGCACCCGGTGACAAAGACTCATTTAGTTGTTTGACAGTTGATATGGGTGCCTTAGAAGAGCCATCCTCAAGTCCACCTGACGCACGTGCACTATGAGCAGAAGCGGATTTTGCGGATTTTACAGAATCTGAGACACGTGAAGGAGCATCAACCTTTCTGACAGATCCTCCATGAACTGGAGTCTTGGGCTCTTCATCATCATCGTCATCATATAGGCGAACAGCTCTCCGCTTTGTGGGAAATTGAATGACTGGAGACTTGACTTTATCAGAAGACAACAGATCATTTCTAAGAGAAGTAGAACCTTTTCCTATTTTGTCACCAGAAGTTTTTGCGGAAGAACCAGGCATCTCGTTCTGTGCTTGACATTGACGCTTAGATGGGGGTAGAACCTCCTCATCTCTGGGTGCCAAGCGGTTTTCAGTTTTACCCTGCAATAAGGACCTTTTAAATTGTGCATCACCTGCTTTGTTGTCGAGAACATTTTTTCTGTTTTTTTGGAGAGATCCCTTGGTGGAATCAACTGCAACATCTGCATATGTAGACCTTTTAACAGGATGTGAAACCTCATCAATTACCATAATATGCTTCTCCTTTCCAAGTTGAGGTTTCATTTTCCTGCCAGAAAGACCACCCATGTCATGCTCCTTAAAAGTGCCTTTTGCGACCTTCTGTGAATCATCTGCACCCTCAAGGCGTACTTTGTCTTTCAATGATTGTTTTGCTTTCTTTACGCTGAGAATATCTAGCTTAGATCTGAAGCTATCTGACAATGTGCCCTTCAAGCCACCACTTGAAGACATTCTTTTTCGTACTCCATCCTTCGGGTTCTCACCAGATTTAAGGATATGCACATTATCATCAGAGTTGTCACATACCGATGATCTAACAACACCAGAGCTAATAATTTTTTGTCCTTGAACATCACCATCTAGTTTTCTCTTTGACCCAGCAGTTATCTTCTTTGACTTGTGTCCATTTCTTACTTCCTTGTGTCCACCATCAAGGAACTTAGCTTGAACTGACAAAGGTGCAGGTGAAGAACTGTTCTTTTCACCTCCGCCAGAACCTTCCCCTTCTGCATCAGATAAATTACTGCTCTTACAAGCATTCAAGCCCTCAATATGAGTCATTATCCTACGGGGTTTGGAACGAACTACAGTATCTTCACTTTTGTTATCACAAGAGAGTTCTTCCTTAGGACAGGACAGATTACATTGACTAGATGCCGATATTTCCTCCTCCTTTGGAAAATTATCCCCATCTTTGGAAAGCTTGTTCTTTTTTGCTAAGGATACAACTGTTGACATAGTATTATTCATATCTTGTGAGATACTAGGTTTTATGTCTTGACGGATTATCTCATCTTGTCTCCGTGAACAGCGTTCCAACACACAGCCATGATCTTCCACAACTTTCATCTCCGTGTTTCCATGTGGCCCATTTGTAACACTTATATCTTTTAAGCCAACATCTTTGGCATCATCCACCACCCCATGAACAGAGGGAGCCTCAGATCCAAAATCAGATTTATCGGTATCAGCTCTCACACTTGAACTTTTCTCCTCTAACTCCTCAAATGCTTCGCAGATTTCCTTCACAGCATCAGCAAAGTGTCTAACTGTTTTACCTTTGCATCGAGCTGACAATTTATTCTTAGCCTCAATAGTAAATGCCTGAATATCTGCAGGAGCAACAAAAGCTCTGTGGAGAAAGAAAACCAATTGAGCAGCTGCAAATCAGTAGCTATCAAGTCTATAAATAACCCCATCAGAAAGAAGTCCATAAGTAATTAAAGCACAAATAAGGAAAGATCACTTTCTTCTTTCCATCAGAAATAATTACAGATATATTCGATATTTAATCATTATTTTGTCTATCACAAATAAAAAAAAGCACACAAAAAAAGTCATAGATAATAATTTATAGCGACCTACCAAATCATATCATATTTTGAGCTTAAAGGACAAGCATATACCAATACTGCTCACTTCTCGATGCAATGCACCATCATTGCCCAAAATTAGATTTCTTGATAAAGTTTCAAACAGAAAATACTAACTGCAACAGAGAATTATAACAAGATAGTAGCAAACATCTCGCTAACCAACAAAAATTGTCACAGCTATATTCACAAACAATATAACATCCATCCAATGAAAAGATTGATCAAAGGAAAGAGAAAATAAAGAAAGTCTATAAAAAGCTACATCACGTGTTATATGCATATCAATGAAAAACTTAAAATTTTCACAAAAATGAAAACATGCTTGCAGTGCCATATGGTCTTCCAATATAAGTGGATGCATATTCCTATGAGCAAAAGAAAATCAAGGCAAGTACAGATAGCGTAGCAGTCGCACTCTTCTGCTATTAACTACAACTATACAATAAGAAGAAAGCTGGCACATTCATTTAAAAACAAAAAATATTCTTCTACATGATTAAGAACATTCTATCTATCTAATTGGTATTTTATGTTACAACTGGGAAATACTACAACACTAATATTTAGTATTCTCTTATTAATTACATGTGTCTATCTAAGAATATCTTTGCCCTTTCTTAAAAAGAAATGGAAGAAATCCCAAGCCACTAGTATGTACAATCAACTTCTTAAAGGTCAATTATTTGATGATTCCATAATGAACAAGTAGCAAAAAAAAGTTCAACAATGTGACAGGTTGGAAAGGAAACTCACTCTACATGGGTGGGAGAGTGGTATTGATTAAGAGTAAGTACATTATCGAGCCTTCCTACTTCCTGTTCAACTTCTGGCATCCATTAGGATGAGGATGGAGAAATTGTTTCGAGACGTTTGAGATGGCACAAAGATTTATTTTTTTTGGGGTGGGGGAATCACTTGGTTGATTAGGAGCATGTTTGTGACCCCATGATGCGGGGGGAGTTGTGGATGAAGGACTTTAGGTTATTTAATAAGGCCTTGAGGGGCAACTTGTTGTGGCGTTTTGTTTCTGAGGGGGATCCTAGGAAAGGGTTGGGGGGGGGGGGGGGGTAGCTTTGACTTGGAGAGAGGGGAAGATTACAAAAAAATCAAGGCTTTGTTGGAGGGAGGGAGAAGTTTTTAAAGGATGTGTGGGTTGGCATGGAGACCACGAGGGCACGCTTACTAAACTCATTCTCTTTAGTGGTGGATCGAGAATGCTTGGGTTGTAGAATTATGCTTTGATAGAGGACAGTCAGTTATCGTGGCAACCAAATTTTAGGAAGCATTGCGGCAAGCACTTTTCAACTCTATTGGGAGAGATCACTCAATTTAGTGGTGTGGGATTCATTTTGGTGGAACATCATATGAGTGGCATT
The DNA here is from genome assembly GCA_947179155.2 of Hedera helix. Lineage (NCBI taxonomy): Eukaryota > Viridiplantae > Streptophyta > Magnoliopsida > Apiales > Araliaceae > Hedera > Hedera helix. The sequence continues at coordinate 37,082,508 of OX359281.1, forward strand.
TATTCAATAATATCTTATTTAAAGACCCTTAGTAGTGGCATTTATTCGACATTTTCGTGGAGTAGAATTTGGAAAGTAAGGGCTTCTGAGTAGAGTGTCTTTTTCCAGGTGGGTAGCAATAAACAGCAGCAGGGGGCATTCTGCCCCAAGAGTCCTTGTTGAAGACGGGTAAGTTTGTGGTGAACCGGTGTTACATATGAAAGGAGGTGTGGGTATTGGTGGATCATTTGCATTACATTGTGTGTTGTGATTGGTCTTTTGTGGTCATTGGTTTTTTCATTATATTATTTTTTTGCTCTTTTTTTTTTTGGGAGGGGGTTGGGTGATGCCTCAATTAGTGACAACTTTCTTGGGGGCCTGAAGGGGGCGAGAATTCCTAAGAGGAAACATGGTAAGCGGGACATTATTACCTCATATTCTTTGGCGGGTGCTGTTGAGGGAAAAGGATATTTTGAAGCTGGGGAGTAAAGCACTCTAACATGCATATCAAATTCTTCTTGGTGTGCGGGTGTGCCTACTTTTCTTTTGTCAGAATGAGGGCTATCCCGTTTCACCTATTGGCTTTATTGATTTTTGTCAGAGTTTACCTAGTGTCATGACGTAGGCTTTGTTTCTAGATGATGCAAGTTTTGTCCTGATTTTTGTGGCTTCTTTTCTACATGGGCAGCACCCCCTTGGTACTCCTTTTATTTATTACTTATCAAATAAAATATGAACCAATATATCTTTTTGTTCAAAAAATCTATTTTAGTTGCTATGGAACATTTACTAGATTCTACATGATCCCGCTTCTGATGGCAACATGCTATTGGTTAGACAAGGTAACATGTTATTTGTTAGACACGGTAACATGCTTAACGTAGTAAATCCAACTAACCAATAGGCAGAAAATCCAAAAATATATATTTTGTTCTTCACAATGATTTCTCTAATCACGGAACATACTAAATATTTACTAAACCATTGGGTAGATAGAAATTAGTGGCAAGAGGTTGCTCTAGAAACTACTTATTTTCTAATAAAGCCTCGTCATCTTTTGCAATGAATTAGATGCAGGACAACAAACTTAACAAAGATGTAATGACAAAATAGTAACTAGGGTTTAGGCTCTACACCTAAATTAGTAGGATCTCTTGACACAACCAAGATAAATTTGCACGATCTCAACCAAACACACAATTTTATGAAATCTATCGATAGTAATAGTAATAGTAATAGTGAACTCATGGTGATTACATCAATATTTATTTAATAAAAAAAACCATAATCCTACTTAGGGAACAATTAAAGTACTAAAGCCCTAGCTTGGTACTTGACCTGAGACCTGAGATTAAGAGAGAAACTGAAATAGAGATAGAGAAATAGATAGATACCAAGGATACAAAGAGAAAATTCAAAGAGAGAGAATTGAGGGAGTAAGAAGGAGAAGAATTTAGAGCTTCATCTCTGAATTCGTGAGAGAGAGATAAAAAGGGAGGAGAAGCTAGCTAAAAGCTTCATGCCTTAATTCATAAAATTATAATTGGGGAATACTCTTTCCATTACATGTATTTATAAATATCACATGCTGAAAATGTAAAAACTCCTAACCTTCACTACTATACTTATCCTTCACTCACATATTAACTAACTACCATGTACTCACATGCACCTTTATCTTCTAGAATATAACTATCTCCTATGCCCAGTTTACCCTTTCTCTTTTAGGCCTAACAAATACCCTAGTTAAATATTAAAATCTCATAATCCATATAAAATATCCAATATCCCCACATTTATTAAAATATCTAATTACATTATTTTTTACCTAATCTAACATAATAAAAATTACAAAAAAAATTCTTCTTCTATCGATATCCCCATCAATTGACATTTAGACTAAGAGTAAGTGGTCATCATGTAATATTAGATTTACACCAAGTCAGGTAACAATATTTTATATTCCTTATTAAATAGAGTTCTTTACGTGTATTGATATTATATAGCATCCTTTTATGGTTTGCCAAGAATCTTACATAATTACATATTCAATTCACAATTCACGATACTAAAGTTTTCTATTCACATTATGATTCTCGATTTCTCAACTATGTTTGCTACAACTATTACATATTCCCCGTCGTCATCAATCCTTTAGTCAAACTTGCATGCAAAGATTAACAAGTACAGGAATTCTTCTCGCCCTGAGCTTTCAGTTTTCATATATATGTGTGTACACACACACACACACATACATATACATACAAGTATAACTTATTATGCTTTCTGCTTAAAAATAAAGAATAATAGTAAATGTAAAGCCATTGTAATTTCATAATCAAGATTTAGGACATTTAGATCAACATTAAACAGTTAATAGATCAAAATTACTTTAACAAGTTAAATCTATGATTCCATTAATTTCAATCTTCATGCCAGAGTTGCATTAAATCAAAATAGCATTCAACTGAAGCTAAAAAAGCAAAGTATTTCCATGTGAATAGACTAAAAAAATATTTACTTATCAAGACAAGATGTGTCCAGATTTAATCATAATGACCAGAGAAGGAATATTTTAATTTCAATAGGTTTTCACTTCCTACATTATTATTATTATTATTCAACTGAAGCTAAAAACAAAGTATTTCCAGGTGAATAGACTAAAAAAATATTTACTTATCAAGGAAAGATGTGTCCAGCTTTAATCATAACGACCAGAGGAGGAATATTTTAATTTCAATAGGTTTTCACTTCCTACAGTATTGTTATTATTATTATATCAAAGAAATATTATTATTATTATTATTATTATTATTATTATTATTATTATTATTATTATTATTATTATTATTATTACAGAATTAATAATAATGTCAAAGAAACGAGGTAAGGTATGCATTTTACCAATTCATATGTACAAAATTTCACAAGATGTTTTCAGAACATAAGAATCTAGCACAAAACAATCTACAAGTGGTTGTGGGCACAAAATAATCTACAAGCAGTTGTGGGCTTGTGGCCAACAATAATCTCAATCTATTGAGGCAATTAGATCCATCAAGAAATTTCGACATTCAAACCCATGTATCTGCATATCATCCCCTGGATGAAGCATACCAATTCCGAAATAAAATTGTGACTTCATCAAGATAAAATTTATTGGTTCCAAGCCTCCCACCAACTTTCCAATCTCTTTGGCAACGGATACTTTAATATCAGTGCTCACAAGTCACATAATCTTCAGTAATAAGTTAAAAATAACATCAATCAGATTTCTTCACCATGGTTCTACCACAACATAAAGCTATCATAGAACATATCTTCCTAAGACCAGTGCTCCATGGCAAACCAAATCATTTGAACCAAGTCATCTGATATGTTTTCAGTAAACCCAGAGAAACATGGTTTTTGCTGTCACTAGCATTCTGTCACCAGTTGTTCTCCTCTCCTCCCTCTACTTGTCTTTTCTTATAAATATCCAGAACCATAGTTCAAAGGTATAGTATACGGAACTAGAAACACAATCAGAAACCATATTGCTATTCAGCCCCAGCCATCTTCCACTGGTTTTTTCTTTTCTTCCACTACCAAGACTAAAAAACAATGCATCTGGAAATTAAACACCCATGCAAGACACTGACTGCGCATTAACAACTAAAGTTTTACACGAAAGGTACTTACATTTCATTCGTACCGAAAAAGTGCACAAAACATTTCTTGGGGTCGGGAGTTTTTTCCCAATCTTCAGGTCTGCCAATCTGGAAAATTCAAGTCCAGAAAAACTTATAAACAAACCAATTAACAATAAAATAACAATGCAATGTAGTGATGAAAGCACAACTATGACAGACGCATTAATAAGTGCAAGACCTAATCTAAAAAAAGATTATCATATTCAAGCTTTAATTGGGTCATCAAAACAGCACGAAATTTTAAATAATTCCTAGACTTAGCAAACCTGTTCTTTTCTATGCTTCATCAATACCAAACTTTTATTGTTCCAAGTGCTTTTTCATTACCAAACACAAACTAAAATTTTAAAACTACTTCTAAGCAAAAGCAATAAGCATTTTGTTAAGCAAACCCAAATACACTGTAATATATCCACGTGTTGTCTTGTTGTGTTGGCATAATGTGTCCCTCAATGTGGTATTACACTAAAGAGTGTTAAGTCATTAAAAAAAATAAAAAATTGAGCAATGTTAAAACCTATAAGGCCAATAAAAATATTAAAAAACAAAAGCTGCCCCTACCCCTTTTATGGGTCAATACATAAGCTGACTGGAGGTAATCATACCAACACATAAACAGTCTTATTGTAATATGCAATATATCATTATAATGGCCAAGGTTCTAAAAGGCGCTAGGCGGGAGGCGGGCGGGCGGGGTGCCTAACGCCTAGGGGGCCTAAGCGAGATTTTTTATTTTAAGCCAATTTTAATATTTTATCTTACATTTATCCGAATAAAATAATAATATAAAGGAAAACAATCTATAATAAAGATAATAAAGGTCTTTGCTTAAAGTTTAAACACATATCCATGTTGTTAATGTCAAAGTTCAAACAGAAACATGCAATTGTTTAAAGTTCAAACACAAACAAATAATAAAAAATACAAACTAATAGTCCTCATCTCTATATCCTTCTATATCTCTCTCTAACTCTTTTCTCCATATCCCTCTAAGATAATGTTCCCATCGGGCTCACACTCATACTCCTCATCTCCCTTTTCTTCCGTGTCATCATTAGACCAAAAAAAATAATTCATAGAGTTCTCTTACTCTAACATTTCTACTATTTCTCTTAGGCTCTAGCACGCTATCCGCTTCGGATGTTTCACCAACCGCTTCCCAAGTAAGGCCCGAACAGCCCTCAACTTATTTATCTATTCCTACGACGTCGTTTTGTAGCTTAGTTATTAAAATTAAAAAAAAAATTGCAGTCCTAAATTTTTCGCTCAGGTCTCGCCTAATTTCTCCGTCTTACCCACCCAGTCCCCTATAATTCCTAGGGGGGATTTTTTTTTCCTCCTTGGGCATAGGCTAGGCGCTAGGCGGCCTAGGCGTGGCGCCGGGGAGGGCCTAGCGCCTAGGCGGGAATTAATCGGATCTAGGCGGGGATTTTTAGAACACTGATAATGGCAGCACAATAAATAAACCTTCTTTTTGGTTCACCAGGAATCTCATAAGAATCAAAATAGCATAGTATATATAGGACACCTTTTGGACAATATTAATAAGGGGGGAAATTCAAATAAGTGAAGCCTCATTACTCAATGCCCCCTCCCCCTTCTCTCCTTTAAGAATAAAGACAAAAAAATAATAATAAACTGTTCCTAACTCCTGAGTGCTAAAGAACAAGCAATTGGTTCATTTATATAGTATATGGGAAGGCAATGCACCCTCTAGCTGGCACCCTCTTTTTGACACACTTTCTCACACCAAATTGAATTCAGAAAACAAAGAATTCATAGTTCTCTGAAACTCTACCTATTAATAAAATGCAGATAAAAAATGTAGGGTCAAATAAGAAGCTGAATGTGTATAAACTCGAGGAATACATAATCTATTTTAACTAACTAGAAAAAAGTACACAATCAACAACCAAATGAAAGTGAAACCTAATTGCTTGTGCGCAATTTTCGTGATCAAACACAACATCAAACAGAAATTAAGCAAGAAATTCCAACACTGGAGAATCAAAAGAGAAGAAAAACCTTTGCAGGCCATGCAGGATGCCCCTTGACCTTGGCTAGAACAAGATCCCCCAAGTTCAACTCACTCTTCGTCTTGGCTCCTTTTGCTCCACGCCTACGCCCTGGAGCCATTGGCGCAAACAAAACCCCAGACACCAAACTACGTCGTTCCAGAGACCGATTGGAAACAAAACCTTCAAAGAAACCTCCAACTACAACGGCCGGGATGATAATCGGAGAGTGGGAAGATGATGTTGGGTTTGCACATTAGAATTGTAGAAAGAGAAGAAAAGGGATTGAGTCGGTCGGTGATATATATATGTATATATATATATATATATATATAACAAGATATATAGATATAGAGAGAGATGGGGACTGTCTGTGATGGAGGTGTAGCCGTATATGTGTGCCCAGGGAGAATTAAGAGAGGTGGGAAGAGAGTATATTTGGCTAATTTTGTTGATTTTAACCCTTGCTATTTTGCCATGGAACCATCGTGGCTGGCACATAGTTCTCAATTCATTATTTTCTTCTTCTTCCTTTTTTTTTTTTTTATATAATTAAGAGGATTATAATTTCACACATAAAAACTGTGAATTTAACAAAATCCACAGCACAATATTATGGAGCCCAATTATATTCCTGTGAAATATTATATTTTTGTTTAATAAAGTGGTTTGAAATTATGTTACGAGGAATAATATATATTTTTGTATATTTTATGCACACCTGTATTTATTAATCTTTTAGTACAAAATAAATATTATGTTAAAATAATGGATTTTGGGACATCTAAATTATTAATTTATCAGATTCATTTGTCTAGATTATAAAGCGGGACGAATGGTTTGACAATTATTTTGGTTTATTTTCCTCACAATTTATGAGAAAATCATATAGTAACAAATTTAAATTAATCTCTATTTATACATTTTCTCTGACTATTCCCACTTATCAATTTATTTGTCTCTATTATTTCTCTCTCTCTCTTTATTATCCCAAATTTCTCCAATTATTTGTTTTTAATTATTAATATTTCAAAATAATTATCGTGCAAGTTTATGTTTTTTAGAAGCTTGATGTCATTTCATTGATATTTTGAATTTTAATGGATAAAAAGGTAACTTACAAATAATTTAATAATAATATTCAGTTACATATGCGTTATGTGTGTTAATAACATGAGACATAAAATAAGAATTTTATTAAATTTAGATAATTAAATTTTAAAAATGTTTAATTTTAAATTAAAAAATAAAAATAAAATTAAATAAAATAAAACTGTTACTCAGTTAACCTGTTGATGTCAATGATCAAGAGCGTGGACAGTTTGGGACCAACAAAAGAGAGACGGGGGGCGGAGGGAGAGTGTGTTTTACAGTATGCGCACTTCTACACACTGACACTAATCATTCGCCGGCCCAACAATGAACGCATGTTTTTTAAGACCCGAGAGGGAAATGGGTCATGGCCCATCCATACTGTTTTTTAAATTAATGAACACTTCGTTGGATTCTTTTCTGACTACAAGTTTGGCCCGGCAGCAGGGAGCAGCACCCTTGGCAAGAATGGGTCAATTGTCCACCCTTAATTTTGATTTAAAACATAAATAGATGGGTTAGTTTGTAAGAAAAATAAAAATTGGCCACCTTTATATGATTTTTTAATTATAAAAGTAGAGGGAAACATGACTGTAGATTTAAAAATCAAAATCATGATTAGAAAAGAGAGGTATACTGAGGATTTGTTTTTGGTAAAACACAGTGTTATTTAATTTTGATTGTATGACTGTTTATATATAATATCATTTGTTGGTAAACAAATGTGATAGCCTAGTGGTAAAAACTTCTTTCTCTATTGTGTAAGGTCACAGTTTCGAGTTTATTCATTTGCCATTTGGTTTTTGAATGATTATTTCAACCAAGCATTCTTTTTAGACATTTGGTATGCTAAATGATCATTTTCATTTTTCTTTATACATTGGAATTGCAGTCCCTTATCCCTTCTAAGAAATCGTGATTTCAATGAATAAAAGAATTAAAAAAAAATGTTAAAGACAAAAATGTCATCACCCATATAAATAAAATATATTATATATATTAATAGGTATTGTATCTATTTTAATAAAATATTTATGATATATTATTATATGTTTATATTATTATATATTAAATATATGCTATTATATGTTTATAATAGCATATATTTAATATATAATATAATAGATATATAATTACATACATACATATATATATATATATATATAATATTATATTTGAATATATAATATGGTATAATTTTTTAATAATATATCAAACGCATGAATGAAGTATTTGATTTTGATTCCCTTATGATTTGATTTCGATTCCAAATATCATTTCATTCCGTCTTAAAATGATTATGTCCAACCAAACAACCCCATAAAAGTAAGTTTTTCCTAGGTTCCTCCTAGTCCCTTTTATTGGGCCCTTTTCCAGGCTCCCTAGGATCCTATGATTAAAATGTAGGGAGATTTACATTTACCAATACATTTTTTTTAAATATTACAATAAAGATACATACATAAAATATTTACAAAATTAATACATCTTCAATATTTTATTTATAAATTAGTGCATTTTTATTCCTTTAATTTAGGTAAGTGATTTAATGGGTAGTTAGTTGGTTTCAAATTTCAAAATCCAAATTAGATGATTTTTATTCATTTCTCTCTCCTCCATTTTATCTCCTCCATCTTCTTTCTTCTCCATAGTTAGTGGCGCCACTCTCCTCCCCGCGCCCGCCACTCCTCCGCCCAACCCCCACCCCCACCCCCACCCCCACCCCATCCCTTCCGCCCGCCTCCCCCCGTCCCCACACCCGCACCTCCTCTTCCTTTCTCCCCCCGCCTTCTCCCTTCTCCCCCGCCTCCTCCCGCCCTCACCCCTCCTCCCCCCGACCACCACCCTCACCGCCACCCCCACCTCCACCCCAGCTCCTCCGACACCCCCCCGCCCCCGTCCCCGTCCCCCCTCCCCTTCCTCTCCCCACCTCCGCACCTCCTCCCCCCACCCCCGCCCCTCATCCCCTGACTCTGTCTCTCCTCCTCCCCTCGTGGTGGCTCCAGATCTGATCGTGGTGGCCACCCCCTCCCCCCACCTCCTTCGCCTACTTTTGGTTACCGTTGTATTAAAGGTTGGTTACATATGTATTAAGGTTTAGTTACCTTTTTGTATTAAGGGTTGATTACCTTTATATTAAAGTTTAGTTACCTTTGTATTAAAGATTGGTTACTATTGTATTAAGGTTTGGTTACCTTTGTATTAAAGGTTGGTTTCCTTTGTTTTAAGGTTGGATACCTTTTGTATTAGGGGTTTGGTTACCTGTGTATTAAAGATTGGTTACTTATGTACTAAGGATTTGTTACCTTGTATTAAAGTTTGGTTACCTTTGTAATAAAGGTTTGTTACCTTCTTTATTAAGGTTTGGTTACCTTTGTATTACAGGGTTGGTTACCTTTGTATGGACGAGGTGGGGGGAGGGAGGCGGGGAGGGGTGAGGCAGGCGGTGAGGGGGTACGGAGGAGGGAGGAGACAGGGACGGAGGAGGGGGGACGGAGGAGGGAGGTGGGGAGGGGGGACGGAGGAGGGAGGTGGGGAGAGGTTGGCGGGGAGGGGGGAGGGAGGACGAGGCAGGCGGGACGGAGGAGGGAGGGAGGCAGGCTGGAGGGGAGACGGAGGTAGGCGGGGAGGGGGGAAGGTGGTGGCAAGGGGAGGGGGATGGGGGACGGAGGAGGGAGGCGGGAGCGGAAGCGGGGGGAGGGAGGAGGCGAGAGGGGGGGACGGAGGGAGGGACAGGTGTCCTCTTTTCCCTCTCCTCTGTTTTTTCTTTCTCTCTCATTTGCATTCTTTTTGTAATTATTTTTGTTAGTACACTTTTTTTAATTATTTTTGTTAGTGCACTATTTTTGTAATTATTTTCTAAAAGTTGTATACCGATGTAAAGGACCCTAAAATGTATCACTAGATTTACTACATTATAATAGTACATGTTCTCAACAAAAAAGGAATATCACTCGTTAGTTGAGGCCCTTTTGGATATTTGTCTATTATATAATGGGAGATGGAGAAAAATAATTATCTTGCATTGAGGCGAGGTCACATGTATAGCATCTTTTCTCTTTTTCACATTTTATTCTTAAAAGTTCTCTTACATTTTTTTTAATTACACACACGTAGTGTGTGCTTGAGGTTGTGTTACAAATTTCCTCTCCTTTATATCCCTACAAAGTTTGGCTTTATTATATATATTTTATTTTTTTAATACTTTGTTCTATCTCCAAAATTGAATAAAACTCTTATTATGTTCTTACGATAATTGGATATGCAATGTGTGTGCCATTCAGACCAGTATATTATAAAATCGAAGGCTTTATTTATAGTTATCTTTTGTGTTACTTTTTTGTGAAGCTCAGCCACAAATTTCAAATACCTCCAACAAATCTAGTTAATTTTACCCGATATATGTATCACTTTAAACTATTTTCTGATCTATCCAAAATTTGTGGCTTGATTAGTATTTTAGACAAGTCCACATTAAAATCAATCTCTCCCTCACATGTCCTCTTAGGTGTGGTAATTAAATTTTTATCTTGATAAACCTCTAAAAATATCTTTTGTCATTCACACTACTAAAGTGCGAATTCTGAAATCATCTAATAATTTATTAAATAGTAATATATTACTGCGATGCCGTTTAATAGATATCACTGTCGGCATTTTAGTATTGTTGATTCTTGTAGTATATATTTTATAATAATATTATTATATAAGAAACGATGACGTTCACTCGTCTGTAATTTGATATGCTACTTAATTTATTTTAATAGTGGGAAATTAAGTAAATGCTACATAGTTTATTTTATTTTATTATATTATTTTTATTTCAGTTTATTTAGCAGTGTGAAACTAAGTAAATGCTACTTAATTTTTTTTAATAGTGAAAAACTAAGTAAATCTACTTAGTTTTATTATTTTTATTTTATTTTATTTTTATTTTATTTTATTTAGTGGTGGCAAACTAAGCAAATACTAATTAGTTTATTTTATTAGTTAACTAATTATAATAAATAATTTTCTATTTTTATTAAAAACTTAGTTCTTTTTTTTAATTTTTTTTTATATTATATTATGTTATAATATTTTATTATATTATTTAATTCCCATGAAAATTTGTCAAAAATAGCTAAAAACACACTCATCAATTGTACAAACCCAAATCTAACTATTAACAACATACAAATTATCACTATGCAAAATCATTATCACTGGTTTGAACTCAATCGTTAAAGTTCTAACAAAACATCATCATCACAAGGCAAAATTCAAAGATTATAAATCCACGAAAATTTTCAAATCCTCAAACATAAAAGAGCTAGCAATTATCAGATTCAAAGTACATTATGAACACATTATGCAAGTATGTTCAGATTATATAATTCTCAAACATTTTTTTAGGAATTGTCACTAAACAGCCTATAAGGCTGCAATACACTTCAAATAAAACTCAAATTAAAAAACAAAAATTGAGACTTAAACTAATTTGAGGGTATGCAAATCAAATCAAATCAACCCTGCTCAAGCACAAGAATAAATTAAATTATAAGAGTACACAAATCTTACGCAGAAGAAGAGGAACCAAAAAGTAGTGCAAGTTTGGGGACATAATGAAATGAAAAATTCTAGGGGGACAGAGGAATGGGGACCGGTTTACTTTCTTTTTTATAATGACTCCCAAAAAATAAGTCTGATTTTTTGAAATTAAATTTTTTTTACAGAATACAATGATTTATGTGTGATTTGGATGCATTTAAACAAATAATGTTGTACAGTTTATAAACAATGTTTGTTTATATGCATCCAAATCACCGTATTCTGTAAAAAATTTAGTTTAAAAAAATAAAACTTATTTTTTGGGAGTCATTTAAAAAAAAAAAATTCAACCGGTCGCTAGGCCGGTCCCCCTAGAAGTACTCTAATGAAATTGGGGAAAGAATTAAAGTGGAGAAATACCTTGAAATGGAGGTGATGAAAAATAAAACTAGACTTTGCCGTTACTGCTAGTCTAGGGCTTGAGATCTAGGATTTAAGAGGGTGAGAAGCTAAGGGAAGGTGGGTAAGAGGTTGCCAGAGGGAGGGAGCTAGGTTAATTGGATTCAAGGAAGGGGGAATTAGTCGAATGTCAAATAAAGAGAGTGGAGATTGAAGTAATTAGAGATATTCGTCAAGATGATGAAGAACAAGAGATTTTGCGCTTATGGAGGATCATTGCAGCAATTGTTAGATGATGAAGATGATAGAGATGCTGATAAAAATTAAGATAACAATACTGATGATGGTACTACTGAAGAAGTAGATGTTGTAGATAACCTAGATGATGCAGATAGTGTAGATGTTGCAGATGATATGGATAATGGTGGCGACTACGATAACGGTGACAGTAATAAAGTTAAAGTATTTAGGGATTTGAGTTGAGGGAGAAATTGTTGGTATACTTCTCAAATTCTATTTAGACACGAAGTTGAAGTTGAAGTAGTTGGGGATTCAAGTTGTGGGAGGAATTGTTGGGATACTCTTCAAATCCTATTCAAATATGAAGTTGAAGTAGTCGAGGATTCGAGTCGAGAGATAAATTGTTGGGATGCTCCTCGAATCTTATTCAGAAAAGAATTGCAATTATTGAAAGCAATGTGTCATATTTTTAATAAGATATATATTATATGTTGGAGCCCTATTATTAGAAGTAATCTTATTTTTGGTAGGAGTATTATTTTGGTAGTGTCCTATTTTAAATAGGAAAAGAAAAGTTGTGGGTACTATATAAATAAAGTCTTATATTTAATCGTTGAAATGTAGCACAATCAAAACATCATGTAACATCATAAAAGTTGAGAGAGGGTGTGAGTGAGTTTTGTGTTTGTGTGAGTGAGAGGGTTTTTACAACTTTTATATTTCTTACAAAAAAGTTGTATTGTAAAATGGAGGGTTTTGCAGCTTTTAATCTGTGCAAAAAAATTGTGTAGTGACATTGTGTAACCTTAAGTTTTAGGGCATAAAATTTGAGAGAAATTTGTAAGCCTCTTATTATTGTGATAGTGCAGATTCATAGTTTGCCCTGTGATTTTTCTCTTTTAAGAGTTTTTCACATTAAATCTTGTGTTATTGTTCTTTCTTTATTTTATTTTGTTTGGTTTGTGACGACTTAATTCCCAACAGCTGTAGGTGATCTAGGTTTTTTTTTTCTATGCACGCTGCTACTGCTGAAAGTTGAGATGGAAGGAGGAAATGATTCTGCAGACCCGCATTCCTATTAAAAGTTTATTTCTGTTAGAATTTTCGTCAAAATTAATCCGTCGACAATAACTTAATCCATTGAGAACAAGTCACGCACTGTCGGGAATTCTGTCAGAATTAGTACTCAATTCATCGAGAACAAGTCACACACTCGTGAGGATTCTTGGCGCTATTCCTAATTCCAACAGAATTCTGTCGACGAAACTATTTGCAACAAAATATTATGTCAAAATTAATCTATTATCGACATAATTTATTTAGTCAAAAATAGTTTTGTCAGAAATAATTCCGTTAAAATTAAATATTTTTCTTGTAGTGAGCAAATATTGGATCCGTAGCAAGCGTCAATTCACTTACCCTCTATATCATAAATACCTTACCTTATTAAATTTTCAGTATAATATTTTAATTTAATTTGTGAATGGCCGATAAATAATATGTAGTGGGATATATGCAAATTAAATAAAATATGAATATTGTAGTCATATTTTTTGGCAAACTAAGTGGGGGACCTTATCATCTTTTAATGTTAAGTGGTTGTAAGAAGAAGTTAAAATGATAATTTTCATCTTTTATTAAATATTAAGAAAATTGATATTTTCACAATCAAAATTAATATTTTTGTATGTGGGTCATTCTATTTTTTAGCTATAGCGACGGTAGTATTGTTGCTATAGACTTATGGTAACACTTTACATATAGAGAGCGTTTATAGCGACAGATAAAACCATCGCCGTAGATAACTCATGCGGAAATATTATTTTGGGCTGTGGAAATATCTGTTCCCAATATTAATTGTTTTACTTTGTCATCATTCTATGACATCTCAGAAATAAAATTACCTTGTAAATTGTATGATATGTTTGCTTATAGAATTTCTCAAAGTTAATTAGTTAACCGCCAAACTGATCCATCAAACTATTTAAGAGTTGTATTAGTGCTGTGGCTTGCCGCTTATAGCCAGAAAAAGTAATAAAATATGACTTTCTTATATTTGATAGTTGTTGGCTAAACCCTTAATTCTTCGATAAGGTATAAATTTTATAAATAAAAAGGAGCTTTCCCCTTTTGTATATTCATACTAGCTAGAGATCAAGTAGATACATAACTAATGTAACAATGTTTGGTAAACACCGGACTCGTTCTACGGATGATGTATTCGAAACAATTTGCTCTTTAAAAAGAGCCCAACTCCACTTCATGTCCGAGTCAGGGCCGATCCTATAGCATAAAAAAAAAAAGTTTGAACTTTAGACTTTATTTTAAAGGAAGGCCCTGAATTTTTAAATACCATAAATAACTCATATAAAAAAGATTTTATAAAAATATAAGCTCAATCAATCATTTAGGACCCATGGTCCAATCCAAATATTAAATATCTAAAAAAAATTAATAGTATAAACAATGGCTCATTTAAATAAAAATTATTAATACTCCTTTCGTCTTAAAATAAAAGTCCTCCATTGATTTTTGTAGTCAAATTGATCATTTTTTAAATTAATAATTAAACATATATATTTAGATTTTAAAAAAAAAATATTGAGATTAATAATAAATTTTATGTAATTTATAATGTTTATAAAATTTTTACATATATATTAAATAATAATAAGATATATTAATTTCGTAAAAGTCAATACATGACGTACTAAACATAAAAAGTCACCCCTTGTCTAAGTTTTGGCTTTAATTCCAGCTATTCAAGCTTTTATGTTTATTAAATGCACACACCACCCTTAAAGAATATACATATCATTATCATCAGTTCATCACCAATTCTTTACTAGTATGATCGATTTAATGAAATAACAATATGCAAGTCAGAAGATACGAAGTTTGCTCATCTACGGTACAGGCTCCTTTGCAATCTAAACATGAGCTCATGGCTAAACTCTGGAGCATATATTTAGTAGTTGGTAGTAATATTGAGCTTTAAACAAACCTAGTTCCAAATTAGACGATGGAGAAAATCCTGAGTATTGCCAGGGCTCATTACGAAGCTGGATATGAAAGAACCAAGGATTTGGCACACCAGTTCTTTGATGCCATGGATGAAGATGGTGACGGACAAGTGGACATTGATGAGTTCTTGGAATTCATGGCAGAGGAAGGTCATGAAGGAATGGACGATCCTGACTTCTTTGATTTCTTGGACGAGGACAAACAGTGGAGCTCTGGATTTTTGGGAGGTGATGACCCTCTAATACATAATGAAAAGCGGTAGACCATTCTGCGGGTCTTGCAACGAGTTCTTGACAGATGTATATTTCGCCTGCGTTGAGTGCTACGAAAGCCCCGAAGGCCCTTACTGTCTCTGCCTTCGTTGTTACCGCAGTTTCAACTAGGCTCACGATCACAATCGTCGCCCGCGTTTCTTGGACAACTATACTCTGCCGGAAGCCAAGCGCATCAGAGATATGAATCAGGTACAGTAATCATATTACTCCCTCCGACCCTTTTTTAATTTAATCAAAAATTATAGATGGACATGTTTATTGGACATGAGAACAAAATAATTTATATTTTGACCCCCCATTATTTTATAATAGGGAGTCAAAATACAAATAGGTGAAAATATTTTGTTCTCATGTCTAATAAACATGTCCATCTAGAATCATTCTTTTCTAATTGATGTTTTAATGTTATGCAATAAGAATAAGTATAAGTGCACAACATCCAAACACAACATTCAAACACCAAGTTCATCTTAACAATTAAAAAGTAGGGTATGACATTGAAATCCATGTTATGTTCCACATTTTTAATGGTTGAGATGGATGTAATGTTTGAATTTTGTCTCCTTAGATTTATCCATGCAATAAATTAAGAAATACAATTAATATTTTGTTTGACTAACTAAATTGAGTATAAAGTTTCAATATTAACCTTTTAAAATTTATTTGAAAGATGAGAGATAAACAAATTAGTCTTAAATCATAAAAAATAATATAAGAAATTAAACATTTAATATTTATTTAAAATTTACAAACGATAAATAAAATAGAACAAAAATCTCTTTCTAAAATGACAAATAAAAAAGGATAGAGGGAGTATTAAATTAAGGCTTTCCAACCCATCTCAGACCATCCAAGATAAATTTTAATAGCCTATCCGTCCGCAGTAGTTTCAAGGACGTCCATATTGTGTAGACAGGGTCCCATTGGGAAACCCAAAAATACCACATTTTAATAAAAATTCACCCATCCACAAACTATTGTGCGGATGGTGATATACAAAAATGCCCGTTCACAATATAGTTATGGATGGAGAATCACATCTTTGCACTCTCTGTTTACCCAACTGATGATCAAGGGAAAAACATTCCATGAGAAAGATGTGAGTTTAAAAATCAATTTTTTTTTCTTGAATAATTGTTGCCCTTCTTACGTTAAAATATTTTTTTTCGAGGATTAATTAGGTAAATTATGTCCAAGAGATTTCATGGTCTATAGATGATTTTGTTTGGATCTCCAAATGACAGATTAATATGGGGGAGAAGTACAACGGCATCTTGTGAAAGAGAGAATCATACAAAAAAACTTACTAAGTAGAGAATCATACAAAAAACTTACTCAAATTAACGAAAATCAAATCTCAAACCTAAAGCATCACAACCCTCATCACATTATGGTTTAAAATTGGACATGGATGTATGAACATTACTAAGTAGAAAAGAAAATACGCTTAGTCGACATATATATGTGTGTGTGTGTGTGTGTGTGTGTGTGTGTGTGTGTATATATATATATATACATATATATATATATATATTATATACTATGCTTTTTTATTTTCTAAGAAGGAAAAACTGTGGCATATATGCATAACTAGTATGACAAGGAATTTATTTGTTTGATGCAACCAAGACCTACTCCAATGCTTAGGATTCAAACATCAAATGCAGTAGTCCGTTACTCAGTAGGTCAAGATCCCAATTATGCACCACCAAGTTCTTCATCATCAAATGCGATTGTTCCAGCACGTACAAGTAATAATGTGAATACCAAAAGTTTTATTTCTTCAATTCAAGAACTGCCAATATGAGTACGAAGAATTGCATGAATTTGTTAATACAGTACTATTAAGAAACCATGTTAATTTGAATCAGCATGCTTTCAGAATTTTACCCTGTGGAGGGCTGCATTCAAAACATTTGAGACAACACTAAACATTGCCAACCTTGGAGTCGGTTTGAGTTTCTGTTCCATTATGTGAGACATCTAAACCAAATGGTTGGCTTCAAAAAATAAAAAAATAAAAAAAAATAAAATATATATATCTGTGTGTGTGTGTGTGTGTGTGTGATGAGTACTAAAGCTCCACGCAAAGAGGTGCAAGCAGGTCGATCATTTTTTGGCCAAGAGGACTATTGATTCTCTTTGTAGGCATGAAATCATCTGTAACTAAAATGCTCTGTTTTTCTGTGTCGAGATCTATGACGACAATATGTATCGTCAAAACATAGGGCTACTGGGACGGTATTTACTGTGATCATAGACCTTAAACACCGTTGACATAAACCTCGACGTAGAAAAATAGAGAATTTGGTTATAGAGAATTTGAACCCAAAACTTTCGGGTACAATCCTCTATGCAGGACTTGACATTGTTATGTTTATATATGTTCATGCATATTCTGAAAAAATCTTGACCTAGAACAAAATAAATTTTTAAATACCTTACGCGATCTTTATAGCTGCCCATATGAATTCTTTCTGGAGTGATTGATTCTGGAGATCTGGTTGTCCAATGGCTTTCTCTTCTTGTATGTAGTTCAAACTGAAGTGAAAATGGCATTTAAATTAATCTCTATTTATCCATTTTCTCTCGATTAATCCCACTTATCCATTTATTTGTCTCTATTATTATTCCTCTCTCTTTAGTATCCCAAATTTCTTCAATTATTTGTTTTTAATTATTAATATTTCAAAATAATTATCATGTAAGTGTATGTTTTTATAGAATCTTGTTGTCATTTCATTGATATTTTAAATTTTAATGAATAAAGAAGGTAACCCATAAATAATGTAATAATAATATCCGGTAACATATACGTTATGTGTGTTAATAATATGAGACATAAAATAAGAAATTTATTAAATTCAGAGGATTAACTTTTAAAAATATTTAAAATTAAAAAATAATAATATTATTAAACTTATAAAAATAAAAAGGGAAACAAAATTGATGACAATGATGCAATAACGCTTTTGTGAACAGTTTGGGACTAACAAGAGGGGGGGGGGGGGGGGGGGGGTTGTATTTCGAAAGTAACTTTTATTTATTTATGAATTTGAATGTTTGATATGATTTTTGAAGTAATTTATTTTATATTCCTATCAGATTTATTCAAAGCGAAATCCCTTCTCCCCCGCCCATCTATATCATTTCATACATGTTATGCGGACTCTTACATTTTAATTAGGATAAATTACATATTATAGTACTTTTTAAAAAGTAATTACAGAAAACATATATCTTAAAAATATTTACAAAAAGAGTATTTTTTAAAAATATATTTATAAAATTAGTGCATTCTTATCCCTTAAATTTAGTTGGATGATTTTAAAATTCAAAATTTAAAAAATCAATTACACAAATCAATGCATCTCATCTCTCATCCCCCTCTTTTTAGCAGATGATGGTCTTTCTCTCTCCTCCCCCTCCCTCCTCCCTCCTCCCTCCTCCCGCTACCGCTTTCTCCCTCCCCCTTCCTCCGCTTGCTGCCTCCCCCGCCTGCCGCCTCCCCCTTTCCCCGCCTACCGCCGCCTCCCCCGCCTGCCTCCCCCGCTTGCTGCCTCCCCCTTCCCCCGCCTGCCCCCTCCCCCGCTTGCCTCCAGCTTTCTCTCTCCTCCTCCCTCCCCCTCCACCGCTTGCCACCTCTCCCCTCTCCCCACCCCCGCCTGCCTTCAGCTTTCTCTCTCCTCCCCCCTCCACCGCCTACCACCTTTCCCCTCTCCCCACCCCCGTCTCCCTCCCCCTCTCCCGCCTACCTCATCCCTCCTCCCTTTTCCCTTCCCAAGCTTTCTCTCTCCTCCCTCCTCCCTCCTCCCTTTCGGTCATAATTTTTTTTTTTAAAACAATACCATTAGTCGTCTTTTGTGATCAAATCAGGTTCTTCTGGATCAACTGTTTGCCTTACCTTAAGTAACCTGATGCTCGTTGTTCGTTGTGGTGGCTTTGACCGTAAGTCGTTGGGGTGGCTTCGTGTTGGGGTCCACCTTCCTTTTCGCATGTTGGGTCAAGTGACGACTTTGCCCTCCTGCCAGGGTTAATAGAGAAGTGCAAAATTTGGGTGTCTACAAAGGTTATTATATAAATCTAGATATGATACTAATTGGAAGAATTAATTGTTAGGTCTTTTCAAAAGACATTAAATTGTATTGGTTAGTTGTAATCAACAATCAAGACAAGTTTCCTATATCTAAACTTGTATTTATTTTGTAAGAGCTTTTAGTGGTTTAATTATTGAAAATTAATCCACATTAATGTTGTTTATGTATTTGCACTGTCGACGCCGTGATTTTCGTCGTTTCGTTTTTTAATATTAAATAAAAGCCCTTTCCAATTTTAGCCTTTGGATTTAAGATGTGATTTTTGAAAATGGTCAACTTAGTGTCGACGGGGTCTCGAAGGGTCATTTCTTAATGAGCCAATTGACCAGAGTCGCCAGTTGGTATATTTGAAAACGGATGTACCAACTTATCCGAATTTTGTTTTCGTAATCGCTGGCTCATATATGACTTCGAATTAATTGGTCTGTGAACCGAGATTCATAGAGTTCGGGGGCTTGCTTAAGCGAGGGGAAGGTGTTAGGCACCCCCCGACTTCCGTGAAAATACGGTTACCGCAATCTCGATGTTTTCCTATCCTTTCAAAATCCTAAAAATGTGTATGTGCGCATATGTGTGCGTGTGTGCCTAAATGAATGTTTGTGGCGATTTTTTGTAGAAGTTGCTTTGATTTTATATGGCAAATGTGTGCTATCGAGAAAGTGTTTAGACGTCTTTTGACCCAAATGACAAGGCTTCGTTTTTTTATAATAAAGATTGATTTTAATTTCGAAAATGATCAGGGTTTTTTATTAGATGTCATTTTCAGAAAACAATAATTTTTAAACTTTTGTCAAATAGGAATCGAGACTATACATTGCCTTCTAACAGTAAATATAAATAAAATGAATGCAACTTCTAGAACTCTTTAACCCTATGCACAACGTTTAATGAAAACGTTTATTTATTTATTTCGAAAACATCTTTTATGACATTTTAAAAACCAAATATAGCCTTTTCGTCAAACAAGGATCAAAGTTCGCCAAAACTCTTTAATTTTAAAACCTCGTGAATCTAATATCCTAATTTGATCATTTTTAGAAAATCTTCATCGTTTGCCTTATTTTGGAAACCATTTTTTTGTGTCGTGAATTTAAACAAGCATTCAAGACGTGTCAGGGCTATCCGTAGGCATGTGAGCCGTCTAAATAACCCCAAACACCCACAATCACATATTTTTATTATTACGGGGCCTTAACCCGATCACGATTTGGTATCGCTTTAAGGCCCGATATTACATATGTACAACCATGAATCCTATCTAATGATTACATACACCCAAAAATGTCCATCATCGGGATTTGATCACGACGATCTCCTCCCTAGGCTCACAGTTACCTAAATCACTGCATGACCAATACTACGGCAAAATCTAACAATACTAAACTCATTATGGTACTATATGAATCACAAATCTCAATGCCAACACTACAACTATCTATGAACACAACGAACGATATATCACCGTAAAGATGTCATCGGGGCATTAGGAGGAAGTTACGTTCCAATGGAACCCTCGCTAACGACCCCTAACCCACGGATCATCATCATCATGATAAAATACTACATCAAGTAATCCAAAACACGAAATTATACTAACAATACAAACAATAAAAAAACCCAAGAAAACACCCTTTTCACCTTGCAAAGTGCCGATTAAAGCTTCTTATTTCACGAATCGGACAACACTACAATAACACTCGACTAACTAGCAAGAAATGATGGATTTTTCACTCAAATCTAACCAAGAACAAAGCTTTTTCTCTCATCCCGCGAACTCTCTCTCTCTAAAACTCTATTTCTTTTTTTTCTTCTTTTCTTCTCGGGTGGAAATGGCCGCTGTATAATGCTCCGCAGGCAGCCGCAGGTGCATCTGCGGTTGGGCTGCTAGCCGTCCGCGCTGAATCCTCAGTTGCCGGGTTGTCTCCTCGAGTCGCGCACTGTCCTTTTTGTCGGTGGCCGCAGGTGCATCTGCGGCTGTCCGGCTTGCTTTTCTCAATTTTCGTGCCATGCGGTCTTAATTCGCCAATTTTTGCGGTATTATTTTGGAAGACTGTTCCCTGATGTATAAATTGCCCCGAACATCGTAAACGTAGTGGCCATTAGTCGTCTTTTGTGATCAAATCAGGTTCTTCTGGATCAGCTGTTTACCTCGCCTTAAGTAACTTGATGCTCGTTGTTTGTTATGACAGCTTTGACCGTAAGTCGTTGGGGTGTCTTTGTGTTGGGGTCCACCTTCCTTTTCACATGTCGGGTCAAGTGACGATTTTGCCCTCCTGTCAGGGTTAGTACAAAAATGCAAATTTTTGGTGTCTACATGCACATAGTGCATTTGAAGCTCTATAGTTAATTCGTTTGATTCATGAACTGTTTAAGAATGTCTAAACTAATTGTTTCGGCTAAATACTGCATGCATATATTCATTGACTTGAATACTTTTAAAAGCTTATCCAAACCATTGACTGGTACGAATTCTTATAGTAAGACTGAGTACGAACAACCCTAAATAAGGGAATTATATTCGGGAAGCCGACATTTGCGCAAGATGTTTGAATGTTATGCATATACATAGGGTACAAGAGGCTGATTTTCTTGAATACCAAAATAATAAAAGGGTAAGGTACATTTCTAATTTACCTTAAGTAATAGTTCATGGTCCTTTAAGGTCACTCAGCAGTAAAGACTCAATCGTTTTTTTTAATTGAAACTTGACTCTCATTTTTTCACAATTATATTACCTTGTTGAAAATTCTGAAGTTATTTTCATTCAATCATGATATATCAAATCTTGTATTTATTATTTTTAAATTTGCTGAGTAAGCTAGTTGCTCACCCTTGCTATATCATGAACCATTTTTCAGCTAAGCCTGAGTGCTCCAAGAAAGACAAGGGTAAAAAAAAAGTCAAAGTATAGAATTTGTTTGCTAGTTATATTATTTCATATTTATTTAAATATTGTAAATCTTTTGTAAACCCTTAAAATATAAATTGTTATGTTAAGGTTAGAAGACCTGTGTGTTGTATTTCCTTTTTGTAAGGAACATTTATGTATTATTCCGCTAAGTTTAATGAATATTATGTTTTTAGTTGTTATTATGTATTGGATTATGAACACTAAACTCGAGATTAAAGAACTTGAATTTGGGGGTGTCACATTTACTCTACGAATGTTGTGGCTCTACAATTTTGGTTCTACGAACTGACTTTCATTCTGCAATCTTGGAATAACTTCAGTTAACTTCGTTAAGGCTGCAAGAGTCGAATCGATCCGGATTTTAAACTGCTCAGATTCGACTCGTAAGGTTAAATTCGTACTCGGATTCGAACTATATTTGAAAAACTTTACTCAGATTCGGCTCGACTCGAATTTTCGTTACTCGAATTTGATTTAACTCGGATCGAATTATATTCAAACTACTCGCGAACTTCAAATTCAAACTCAAATTCGAGTCTCCACATAATAACTAGTTTTATAATATATATAATTATTAATTGAACTTATTATTTTACTTAGAAAAAAAAATATAATTATAATTACACTTTAAATATACAAAATTATAATTAAAATTACAAATAAAATAAAAAAATAATAACTAATTATTCAAATTTTGTTTAATTGTGTATATATTATAAGAGAATGTATCGAGTATAGATTCGAATATGTATCAATTGATTATGTATTGGATCATTATTAAAAATTCGAATAGTTTGAATTTTAAACAAGTCGAGTATAACCTTATTCAGATTCTACTTGTATTTTTATTCGAACTATTTTTTGTGCTCAGATTTGAATCATATTATTAACGAATTATAGTCTCTCTCACATTTTTTCAAGCCGAGCTCGAATTATTTGATTCGATTTGCAACCTTAAACTCCGTGATCTTAGAGTGACTTTATTTTTACTTTACGAAGAATTTTT
Source organism: Hedera helix (assembly GCA_947179155.2). Classification (NCBI taxonomy): domain Eukaryota; kingdom Viridiplantae; phylum Streptophyta; class Magnoliopsida; order Apiales; family Araliaceae; genus Hedera; species Hedera helix. The sequence goes on from OX359281.1 coordinate 37,105,768, forward strand.
TTAGTCTTGGATAACTAAACTATTACAAAGATTACATTCCTATGCTCTACGATTTGAATTAATCTAACAAATTTGATCCACATGGTCATGAAGTAAGCAATGAAACTGAAGTACATTCAGATCTTTCCGATATTCAATTAAGTTCATACAGAAGTAATAATACCAAGGATAGCTCTGGACAATATAGCATGGAAACACCCCTCGCTAGCTGACATATAATTAGCTAGGGCTTCTGTAATATTTGTGTGCTTCTCTTATTTACTCTTTTGAGGTTGTTTATTTGTGCTCTCTAGTTATTCCTCTTTATGTCATTCATGTTATTTTACTTATTTATAATAAATTTTGTTATTTGAGTATATTCTTTTTTTTTCTTTTTCAACATGTCATATATAATCTCAGGATATCATCTTCTTTTAAACATGAATATATATATATATATATATATATATATATATATATATATATATATATAATTATTATTATTATTGTTATTTTATCTAGTGTGATAACGTACAACTAATTAATACTTTGTCTATATTAATTAGACAGTTTTCTTCTTCAGTTACTTATCATTTATTTATTTTTATGTCTAAACAAATATTAAATTAAATTAAAAAACCATAACAGGGTAACCTCATGAATATTTTGTGTTTATCTGTAATCCAATAAAATAAAAATCTATGACTCTTTAATTTTCTTTTTTTATATGGGTGTTATAGAATTAGAACTAATTTTTCATTACCTTTTAATTTTATTTTTACATTAGCACTTTGTCCTTTTCATGGAAGAAATGGTGAATTAGGGATGGAGCCCAATGAAAGATAATGTTGAAATCTTAAGTGACATTTTTGGCGCAACGAAATATATAAACGTAATTTAAAAGTTAACGTACCAACACTAACTTCAATTACCAACTACTTAGAATCATAGAAACGCTTAAAGTTGTTCTGAATGATTAGATAAATGGTGAAGATTCACTCAACATAATAAAGTACATGAAAATAACTACTTCTCCGTCTCATTAATAAAAATTATTATGATGACTAAATTCCTCATTTTAAAAATTAATAATTAAAAATTATTCAAATTTTAAAACAAAAACTTCAGTATAGTAACAATTTTATGTAATTTATTATAGTTTTGGTCTTTTCATCGATCTTAAAAAATATTCTGATTTATAAATCAGAAAAATAATTAATTTGACCATTAAAAACGGAATGGAGGGAGTTATAATCTAATAGATTCCCCCCCCCCCCCCCCCTCTCCGGTTGGTTATTTTACTTGAACTCTTAAAATTAATTTAAGTTTTATACTCTTTCGACTTTTAAAAAATTAATTTCAAATTCAAAATTATCATAAATTTATTTAATTTATGTTAATACAATTATGAATACTATGAATTACCTAAAAAGTACTACTACTTATAAAATTTATTATAATTTGAAAACTTAAATTTTAAATTTAAAAACGTTTCAAATTAATTTTTAAAAAATTAATAATAATTTTATAACTCGAGACGGATGAAATATTTGCTAATTTACGAAATAAATTTAATTTGTTTTAAAAGACGCATAATGAACTTTGTTTTTCTTTCTACATTTTATTGAAACTTTTGTTTAAAAAAACTCGAAGAAACAAATATGGTGCACAGCACAGCAGACTGATAGTGATGGGACAAGGATTCTTCCCCACGGAAAATTTATTGCATGGCTTTAACACTTAACAGCATATATAGAGGTCGTAAGTTGAATTAATCTCATCAACAGAATTGTGGGTCAGAGCGTCTCTCAATTGCTGGGAAGATACCTAGTTTCTTTCTCTTTTCTTTTACCTCTGTTTGTAACCGAAGTTATTTTTTCCCTGGGTAAATAATTAATCTAGCTACTTTGTTGAAAGTTATTAGAGAGCTAGGTTAATTAGTACTCTGAAAGAGAATGGATCGGAATAGATTCTTATGTTGTCTTCTACTCTCCAACCTGTAAAGGCCACGGATTTTTACAAGGCAAATGAATAAATAATACTGTAATATAGGAGTATTATGTTTGTGGGACACAATGTAAGAAGACCTGGAAAAACTAACTGAAGGGAGTCTTCCCTTCCCACAACTTAAAAAAAGAACCTACAACCAACAAATAATTAATATGGTAATGTGGACGTTCAAACATGATCATGACCGTCGTCGTAGGATCATTGTTCCGATGGTTAACACGATATAATGTACATTTCTCTCGACGGAAAGGGACTTAACAGGGAGGGAGGGTCCGCCGTTCCTGGCCAAGAGGTGGTGGATCCACGTGGTTTTAGACTAAAAAAATTCCAGAGGGGGGACGTCCGGACAGGACAAACATTCAAGTCTTTGCCCCTCCCGAGTCCCCTCCCTTTTCTTTTACGTTTGGACTTGTACCCGGAAATTCCAATCAATTTAGTGGACTTTTCCCTGTAATATTAATTTCTCCCATCCATTCAATCACAATATTTGGTCAATAATCATGACCAAGGCTGTGTTAATACTACTATTACTACATTGAACCAGCCAAATTATCTTTACGAATCATGATATTAATATCATGGATTAATTCATATCAATACACTCTCTCCGTTATTTTTTGTTCGCCTTTTCAGAGATTGAGTGAGATTTGTTTCTTTTTATTTTTTATTTGTTGTTTATAGATTTTGAAAAATTATTAATAATTTAATTTATCATATTATCTTTTATAAATTTCGATACAGAAAAATAACAAACAAACAAAGAAATAGTACATACTTTTTCAAACTTTCCAAGCAGTGGGTGTCTCTCCACTCGATATTCTTTCGGCTGTAAAAAAGAATAAATTCATTTGTTGATTTGTATACCACCAAAATAATTCCTTTTCTTATATTTTATGAATAGTAATATAAACGATACAATGCAACTCAAGTTTACTATCTTAATTTATTATTATGCAATTATTATGAAATTAACAAATTAATTCCTTTGTTTTTAAATATAAGATCATTTTGACTTTCAAAAAATCAGTTCACATTTTTAAATTTTAAAAAAATGATATAATTCATTAAAAGTAGTTTACACTATTAATCATATAACTGACTAAATTAAATAAATTTATATTAATTTATAATTTGAAAATATCGTAAATTGACTTTTAATCAATTAATAATAAATTTATATATTTTTGAACAGGAGGAGCATTAAGAGAATACTATTCATAAGATGGAAAAAAAAATATCCTTCAAAGGATAGGAAACTTGACGGGATCAATGATTTTATGCAAATATGAAAAATTATATATTTATAATACTTACAACTTTTATAAATGAGATATATATTTTTTTTGAAATGGGAGGGGATATATTATTTTTGCAAGTTTCACAATTTATGTCTTTTAAATAAATCTCTTGACAATTGACAGCACATTAAATATATAAATGCTATGGTGACAAACATAATTACAAAAGAATAAATACAAAATAATGTATTCAATTGTAATCGATTAATGATTTGCTATACATAAATACTTATAACTAAGTACAATTATATATATATATATATATATATATATATATATATATATATATATATATATATATATATATATATATATTTATTTATTTATTTTTTAGCACCGGCCAAATTATTATCGCATTAAATAGCCAAATCAAATGCTCCCGAGACGACTTCAATAGTCTACGGCCAAATAGTCGATGGAGACATGCATTTCACATCTTCTACAAAGTTGTAGAAACTTGGAAATATACGAGAAATAAAAATCAAAGAAAGACGATTACAAAGTAAACCCAAGTTGTCCTCTTTTGGAAGTTTCTAATGCGCCTCTACCAAATAAAATTAATTATGCTAGCTAAATTAAAATAACACTGATATACTTAAATTAATATTTCATTTATTCTAAAAGAAATTTTAAAATAGATATACTTTTAAAATAATATTTTATCTGTTCTAAAATTAGAGATACGCACATGATTAATTGAACTATAAATTACACGAAATTTCAAACAAAACATTATATATATATATATATCACGCCTGCACAACATCACTACTACAAGTCTAGTACTATGAAGCAATGTTTTTATAATCAGATCGGTCATTAAATCAAAAATGGTATCGGATGGATAGATCACTGGTTCAACCAGTGGTCGAACCGTTATTGAACCAGTGACGTCATAAATATATAAAAATATATATTAATAATAATTAATAAAAATTTAAAACATCTAATTTTTTGTAAACTAAAATTTAGTGAAATTATGTTATATTATTGCTAAAAATATATTTGAAAAAAAAAACATTTTAAAACCGGTTCCACCAGGCCAACTAATCAGTTTTACCGGTTGAACCACCAGTCAAATCAAGTCAATCAGTTATTAACCAAATTGGATAAACCAATCCAAATCGGACAGGAAAGTGAACCGATTTCTGGTTCAATCGGTCCGACTGTCGATTTCGTACCAGTTTTCAAAACATTGCTATGAAGAATATATTTGAAAATATAATTTTTTTTTTGTTTTAAAAATATAATTTCTTTGTTTCAAAGTATAAGATTAAGTTTGATCTTTTGAAGTCAATTTAATTTTTTTTAAATTCATAATTAATATGAATTTATTTAATTTAGGTAGTACAATTATGAAAATCGTAAACTATCTAAAAGGTAATATTGATTTCAATATTTCTTTTAAAAGAGTAGAACAAATTATGTTAATTTTTAAATTAAAAATATCTTAAATTAACTCAAAAAAAATTATTATTAATTTTATATTTTTTTTTTCAAAAGGGAGAGTGTTTATCTTATTTTGATTCGAAAAGGTATCTATAAATATTATATATTGTAAACTTTAAATATATTTCTTTTAAGTAGCCAACTTTAAATTCTATTGAATAATTGATGTTTGGATATGTTTTTATTTTTTCAAACGATTCTTAAGATGTTTGTTTCTCTACTATATATTTCTCAATAACGGTTTTGTTCCATGATTTTTTTTGATTTTTTTTGTGTGTGAAATCCATAGAGATTTAATAAAAATGAATTATTGTGAATGAATTTTATAAGTGAATGGGATAGAAAAGAGAAATGATCTTCCTTTTTTCAACTCTTATTAGAGATAGGATTGCTTTAAAATTTAATTGATGGCAATTTGTATAGTACTTATACTAATTTGGATAGAAAAGAAAAATATCTTTCTATTTTCTATTCCTATTAGAGATAAGAATATCTTTAAATTTTGATAGTATTTAATTAATATAAATTTGAATAGTATTTATAATTATATGAATTAGAAAAAAATAATCGCACTATACAATACTCGAAATATATCACCTTACATCGTGATAAACATCAAGTAATTACAAGAATAAGCCATATATCTTCTTATACTTCGAGTAGAATAAAACCAACATAAAATTAAAATATATGCCATATTATAATGTGTTATATTGTCTTAATTAATTATATAAAATTGTAATAATTTTTTTCAATAAAATCGATAAAACGAAAAATAAAAATTCTCTTATAAATTACTTTTTTTCTATTAAAGATTAGTTGGATTTGTTTTGAATTTCTTACAAATTTAGATAATATTCCCTCTATTTTATATTATTTAATCATTTTTGACTATTTAAAGTTAATTTAAGAGATTTTTAAACTCAAAATTAACATAAATTCTTATAATTTTAATAAATACGATGATGAATATTGTAAACTATTTAAAAAGTATTAGTCGTTATAAGTTTTATTGTTTCATAATCTTTAATGATTTATCTCAATTTTGAATTTAAAAATATCTCAAATTGACTTTCAAGAGTCAATAATAATCATATAATTTGTAATGGATGAAATATATATTTAATTATTATAAATTTGTATAGTACATATACTAATTTGAATAGGAAAGAATTTTCTTTTCTTTTCTGTTTCTCTTAAAGATAGGAATATTTTTAAATTTGAATAATACTTATGCTACTATGAATGTGACGCCCCCAAATCTGGGCCCACACAGCCCAAACTTGAGTCGTCAAAAGACTACAACAAAATTATTACAACAAAGCACAACGTACAACAATACAGTGTATAATAATACACAACTAAGTCTTCACTATTATTGCCACACTATTTTACAAAACGTGAAGACTATGATAACTATTCCTCGGACCCTCACTCCATTCCCCGGCTAGACCCTGTTATGTTTTCATCTCCTGTTGAAAAACAATGGAACAAAAGAAAGGGTGAGCTCAAATAGCCCAGTAAAGAATATCATGACTAAGATAATGACGAATAAATTATCATTAGTCTTCAACAGCTGAGTTCTTGATAGAATACAATAGACTACAAGGTTTATATCAAAAACTGCAGTTAAATTCTTAAACAATGTTCAGATCAATAATAGCAGCGGAATGAGTAATCTATTAGAAGAATAATGCAGACTATAATGTCCACTCGGTTCTCTTTTTAGGAAAAACATCATCAACTTTTATCATCTGAAATATCATTAGTCAAGATAATACAAATTCACAGTTCCTGATCATAATCATGCAGATCAACAGTTCATCTTTGCACTACGGGCCAAAGACATTCAATATAACACCAACGGTCATGATTATACCAGATTCAGCCTTTGGTCATAATCATACCAAACAACAGTTCATCTTTGCACTACGGGCCAAAGAGAACATTCACCACGTGCCATAAAAGACACCGAACAGATGTATCGCCTTTAACCTATTATATCGCCTTTAACCTATCATATCGCCTTTAACCTATCATCTGTTCAACAAATATATCACATCTGTGCCCCCGGCCACAGATATTCACAACAGCTTGATTTTTGGATAATTAGAATGATATAAATGATGAACAGAAGAAATAGGATAACAATAAGTATCGGAAGTTTACTTTGTACAGATTCAAATAATGTCCAAATTGTCAACATGATGTGGAGTGAAATTCAAGATCCACAGTTCAGAATAACGGTTACAATTCAATAGAAAGGTTCACGTAAATAGGAAGGTTCAGTTGAAATAATGAAGTTCAACTATTATGGAACATATAATATTTTCAGGAATTATAGAAGCAATAGTTCCATAATAAATTTCGATTTAGGAGTATGAAAGAAAATAATATCCCTTACCGTAGCAGGTTTGATTAACAAAAGGTGAAGGAAATTAATACAAAGGGTTATTCACCAACAGGCGGCAATCCGCTCCGTAAGGTTATTCCCACAATTTAATAGAATGTGAGTACAAAGAGTTATTCACCAAACAGGCGGCAATCCGCTCCGTAAGGTTATTCTCAGAGATTAATAATGAATGAATACGAAAGGTTATTCACCAACAGGCGGCAATCCGCTCCGTAAGGTTATTCCCACAATTTAATAGAATTTGAGTACAAAGAGTTATTCACCAAACAGGCGGCAATCCGCTCCGTAAGGTTATTCTCAGAGATTAATAATGAATGAATACGAAAGGTTATTCACCAACAGGCGGCAATCCGCTCCGTAAGGTTATTCCCACAATTTAATACATGGAAATAAAAGGCACGTCTTATGAGTAAGGAAGAAACAATATTATTATCGAGAATCAAATAATGATAATCCCTTACCATAGTATGTTTGAATAATGGAAGATGAAAAAGATGGTATCCCTTACCGTAACACGTGACTGGATATTGATTTAAATGAGGTTGATTAACTTGAACAGTACACGTATACTTATAGATCTTCACAAATACTCAAGATGACTTAAGCACACTTAGAGAGAACTTTCACAAGAAGTATTTAGAGAGAGAAAGAAAGAACAAGTAAGGAAGTTTATGAAAAATCCTTAAGTTAAGGCTTCTATTTATAGCCAAAAATCTTATCATTCATTTAATCTAAACCATTCATTTAAAGATCACCTTTTAATCTACACCATCCATTTCAAATATTATATTATCTTTAATCTACACCATTCATTTCATATCACCTAATAATCACCTAACTTTATATTATAAACAAATCAATTTAATTATTCAACAATAATTCACACTTTAATCTACATCATTCATTTCATATCACCTAATAATCACCTAACTTTATATTATAAACAAATCAATTCAATTATTCAACAATAATTCACACTTTAATCTACACTGTGACGCCCCCAAATCTGGGCCCACACAGCCCAAACTTGAGTCGTCAAAATACTACAACAAAATTATTACAACAAAGCACAACGTACAACAATACAGTGTATAATAATACACAACTAAGTCTTCACTATTATTGCCACACTATTTTACAAAACGTGAAGACTATGATAACTATTCCTTGGACCCTCACTCCATTCCCCGGCTAGACCCTGTTATGTTTTCATCTCCTGTTGAAAAACAATGGAACAAAAGAAAGGGTGAGCTCAAATAGCCCAGTAAGAAATATCATGACTAAGATAATGACGAATAAATTATCATTAGCCTTCAACAGTTGAGTTCTTGATAGAATACAATAGAATACAAGGTTTATATCAAAAACTGCAGTTAAATTCTTAAACAATGTTCAGATCAATAATAGCAGCGGAATGAGCAATCTATTAGAAGAATAATGCAGACTATAATGTCCACTTGCTTCTCTTTTTCGTAAAAACATCATCAACTTTTATCATCTGAAATACCATTAGTCATGATAATATAAATTCACAGTTCCTGATCATAATCATGCACATCAACATTTCATCTTTGCACTACGGGCCAAAGATATTCAATATAGCACAAACGGTCATGATTATACCAGATTCAGCCTTTGGTCATAATCATACCAAACAACAGTTCATCTTTGCACTACGGGCCAAAGACATTCAATATAACACCAACGGTCATGATTATACCAGATTCAGCCTTTGGTCATAATCATACCAAACAACAGTTCATCTTTGCACTACGGGCCAAAGAGAACATTCACCACGTGCCATAAAAGACACCGAACAGATGTATCGCCTTTAACCTATTATATCGCCTTTAACCTATCATCTGTTCAACAAATATATCACATCTGTGCCCCCGGCCACAGATATTCACAACAGCTTGATTTTTGGATGATTAGAATGATATAAATGATGAACAGAAGAAATAGGATAACAATAAGTATCGAAAGTTTACTTTGTACAGATTCAAATAATGTCCAAATTGTCAACATGATGTGGAGTGAAATTTAAAAATGATATTCAAAATCCACAGTTCAGAATAACGGTTACAATTCAATAGAAAGGTTCACGTAAATAGGAAGGTTCAGTTGAAATAATGAAGTTCAACTATTATGGAACATATAATATTTTCAGGAATTATAGAAGCAATAGTTCCATAATAAATTTCGATTTAGGAGTATGAAAGAAAATAATATCCCTTACCGTAGCAGGTTTGATTAACAAAAGGTGAAGGAAATTAATACAAAGGGTTATTCACCAACAGGCGGCAATCCGCTCCGTAAGGTTATTCCCACAATTTAATAGAATTTGAGTACAAAGAGTTATTCACCAAACAGGCGGCAATCCGCTCCGTAAGGTTATTCTCAGAGATTAATAATGAATGAATACGAAAGGTTATTCACCAACAGGCGGCAATCCGCTCCGTAAGGTTATTCCCACAATTTAATAGAATTTGAGTACAAAGAGTTATTCACCAAACAGGCGGCAATCCGCTCCGTAAGGTTATTCTCAGAGATTAATAATGAATGAATACGAAAGGTTATTCACCAACAGGCGGCAATCCGCTCCGTAAGGTTATTCCCACAATTTAATAGAATTTGAGTACAAAGAGTTATTCACCAAACAGGCGGCAATCCGCTCCGTAAGGTTATTCTCACAATTTAATACATGGAAATAAAAGGCACGTCTTATGAGTAAGGAAGAAACAATATTATTATCGAGAATCAAATAATGATAATCCCTTACCATAGTATGTTTGAATAATGGAAGATGAAAAAGATGGTATCCCTTACCATAGTACGTTTGAATAATGGAAGATGAAAAAGATGGTATCCCTTACCGTAACACGTGACTGGATATTGATTTAAATGAGGTTGATTAACTTGAACAGTACACGTATACTTATAGATCTTCACAAATACTCAAGATGACTTAAGCACACTTAGAGAGAACTTTCACAAGAAGTATTTAGAGAGAGAAAGAAAGAACAAGTAAGGAAGTTTATGAAAAATCCTTAAGTTAAGGCTTCTATTTATAGCCAAAAATCTTATCATTCATTTAATCTAAACCATTCATTTAAAGATCATCTTTTAATCTACACCATCCATTTCAAATATTATATTATCTTTAATCTACACCATTCATTTCATATCACCTAATAATCACCTAACTTTATATTATAAACAAATCAATTTAATTATTCAACAATAATTCACACTTTAATCTACACCATTCATTTCATATCACCTAATAATCACCTAACTTTATATTATAAACAAATCAATTCAATTATTCAACAATAATTCACACTTTAATCTACACCATTCATTTCATATCACCTAATAATCACCTAACTTTATATTATAAACAAATAACTTTATCAATTCAATTATTATGACTAATTGTTATAAATACAGTATAGTTAGCTCTTAGATATCAAGTCAATAAATTAATGAAATACAACTGTTTAAATAACATCATAATAGAGATAACAATAATGTAAAATAAAGCATACGTTACTGTGTAATGACAATTATTGATTCAATAATGTGAATTACTGTGCATATGTTACTGTGACAATTATTAGGTTCAATAATTTTAAAAACAGTGCAACAACAATTATTGACTCAATGATATAAAATACAGTGTAATGACAATTATTAAATCAATAATGCAAAATACTGTGTAACAACAATTATTGAATTGATAATATAAAATATTATGCAGTGACAATTATCGATGAAATGATGCGTAACAGTTACGGTGTCAATTATCAGACCAATAATATGAGACACTATGCAATACCGTGTGTTACTGTAGAGTACCGTGTGCTACAGAAAATACCATAAACTACCGTATGCTACTATTCTTTTATCACCGGTATTTTAACAGTTCCGTTGACTATTTTTATTTAAAAAGGTTATTTCTGTCGTTTTCTATATCCGACAAATATTCCGTTGTGGGGTCCACCAATAATTTGTTATTTCGGCGCCGTCGGACCAAACGAATATTCCCCGACCAAACGAATATTCCCCGACAAAGCGAATATTGTCCGACAAAATAAAATTTGCACATAACATCCTTAACTTTTAACTTTATCGATTTAACCACTTACTGTTTAAAAAAAATATCTATATGAAGAAAAATTAAATTTTGTATTTCATAAAATTCGGGGTCTTACAACCTCCCCTCCTTATGAAATTTCGTCCCCGAAATTGACGTACCTGACATATCGAAGAGGTAAGGATACTTAGATTTCATCTCAGATTCTAGCTCCCAGGTCATTTCCTCAGTATCTTGGTTTCTCCATAAAACCTTAACTTGAGGTATAATCTTTGAGCGTAGGATCTGCTCCTTCTTATCCAGGATCTTAACAGGTACCTCCTCGTATGTTAAATCCTCTGCTATAACGTCTGGTTCTAACTCAATGACGTGGTTTGGGTCCTTCACATATTTACGTAACATAGATATGTGAAAAACGTTATGGATGCGAGACATACTTGGTGGTAGGGCTAGTCTGTAGGCTACGGTTCCTATTCGATCGAGGATTTCAAATGGGCCAATAAATCGAGGGTTGAGCTTTCCTCTCTTTCCGAATCTCGTAACCCCTTTCCATGGAGAAACACGTAAGAATACATGATCTCCGACGTTGAAACTTTCGTCTCTCCGATGAAGATCAGCATAACTCTTTTGTCGTTCTTGTGCGGTCTGTATTCGTTGTCGGATCATTTGGATCTTTTCGTTCGTCAAGCGTACCAACTCGGGTCCCAACAATTTTGCTTCTCCTACCTCATTCCAACATATTGGAGAGCGACACTTCCTTCCATACAATGCCTCGAATGGAGCCATGCCTATGCTTGCTTGGTAACTGTTGTTGTAAGAAAATTCCACCAACGGCAAGTACTTATCCCAACTTCCTTTGAAGTCTAATACACAAAGTCTTAAAAGATCTTCGAGGGTCTGGATCGTCCTTTCCGATTGTCCGTCCGTTTGAGGATGGTATGCAGAACTAAAACGTAGTTCAGTGCCCATAGCTTTTTGTAGACTGATCCAAAAGCGTGAAGTGAATCTAGGATCTCGATCAGAAACTATGGAAACTGGCATGCCATGCAATCTCACGATCTCATTTATGTACATACCGGCAAGACGTTCAAGTGAAAAGTTTTCTCGTATAGGCAAGAAATGAGCAGATTTGGTCAATCTATCTACGATCACCCAAATTGCATCTAAGCCTTGAGAAACTTTTGGAAGACCCGTCACGAAGTCCATATTGATGTATTCCCACTTCCATTCGGGAACTTCAAGTGATTGTAATGGACCTTTAGGAACTTGATGCTCTGCCTTGACACGTTGACAAGTTAGGCACCTTGAGATAAACTCCGCAATCTCTCTTTTCATATTGTTCCACCAAAATGTATGTCGAAGATCTCGATACATCTTGGTACCTCCTGGGTGGATTGCAAACGGCGTGTTGTGTGCCTCCATCATGATTTTATGCTTTAATTCAGGATCGTTAGGAACACAGAGTCGAGAGTTGACTCGAAGTATTCCTTTCTCGTCGATTCTTGCTTCGAGAATGGCACCTTCTTGTACTTTCTTTATCATGTTTATCAGTTCCGGATCGGTAGCTTGAGCAGCTTTAATTTTATCGATTAAAGTTGGTTCTACTCGCACGTGAGCAATCTTCGAGCGGGTCCTTGGTGTCTTTAGCTCTATCTCCATCTTTTGCAAGTCGTACAAAATACACTTTTGTGTTGTCAGCAGTGCACTTGTACTTGCATAAGATTTTCTGCTCAAAGCGTCAGCTACAACGTTCGCCTTTCCCGGGTGATACTGGATTGTGTGGTCATAATCCTTCAACAGCTCAAGCCAACGTCGTTGTCGCATGTTGAGTTCCTTCTGGGTGAAGAAATACTTGAGACTTTTATGATCCGTATAGATATCCACTTTTTCTCCGTACAAGTAGTGTCTCCACATCTTCAACGCGAAAACGACTGCTGCCAACTCTAGATCATGAGTAGGATAATTTTTCTCATAATCTTTGAGTTGTCGAGAGGCGTAGGCTATAACCTTTCCATGTTGCATAAGGACACAGCCTAGACCTTTGCCAGAAGCATCGCTGTAGATAACAAATTCTCCTGATCCTGATGGTATGGTCAGAACAGGAGCTGAAACCAGTCTCTTCTTGAGTTCTTGGAAACTTTTCTCGCATTCCTCGCTCCATATGAATTTTGTGCTTTTCCGAGTAAGCTGCGTTAATGGAGTGGCGATTCGAGAAAATCCTTCTACGAATCTCCGATAATAACCAGCTAGACCCAGAAAACTTCGAACTTCGGTTACTGTTTTGGGTTGTTCCCAATTTAGTACCGTTTCAATCTTCGCAGGATCGACTGATATTCCTTGACTAGAAATCACATGCCCAAGAAACGCGACCTCCTCAAGCCAGAACTCACATTTCTTCAACTTGGCATATAATTTGTTTTCACGGAGCTTTTGTAGTATCAATCTCAGGTGTTGTTCATGATCCTCGCGACTCTTGGAGTATATGAGGATGTCATCAATAAAGACAACCACAAAATGATCCAAATGTTCCTTGAATATCCGGTTCATCATGTCCATGAAAGCTGCAGGAGCATTAGTTAGTCCAAAAGGCATGACTAAGAACTCATAATGCCCATAACGAGTTCTGAAAGCAGTCTTTGGAATGTCCTCAGCTTTAACCTTTAACTGATGATATCCAGAACGGAGATCAATCTTTGAGAAATGTTGAGCGCCTTGCAATTGATCAAACATGTCATCAATCCGAGGTAACGGGTACCTGTTCTTGATGGTGACATGGTTCAATTCTCGGTAGTCAATGCACAATCTCATACTCCCGTCTTTCTTCTTCACAAATAGAACAGGAGCACCCCAAGGTGATGCACTCGGACGAATGAAACCGGTATCCAACAATTCCTGTAGTTGGACTTTTAACTCTTGAAGTTCAATGGGAGCCATTCGGTAGGGAGCTTTGGAAATGGGCTTGGTACCGGGTTCAAGATCAATATAAAAATCAATTTCACGGTTTGGGGTAAGCCAGAAAGTTCCTCAGAAAAAACGTCAGGAAACTCATTAACAATGGGAATATCATTCAAGTTTGACGTGTTTTTGTTCAAATCAGTGACATGAGCTAAAAAGGCTTGACATCCGTTTTTCAATAAACGAATGGCTTTATGGCTAGAAATAACAGTTATAGATTTCAATGGTTTAGTTGCTTGAATTTGCATGACAGGTTGATTAGGAATATGAAAACTAATAATCTTATGAAAACAATCAATTTTAGCATGATGGGTAGTCAACCAATCAATTCCTAAAATCACATCAAATTCACGCATCTCCAAAGAAATAAGGTCAACAGGTAATGTGAGATTGTTGATTTGAACTAGGCAAGATTTATAGATAGTAAATGTAATAGGTATTTCTCCCAATGAGGTTTCAACTGATAAGACAAGATTTAAGTTTTCAATAGTCAAATTTAAACGTTGAGTACATATAGGTGAGATAAAAGAGTGGATAGAGCCAGTATCTAATATGGCATAGACTTCACGAGAATTTATGAATAGCTTACCAGTTATCACCTCATTCGGTTTCTTGACTGTTATCGTCAAATCGAATCCCGAATACTTCATTCGGATCTTCACGTATTTCAACCATGGGAATACCACTGAATAATTTTCTAGCAAACTGTTTCTCGGGTTCATCAACTTCATCAGTAGTAAGGTACCAATGATTTCCATTAAAATAGTATTTTCGATAGACTGCAGTTTCCACGATAGTGACTAACTTAACCTGAATTCCTCTAAATTGTAACGCCCAAAAGTATAGAAACATCATTTTTAAATAATCTTGAAAATCATAGCTGGAACACCATAAATCCCAAAGACTAATATGAAAAGTCCATATATTCTGATCCTTTGTTATAGAGCATAACCATGTGATATCACTCTCCCAATTAGTGAGTAAATTAAAGGCAATAATTTCCGCAAGTTCGTTACTTCCTTTAATTGCTTCTAAGAATGGATCTGGAACGACTGTAGCAGAGCTTTCACCTTCATCCTTACTGGATAGAACACGCATAATTTTTGCATTAGGCAAATGATTCAACTCTGAGTTTGTAAGAAGATTATTCGTCGCCTCTTGTTTTGCAGCTACATTTGTTTCGGTAATTTCATAGTTAACCTCCTGATTTCCAGATGCCATACTAAACTGTGGTCACAAAATAAATGTTAGTTCAAATAAACTGACTCATCACTTCATGTTCCTACATTCAAATCGACTCATTAGATAATAAAATCTATTTTAGGTAGGACACACTAGTGACTGATTCTATTCGTCTCTCCCCTCCTAGTTCTAACCCCAGATCTCCATTAAAGATCATAT
This sequence comes from Hedera helix, assembly GCA_947179155.2. Taxonomy (NCBI): domain Eukaryota; kingdom Viridiplantae; phylum Streptophyta; class Magnoliopsida; order Apiales; family Araliaceae; genus Hedera; species Hedera helix. The sequence goes on from OX359281.1 coordinate 37,121,372, forward strand.
CCCTAAGCTCTGATGCCAACTGTGACGCCCCCAAATCTGGGCCCACACAGCCCAAACTTGAGTCGTCAAAAGACTACAACAAAATTATTACAACAAAGCACAACGTACAACAATACAGTGTATAATAATACACAACTAAGTCTTCACTATTATTGCCACACTATTTTACAAAACGTGAAGACTATGATAACTATTCCTCGGACCCTCACTCCATTCCCCGGCTAGACCCTGTTATGTTTTCATCTCCTGTTGAAAAACAATGGAACAAAAGAAAGGGTGAGCTCAAATAGCCCAGTAAAGAATATCATGACTAAGATAATGACGAATAAATTATCATTAGTCTTCAACAGCTGAGTTCTTGATAGAATACAATAGACTACAAGGTTTATATCAAAAACTGCAGTTAAATTCTTAAACAACGTTCAGATCAATAATAACAGCGGAATGAGTAATCTATTAGAAGAATAATGCAGACTATAATGTCCACTCGGTTCTCTTTTTAGGAAAAACATCATCAACTTTTATCATCTGAAATATCATTAGTCAAGATAATACAAATTCACAGTTCCTGATCATAATCATGCAGATCAACAGTTCATCTTTGCACTACGGGCCAAAGACATTCAATATAACACCAACGGTCATGATTATACCAGATTCAGCCTTTGGTCATAATCATACCAAACAACAGTTCATCTTTGCACTACGGGCCAAAGAGAACATTCACCACGTGCCATAAAAGACACCGAACAGATGTATCGCCTTTAACCTATTATATCGCCTTTAACCTATCATATCGCCTTTAACCTATCATCTGTTCAACAAATATATCACATCTGTGCCCCCGGCCACAGATATTCACAACAGCTTGATTTTTGGATAATTAGAATGATATAAATGATGAACAGAAGAAATAGGATAACAATAAGTATCGGAAGTTTACTTTGTACAGATTCAAATAATGTCCAAATTGTCAACATGATGTGGAGTGAAATTCAAGATCCACAGTTCAGAATAACGGTTACAATTCAATAGAAAGGTTCACGTAAATAGGAAGGTTCAGTTGAAATAATGAAGTTCAACTATTATGGAACATATAATATTTTCAGGAATTATAGAAGCAATAGTTCCATAATAAATTTCGATTTAGGAGTATGAAAGAAAATAATATCCCTTACCGTAGCAGGTTTGATTAACAAAAGGTGAAGGAAATTAATACAAAGGGTTATTCACCAACAGGCGGCAATCCGCTCCGTAAGGTTATTCCCACAATTTAATAGAATGTGAGTACAAAGAGTTATTCACCAAACAGGCGGCAATCCGCTCCGTAAGGTTATTCTCAGAGATTAATAATGAATGAATACGAAAGGTTATTCACCAACAGGCGGCAATCCGCTCCGTAAGGTTATTCCCACAATTTAATAGAATTTGAGTACAAAGAGTTATTCACCAAACAGGCGGCAATCCGCTCCGTAAGGTTATTCTCAGAGATTAATAATGAATGAATACGAAAGGTTATTCACCAACAGGCGGCAATCCGCTCCGTAAGGTTATTCCCACAATTTAATACATGGAAATAAAAGGCACGTCTTATGAGTAAGGAAGAAACAATATTATTATCGAGAATCAAATAATGATAATCCCTTACCATAGTATGTTTGAATAATGGAAGATGAAAAAGATGGTATCCCTTACCGTAACACGTGACTGGATATTGATTTAAATGAGGTTGATTAACTTGAACAGTACACGTATACTTATAGATCTTCACAAATACTCAAGATGACTTAAGCACACTTAGAGAGAACTTTCACAAGAAGTATTTAGAGAGAGAAAGAAAGAACAAGTAAGGAAGTTTATGAAAAATCCTTAAGTTAAGGCTTCTATTTATAGCCAAAAATCTTATCATTCATTTAATCTAAACCATTCATTTAAAGATCACCTTTTAATCTACACCATCCATTTCAAATATTATATTATCTTTAATCTACACCATTCATTTCATATCACCTAATAATCACCTAACTTTATATTATAAACAAATCAATTTAATTATTCAACAATAATTCACACTTTAATCTACATCATTCATTTCATATCACCTAATAATCACCTAACTTTATATTATAAACAAATCAATTCAATTATTCAACAATAATTCACACTTTAATCTACACCATTCATTTCATATCACCTAATAATCACCTAACTTTATATTATAAACAAATAACTTTATCAATTCAATTATTATGACTAATTGTTATAAATACAGTATAGTTAGCTCTTAGATATCAAGTCAATAAATTAATGAAATACAACTGTTTAAATAACATCATAATAGAGATAACAATAATGTAAAATAAAGCATACGTTACTGTGTAATGACAATTATTGATTCAATAATGTGAATTACTGTGCATATGTTACTGTGACAATTATTAGGTTCAATAATTTTAAAAACAGTGCAACAACAATTATTGACTCAATGATATAAAATACAGTGTAATGACAATTATTAAATCAATAATGCAAAATACTATGTAACAACAATTATTGAATTGATAATATAAAATATTATGCAGTGACAATTATCGATGAAATGATGCGTAACAGTTACGGTGTCAATTATCAGACCAATAATATGAGACACTATGCAATACCGTGTGTTACTGTAGAGTACCGTGTGCTACAGAAAATACCATAAACTACCGTATGCTACTATTCTTTTATCACCGGTATTTTAACAGTTCCGTTGACTATTTTTATTTAAAAAGGTTATTTCTGTCGTTTTCTATATCCGACAAATATTCCGTTGTGGGGTCCACCAATAATTTGTTATTTCGGCGCCGTCGGACCAAACGAATATTCCCCGACCAAACGAATATTCCCCGACAAAGCGAATATTGTCCGACAAAATAAAATTTGCACATAACATCCTTAACTTTTAACTTTATCGATTTAACCACTTACTGTTTAAAAAAAATATCTATATGAAGAAAAATTAAATTTTGTATTTCATAAAATTCGGGGTCTTACAATGAATGAAGAAAATTGAATCAAAAATTGGTGAAATCAAACCAAATTTATACTTTTAATTATATAATTGATTGATTAGTTCACTGCATTAGACATACCCTTTAATAATTTACATACATATTATTATCATCACCAACCGTTTGGTAAGCAACAAATATATATTCTGAAAAAAAAAAAATGAGCGTGAATCCTTAGGCTATGTTTATTTGTCAAAAATATATTTGGAATTTGACTATTTATATTAATTTAATATTATTTTAAATTATTTTATCTCATAATGGGGAATTAATAGTACTTTAAATAGTCTCATGGACTATTTTTTTTTATCATTCATAAGGCTATTTGTATGGGATTATCTAATCCTATAAAAAATTTAAGATTAATAGTCCCATTCATTTTAAGCTATTAAATAGTTTTATGAGATTAATAGTCCAACATTAAGGGATTAATAATCCCTCATTAAAGAATTAAATAGTGCAAAGTAATATTAAATTAAAATAAATAATCAAATTTTAAACATATTTTTTGTAAATAAATATAACCCTAATTCCTTACTATATTTTGGGTTTTATAATATTGCAAATAGAACTATCTATTTTAGATATACTCTATCAGTATCATAAACTCTGAAATTCAGTTGTTCCATATGTTACTTTTCATCTTTGTTGACCTAATCAATATTCGCAGCAAGCAATCTTTTATAATTATGTAAGTGTTTTATAATTAAAATGGAAGTTAAAAAAAAATTAAGAAACTTGCCCATATACACAGTAGCGGACCCAGGATTTTTGGCAGAGTGGACACCCTTATTATTAAATAAAATTTATTAAATATAAATTTCAATTTTAAATACATAAAAGTCACTATAAAATTATTTTTCAAGACTTTATTTCTTGAATAAGTAGGTTCATCAGAAAAAAATTTGAATCAATTACGTTTAGTAGTTATAGATCTTAAAAAACATTTATTCATACATTCATCCTTTTTCAAAATATCAAATACAAACATTCATGTTTAAAACTTTAATGTATATTATAAAATTAATGAGCATGTATAGATGTACTAATTAACATGAATAAATAAAAATAAATGAGAATCAAAATTAAATAATTAACTATACCAGATAATTAATAATTTTTTTTTAAAATTATGATATTTAATCTTAACCTTAAAAATTGAAAAAATTTAAATAGACTCATGAAAATAAAAATTTAAATTTAAATTTAAAAAAATAATATTAGAGATAGCTAATTATTGATAAGTGACCTTATGTTTTTTTTAAAGAGGGCCACCACGTTAGTGTATTACCCATTTATCCCTATCTGCATGCGCATCCGCCCCTGCATATACGTATATATAGTCCAATTGCATTCCAAGTTGTGTAAAAAACAAAAAAAGGCTTGGAACATGGTACGCGACCATATTATTATGAGCAAAAACCAATGTATATTTGAGTTCAGCTGGCTAAACGGGAAGAGACTTTTGTTGAAAAGTAAAGGTGTAAATGAAATGTCGAGTATAATGTTGTTTAAATTTAGTTTATAAAATTTATTGAGTGAAATAAAATTTAATTGAGACATGTTTAGCTATCGACATTATAAAAAAAAAACCTTATTTCCGATAAAAAAGGTAAATTCGACGGAATCTGTCATAAAAAATGTTACATTGGACGAAAAAATGGCTATATTCCAACGGATTAATCCCGATGCAATTATTTACGATCGAATGTCCGACGGATAATTCTGTCGAAAATAAACTTAATTTCTACAGAATAAGTTTATTTGTGACGAAATTATCCGTCAAAAATAAGTTTTTTTTTCTTGTAGTGCGAGTTGAACACGATCTTTATCTTAGAAAATAATAAAATGTTAGTAATGGTGATATGATAATTAATATTTTAAAACTATCATCACTTTAAAAAAGGACTCTTTATATGAAATAATTTTTTTTGACAAATAGAACTTTGTTTGTTTGTTTTTTTTGGTGGGAATAGATGGATTGTTTAGTAGTGCCTATTATATTTGTTTTATGTACAAATAAACTTTCTCAAATCATTGCACAAATATACCTAGCTTTAAAGAATATAGGTTATCATTATCATCAGTTCATTACCTCTTTAACTAGTAATTCATTATTTTGTTGTTAATTTTTTAAAATTAACTTATGAGATTTTTAAATTTAAAATTGATATAATTTTTTTTAATTTTAATTAATATAACGATAAATATTATAAATTATCTAAAAGATATTATTCATTATAAATTTTATTATTTTAAATAAATTATCTTAATTTTAAATTTAAAAATCAAATGATTTAAAACTGCTTGAGTATACTTTAGTCGTGGACCGAGGAATGAATATTCAACTAATCCAAACTCCATTTTTTTCCATTTTATTTATTTTAATTTTTTTTTCTTTTGTGGCCCTTAATTAGCAATCGTTTTTCTACGGTTAAATCTTCTTTAAGTAGCTTCAAGGATAGGTCCCAATCATAGAGCAAGCCACACGATTGACCTGGACCTAAAGATGAAATCTACCACTCTAGCTGACTCATTCCACTCTAGTTCTGATCAGTGGAAGCTTGGACCTCACTTCTTTCCAATTCAAACCTAAAAAGATTGACCGACCACCTACCTTTTTATAACTTCAATTTTTTAAAATATATATCATCATAATGGGTGGACAGTAAAAATCTAATATCAAGAAGCAAGGACCGAGGAATTATTATAAACTATTACTCTTATTAACTTCTTTTCTCCTCCAAATTTCATACTTAGCTAGCTAGCATAGGACAGAGGAATTGTTATTAATGTATTTAATCATTAAATTTTACTAGTTTTTAAAGTTTAGTATTGAAAAAAGATCATCCAAAAATCACATCTTAATGTTTCTTATGCGAATCTGAATATTTTTAAAAAGAATTAAGCAGCAAAAGTTATACTTATTTGAGACAAGGAGTTCTTTTATTGAGTCTCAAATCCCTGACCAATACATGTAAGAAATTAAATTAGAGACTTGTTGTCTTTTTATTTTTTATTTTTCTTTAGTTTTTATCTTTTATGGTGGCTAAAGAATGGTCACTAAAAAGAGATATAAAATGATGTGTACAAGTGTGGTTGTTTACAACAATTTGACCCACCCATATATAGCGGATCATTTATCAATTATAGTTTGACACATCATTTTATAAGTTATTTTTGTAAGAATTCTTTGTAAGTATAACAACACTCTTGCTTTTATATTGCCCACTTAAAACTACAATGACCAATAAAAATCATTAAGGCCGCTTGAAATTAAAGAATATGTCATGAATTATGTCCAAAAAAAAAACTACACACCATTGTCGATTGACAATTTCAACCTGTAGATAGAGATAAACTGATCTAACTTGACTTGATGAAATAAGTTTTCCTTTTGGATTGGATTAACAAATTAATCAAAAACTTGACAATATCACAAACTCATTTTGGATATAATTAGTATACACACACAAAACAAGAGAAAGCAAGGGTAAGACAGAATGACAATCTTTCAAATTCAATTTAGACCTCATATAAAAGTAGCTAAGTAGAAATTAAGGAAATAAATACATAGGCCGGGAATAGCACAAAACCAACAAAGTACGTACATAATTATATATTCATAGGACCGTTTGAAACATGAGCCATATTTATGCATGCATGCATGAAGCTAGCCCGTATGTACGCATGTACGGACAACCATTTATGGAGTAGCATTTAGTTGTAGTAGTCGATGATGCGGTCGATCGTCTCGTAGAATGGTGCAACCAGCGAAACATGCAACAAAAGTTAATAAATTATGGTAACTCTTAAGAAAAGTCTAAAATAAATCTTTGTAGGTTGTTTTTACTATATATAACTATTTTTAAAAAAATAAAAATAAATTGTCTATACTTTATTTTTGGTTATAATCTCTTCATCTATATTTTGGTAAAAATAGCATAAAAATTAATTTTAAAAATAGTCAATTTGACCTTAAAAGGTCAAAACTGGGCATTAATTTGGGACGGAGGGAGTATTAGTTAATTTGGCAATCTCTGGCCAAAAATTGGCCGGATCGACAAGAAATGAACTAAATTATTGTTTTAAAATACTTAGAGGTATTGATTAACAAAATTTAAAAAAAAAAAAGAAGACAAATTGAAACTCATCCATACTTGGAGGACATTTTTGTCATTAACCCAAATAACAATGTACAAGTCATAAAGAAGTTTGCTCATATATGTAAAGGTACAGGCTCCTTTGCAATCTAAACACGAGCTCAAATGCTAAAATCTTAAGCATATATTTAGTAGTTGGTAGTAGTATTGAGCTTTAAACAAACCTAGTTCCAAATTAGACGATGGAGACCATCCAGATTATAGCCAGGGCTCATTACGAAGCTGGATCGGAAACAACCAAGGTCTTGGCACGCCAGTTCTTTAATGCGATGGACGCAGATGGTGACGGCCAAGTGAACATTGATGAGTTTAAGGAATTCATGGAAATTGGTCATCGTGACTGGTTTCATTTCTTGGACAGGGACAACAGTGGCGCTCTGGATTTTGGGGAGGTGTTAACCCTCTACTACATAATGAAAAGTGGAAGACCATTCTGCGGGTCTTGCAAACAGTTCGTGACAAAAGAATATTTCGCCTGCGTACAGTGCTACGAAAGCCCTAAACCCTACTGTCTCTGCCTTCGTTGTTACCGCAGTTTAAACTGGGCTCACAATCACAATGGTTGCTCGCTTTTCTTGGACAACTATGCTCTGCTGGAAGCCATGCGCAAGAGAGAAATGGAACGGGTACAGTAAACATATTACTCTCTCCGTTCTTTTTAATTAACGTTTTAAAGTTATACACATAAATTAAAAAAAAAATTATTTTATCCTTTTTATTATATAGATCATTTTAGATTATTTTTTTCTATAATATAAGACGTTTTATATATATCTAGGAGAAAAAATCTAATCATTTTCTGCTTTATACTTAATGATGGAGTAATTGAGAGAAAGAAGATCAGTAATTAATTAATTAATTAGTGTATTGCGTAGTAATGAAATTTCAAATCAACATTGATTACTTAACAGTAGTATTAATGAGACTTCTTAATATGTGTGATTATGTCTTAAACGATCTATATAATAAAAATGAAGGAATATAATTTATGCAATTAATTCTTTGTCTGACTAACTAAATTGAGTATAAAATTTTAATAGTAACATTCTAAAATTTATTGGATAAACGAGAGAGAAACAAATTATCTTTTAATCATAGAGAATAATATAGAAGAATTAAGCATTTAATGTTTACTTGAAATCTACAAATGAATGACGCATAAAATGGAATAAAAATCTCTCTATAAAAAGATAAATAAAAAAAGGATAGAGGGAGTATTAAATTAAGCTTAATTATATATATATATATATATGTAATGGTGAGTGATTCATGTCTAAAGTTGGATGGAGGTCATCCAAGGCATCTTAGAGCATCCAAGATAAATTTGAATAGCATAAAATTAGATCTCGCAATTGTTCAAGGACATTCACAAACTATTGTGCAAACGAGATCCTATTGAGAAACCCAAAAATGCCCCTTTTTAATAAAAATTCACCCATCCACAAACTATTGTGCATGGTGATATACAAAAATATCCGTTCACAATATAGTTGTGGATGGAGAATCACATCTTCTCACTCTTTCTTTACTCAACTGATGATTAAGGGAAAAGCATTCCATGAGAAAGAGGTGAGTTTAAAAATCAGATTATTTTTTCTCATGAATAATTGTTGCCCTTACTTCTTATGTTCAAATATTTTTTTCACGGATTAATTAGTTAAATTATGTCCAAGAAATTTTGTTTGGATTTCCAAATTACAGATTGATATGGGGGAGAAGCACAATGGCATGTTGTGGAAGAGAGAGAATCATACAAAAACTTACTCAAATTAACGAAAATCAAATCTCAAATCTAAAGCATCACAACCCCCAATCATAACTCACATTATGGCACAAAATTGGACATGGCTGCATGAACATTACTAAGTAGAAAAGAAAATATGCTTAGCCGACATTTATGTGTGTGTTTATATATTTATATACATATACATACATAAATACATATATATATATATATATATTATGCTTTTTTATTTTCCAAGAATGAAAAACTGTGGCATATATGCACAACTAGTATGATAAGGAATTTATTTGCTTGATGCAGCCACCATGTTCTTCCTCATCAAATCAGATTGTTCGTCCAAGTAATAATATTGTGAGTATGAAAGTGTTATTTCTTCAATTCAAGAACGTCCAATATGAGTATGAGGAATATTTGCATGAATCTGCTGATACAGTACTATTAAGTAGCCATGTTAATTTGAATCAACGTGCTTTCAGAATTTTACACTCTGGGAGGCTGCATTGAAAACATTTGATGTAGCAGTAAAAGTTGGCAACTTTGGAGCAAACCTTGCCAACCAGCTTGGATGTTCCATTATGTGAGACATCTAAACCAAGTGGTTGGCTTCAAATATAAATATATGTCTGATCAGTACTGAAGCTCCACGCAAAGAGGTGAAAGCAGGTCACCTTTTGGCCAGGAGGACTATTGATTCTCTTTGTAATAGTTGCTTTTGTTTATGTACTTTAAGTTCGAGTATATGTTTAAAACTTCTGGGTGCAATCCTCTATGTAAGACTTGCCTTTGCTATGTTTATTTATGTTAATCATGCATATTTTGAAAAAATATGACCTAGAGCAAAATAAATTTTCACATACCTTGAGCGATCTTCATAGTTGCCCATATGAATTCTATCTGGAGTGATTGATTCTGGAGATCTAGTTGTCCAATGGCTTTCTCTTATTATATGTAGTTCAAACTGAAGTGAAAATGGTATTTAGTTGATAGCATGCAGTACCTTCAGGATTTGCAACAACAAATAGAGAAACAAGATATTTTCAATTTTCAAACATCCTGAATGCCTCATTTATTCCAAGTAAATTCTAGCATTTACCTTTATGAAATATTCTAATGAGTCTGGTTAGAAATAGTAGATCAACCACTTGAGCGTCAGTCCTTGAAGAGGCTGCTTGAAGCCTACACCTACCCCTCAACTACAGAACCATATGTCATGACTCGCTAGATCTTCTTTTAACATCCCATCCAGCAACTTGGACACGCTACATCTCTTCTTAACATAACAAGTCTAAATTCCATTCATTTGGTGTGTGATGCAACAATGAACCGAGGTAGAAATGTGAGCTGGAAACAAAAAAGAGTTATTTGAACTTCCACTGCTGTCAATCAGAAATAAAATAAAGAAACATAAGCCTACGCGGGATGACGAATACAGAATTTTTTGCTTGTGGACAAACTGAAAAAACAACTATGCCCGAGAAATACAGTAATTTACTTCTACACCATCTTTGAAACTATATTTGACAACTATATTTGACAATAAAATTTCAATGTGCATTGGGAGCATATGTAATACCCGGTTCCTTTTTCTTTTTTGTCCCACATCTCTAACTTTGAAAGCCATCCTCCCTTTCCTTAGTTATATATAGGAGCCTACCCCCTTCCCATTTTAATACCTAAACATTAAGGTTTTACCCAATTTGAGGAAACCTTTTTGTGCTAGGACCTTTTTAGTAAGGACCTCCATAGTTAAAATATTTTTTCGGTGTCGAGGACGTGGGCGGACTACGAACCTCATAATTTCGGGTATGTCTATTTTTCTTTCTTTGTGCAATTATTTAATTTTCTGTATTAGTTTTAATTTTGTAGTTTTAATTTTTGTATGCTATTTAGTTTGTTAATTAATATATTTTGGTATATCTTTGTTAGTAATTAGCATTTTGGAATATTAAATTAGTATTTTTGTAACTTTAAAGTTTTGTCAGATAATAATAATAATAATAATAATAATAATAATAATAATAAAATATTTGTTTGTAATAGAATTAAAAATGGAAAGAATATTTTTGAAAATATACTTATTGTATTTCGGAAGGAACAAGAAAACTATTATTTATTAATACGTTACCATGATTAGAATATTTATGTATGTATAACTTTAGGTATAATTTTGTTTAGAATGGAAGGATTTCAGATTTGCCTAAGAGAGAGAAAATGTATAAAACTTAATCAATTGATTAACTATTTATTTATCAATTCATTTATTTTGTTTAATTAGTTCCGATGGAGGGAATTTAACGAGTCAGTTTTGCAATATAATTTCGGATATTTCATTGCGTATTCCAGGTACGGATTCCGTACTCCTTCAGCAATATTCCTTTGATTTTAATTTGTTTGTTTTGTTCTTCATTAGAATTTGGATATTTTTTCGATATATTGTTCATAGTCAAATGCATATGATAGTTTTGTTTGATTTTAGATATTCACAACTTATCTTGTACTCTTAAGCATGTCTAGTATTTATTTTGATTCTGTAGAAACGTACATGCAAGTATAATTGGGAGACTTTGTGTCGATTTGTTTCGGTTTAGCATGTGCGTATTAGAACCCCTTTTGTGATACTGTGTCGCATTCGTTGTGACATGATATTTTTGTTAGAAAGTACCGTAGGGTATACCTGAGCTATAACCACCTGTGGGGGTACCACATGCATGTCCTCTTGGCACCGAGGCATGACACTTCCGTGGCAGTGTGATTAGTCCACGGCGTCTCCATTTTGTGTGCTCCGATGGGAGTTGGCCAATTGGTGTTTTGTTGTGGGAGGCGTATGGGTCGACCCTAGCTATTTGTTCTGTTATGTTATGCGGTTTGGTGTTGTTTGTGCCGAACACACCTTCCGATTTTGCATGCATTTGGATCTGCAGTTCAATGTGTGCCTGCCTGTGTGACAGTATTTTGACTTGTCTTTGTGACAAGTTATATTTTTGTTTTGTTCTGAGCTCGGTATGAAATAAACACAACCATTCAATTCAGCCTTTTATGTTGTTCAGTAAGTCAGTCCAGTTCAGTGGGTCTGTTTCAGTTTAGTAAATCAGTTTCAGTTCAGTAAATCAGTTCAGTTCAGTAAATTAGTTCAGTAAGATTATGTTATTCAGTTCATTTGATTTTGTTAATCTCAGTTGGGTTCAGTTGATTTTGTTATTCAATTTCAGTTCTTATTTGTGCACTCTTTATCTGTACTGGGCATTTGGCTCATGCTGTGTTTTTCTTCCGGCAGGTTTACAAGCGGATTCAAGGGCAAGTGTGAAGAGAGTTTTCTTATTTGTTTTGACACTCTGTTTAGAGTTCGTTCGTGCTTAGCCTCCCTTTCCACTAATCGGGAAGGGGGTGTTACAGAGTTGGTATCAGAGCTAGGGTTCTTTCTTGTAGAAAACCTATTTAGGTTTGACCTGTGAGTTATGGGTAGACATTTGGGTTAGGTTTTTGTTTTGTTTGAAATTCTGTTCAGTTATTCTATCCGTTTGTATTCGAATTTGCCTGAAATCAATTTCGCTTTCGTCTGTTTTGTTTTGTCGAGGGCTTGTAAAACCATTAGAGGTGGTGGAGGCGGTGATAATGATGACAATGTTGGTCGGCATTACGAAGGATGTGTGTTCGCCTTGTCATATAATTAGGTGATAGATGCGCAATATTCTATTTCGGCACTCTTTTAATTGGCAGTCGTAAGATTTTTATTGAGCTTGACTCTACTCATTCGATTATTTCGTATTCTTTTGTTCGGCATCGTGGTGTGCCATTTCAGTCTTTAGATTCTGCTCCGATGAGAATTTTTTTGTTATCTCTGATTTGTACCGAGGTTGTTTCTATTAGTTTTGGAAATAAAGATTCGTGGGTCTAATTTTCGGTCGATGCGTATGTACGATTTTGATATGATTCTTGGGATGGACTATCAAAGCTTAGGTTATGATTATGTAGATTGTCTTTAGGCTTGATCTATGAGTTATAGGTAAATCACTAGGCAGACATATAAGTTTATTTCGATTTGGTTCTCTGTTTGGTTGATCTTGATTTTGACCAAATGTTAATCTGTTTTGATTTGTAGTTGATATGAGGAAAGTGAGATAATTTGTCAAGGTTATTATTGTTCTACAATAGAGTAAGGATATTAGTGAAGAATTGTGATTGGAGCATTAAGGAAAATAAAGTTATATTTTGTACAGTTAAGAAATGATCATATATGTAATATGGTTATGATATGAGTATTTGTATCAGCAAGTATTTGATTTTGGAGAATTAATCGTTAAAGTTCTTTTAGTAACAATCTGTTATGATCTTAGACATAAGGATTTGATTTGGGTTGTGTTGGATTTGTGTTAAGCTCGTGGATGGATGTAAGGTATGTGTATTGATGGGACAATATGATAAGTGAAAACTATTTGGTATTTATAGATGATCTCTTGTAAACTTGAGTTGTAAATATTCGAGATAATTAGATTAATCATTGAGGTTAATGATCAATTTTGCAGCTATTTTGGAGTTTTGTTGTATGAAGATTTTATAATAGTATGAGAAGATTTTGGAATTTGTTAGACTAAGGTTTGCACTAAGAGATGATTGATTTATTTAAATGGTAATATATTAAGTGATGAGATTTAATAGATTTTGAGAGACATTGAATAGTTTAGAGTAGACAGTTTGCTTATGCAGATAATGAAATGTGACTTGGAGTTTAATATGGTGATTTCGATACTTTAGTGGTATATTATTTGGAGTAATAATATTTGAGAACTAATTCAAATTGAGATTGTGATATTTTGAAGTGCTTAAGGTGCAAGGGAAACTACTCAATCTGTGTTTTATTGTCCCATTTGAGATTTTAGAAAGGATTGGCAAAGTTGCATTTCAGTTAGCTTTGCCTTCATAGTCAGCTCATGTGCATAATGTATTTCTTGTCTTAGTGCTGAAGAGTTATCATTATCATCTGTTGCACATGGTGAACTATTCGTTTTGATAAGATTTCGGAGGAAAACTATTTCGTTTGTTTTGTGAAAAATTCTATTCGAGTGAAATTTTTGCATCTTTTGATAATTAAGTTCGTCCCATTTTATTTTTTTGATTCCGGGGACGGAATCCTTTTTAAGGGGGAGGTAATGTAATACCCGGTTCCTTTTTCATTTTTGTCTCACATCGCTAACTTTGAAAGCCATCCTCCCTTTCCTTAGTTATATATAGGAGCCTACCCCCTTCCCATTTTAATACCTAAACATTAAGGTTTTACCCAATTTGAGGAAACTTTTTTGTGCTAGGACCTTTTTAGTAAGGACCTCCATAGTTAAAATATTTTTTCGGTGTCGAGGACGTGGGCGGACTACGAACCTCATAATTTCGGGTATGTCTCTTTTTCTTTCTTTGTGCAATTATTTAATTTTCTGTATTAGTTTTAATTTTGTAGTTTTAATTTTTGTATGCTATTTAGTTTGTTAATTAATATATTTTGGTATATCTTTGTTAGTAATTAGCATTTTGGAATATTAAATTAGTATTTTTGTAACTTTAAAGTTTTGTCAGATAATAATAATAATAATAATAATAATAATAATAATAATAAAATATTTGTTTGTAATAGAATTAAAAATGGAAAGAATATTTTTGAAAATATACTTATTGTATTTCGGAAGGAACAAGAAAACTATTATTTATTAATACGTTACCATGATTAGAATATTTATGTATGTATAACTTTAGGTATAATTTTGTTTAGAATGGAAGGATTTCAGATTTGCCTAAGAGAGAGAAAATGTATAAAACTTAATCAATTGATTAACTATTTATTTATCAATTCATTTATTTTATTTAATTAGTTCCGATGGAGGGAATTTAACGAGTCAGTTTTGCAATATAATTTCGGATATTTCATTGCGTATTCCAGGTACGGATTCCGTACTCCTTCAGCAATATTCCTTTGATTTTAATTTGTTTGTTTTGTTCTTCATTAGAATTTGGATATTTTTTCGATATATTGTTCATAGTCAAATGCATATGATAGTTTTGTTTGATTTTAGATATTCACAACTTATCTTGTACTCTTAAGCATGTCTAGTATTTATTTTGATTCTGTAGAAACGTACATGCAAGTATAATTGGGAGACTTTGTGTCGATTTGTTTCGGTTTAGCATGTGCGTATTAGAACCCCTTTTGTGATACTGTGTCGCATTCGTTGTGACATGATATTTTTGTTAGAAAGTACCGTAGGGTATACCTGAGCTATAACCACCTGTGGGGGTACCACATGCATGTCCTCTTGGCACCGAGGCATGACACTTCCGTGGCAGTGTGATTAGTCCACGGCGTCTCCATTTTGTGTGCTCCGATGGGAGTTGGCCAATTGGTGTTTTGTTGTGGGAGGCGTATGGGTCGACCCTAGCTATTTGTTCTGTTATGTTATGCGGTTTGGTGTTGTTTGTGCCGAACACACCTTCCGATTTTGCATGCATTTGGATCTGCAGTTCAATGTGTGCCTGCCTGTGTGACAGTATTTTGACTTGTCTTTGTGACAAGTTATATTTTTGTTTTGTTCTGAGCTCGGTATGAAATAAACACAACCATTCAATTCAGCCTTTTATGTTGTTCAGTAAGTCAGTCCAGTTCAGTGGGTCTGTTTCAGTTTAGTAAATCAGTTTCAGTTCAGTAAATCAGTTCAGTTCAGTAAATTAGTTCAGTAAGATTATGTTATTCAGTTCATTTGATTTTGTTAATCTCAGTTGGGTTCAGTTGATTTTGTTATTCAATTTCAGTTCTTATTTGTGCACTCTTTATCTGTACTGGGCATTTGGCTCATGCTGTGTTTTTCTTCCGGCAGGTTTACAAGCGGATTCAAGGGCAAGTGTGAAGAGAGTTTTCTTATTTGTTTTGACACTCTGTTTAGAGTTCGTTCGTGCTTAGCCTCCCTTTCCACTAATCGGGAAGGGGGTGTTACAGAGTTGGTATCAGAGCTAGGGTTCTTTCTTGTAGAAAACCTATTTAGGTTTGACCTGTGAGTTATGGGTAGACATTTGGGTTAGGTTTTTGTTTTGTTTGAAATTCTGTTCAGTTATTCTATCCGTTTGTATTCGAATTTGCCTGAAATCAATTTCGCTTTCGTCTGTTTTGTTTTGTCGAGGGCTTGTAAAACCATTAGAGGTGGTGGAGGCGGTGATAATGATGACAATGTTGGTCGGCATTACGAAGGATGTGTGTTCGCCTTGTCATATAATTAGGTGATAGATGCGCAATATTCTATTTCGGCACTCTTTTAATTGGCAGTCGTAAGATTTTTATTGAGCTTGACTCTACTCATTCGATTATTTCGTATTCTTTTGTTCGGCATCGTGGTGTGCCATTTCAGTCTTTAGATTCTGCTCCGATGAGAATTTTTTTGTTATCTCTGATTTGTACCGAGGTTGTTTCTATTAGTTTTGGAAATAAAGATTCGTGGGTCTAATTTTCGGTCGATGCGTATGTACGATTTTGATATGATTCTTGGGATGGACTATCAAAGCTTAGGTTATGATTATGTAGATTGTCTTTAGGCTTGATCTATGAGTTATAGGTAAATCACTAGGCAGACATATAAGTTTATTTCGATTTGGTTCTCTGTTTGGTTGATCTTGATTTTGACCAAATGTTAATCTGTTTTGATTTGTAGTTGATATGAGGAAAGTGAGATAATTTGTCAAGGTTATTATTGTTCTACAATAGAGTAAGGATATTAGTGAAGAATTGTGATTGGAGCATTAAGGAAAATAAAGTTATATTTTGTACAGTTAAGAAATGATCATATATGTAATATGGTTATGATATGAGTATTTGTATCAGCAAGTATTTGATTTTGGAGAATTAATCGTTAAAGTTCTTTTAGTAACAATCTGTTATGATCTTAGACATAAGGATTTGATTTGGGTTGTGTTGGATTTGTGTTAAGCTCGTGGATGGATGTAAGGTATGTGTATTGATGGGACAATATGATAAGTGAAAACTATTTGGTATTTATAGATGATCTCTTGTAAACTTGAGTTGTAAATATTCGAGATAATTAGATTAATCATTGAGGTTAATGATCAATTTTGCAGCTATTTTGGAGTTTTGTTGTATGAAGATTTTATAATAGTATGAGAAGATTTTGGAATTTGTTAGACTAAGGTTTGCACTAAGAGATGATTGATTTATTTAAATGGTAATATATTAAGTGATGAGATTTAATAGATTTTGAGAGACATTGAATAGTTTAGAGTAGACAGTTTGCTTATGCAGATAATGAAATGTGACTTGGAGTTTAATATGGTGATTTCGATACTTTAGTGGTATATTATTTGGAGTAATAATATTTGAGAACTAATTCAAATTGAGATTGTGATATTTTGAAGTGCTTAAGGTGCAAGGGAAACTACTCAATCTGTGTTTTATTGTCCCATTTGAGATTTTAGAAAGGATTGGCAAAGTTGCATTTCAGTTAGCTTTGCCTTCATAGTCAGCTCATGTGCATAATGTATTTCTTGTCTTAGTGCTGAAGAGTTATCATTATCATCTGTTGCACATGGTGAACTATTCGTTTTGATAAGATTTCGGAGGAAAACTATTTCGTTTGTTTTGTGAAAAATTCTATTCGAGTGAAATTTTTGCATCTTTTGATAATTAAGTTCGTCCCATTTTATTTTTTTGATTCCGGGGACGGAATCCTTTTTAAGGGGGAGGTAATGTAATACCCGGTTCCTTTTTCATTTTTGTCTCACATCGCTAACTTTGAAAGCCATCCTCCCTTTCCTTAGTTATATATAGGAGCCTACCCCCTTCCCATTTTAATACCTAAACATTAAGGTTTTACCCAATTTGAGGAAACTTTTTTGTGCTAGGACCTTTTTAGTAAGGACCTCCATAGTTAAAATATTTTTTCGGTGTCGAGGACGTGGGCGGACTACGAACCTCATAATTTCGGGTATGTCTCTTTTTCTTTCTTTGTGCAATTATTTAATTTTCTGTATTAGTTTTAATTTTGTAGTTTTAATTTTTGTATGCTATTTAGTTTGTTAATTAATATATTTTGGTATATCTTTGTTAGTAATTAGCATTTTGGAATATTAAATTAGTATTTTTGTAACTTTAAAGTTTTGTCAGATAATAATAATAATAATAATAATAATAATAATAATAATAAAATATTTGTTTGTAATAGAATTAAAAATGGAAAGAATATTTTTGAAAATATACTTATTGTATTTCGGAAGGAACAAGAAAACTATTATTTATTAATACGTTACCATGATTAGAATATTTATGTATGTATAACTTTAGGTATAATTTTGTTTAGAATGGAAGGATTTCAGATTTGCCTAAGAGAGAGAAAATGTATAAAACTTAATCAATTGATTAACTATTTATTTATCAATTCATTTATTTTGTTTAATTAGTTCCGATGGAGGGAATTTAACGAGTCAGTTTTGCAATATAATTTCGGATATTTCATTGCGTATTCCAGGTACGGATTCCGTACTCCTTCAGCAATATTCCTTTGATTTTAATTTGTTTGTTTTGTTCTTCATTAGAATTTGGATATTTTTTCGATATATTGTTCATAGTCAAATGCATATGATAGTTTTGTTTGATTTTAGATATTCACAACTTATCTTGTACTCTTAAGCATGTCTAGTATTTATTTTGATTCTGTAGAAACGTACATGCAAGTATAATTGGGAGACTTTGTGTCGATTTGTTTCGGTTTAGCATGTGCGTATTAGAACCCCTTTTGTGATACTGTGTCGCATTCGTTGTGACATGATATTTTTGTTAGAAAGTACCGTAGGGTATACCTGAGCTATAACCACCTGTGGGGGTACCACAGGCATGTCCTCTTGGCACCGAGGCATGACACTTCCGTGGCAGTGTGATTAGTCCACGGCGTCTCCATTTTGTGTGCTCCGATGGGAGTTGGCCAATTGGTGTTTTGTTGTGGGAGGCGTATGGGTCGACCCTAGCTATTTGTTCTGTTCTGTTATGCGGTTTGGTGTTGTTTGTGCCGAACACACCTTCCGATTTTGCATGCATTTGGATCTGCAGTTCAATGTGTGCCTGCCTGTGTGACAGTATTTTGACTTGTCTTTGTGACAAGTTATATTTTTGTTTTGTTCTGAGCTCGGTATGAAATAAACACAACCATTCAATTCAGCCTTTTATGTTGTTCAGTAAGTCAGTCCAGTTCAGTGGGTCTGTTTCAGTTTAGTAAATCAGTTTCAGTTCAGTAAATCAGTTCAGTTCAGTAAATTAGTTCAGTAAGATTATGTTATTCAGTTCATTTGATTTTGTTAATCTCAGTTGGGTTCAGTTGATTTTGTTATTCAATTTCAGTTCTTATTTGTGCACTCTTTATCTGTACTGGGCATTTGGCTCATGCTGTGTTTTTCTTCCGGCAGGTTTACAAGCGGATTCAAGGGCAAGTGTGAAGAGAGTTTTCTTATTTGTTTTGACACTCTGTTTAGAGTTCGTTCGTGCTTAGCCTCCCTTTCCACTAATCGGGAAGGGGGTGTTACAGAGTTGGTATCAGAGCTAGGGTTCTTTCTTGTAGAAAACCTATTTAGGTTTGACCTGTGAGTTATGGGTAGACATTTGGGTTAGGTTTTTGTTTTGTTTGAAATTCTGTTCAGTTATTCTATCCGTTTGTATTCGAATTTGCCTGAAATCAATTTCGCTTTCGTCTGTTTTGTTTTGTCGAGGGCTTGTAAAACCATTAGAGGTGGTGGAGGCGGTGATAATGATGACAATGTTGGTCGGCATTACGAAGGATGTGTGTTCGCCTTGTCATATAATTAGGTGATAGATGCGCAATATTCTATTTCGGCACTCTTTTAATTGGCAGTCGTAAGATTTTTATTGAGTTTGACTCTACTCATTCGATTATTTCGTATTCTTTTGTTCGGCATCGTGGTGTGCCATTTCAGTCTTTAGATTCTGCTCCGATGAGAATTTTTTTGTTATCTCTGATTTGTACCGAGGTTGTTTCTATTAGTTTTGGAAATAAAGATTCGTGGGTCTAATTTTCGGTCGATGCGTATGTACGATTTTGATATGATTCTTGGGATGGACTATCAAAGCTTAGGTTATGATTATGTAGATTGTCTTTAGGCTTGATCTATGAGTTATAGGTAAATCACTAGGCAGACATATAAGTTTATTTCGATTTGGTTCTCTGTTTGGTTGATCTTGATTTTGACCAAATGTTAATCTGTTTTGATTTGTAGTTGATATGAGGAAAGTGAGATAATTTGTCAAGGTTATTATTGTTCTACAATAGAGTAAGGATATTAGTGAAGAATTGTGATTGGAGCATTAAGGAAAATAAAGTTATATTTTGTACAGTTAAGAAATGATCATATATGTAATATGGTTATGATATGAGTATTTGTATCAGCAAGTATTTGATTTTGGAGAATTAATCGTTAAAGTTCTTTTAGTAACAATCTGTTATGATCTTAGACATAAGGATTTGATTTGGGTTGTGTTGGATTTGTGTTAAGCTCGTGGATGGATGTAAGGTATGTGTATTGATGGGACAATATGATAAGTGAAAACTATTTGGTATTTATAGATGATCTCTTGTAAACTTGAGTTGTAAATATTCGAGATAATTAGATTAATCATTGAGGTTAATGATCAATTTTGCAGCTATTTTGGAGTTTTGTTGTATGAAGATTTTATAATAGTATGAGAAGATTTTGGAATTTGTTAGACTAAGGTTTGCACTAAGAGATGATTGATTTATTTAAATGGTAATATATTAAGTGATGAGATTTAATAGATTTTGAGAGACATTGAATAGTTTAGAGTAGACAGTTTGCTTATGCAGATAATGAAATGTGACTTGGAGTTTAATATGGTGATTTCGATACTTTAGTGGTATATTATTTGGAGTAATAATATTTGAGAACTAATTCAAATTGAGATTGTGATATTTTGAAGTGCTTAAGGTGCAAGGGAAACTACTCAATCTGTGTTTTATTGTCCCATTTGAGATTTTAGAAAGGATTGGCAAAGTTGCATTTCAGTTAGCTTTGCCTTCATAGTCAGCTCATGTGCATAATGTATTTCTTGTCTTAGTGCTGAAGAGTTATCATTATCATCTGTTGCACATGGTGAACTATTCGTTTTGATAAGATTTCGGAGGAAAACTATTTCGTTTGTTTTGTGAAAAATTCTATTCGAGTGAAATTTTTGCATCTTTTGATAATTAAGTTCGTCCCATTTTATTTTTTTGATTCCGGGGACGGAATCCTTTTTAAGGGGGAGGTAATGTAATACCCGGTTCCTTTTTCATTTTTGTCTCACATCGCTAACTTTGAAAGCCATCCTCCCTTTCCTTAGTTATATATAGGAGCCTACCCCCTTCCCATTTTAATACCTAAACATTAAGGTTTTACCCAATTTGAGGAAACTTTTTTGTGCTAGGACCTTTTTAGTAAGGACCTCCATAGTTAAAATATTTTTTCGGTGTCGAGGACGTGGGCGGACTACGAACCTCATAATTTCGGGTATGTCTCTTTTTCTTTCTTTGTGCAATTATTTAATTTTCTGTATTAGTTTTAATTTTGTAGTTTTAATTTTTGTATGCTATTTAGTTTGTTAATTAATATATTTTGGTATATCTTTGTTAGTAATTAGCATTTTGGAATATTAAATTAGTATTTTTGTAACTTTAAAGTTTTGTCAGATAATAATAATAATAATAATAATAATAATAATAATAATAAAATATTTGTTTGTAATAGAATTAAAAATGGAAAGAATATTTTTGAAAATATACTTATTGTATTTCGGAAGGAACAAGAAAACTATTATTTATTAATACGTTACCATGATTAGAATATTTATGTATGTATAACTTTAGGTATAATTTTGTTTAGAATGGAAGGATTTCAGATTTGCCTAAGAGAGAGAAAATGTATAAAACTTAATCAATTGATTAACTATTTATTTATCAATTCATTTATTTTGTTTAATTAGTTCCGATGGAGGGAATTTAACGAGTCAGTTTTGCAATATAATTTCGGATATTTCATTGCGTATTCCAGGTACGGATTCCGTACTCCTTCAGCAATATTCCTTTGATTTTAATTTGTTTGTTTTGTTCTTCATTAGAATTTGGATATTTTTTCGATATATTGTTCATAGTCAAATGCATATGATAGTTTTGTTTGATTTTAGATATTCACAACTTATCTTGTACTCTTAAGCATGTCTAGTATTTATTTTGATTCTGTAGAAACGTACATGCAAGTATAATTGGGAGACTTTGTGTCGATTTGTTTCGGTTTAGCATGTGCGTATTAGAACCCCTTTTGTGATACTGTGTCGCATTCGTTGTGACATGATATTTTTGTTAGAAAGTACCGTAGGGTATACCTGAGCTATAACCACCTGTGGGGGTACCACAGGCATGTCCTCTTGGCACCGAGGCATGACACTTCCGTGGCAGTGTGATTAGTCCACGGCGTCTCCATTTTGTGTGCTCCGATGGGAGTTGGCCAATTGGTGTTTTGTTGTGGGAGGCGTATGGGTCGACCCTAGCTATTTGTTCTGTTCTGTTATGCGGTTTGGTGTTGTTTGTGCCGAACACACCTTCCGATTTTGCATGCATTTGGATCTGCAGTTCAATGTGTGCCTGCCTGTGTGAC
This sequence comes from Hedera helix, assembly GCA_947179155.2. Lineage (NCBI taxonomy): Eukaryota > Viridiplantae > Streptophyta > Magnoliopsida > Apiales > Araliaceae > Hedera > Hedera helix. The sequence continues at coordinate 37,144,027 of OX359281.1, forward strand.
AGTATTTTGACTTGTCTTTGTGACAAGTTATATTTTTGTTTTGTTTTGAGCTCGGTATGAAATAAACACAACCATTCAATTCAGCCTTTTATGTTGTTCAGTAAGTCAGTCCAGTTCAGTGGGTCTGTTTCAGTTTAGTAAATCAGTTTCAGTTCAGTAAATCAGTTCAGTTCAGTAAATTAGTTCAGTAAGATTATGTTATTCAGTTCATTTGATTTTGTTAATCTCAGTTGGGTTCAGTTGATTTTGTTATTCAATTTCAGTTCTTATTTGTGCACTCTTTATCTGTACTGGGCATTTGACTCATGCTGTGTTTTTCTTCCGGCAGGTTTGCAAGCGGATTCAAGGGCAAGTGTGAAGAGAGTTTTCTTATTTGTTTTGACACTCTGTTTAGAGTTCGTTCGTGCGTAGCCTCCCTTTCCACTAATCGGGAAGGGGGTGTTACAGCATAGATCAAGTTCTGGAAATGGAGAAAATTGGCTTAAAGCTTTAAACTATGGTGCCACCATTATTAATTCTATCCTATATTCCCATACAATTATTGACCAAAATGTAATATTAATCAATCTAAATCGAGAGGAAAAGAATTTGCAAACCGAAGTGATATTGGATCAGATACCTAGCATAGTTTTAAGCAAGTGTAAAGGAAAAAGCACAAAAAAAAAAAGAAAACAGGCTGCATCTTAAAGGAGCTCGTACTGGTATAATGATCTTCTACTAGTGTAGATGACCACAACTTTCGGACTCTACCAGGAATCTGTAGACGACCCAATCCTAATAAAAATAAAATTAGGGCAAATTATTCTCTTGTAAATTTGGCACATCTGAGATTTATCTATCTGTCTGGAATCTAGATAGCTCAAATGGCCAGGTGGAGTGACTTTTCACTTGCTCAGCATCAGTTTTTGCTAGACACTGAAAAGTTTCATCTAGTTTTTGATTTATAGAAAAAACCCAACTTGCACAAAAGTACCTACTGAGAGAGTATTCCAGCTCTAGGGCAAATGAACAGTATACTCTTCCTTCTCACGTACCTGTGGGGTCCGCTTGTGATGGGGTCCACAGATATGTGAGAGGGAGAAACATACTGTTCACTTATTTCAGGAGCATGTAATAATTTTTCCTACTTCAAAGCCCAACACCTCTACAGTTACAAAAGACTCCCAAAATATCCTGCCACATAATGTTTTATGCCTCATTGTGATTGGTGGTCCTCTGCAATTGGTGATATTCATGGGTGTCTTTGTTTGATTTACATAGATATTAGAATTAGGTTGTTCTCCATCAAGATTTTTACTTGTTTTGTTTGGGTTAATTTCATTTTGCTGGACTTCTTGTCCACCTTTGCACTGTATCCTCTTTTCTTTTTTCTCAAGTAAATCTTATTCTTTTATCTTAAAGAGAGTATAAAATGATAAAAATGACCAATGGAAGTATAAACTAGATTCACATACAACAATGTGATAAAACTAACTTTGCAGCTGCATCTTCATCGAGTCAGACCAAACTAAGACCGGGAACTTTGGAGGCATTACGCTCATCCATCACTCTCCTCACCCTCTCAGAATCTGCATACCTACCAACACCAACAAATTTGTTGGACAAAAGCACGTAGTCAACGGCAGATTCACTTTCCATCTGCAATATCTTGCCTAAAACTCGTTCTCCCATCTCAGCGTTACCATGAAAGCTACAAGCACCCAGCAGAGTTCTCCAAATAACATCACTAACCATCTCAGTAGGAATATCCATAGCTATATTCTCTTCCTCTTCAAGCCTCCCAGTTCTCCCTAGCACGTCAACCAAGCAACCATAATGCTTAATATCTGGCACAATGCCTCACTCGTTGACCATGTTTCTGAAAAAATCGAGCCCTTCATCAACTAACCTCCATGACTACAAGCATTAAGAATACTCAAGAACGTTATTCCATTAGGCTTAAACCCGACATTCTTCATCTCTTCAAAATTATCAACAGCTTCTTTTGTCATCCCATACATTGCGCCCCCAAAGATAATTGATGTCCAGGAAACCAAATTCTTTCTTTCCTCTGATATGCAGTCAAAAAATTTCAAAGCACTCTCTACAATACATTTTGCATAGGCATCTATAAGCGAATTGGTAACACGTCGGATACATTAAACCCACTTTTTTCTCCATATGCATGAATACTTTGGCAAAGTTCAAGACACCCAATATTCCAAATGGCCGGAAAAATCACTAGCATCGTCAGCTCACTATGCTTAATACCCTCACGCATCATTCGCCTAAACAAAGACAAAGCTTCATCAGCTTGGTTCATTCGCGCGTACCCATCAATGATACCAGTCCAAGAAACAACATTCTTATCAGGCATCATATTAAACAGATCCTTGGCCTGGCTGACTTCGCCCAATTTCGTCAAACCAGTAATCAAAACATTCCAGGTAACAGAATTCCTCCTCGTCGAACACTTTCTTCGCATCAACCAAAGACCCACAAACAGCATACACACACAAACGTCCGATACCGGATTTTGTAGTGAGAGAATGGAGCTGTGAACCAGTGGTCGAATCTTGTGAGTTAGCGCAGGATTTGATGAGAAAAGAGAAGGCAGAGCTATCAAAGAAGATGGGTTGGTTTTGGTGCTGAAGGTGTTTGTAGAGTGAGAGAGCTTCTCGGGAAAATCACCGAGTGAGTACTGGCGGAGTAGAAAATTGGTCAAGTTGTGTGAGGTGGAGCTAGTGGTGATTAATTGGGAGTGGACTTGTTGAATGGCTCGGCGTTGGTGATGATTGAGTAACAAAGATAACAAGTAGTTGCAGTAACGCCTGTGTTCCTCTCTCCCAATCATAATGAATATAGAGATGGATGCATTGTTTTGGATTTTGGACAGTGGCTTGTTGAGTTAATGTAATAGTCCTACCTCAGTCAACGAGTCTTATTTAAAAAAAAAATTAAATATATATTTGTACTGTATATTTATTTTTAATTAAATAAACTGTAGAACACATTGTATAATTTTATTTTATTATGAATAAAAAAATCTATTTTGTAGAATGATTTTTTCTTTATACAAGTGAGCCTCTTTTTTTTGTGAATTAATAGTCCATTAAAAAAAAACATATTTTATTCTTAAATTAAATTTGTCCGTCATTTTTTACTACTAATGAAGTAAATTTCTATATTACCCGGAAAAAGAAAATCATATGAGAGCATTTTTAATTTTTAATGTGCAGCGCAATTCCAAGGTTGTAATTGTTAAATTTATTATTTTTGTAATTAGTATATACATTCAGAGTAGCACTTAATTAAATTTCTTGAGACAGATGTTTGCAAAAGCTATATCCTTGGTTTCCAATGTCCAAAATATATTGTAAAATGTTTTTCAATGAATAGAATTTTTCCACCAATTGACAGGAGGTTCAATCAAATTTTCCGAGCAATCTTTGGCTTGATGCTGATCATCAGAACACTAACTTCTGCATAATCAAGACCTTATTCATTGAAGTGCCGATGTTTAAAATACAGAAAAACTATTATACCCGTTGTGAGGGCCTATTGATTGACCATAGACGCGAACCCTTCTCCATTATCAACCAACACAAAGAAAAAACAAGAAAATCACAAGTTGTAACTACTCTATATTTGTAGACGGAAGAAATTCTTCTCTTTTAGTTTCTTCGGAATAAATAATTAAACAACGACGACATTAATACCAAATCAGTAACATCATGCAAACTCACTTTGCATATACAATTCCTGTGAAAGTGACGAGAACAAGTCTGAATTACAGAATAGCGTTGGATCATAAAATAACTGCCACAAGGGAAAGAGATCCAAAAATAACTAGGCTTGTTTACAATGAAAATTCATTATGAAAAAAACACCAAAAGTAATAACTTGATTTGTAGAAAGAAAGTTACTCCTACTCAAAGAACAAATGCCCCCACGTAAGTCGGTCAAACACCAGTCCAAAACCTGAAATAATTGCAGCAGAATCAAATACTGAGTAGTTAATTTTTGATACAAGACGCTGAATAATAACTGAAAATTAATCCTGCAACAATTGCCCACAAAAATGAGGGGAAGAACAAAAGGATGAAAGTTAGAAATTTGGACAAGAGAGTGATGCTCATAGTAGATACTTTAGTTGAAAAAAGTACACGAAGGTGCTTTTGGCTTTGTAGTGCTATTTTCCGTTTATGCAGAAAAGCTGAATTTTCATAGGACAATTGAGTCATAAAATGATACCAGACTGTGACTTTTAATAGTCCTTAAAAAATATCAAAAACAGATTCCAACAAGATTTTTAGTTGCCAGGGCCAGGCTGACAATAGATGGACCTATTCCAAATTAAGATCAATCTGGATTCTGGAACAAATAAACAAGTTCAGAAAAACAACAGAATTGTTCAGGTGGAAAGGAGCACTTGGTTATTGATAGACTGGAAAGACGGCATATCTGTACCTCAGAAGCAGCTGAGAATATTGCAACTAATGACCACAAAGTCTTGTGGTATCAAAGTGAATTTGATAACATCTTCTTTCCCTTCAGACTGGTATAAGAATACTTTAGATAAAAGATTTGAACATTGTCCCTTCATTTGTTAGAAGATTGTTGGAAGATTACATGTTAACGTTAATCCTAATTTTATTGGCATATCGTTCAACCACAAATTGAATCTTTTCAATACTACATCTTACCTTTGTGGGATTTTCGTTTGCCTAGATGAACCAACTTAATTCAAAAGTCACCATCTATTGTTCAAGTTTGCATTAAGATTCAAACCATCAAATATGATCCCAGACTTTATTAACCTCGTTTTGGGTATATGAAGCCCTATGCTGTCAAAACTTGGTATTAACCAAATTAGTTAAGGTAATGTTGGATAATAGGACTTGGACATTATTTAGCTTCTTAACCTATAGAGTTTCAAAAGTTGGCAAGTCTAATTAATTAGAAGAAGATCCAGAAGAGCTGAGCCAATAAATCTTTGTATAACACTTTTATTTAAGGCAGCTTATGAAATCACATGTCACAATGAATGTCAGACAGTAAAATACCGTTAAACAACTATAGATTAGTTGAACAGTGCACATAATAGTAGAGCAGCCCTATGCCGCCACAATATTGCTACAAATACATATAACTGTATAAGCAGAGCCCCAAAGTCAGGGAAGTTGGAGACCCAACTATAAACTAACTTCCCTCAAATGTAACAAGCAGAAATAATGTAATCTTCAATACATGATTGAAAAAAATATCACAAAAGCAAATTTTAATTCACCTTGCAAAAATGAAGGCATAGTATTTAATCATGATATCAAAAAAAAAAAAATCAAGTTCACATTAAACAAAGTACATGATCTAAACTCAATGTTCTAAAAGGCGTTAGGTGGAAGGCGAGCGGCCGAGAGGGGCCTAGGCGAGATTTTTTATTTTAAGTCAATTTTAATAATTTATCTTACATTTATCTAAACAAAATAATAATATAAGGCAAAACAATCTATAATAAAGATAATAAAGGTGTTAACTTAAAGTTCAAATACATATCCATATTACCAATGTTAAAGTTCAAACACAAACATGCAATTGTTCAAAGTTCAAACACAAATAAATAATAAAAAAATACAAATTAATAGTCCTCGTCTCCATATCATTCTATATCCCTAACTCTTCTTCTCTATATCCCTCAAAGATAATGTCCTGATCAGACTCACACTCATACTCTCTTCCTCCATGTCATCATTAGACAAAAAAACTTCTTCATGAAGTTCTCTTACTTTAACATTTTTACTATTTCTCCTAACTCTAGCACACTATCTACTCCAGATGCTTCACCAACGACCAACTGCCTCCCAAGTAAAGTCTGAACAACCCTCAACTTCATCATCCACTCCTACGACGTCGTTTTGTAGTTTAGTTATTAAAAATAAATAAAATTCCAGCCCTAATTCCTCCGTCTAGGCCCTGTCTAATTTCTCCGTTTTGCCCGCCTAATTTTCCGGAGAGAATTTTTTTTCGCTTTGGGCCTAGACGAGGCGCCCGAAGGAGGGGGCGCTTTTTAAAACATTATCTAAACTCATAAATAAAGGTCAGAATGATTACACTGAGAATTTGAGACTTTGAACGCAAATATGGCATCCGAAATTGAGAGGGAGAGAAAGAGTAACATTTCTTACCTTCAGACCCTAATTTGAAGCTTTATCTTTGCCTTCATTCCCAACAGCATCAGTGACTAGAGCCATTGGCCTCTGATCCATTACCTCATCAATTATCCCAAATTCCTTTGCCTCTTCTGGGGTCATAAAATAATCCCGATCCATGTTCTTCTGAATTACGTCAACAGATTGTCCTGTATGCTTTGAATACAACGCATTTAGTGCATCCCAAACCCGAACAATTTGTTTGGTGTGAATGGTCATATCTTTAGCCTGTCCACTATACCCACCCGAAGGCTGATGAACCATAATAGTTGCATTAGGGAGAGATCGCCTCTCACCCTTCGCTCCAGCTGCTAAGAGGAGAGAACCCATTGATGCAGCTTGACCCATGCAAATTGTATTGATTGGAGATCGAATATACTGCATCGTATCATATATTGCAAGACCTATACAAAAGAGTACAGTTAAACAATAAAAACATTGAAAAATATTGTTGTAATGCTATACCCAAATACCAATTGACAATTTGACATGCCTCATCTGAGTTTAACATTGCAAATGTTAAATGGACAAGTATATGTACTTGTAATATGATTCAAGGTCATAGTAGGAGTTGATGTCATTAACTAAATTGAAAACCTACATAGACTCAAACAATCGTTCTAGTTGCAATAGTGTCCAAAAGTTGAAACTTTCCCTGGGCATTCACATTCCCCATTGTGACCTTCATTAAGTCAGGATGTGACCCTAATAAATGCCACTTGCAATTACAAGAAGTGTCCTAAACAGTCTACCCCACACACACAAAAACACAGACAAAGTTTATATAACTCATTGCCTCGAAATCATATTAATATTCCAAGTAAATGCATAACCCTATACAAGGTACTAGTGAGTCGAAGCATTATCAATAGACTGAAAACACTTAGTGTGGTGTTTGATTGTACTCGAAATTGAATTTCTCCAATTTCCACATAGGACGACTTAGGAAAACCATATACCTTATAGTCTTGTCTTGTAACCAAGGTGGATGATTATATGGACTACCCACACCAATTAATGTCCAAAATGCCAACAGAAAAAATACCTGAGTCATTTTATTACCCTTTCTTCTTTTAGCTGAACAAGTTCATTCTTTTGAAAATTAGAATTGTGGAATTTAAAGGCCTTATTAAAGCTACATCTAGCTAAGGTACAACCTTTCATCATACATGTTTTCTGATGCGTGAAAAACAAACGGAACCAATTTGTTATTAGAATACTGTACTGATACAGCCCTAACATTTCCATAAAAATAAACAATTGAAAATTCTAAAGTAGACCAAACAGTTAAACTAGAAGACTCAACTAAATTAACGACAATCATGAATTATAAATTATAAGTTAAAAATTTTGGTACCTGCAGTGACGGCGCCGCCGGGGGAGTTGATGTACATGTTGATGGGTTTAGAAGGGTTTTCGGATTCAAGGAAGAGGAGCTGCGCAACGACGACGTGGGAAGTATCGTCGGAGATAGGGCCATTGATGCAAATAATACGTTCCTTTAGTAGGCGAGAGAATATGTCGTAAGCTCTCTCTCCTCTGGAAGAGTGCTCAATCACCATCGGTACCAGACCGTAACATCTCCGATTTGAAAAAGATTGGTCACCGATGATTCCATTTACACACCGGAGCTTACTCACACCTCGCCAAATTAAGCTCCGCATCGCTGCTACCGCTACAGGAGGGGAGATAAAAAGATGGAACCGTTGGATTTCTAATTGTCTATACGAGACTGAGAGATAATTTTTGTTAAATTGTTAATTTTCTAATTTGGGATTTTATGCTCGAGGTGGGCGGGCTTGTTAAGAAACGGGTTTGGGCTCAAGTTTTTATGATTTTTGAACTTATTTTAATTAATTAACCACGTTAAAATTGACTCTTATATCTTTAAGAATATAAAATATATTTAAAATAATTATTTATATTACTGATCATTGTTTATAATTAAAATTAATATCAACGAACCATGTGATATGTATTCCATTATCTTCTGCTCTTAAAATTTCTTATCAATCTGATTGCCCCAATACAAAACTCGCCACCATAATGAAATTTATTAATAATCAAATTTTCAGTATTAGGAAGAGTGGAGTATTTTTTGAAGGGTAGTTATGATGATTTTTCTTGCACGTTGTCTATTTTATTCGTTGAAGAATTTTCTCAGTTTCTAATTTTATAAATAGTATTTTTTTTGTTTCAAATTATTTAAAAATTATTTTCAAATTAAAAATTAAGATAAATTCATTTTGTTAATATTAATACAATTATAAATATTATAAACTAACTAAAAAATACTACTAATTATAACATTTATCATTTTAAAATTTTAAATATATCATGTTATTTTTATATTTTAAAAATATCTCAAATTAACTTTTAAAAAGAATAGAGGGAATATTATTATCTCTACTTTTCAAACTACATTCTGTGTTTTGGCTAAAAAAAAGACTAATTTTACAAATGTGTGTGTATATATATTATTTTGCAACATGGTTCTGCTTCTGGAGAGGTAGTGAATTTTGATAAATCTGTCATCATCTTCATATCATTTAAAACATATTAGCAACTACCAACGTGCCACTCAACACGTTTCAAGCTTACAATTGTAAGGAAGGAAAAGTAGCTGTGATTAAAACTAAAAGGAGTCTGAAGAAACACAGCAGCACAGTAATCAAATATAAATTTGTCATCATTGTAATCTTCTTCTAGAAAAGAGAAGTTCCCTTTCCCTTCTTGTCTCCACCAATCTCAAAATGCTTGCAACGCTGCAAAATCAGTGGAATAATCATTAGGTACGGAACAAACATAAACTCAAATCAAACTAAATACACTTCGGCTTTCAAAGTTGAGAGGCAAACCTTGATTGGGTGCTGGGATACATGTTTGCAACCCTGGCATTGCAGCCGCAACACAATCTTTTTGGTAGTTTTGGCCTAATAAGAGTGCAACAAAAAAATAAAGAGAGAAAGTTTGTCAAGAATCTAAGCATTCATACCCACAAACCAGAAATTTTACTATTCATTACTCCCTCCATTTCTTTTTAATTGAAGTTTTAGGAGGAAACACAGATTAAGAAATGCAATTAATGTTTTGTCTGATTGACCAAAATTGTTAAAAAATCTCAATATTACCCTTCTAAAATTTATTGGAAAAGATGAAAGAGAAACGAGTTACTATTTAATGTATGGATAATATAGGAAGCTAAGTCATTAATACTTCCTCAAAATCTACAAAAAGACAAATAAAAAAGATAAAATTCCCCTCTATAAAAAGACAAATAAAAAGGAACGGAGGGAGTAGTAGTATACTAAAAAGAGGCTGCCATTAAATGTCAAAACCACTTTCTTGATATTTTCTTCCAGACTTTAATGCATCCAATGACCAAAATTAAGCTAACTTCAATGTTACAAGATTTAGTACAGATTTCAATGGATTCCTTTATATGGGAAGGAGAATACAACTCCAAAAATTCTATCCTTTCATGAAGAAAAAAGGAAAAAGAAAGAAGGGAAGGGGAGGGTAGAGGGGAGAATCATAAGGAAGAGACTCGCTGTCTTGATCAAACTAAGTAATTAACCTTGCAAGGAAAACAAAAGACTGGCAGAAAACCATTATTACCTTCTTGTGAAAGACAGGCTTTGTTTGACCACCATAACCAGACTGTTTCCTGTCATAACGACGCTTTCCCTGGACTGCCAAACTATCCTTGCCCTTCTTGTATTGTGTAACCTTGTGCAAGGTGTGTTTCCGACACTCCTTGGACTTGCAGTATGTCTTCTTTGTCTTTGGAACATTCACCTGCAAGAGAGAGAAATATATATATTAATAAATCATCATTTTACATGTCTTCAGACTTAAGACTACGAGTGAAATTTCCTAGTGAATAAATATAACCAACTCAAGTTCTCACCGACGGCCAAAAAACAACAACAAGGGATTCCAGATGAACTTTAATAAAACATCTACATACAAGCAATATGAAAATATAACAAAAGGAGCATGGACTTGTTAATACAAAACTATTACTCACTTGGATTCTACTATAATGCTAAAGAATAATCCATACAAATCAGAACTATAGCAAATTAATTGTGCTTTTACACTTGTTTACCTCCAACTTTCTATCTTTCAAATAGAAGTGCACAAGGAAGTGACATCTAGATCAAACCACATGTCGCTGTACATAAACTTTACTGCTAAATAATTATAATGTTTTTAACCAAGCTTAAAATGACCACAAATTCACCATTTCTCAAGATAACTACCCCTCCTTTGTTCTAATTTAAAAAAATAACCTTAGTAACAGTCAAACAATGAGCCAAAACAACATAAAATGTTCTTTTTCAGGACACCTATCTTGAATTTAGGCCTTAATAGCGTTACAAATGTATTTTGGGACTCTAAAAAAATCTTGGAGAATCCAAATTCAAGTGTGCCACAACCTTTTGTTCAGATAGCATACGTAATTGGCAGTCCTCAAAGAATTAGCTGAGCATATATTTGAAAAATATGAGTCTACCAATTAGCATTATTTAGGTACTTTAAAGATCATACCCAAGCTTTCAATTATCATTAGAAATTCATTCATGTCATGCAAATGGGAGGCAAGAAGGAATTGGGAAAGGGGGCACATATACACTGAAGCATGCTGTGGATAAACTTTGCAACTTGAAGGAAAAACTCAAGTTCTAGCTAAGAGGCCAACAACAATAAAAAAAGAATACGCCCAAAATCCAAACAAGTACAAAATTATTACAATGATAATAATAACTAGCTTATTTGTACTGACATCTGATCCACGAGGCAGTAATCAACATGAAAACAATATGAGAAATGAACAGGTTCTGAAAGTCGAAATTTTTCTTTAGCTCTTTTAATTCCAGATATCTCGTTTACTTCCAGAAAACATCAAAGTACTTCCAGAAAACATCAAAGAACAGTTTCTAGATTATTCATTTTTAAACAGGCAACTAAAAACTAATATTATGTCCACATATAAAGTCATATATATGCATACATTCATATATAGAAAGAGAGTGTTCTACAGGTTACCATGGTTGATTCCTGCAAGGGAATAGACTGGCGAACTGAGTTGGAATGGCGGAAGGAGCAAAACAACTACTAGGGAAGCTTTCGCAGTAGTTATACCAACAGATTAGGGTTGGGGTTTTTGTGGGCCGCAACTGTTAAAATTTCCCGGGATTTATGTAACTTTAGTCTTTAGCCCAAACTAGCCCACCCAGTTTCCTACATATTTACTTCTAGCATATATCCTTTAAAAATTAAAAAGAAATTTGTAAGATATTTAGGCCACGGGTTTTGCTTGCATGACCAAAATTTTAAAAACGAAAAAAAAAAAAAAATCGCTTTCTAGTACAGTTATTGAAAAATATTAAAGAATACATGGAAAGAATTATTTTAAGATCTCCCCGAAAAAATTTCTCCAAGAGTCCTGCTATGTATTTTAGTTTATATTTTTTTAAAATAAAAGATCTGTATATGATACATTTAAGGCCTGTTTGTTTAGAACTAAATAGAGCTGAATAGTTGAATCGGTCAGTAATTCAGTGCGTTTATTTAGGTTTGAATGATTGAATTGGTCAAATTTTTGGGTTGAATGACTAATTCAAATTTTTTTGGTTGAATAGTTAAGTTCCAGCTGAATGAAGTAAAAAAAAAAAAATTTAAATATTATATTAAATAAATTTACAATAATTTTGATTTTTTTTAGAGGATAAAATAGTAAAAAATATGTTATTCAGATGTTTAAGACATGTCACTTATCAAACAATTTTTTTCATTCAATATTCAAAAATCTAATTCATTCGGTTCATTCAGATGATTTAAGCATTCAGACCTATTTCATTCAGTTTTTATCAAACACCCTCTTAGTCACTTGAACTTAATTTAATTATCTAAAAAAAATATGCAGATGAATAACTATGTGAAAAAGTATTACATCCAAACACAACATCGTTTTCACCATTAAAATCATTGTGCAACACGAATTTTAATGTGAAATTATAATCTTTAATAGTGAGAATGATGTTGTATTTGGTCAGTTTGTGCTTATTCAAAACTCAAAAGAGAAAAATGACCTGTATTTCGTTTTCTTGTTCAGAGTTTAAGTTTAGGTTCATCACGTTCATGTCTCAAATTTTTGGTCAAAATTTCTCATTTTAAGGGTGATTAAAATAATTAATAACTAATCAAATCGTAATAAAATGCTTGATTAAGATAAGATCCTCTTAACACATTAGCAGCAGCATTCTATCAATACGCAGCCATAATACGCATACCAACACACCGTTGAGAAAGACCAGCAGTAAGACACTCGTATTAAAAGCTAACAAAAAGTCTGAAATAAGCGAAGTCCCCTTCCCCTTCTTATCTCCTCCTATCTCAAAATGCTTGCACCTCTGTAAAACCAGTAGAGAAAGATCATAGGTAGGTATGTAAAGAACCAGAAAACAGCACAACAGAAGCCAAATGCAGTTTACAGTTAAGAAGAGAAGCTGACCTTGATTGGGTGCTGTGATACATGTTTGCAACCCTGGCATTGCAGCCTCAGTTCAATCTTCTTGGTAGTTTTAGCCTAGTCAGAGAAGATCATCAAGGTCGGGAAAGTTGCCACCAACCTCATTACTATATACAAAACAGTAAATTTCGACTGTTTCCGATCATAACGACGCTTGCCCTGAGCAGCCAGACTGTCGTTGCCCTTCTTATATTGAGTAACCTTGTGCAAGGTGTGTTTCCGACATTCTTTAGACTTGCAGTATGTCTTCTTTGTCTTTGGAACGTTCACCTAGATACAGATCGATCATATACAACTGAAGTATTTAAGAAAACTAACTACAAACATGTGTACAAATCAAGGTAAAAAGTTGGCGGCGAAATTCCTACCACAAGCTCAATATCTGACCACCAAGACAGACACAAACAGGAGATTTGAGATTAACGTTCCAATAAAACACCCAGTCAACATGTATATAAATAGAACACGGAATCTACGTCTGTAAAAGAAACACGGTTTAATTCAACCAGAGCTAATAATGTAATTTCAAGCCTTATGGATAAACTAACTCAATATTAATCATTTCACATTTCAGTAGCAATGGGGACAGAAGTATGCTACGCTACCAAGCATAACCTCAGACACCACATTATTCATTTATATCCCTACTTCTCCATATATGCTAATACTAATTCCAAAGGAGCAACAACAAACTATCGGACCAATTTCGTAAACATATCGAGAGAATGCTATAGCAAAATTGTTGTGGGAGGGCAAAACCTCTAATTGTATCTAAGATGCCAATTCTTTTATTAGGAAAACAATTGTTAGAAACATAGCCTCAAAATTACACGACAAATTGTGCATGCATAGCACCACATGAAAACATACACTGCATCATAAAGCATTTTGAAAACATTAAGTATTCCCAGAGCTTGAACATTGTACCAAAGTAGATAACCCCTAAACTTCGCCACAAAGTTCTGTTTTTCATTTTTTGAAATTCATACTATGGCATCAGAAGAACTGGTAATGCATTTACACCAACTGGAACATTCAAACACCCAATAAGATGCCCAAAACAACTAACAATCAACATCCAGGAAAATTTAAAAACTAGAACGGAAATCTACCTTAAAAATGAAATCTTTCACACATCAGGCAGAATTAAACAGCAGAATTTCTGACTGAAGAATTTTGTCCCATATGAACAAAGAATGAAGTACAATTGAACCAGTATATATATATACATACGCCTTCTCAAATGGACCGTCCGTCTGCGAATATGTTAAAAAGAAAATGCAAAAGGCAGAGGCGGTCCCACAAATTATACTTTGTATGAATGATAGTTGACTAAAAAATTTAGGAGGCCACGTCTTTGTTTTTTGAATTAAGTGGTTGGGATAACAATTATGAGTGCTGACTAAATGTTTGTTTATTAATTGTGTTCAAATTGTGGCATTAAACAGACTAAAAGTGAGATACGAAGAAATATTTGCATTAATTTGTTTATTAAGTTTGTTGAATAATTCATTTTATTAGATTGTTCATTAAAATTCTGATTACTTTGTTTATCACAAATAAACAAATAAAACTAGTGGGTTCAATATAAATTGTGTAGAACATAATCTCACAAAAAAAAAAAATTATGTTGCACATAATAATGTCTCAAATCTATAACAGTATCCATAAGAAGTTTTTAATATGAAAAAAAATGCCAAATTCAGTAGCAATAAAATAAAAACTCTAATCCACTAGAACGAGACTCCAATTATGTGGATAAGTAATTTTCGTCATCTTCGTCACATTGGGAAGACCTACACAAAAGTCAATAAAAATATTTTAAATGGAATTATATGAAATCAAATTGAAATGACAAAAAAAAAATTGGACAATTTCTTTTATCATGTGCTTGTCCAATTTTGACACATCCACGACACATTCTCGATTTTTGGTTTTTAGCCCTTCCTAATGCCTTTTCTTTTCCTCCTTCAGTCTTTTTCCGCACCCCTTTGCCCGCACTTGACTCGGTTCTTGAAGTGTATAATCATAATTTGAACTTAATCTTACTGAACCAATTTGACTGTTTTTCTCGTCGGTAACTGCTTTACTTTTATCACCAAGATTCAATTGACTAATTTTAACAAGTGCATAACTCAAAGAATCCCTATATATCTTAGTTCCTTCTACACTCACAATGGCCTTATCAACTACTTCCAAGGAGTCTTTAATCAATTCACTTCGTAACATGAGATATGGTTTGTCATTACTTATCTCGATTCCACTATCATCTTTAACATTCCTACATTTTGCAGATTAAGTCCATCTCTTCAATATGTACTGATTTGAAAGTTTCTCAAGCTCATGGAATTTGTTCAAATATGTTAAAAGGTGGCTACAAGTAATTCCAGCACTCTCAAATTTGTTACAACTACATGAAGTATAATCCAAGTCTTTTTCATAAACAATCTCCCTCACTTTGTACTTATCATCACCTTGTTTTTGAATGTTGTACACGCGTTGATTACCATAATCTCTACTATGGTGAAATCTATAATTCAAGAAGCTTTCCCATAACTCATCTTAAAAATCAAAAAATAATTCACATGTGTACACATCAACCATTTGCAATAAAAAAGAGTGGGTCATTTTTACCTTAGGCTTTTCAATCACGTCTTTGTTGTCGGCCTTTAATTCTTCTTCACGTTGGCGTGCAAGACCCCACCAAAAATGAATCATATAATCCACTAGAGATTTTTTTATTTTTTTTAACACATCTTTTAAAGAATGCATGTGCACTCTCAGCTCGTTGGCTACTTGACATACCTGCTGAAAAAACATGATTCACATAAGCAAGCACCCATGTCGAATGAATTTCATACATTAACTTCAACCATTTATTGTCACTCAACACCTACTTATCTGAACAAGATCCTCCCACTTAGAATCAAACTCTTCCTTGCTTTCTGATTTTCATATACAATCTGAAAAGTTCCTATAGAATTGAGCATATTTCAAAGAATCTAACTTCTCAGAAAACTTTATTAAAATGTGTCAACTATAAAATCGATGATAAGTACTTGTAAGAGTCCCAGAAATAGCCTTTGTCATCGCTGGATCTTGATCAATTATAATCATCTGTGGGGCATCACCTGACATAAATTCTAGAAATTTCTCAAAAAGAACTTACAGTCTCATCAGATAAAAAAACACAAGCAAAGACAATAGTTTGACCATGATTATTAACTCTCATCAATGGTGCAAAGATCAATCCATATCAATTGGTGTTGTATGTAGTATCAAAGATTACCACATCACCATATAAAGCTGTAAGCCTTTATAGAGGTTCCATCAGCCCAAAAACAACACGTAATACAATTTTTGTCATCTGATTCAATTTAAAATGTGAAAGAAGAATTCTTGCTCTGTTCCAATTTAAAATACTCAAGCAACATCCCACCATCATGACCCTTCATCTCATTACGTTTATCTCTATAATGATTATGTAGGTCTTGTTGCGTACAACCTATGTTTTGTATTCCCCTTTCTTGAACTTCAAGAAAACTAAATTGTTGATGAGGTGGTATATTGACCATGTTAAGTTCTTGTGTTAAGCATTTTTTGGGCACTAGAAATACAACAGTGAGATCTTAAAAGGTGGACTTTTCTTGGGGTGGACAACGGGTGACTATGCCCCTCAACAAAAACACTTACAACAAAAATCCCAAATTTTGACTTCAAAACAGCAATCATCGCTTTGCAATTGTATTTCAAATTCCCTCTACGCTGTTGTTTATCAATATTTGCCACTAATGAACCTTGTCTTTCCTTAAAACAAACATATTTTTTCCTAATGATTTCACCACCTTTATTCTTTTATTACCAACTTCGAATACTAAAATCGACTTCTTTTGCATATTCATTATAATTTTTTTTAGCATTCTCTAGTGTTTCAAATTGTTATCCTTTTTTAGGTTTTAGTTTATCTCTCACTTGAGGAATGTAAATTGACGAATTTTATGCTCCCTATACTTCAGACTCCATATTTTCTCCACCATATTCTTCCTCATTCAATTCAACATTATCATAACTCTCAAATTCCATTTGCACGTTATCCATTTTCAACAACTGATCTGTAATTAAAAAATTGAATAAATATTTCATCTTAAACAAATTTAATACATAAGTTGAACAAAGTTAATCATAATTTTAACGAACAATCTAATAAAAAAATTTATTCAACAAACTTAATAAACAAATTAATACAACTAATTAATGAACAGACATAATAAACAAATAAAAAAATAATCACAAATTAATAAACAAATATAATCTCTAGATCTGTTACTTTGTTTGATTTTTTTTTATAATATACTGAGAAAGAGAGCGAGTGAGAAAAAATACCTTGTCATCAGAGAGAGCACAGACAAAAAGAATGTGTTCAGATGTCGTCGGAGAGAGCATGGACAGAGAAAGCCTTTTCAATTGTGTTCAGATGTATTTCTTCGTATCTCACTTTTAGTCTGTTTAATGCACAATCTAAACACAATTAATAAATAAACATTTAGTCAGCACTCATAAGTGTTATCCCAACCACTTAATTCAAAAAGCAAAGACGTGGCCTCCTAAAATTTTTAGTCAATTATCATTCATGCAAAGTATAATTAATGGGACCGTCTCTGCCTTTTGCATTTTCTTTTTAACATGTCCACAGACGGACGGTACGTCTGAGAAGGTGTCTGTAAATATATATATAAAGGATCAAGAACATACCCCCTTATATAGCATACCAACATACTCTCTTTAGCGATGGACCGGAGACGGTTTGGTCCGTCGCTATAACTTTTAGCGACGGACAACATATAGCAACAGACAAACATATAGCGACAGACAAACCTATAACAATGGACAAACATATAGCGACGGACGAACCTATGTCGACGGACCAAACCGTCTTCGGTCCGTCGTTAAAAGGGATATGCTTGGTATGCTATAACTCTTGAACCAAGTCATATATATATATATATATATATATATAACTTTTGGTGCTGATTGAGATTTAACAATTAACAAAAATGAAAACTGAATGAGTAATGTGACAATTGTCAAAATTCAAAATTTCTTAGTTAATTTTAGTTCAAGAACATCAAGCAAGCAAACTAAAAAAATCTAAAAATCAATTTGCCAATACATAAATATAAAAATAATGAGAGAGAATGAGCTGTGGGGGGATAGGTGGTTATTATGGTTGATTCCTGTGTAGCCGATATATTTGGAGATTGAAATGGACAACCGAATGAGAGAATTAGAAAACAGGGAGTTGGGTTTTTGTATAAATGAGATTCGGTTGAAGGTGTGGGTGGGCTGAGCTTCGACTAGACAATAGGATATAAAGCAAATTACGGTTAGAAAACAGCGAGTTTGGTTTTTGTATAAGAAAATTTCCCTCTTTTTTTTTTCTTTTCTCTCATAAAAAAAATTCACAAACAAGGGATTCGAATCTCTTTCCTAAATTTTCTTCTTTATCCTTTCTTTTCTCTCTTTTTTAAAACTCACAAACATAGTGATAATCTTTTATGTACTCTTTCGATTTTTATTTATTTATTTATTTTCATGTCGTTTTTTAATTTTGATAAATATAAAGCATAATATTAAAACTAATAAACGTATACTAGAGCCATGTTTATTTTCAAAACCTTTAGTATTGAATTATTAATCTTAAATCCTTTGTTTGCTTTAAAAATTAGAATTTGGTATTATTAATTCGAGGATAACAGAATGACTTGGAATGAGAAACTAATTAATACCATGTCGGATTAGGTATTAGAATCTCTACTATTTGGGACTAAAATTTTGTGAACAAAATTAACCTTTACTTTTTAAAAAAAATAAAATTTGAGTGGTGTATTCTATTTTATTTATATATATTCACATTACTTAGGCTAAGTTTGTCTACAAAAAATATATTTGGGATTTGACTATTTGTATTAATTTAACACTATTTCGGACTATTTTATTTCATGATAGGGGATTAATAGTCCTTTAAATAGTCCTATAGACTTTTTTTTAATCATTCCTAAGACTATTTATGTGGGATTTATGAAAAATTTGAAATTAATAGTCCCTCTCATTTTAAGCTATTAAATAGTTTTATGGGACTAATAGTCCAACAATAAGGAATTATTAATCCCCCATCATGGGATAAAATAGCCTAAGATAGTGTTAAATTAAGATAAATAATCCAATTTCAAGTATATTTTTTACAAACAAACGTAACATTTGTATATATACGATCTATTTGTTATTATTAATAAGGGTATAATTGTCCAAATAACAAGTTTTTATTCAAATTTTTTTAAATAATTTTGAACAAAACAAATATGTCATAAGATGATTTTAAATTATCTCATGAATAAAATTTATTTCTAAACAAACATATAACTATAACTATTTAATCCTAGTATATTTTAGTAGTCTTAGAATTATAATTCAAGAGAATATATGTGACGCCCCCAAATCTGAGCCCACACAGCCCAAACTTGAGTCGTCAAAAGACTACAACAAAATTATTACAACAAAGCACAACGTACAACAATACAGTGTATAATAATACACAACTAAGTCTTCACTATTATTGCCACACTATTTTACAAAACGTGAAGACTATGATAACTATTCATCGGACCCTCACTCCATTCCCCGGCTAGACCCTGTTATGTTTTCATCTCCTGTTGAAAAACAATGGAACAAAAGAAAGGGTGAGCTCAAATAGCCCAGTAAAGAATATCATGACTAAGATAATGACGAATAAATTATCATTAGTCTTCAACAGTTGAGTTCTTGATAGAATACAATAGACTACAAGGTTTATATCAAAAACTGTAGTTAAATTCTTAAACAATGTTCAGATCAATAATAGCAGCGGAATGAGCAATCTATTAGAAGAATAATGCAGACTATAATGTCCACTCGCTTCTCTTTTTAGTAAAAATATCATCAACTTTTATCATCTGAAATAACATTAGTCAAGATAATACAACTTCACAGTTCCTGGTCATAATCATGCAGATCAACAGTTCATCTTTGCACTACGGGCCAAAGACATTCAATATAACACCAACGGTCATGATTATACCAGATTCAGCCTTTGGTCATAATCATACCAACCAACAGTTCATCTTTGCACTACGGGCCAAAGAGAACATTCACCACGTGTCATAAAAGACACCGAACAGATGTATCGCCTTTAACCTAGTATATCGCCTTTAACCTATCATCTGTTCAACAATTATATCACATCTGTGCCCCCGGCCACAGATATTCACAACAGCTTGATTCTTGATGATTAATACAAATAACAGTGATACAAATGATGAACAGAAGAACAGGATAAACAATAAGTATCGGAAGTTTATTTTGTGCAGATTCAAATAATGTCCAAATTGCCAACATGATGTGGAGTGAAATTTAAAAATGATATTCAAGATCCACAGTTCAAAATAACGATTACAGTTCAATAGAAATGTTCAGAAAATAGGAAGGTTCAGTTGAACTAATGAAATTCAACTATTATGGAACATATAATATTTTCAGGAATTATAGAAGCAATAGTTCCATAATAAGTTTCGATTTAGGTGTATGGAAGAAAATAATATCCCTTACCGTAGCAGGTTTGATTAACAAAAGGTGAAGGGAATTAATATCCCTTACCATAGTAAGTTTGAATAATGGAAGATGAAAAAGATGGTATCCCTTATGAGTATAAAGGAAAATGATATCACTTACGAATATGGAATAAAAGTGTCATGTGATAATTCGTGTAGACAAATTATTTCCACACGAGACAAATAAAAAGGGTTATTCACCAACATGCGATAATCCGCACCGTAAGGTTATTCCCATCAATTTGAATACGAATAGTTATTCACCAAACAGGCGATAATCCGCGCCGTAAGGTTATTCCCACAATTTAATAGAATTTGAACACGAAGAGTTATTCACCAAACAGGCGTAATCCGCACCGTAAGGTTATTCCCACAATTTAATAGAATTTGAACACGAAGAGTTATTCACCAAACAGGCGATAATCCGCACCGTAAGGTTATTCTCAAAGATTAATAAGGAATGAACACAAAAGGTTATTCACCAACAGGCGGTAAACCGCGCCGTAAGGTTATTCCCACAATTTAATACATGGAAATAAATGGCACAAGAAAGAAACGATATTATTTTCGAGAATCAAAGAATGATAATCCCTTCAAGTAAGAAAGAAAATAATATCCATTTATGATGATGAAAAGAGTGATACCCCTTACCATAGTAAGTTAGAATATGAAAGAAGATAATATTCCTTACCTTAACACGTGACTGGATATTGATTTAAATGAGGTTGATCAACCTATATTTTTATAATAAAATTAGTAATTACCACATATAAATTTCAAAGTGTATGATAACTAGTATAATATGAATTATCAAAATTATATATATTTAACATAATTTTTGTAGTATAATATAACTACTTTAAAATAGTTTTTAAAATAATATTCCAAAATAAATCTTCCAAAGAAAGCTTTTAAAAATGAAACTTCTCAAAGAAGAGTCTTCTAAGGGAAGATTTGTGAATACCGTGAAAAATAGGAATTTATAAAATTACTACTCTTTAATAAAAGACTTACTTGAAAAATTCCTGCACTCCTTTTGGCTTTCAAACTCTCAAAATAACCTTACTATTCTCAGAGAAAACTCATAAAATTCTTATAGAAAAATTTTATGTTTTAGGTGTGATTTTTCTATTCAGCTGAACAAGCTATTTATAGGAGAAAATAAGGCACTATGCGTGGTAGGTGAACAGAAAAAAAAAATCAGCAGAGGCTGCTGCGCAGCCTCCACCAACCCATTCCCAGCAAACACATTTCTCACATTTCGTGTGAGCCCCACAGTGGGTCCCACAGTGGGTCCCACATGTTTCTTACTATTCACTTACTATTCACGTTACTATTCTCGTCACTATTCACGTTACTATTCACGTCACTATTCACGTTACTATTTCAAATAGTAAAATTAATTATTTTATTTTTTTATTTATTTATTTATTCTTCCTGTGAGTCCAACATATAAAATAATGTTACCACAATAATGTAAGAAACACGTTACATATTTTTATTAATTTAATAATATAAACTATAGTGTATTTGCTACTGTGACAATTATTAGATTCAATAATTTTAAACTACAGTGCACCAACAATTATTGACTCGATGATATGAAATACAGTGTAATGACAATTATTGAATCAATAATGCAAAATACTGTGTAGCAACAATAATTGAATTGATAATATAAAATATTATGCAGTGACAATTATTGATGAAATGATGCGTAACAGTTACGGTGTCAATAATATGAGACACTGTGCAATACCGTGTGCTACTGTAGAATACCGTGTGCCACAATAAAATACCATAAATTACCGTATGCTACTATTCTTTTATCACCGGTATTTTAACAGTTAACACCGTTGACTATTTTTATTTAAAAAGGTTACTTCTGTCGTTTTCTATATCCGACAATTATTCCGTTGTGGGCTCCACCAATAATTAGTTATTTCGGCGCCGTCGTACGGCCCGAATATTCCCCGACAAAACGAATATTCCCCGACAAAAAGAATATTGTCCGACAAAATAAAATTTACACATAACATCCTTAACTTTCAATTTTGTCAATTTAACCATTTACTGTTTCAGGAAAAATATATATGAAGAAAAATTAAATTTTGTATTTCATAAATTCGGGGTCTTACAATATAGTACTTGAATTATAATCCTTACTGTAAGACCCCGAATTTTATGAAATACAAAATTTAATTTTTTTTCATATATATTTTTTTTGAAACAGTAAGTGGTTAAATTAACAAAATTGAAAGTTAAAGATGTTATGTGCAAATTTTATTTTGTCGGACAATATTCGCTTTGTCGGGGAATATTCGTTTGGTCGGGGAATATTCGTGCCGTACGACGGCGCCGAAATAATAAATTATTGGTGGACCCCACAACGGAATATTTGTCGGATATAGAAAACGACAGAAGTAACCTTTTTAAATAAAAATAGTCAACGGAACTGTTAAAATACTGGTGATAAAAGAATAGTAGCATACGGTAGTTTATGGTATTTTCTGTAGCACACGGTACTCTACAGTAACACACGGTATTGCATAGTGTCTCATATTATTGGTCTGATAATTGACACCGTAACTGTTACGCATCATTTCATCGATAATTGTCACTGCATAATATTTTATATTATCAATTCAATAATTGTTGTTACACAATATTTTGCATTATTGATTTAATAATTGTCATTACACTGTATTTTATATCATTGAGTCAATAATTGTTGTTGCACTGTTTTTAAAATTATTGAACCTAATAATTGTCACAGTAACATATGCACAGTAATTCACATTATTGAATCAATAATTGTCATTACACAGTAACGTATGCTTTATTTTACATTATTGTTATCTCTATTATGATGTTATTTAAACAGTTGTATTTCATTAATTTATTGACTTGATATCTAAGAGCTAACTATACTGTATTTATAACAATTAGTCATAATAATTGAATTGATAAAGTTATTTGTTTATAATATAAAGTTAGGTGATTATTAGGTGATATGAAATGAATGGTGTAGATTAAAGTGTGAATTATTGTTGAATAATTGAATTGATTTGTTTATAATATAAAGTTAGGTGATTATTAGGTTATATGAAATGAATGGTGTAGATTAAAGTGTGAATTATTGTTGAATAATTGAATTGATTTGTTTATAATATAAAGTTAGGTGATTATTAGGTGATATGAAATGAATGGTGTAGATTAAAGATAATATAATATTTGAAAGGGATGGTGTAGATTAAAAGATGATTTTTAAATGAATGGTTTAGATTAAATGAATGATAAGATTTTTGGCTATAAATAGAAGCCTTAACTTAAGGATTTTTCATAAACTTCCTTACTTGTTCTTTCTTTCTCTCTCTAAATACTTTTTGTGTAAGTTCTCTCTAAGTGTTCTTAAGTCATTCCTAGTTTTGAAATCTTTTGCATTCTTCTTTGAATTCCCGAGTAGAATTTTCTTATGTACAACAACTCTTTCGAAAAATCGTAGTAAATTCATTATTTGTCAGAATTTAATGAATTAAAAGTCTGTCTCTTCAGTTTTTCGTCCTCTACAACTTTGAAGAAGGAAGAAAAGTCATCTGAAATCATCTTCATGTCTTAAAATACTAAAAACCGTAACCTATTCTGATTTTCGTCACTATTTTCAGTCTTAGTTTTGAAAATTCATAACTCATTCATATTAACTCCGAATTGAGTGATTCTTGAGTCTATGTCGTCTATCTTTCCGAGAGTAACATTATTTTAAAAGCATAAAGAGATTTTAAAAACTCTAGAAGACTCAAAAGTCAGATTCCTTACTGCTACAAACAAGGAAGGATTTGTTCGGCTATAAACTTGTTTCACAATATCAAGGTAAGGAATGTCATCTTCTTTCATCTTCTATTATTAAAACTTACTACGGTAAGGGATACCATCTTTTTCATCTTCCATTATTCAAACGTATTATGGTAAGGGATTATCATTATTTGATTCTCGATAATAATATTGTTTCTTCCTTACTCATAAGACGTGCCTTTTATTTCCATGTATTAAATTGTGGGAATAACCTTACGGAGCGGATTGCCGCCTGTTGGTGAATAACCTTTCGTATTCATTCATTATTAATCTCTAAGAATAACCTTACGGAGCGGATTGCCGCCTGTTTGGTGAATAACTCTTTGTACTCAAATTCTATTAAATTGTGGGAATAACCTTACGGAGCGGATTGCCGCCTGTTGGTGAATAACCCTTTGTATTAATTTCCTTCACCTTTTGTTAATCAAACCTGCTACGGTAAGGGTTATTATTTTCTTTTGTACTCCTAAATCGAAATTTATTATGGAACTATTGCTTCTATAATTCCTGAAAATATTATATGTTCCATAATAGTTGAACTTCATTATTTCAACTGAACCTTCCTATTTTCTGAACCTTTCTATTGAACTGTAACCGTTATTCTGAACTGTGGATCTTGAATATCATTTTTAAATTTCACTCCACATCATGTTGATCATTTGGACATTATTTGAATCTGCACAAAGTAAACTTTCGATATTTATTGTTTATCCTATTTCTTCTGTTCATCAATTGTCTCACTATCATTTGAACTAATCTTCAAGAATCAAGCTGTTGTGAATATCTGTGGCCGGGGGCACAGATGTGATATATTTGTTGAACAGATGATAGGTTAAAGGCGATATAATAGGTTAAAGGCGATACATCTGGTCGGTGTCTTTTATGGCACGTGGTGAATGTTCTCTTTGGCCCGTAGTGCAAAGATAAACTGTTGTTTGGTATGATTATGACCAAAGGCTGAATCTGGTATAATCATGACCGTTGGTACTATATTGAATATCTTTGGCCCGTAGTGCAAAGATGAACTGTTGTTTGGTATGATTATGACCAAAGGCTGAATCTGGTATAATCATGACCGTTGGTGCTATATTGAATATCTTTGGCCCGTAGTGCAAAGATGAACTGTTGATGTGCATGATTATGATCAGGAACTGTGAATTTATATTATCATGACTAATGGTATTTCAGATGATAAAAGTTGATGATGTTTTTACGAAAAAGAGAAGCGAGTGGACATTATAGTCTGCATTATTCTTCTAATAGATTGCTCATTCCGCTGCTATTATTGATCTGAACATTGTTTAAGAATTTAACTACAGTTTTTGATATAAATCTTGTAGTCTATTGTATTCTATCAAGAACTCAACTGTTAACGGCTAATGATAATTTATTCGTCATTATCTTAGTCATGATATTTCTTACTGGGCTATTTGAGCTCACCCTTTCTTTTGTTCCATTGTTTTTCAACAGGAGATGAAAACATAACAGGGTCTAGCCGGGGAATGGAGTGAGGGTCCGAGGAATAGTTATCATAGTCTTCACGTTTTGTAAAATAGTGTGGCAATAATAGTGAAGACTTAGTTGTGTATTATTATACACTGTATTGTTGTACGTTGTGCTTTGTTGTAATAATTTTGTTGTAGTCTTTTGACGACTCAAGTTTGGGCTGTGTGGGCCCAGATTTGGGGGCGTCACAGTTGGCATCAGAGCTTAGGGATATGGTCTTTAATGGAGATCTGGGGTAGAACTAGGAGGGGAGAGACGAATAGAATCAGTCACTAGTATGTCCTACCTAAATTAGATTTTGTTATCTAACGAATCGATTTGAATGTAGGAACAGGAAGTGATGAGTCAGTTTGTTTGAACTAACAATTATTTTGTGACCACAATTTAGTATGGCATCTGAAAATTAGGAGGATAACTATGAAATGCCCGGTACGTCAATTTCGGGGACGAAATTTCATAAGGAGGGGAGGTTGTAAGACCCCGAATTTTATGAAATACAAAATTTAATTTTTTTTCATATATATTTTTTTTGAAACAGTAAGTGGTTAAATTAACAAAATTGAAAGTTAAAGATGTTATGTGCAAATTTTATTTTGTCGGACAATATTCGCTTTGTCGGGGAATATTCGTTTGGTCGGGGAATATTCGTGCCGTACGACGGCGCCGAAATAATAAATTATTGGTGGACCCCACAACGGAATATTTGTCGGATATAGAAAACGACAGAAGTAACCTTTTTAAATAAAAATAGTCAACGGAACTGTTAAAATACTGGTGATAAAAGAATAGTAGCATACGGTAGTTTATGGTATTTTCTGTAGCACACGGTACTCTACAGTAACACACGGTATTGCATAGTGTCTCATATTATTGGTCTGATAATTGACACCGTAACTGTTACGCATCATTTCATCGATAATTGTCACTGCATAATATTTTATATTATCAATTCAATAATTGTTGTTACACAATATTTTGCATTATTGATTTAATAATTGTCATTACACTGTATTTTATATCATTGAGTCAATAATTGTTGTTGCACTGTTTTTAAAATTATTGAACCTAATAATTGTCACAGTAACATATGCACAGTAATTCACATTATTGAATCAATAATTGTCATTACACAGTAACGTATGCTTTATTTTACATTATTGTTATCTCTATTATGATGTTATTTAAACAGTTGTATTTCATTAATTTATTGACTTGATATCTAAGAGCTAACTATACTGTATTTATAACAATTAGTCATAATAATTGAATTGATAAAGTTATTTGTTTATAATATAAAGTTAGGTGATTATTAGGTGATATGAAATGAATGGTGTAGATTAAAGTGTGAATTATTGTTGAATAATTGAATTGATTTGTTTATAATATAAAGTTAGGTGATTATTAGGTTATATGAAATGAATGGTGTAGATTAAAGTGTGAATTATTGTTGAATAATTGAATTGATTTGTTTATAATATAAAGTTAGGTGATTATTAGGTGATATGAAATGAATGGTGTAGATTAAAGATAATATAATATTTGAAAGGGATGGTGTAGATTAAAAGATGATTTTTAAATGAATGGTTTAGATTAAATGAATGATAAGATTTTTGGCTATAAATAGAAGCCTTAACTTAAGGATTTTTCATAAACTTCCTTACTTGTTCTTTCTTTCTCTCTCTAAATACTTTTTGTGTAAGTTCTCTCTAAGTGTTCTTAAGTCATTCCTAGTTTTGAAATCTTTTGCATTCTTCTTTGAATTCCCGAGTAGAATTTTCTTATGTACAACAACTCTTTCGAAAAATCGTAGTAAATTCATTATTTGTCAGAATTTAATGAATTAAAAGCCTGTCTCTTCAGTTTTTCGTCCTCTACAACTTTGAAGAAGGAAGAAAAGTCATCTGAAATCATCTTCATGTCTTAAAATACTAAAAACCGTAACCTATTCTGATTTTCGTCACTATTTTCAGTCTTAGTTTTGAAAATTCATAACTCATTCATATTAACTCCGAATTGAGTGATTCTTGAGTCTATGCCGTCTATCTTTCCGAGAGTAACATTATTTTAAAAGCATAAAGAGATTTTAAAAACTCTAGAAGACTCAAAAGTCAGATTCCTTACTGCTACAAACAAGGAAGGATTTGTTCGGCTATAAACTTGTTTCACAATATCAAGGTAAGGAATGTCATCTTCTTTCATCTTCTATTATTAAAACTTACTACGGTAAGGGATACCATCTTTTTCATCTTCCATTATTCAAACGTATTATGGTAAGGGATTATCATTATTTGATTCTCGATAATAATATTGTTTCTTCCTTACTCATAAGACGTGCCTTTTATTTCCATGTATTAAATTGTGGGAATAACCTTACGGAGCGGATTGCCGCCTGTTGGTGAATAACCTTTCGTATTCATTCATTATTAATCTCTAAGAATAACCTTACGGAGCGGATTGCCGCCTGTTTGGTGAATAACTCTTTGTACTCAAATTCTATTAAATTGTGGGAATAACCTTACGGAGCGGATTGCCGCCTGTTGGTGAATAACCCTTTGTATTAATTTCCTTCACCTTTTGTTAATCAAACCTGCTACGGTAAGGGTTATTATTTTCTTTTGTACTCCTAAATCGAAATTTATTATGGAACTATTGTTTCTATAATTCCTGAAAATATTATATGTTCCATAATAGTTGAACTTCATTATTTCAACTGAACCTTCCTATTTTCTGAACCTTTCTATTGAACTGTAACCGTTATTCTGAACTGTGGATCTTGAATATCATTTTTAAATTTCACTCCACATCATGTTGATCATTTGGACATTATTTGAATCTGCACAAAGTAAACTTTCGATATTTATTGTTTATCCTATTTCTTCTGTTCATCAATTGTCTCACTATCATTTGAACTAATCTTCAAGAATCAAGCTGTTGTGAATATCTGTGGCCGGGGGCACAGATGTGATATATTTGTTGAACAGATGATAGGTTAAAGGCGATATAATAGGTTAAAGGCGATACATCTGGTCGGTGTCTTTTATGGCACGTGGTGAATGTTCTCTTTGGCCCGTAGTGCAAAGATAAACTGTTGTTTGGTATGATTATGACCAAAGGCTGAATCTGGTATAATCATGACCGTTGGTACTATATTGAATATCTTTGGCCCGTAGTGCAAAGATGAACTGTTGTTTGGTATGATTATGACCAAAGGCTGAATCTGGTATAATCATGACCGTTGGTGCTATATTGAATATCTTTGGCCCGTAGTGCAAAGATGAACTGTTGATGTGCATGATTATGATCAGGAACTGTGAATTTATATTATCATGACTAATGGTATTTCAGATGATAAAAGTTGATGATGTTTTTACGAAAAAGAGAAGCGAGTGGACATTATAGTCTGCATTATTCTTCTAATAGATTGCTCATTCCGCTGCTATTATTGATCTGAACATTGTTTAAGAATTTAACTACAGTTTTTGATATAAATCTTGTAGTCTATTGTATTCTATCAAGAACTCAACTGTTAACGGCTAATGATAATTTATTCGTCATTATCTTAGTCATGATATTTCTTACTGGGCTATTTGAGCTCACCCTTTCTTTTGTTCCATTGTTTTTCAACAGGAGATGAAAACATAACAGGGTCTAGCCGGGGAATGGAGTGAGGGTCCGAGGAATAGTTATCATAGTCTTCACGTTTTGTAAAATAGTGTGGCAATAATAGTGAAGACTTAGTTGTGTATTATTATACACTGTATTGTTGTACGTTGTGCTTTGTTGTAATAATTTTGTTGTAGTCTTTTGACGACTCAAGTTTGGGCTGTGTGGGCCCAGATTTGGGGGCGTCACACTTACAAACAAACATGGTCATACAGTTTCTACCTTGTCATTTTTTAGCTTTCAAAGAAATATTAATGATTTAATTTTTCATATTTTCCTTTATATTAAATTACTTTTCTTTAATCTATTTACAATTTTAAAAGGATAATATCATATCTTATATATTTAAAAGAAATTCTAATTTAAAACTTAAAAAAAAATCCTAATTCACTAAATTCAACCTAAAGAGTAGTCTTTTAAAACTCACCCCGAAAAAATCTTAGTTAAAAAAAAATCAAGAGTTAATAATAATCATTAATTGTTTAATACTCCTTTTGTCTGACTTTAATTATCCTAATTAATTTCTTATAATTAAATTGACCAATTTTAAAATTAATAACTAAGCAAATGTATGTATTAAAAAATTTGAAATCAAATAAGTTGACTTTGGTAGTATATTCGAATAAGTATAAGTGCACAACACTAAACATTACATTTTGATTTCAACTATTAAAATATGGGGTCTGACACGAAAATCTATGTCAGGTCTCACATTTTAATAATTGAGATGTATGTAGTGTTTAAAGTAATATTTGGTTGTAGTATGTAAAGTTGTCTAGTATATTCAATATATTTTCTTATGACAATTATTTTGTGCTTAGATCTAATAAATAAAAGAATAAATCTTGATTCTAAGTAAGATTATTTGGATTATAAAAAATTAATTAAAATAAATAAAATTGAACGGAAGGAATAATAAATCTTTATTTAAAATTTATATTAATATTCCAAAGCCATCAAAATATTCGAACCAAGTCAAATTTATTCGAACAAATGCCTAAAAACAAACAAATAGAGGTGGGCCTGTTCCAGGACACACCAAAAATAGAGAGAGCGAGAGAGAGATCAGGTCAACCAAATCCATCTATTAGTGTTTGACATGTGGTATGTTTCTATATGGCTTCTATATGTCATGTCAAAATGAAAATATTTTGTTAAGTAATTATGAGAAGAAACTATGAATATAAGAACTCTAATTTTGTCGAGAACAATAAAATAAACGTAGAATTATATCTATATCACCTTCGCTTGGTCTTCTTTGTGGTTAGGTAACATATTTATAAGCAGCCATCCAAGAAAGACTAGAATCACACAGTTGGTATAAATTCTTTAGGAACTTGATTTTGTTGTCCTCCAAGTCTGATCCATTTGTGTATAATTGTTTTCTTTTATGACAATAAGGAGAATGAGACGATAATCGAACTGAACAGTAGATCAATGACAATTAGATATATATCACCCTATCGATGATTACTTTGTCTAGTGGTATGATTTATTTCTGTTGATATAGAAATCGGTTTAAAAAGTGACAACACAACGGAGATAGTAAGTTATCTTATTTCTCAACTAGACTCCTCCCCGTAAATTAAGATAAATTAATTATCGCAATAAATTAGAATATTTAAAAAGAAGAAGAGGAAGGTATACCACCCTAACTTGGCAATCAATTTAATTCTACATCCTACATCCTTTTGGCTGTGCACGCATCCCGTGAAAATCACGTGACGTCCAACAGCCATATTTCTAAATTCTAACTTTACGTGGTGAAGTTGTTCCCAACTGTCAAATAAAAGCTGGACAGAAAGTTGAAACCAAATACACTTCTAGAAACAAGGTGCTTTTTTTTTTATATCAAAATTAGACAGGTTTATGTCCCCAATTTTCAAAAATAAAATAATACACTTGAAAATTTATGATTCAGCCACCGCACCGCACCACTAAAATAGTTACACCTACAAAATTCCGGCAACACTCCGGTGATTTCTATGAAGAAGTCCCTCTAGCACCACCTTCTTCTTGTGCTCCTCAGAATTTAAATCCGGTCCACCGGAATCCGATTCCATTTTTTCAATAACATTAGAATCTATAACTTTTCTTAAGCGCGGAACCATATAAAACCATGTAGACGTACAAAGAATGGCACATATTTTGCCCCATAGTAACATTATTACCAGGGTCACCACTATAATTGACATCCCAATGACCGGGTCAAATTTGCCATCGGTTTTATCATCATCTCCGCCGTTGATTGCCTTCTGTTTCTTAGGAAATGAAGCGGAAGGTAGCAAGGTGGGGCTTCGATTGGACACATATTTTTTGACCGGTGGCGAACCAGGATTACTAGACCCGGTTCTATTCTTCTCTTTTTTCCGGCTAGACGGTTTTTGACATGTGTCATCCTTAGCTCCTGAGTTTGAAAAGTCCATTTCACGACTTTCGAGGATGATGGCTTTGGCAGTCATTGACCTTTTCTGTAATAAACAAAAAAAAATGTATAACAACAATTTAGTGATTGTAGAGTTGATTTTCTTCAAAAAATTATTTCGAAAGAGAATATATAATACCTAGATTTTATTAATTTATTATGAAAAAAGACATACCTTCTTCTGAGCTTTATTATTGATGGCCTGATCCGGCACAACCGCCGGAATCTTACTGGGGTTGACTCCGGTGGACCGTCTATCCTTTTTTGAAGAAACCTTCTTATCCAACTTAAAAGATTGAATTTTTCTGCTCCCGTTAAACTTTTCGGATACGGTGGCATCCACCGGAACAGTTTTTTCCGCAAAATATTTCTTCATACGGAACTTGGACCAAGAAACCCACCGGGTCTTCTTTTTCAGGCTACTGGTTTTGACCATGTCAATATCCATTTCTTGAAAAAGCTTTAAATTTTTCTTGGGCACTTTCCGGGAAAATCCGAAGCAACCCATTAACCATCTGCTTCTGGGCTTTGATTTAGTGGTGTTATCTTGAATTTCTGCCATGGAGGAGAGAGAAAGAGAAAGGGAAAGGTGGAGGAATGTGAGTGGAGAGTTTTGAACTCATAACTGCTAGGATCTATTGGATAAAGGCCTTATTAGTATATTTATGTACGTGTGTATATTGAGCAAACACCATCAAATATATATATTTTTATATTAAACGGACAAGATTTATAAAAAAAAATATCAAATTTATTAATTAGATATTTTTATAATTGAAATTCATTTGATCTGATAAAAAAAATTAAATTAACTTATAAAAATATTAATTTTTTAATTTTAAGCTACTACTGTTTTGATAGTTCTACTTAGTATATATTATTATAATAGAAATTAAGTACCGGTCGATTTTGTTTACGAAGGGGACGACTTGGACTTCGTGGTGGAGTTGTTCTTCATACACGCTTGCTTCTTCTCCACGTTTTCACCAATTCCATACCCTAGCTTAATTGTTTAGCACCAATCAACATTTTAAGTATATTCTTGGTTATTAATTGTTTACTTATTTGGTGGTTAAATACATTTAGCATTATTCTAACTACAAAAGAATAATTTTTTGTACACTAATCTAGATAAAAGAGTGCACATGCAATTGTAATTCACAGAAAAATACTCTGAAAATAAATCTGTTTCCTTTTATATATATTTTATTGATTTTTTGAAGTATTTTAGAGTGTTTATTATTAAGTACCAAAAACATATATTGGCATATGACATCATATCCATATTTCATAAACAGCTTTAATTTTACAATGATAAACTACGTAGTGAATTACTAAACATTTATACATTCAACTCGTAAGAGGGTCAGAATTAAACCTGATCGATACCTAAAAATGACTGAATATTAGTTTTAACCATTAGGTCAAGATATCATTTGTTAAAAAATTTAAAGTCAAGTAACCCTCATTTCAATTTGATATTACTCTAAAGTTCTTATATATTGACGACAAATCCATAATGGTTTTAGTCATGCTATCCATCCAAAAAGCAGCTTAGTTTCATTTCTTTCTGGAATGAAGAAGAGGTAAGGTCACCTAATTAAGAATGTTGATCACCAAAACAGATATTCCGAAAAGAACAATGAAAACTATGCGTACCTTTAATATTATTATTTATTTTATTTTATTTTCATTTTCATTTTTTTTTGGGCTAAGTAAAACTTCGCATTTCTTGCGTTGGGTGGACCGGGAGGATGAGATAATACAATAAAGGCAGCGACTTCATTTTATTTGAAGAAATTAATTAGAATGAGACTATTTTAGCCAAGACA
Source organism: Hedera helix (assembly GCA_947179155.2). Taxonomy (NCBI): domain Eukaryota; kingdom Viridiplantae; phylum Streptophyta; class Magnoliopsida; order Apiales; family Araliaceae; genus Hedera; species Hedera helix. Next base: position 37,177,674 of record OX359281.1, read on the forward strand.
AATTAATTAAGCAGAAGTAACATCATTGATTAGCTCATACGAGTATACACTATTTTCTATGGTGACCTTTTTGTCAACTATCAAAGTTGTACACATTTTACATACAATTATATATTAAATGATGGCTACTCTTTGGCTTTGTTTCACAAAATACTAATAATTCGAAATTAGCTTCGATCTCTATCTCAATTAATATACTTTTCTTCAACTAAATAATATTTTAATTTGAACTATGAATGAGATAAACGTTCATTACTTAATTTATGTTATTAAGTTACATCATTGCACCAAAACAAATTAAAACAAGTGAGTGATTTTAGTTTTGCTACTGTATACCTATTTGTTTGTATTATTTATACACACGTTTGTGACGGCGGACATATAGTTGATTTTTCTTCTTCATGGAAATTAAATGATATTATTTAATTTATTAGTGATAAATCTATATATATACTTTGGAAAATATTTAATTAAAATGGGACTTTTTTGATAAAATGAAAGGATTAATATGTAACAAAATAATTCCTTCAACTATATATGGAGTGTTTTATTTGACCTTTCACTTTCTTTATGCATGTTAAAGTTGTATAACAAATATTCAGAGATAATCATTTATGCTTTTTTCAATACTTAATTTCGTAATAGTTCAATTCATTATTTTCATCTTCTTCTTTTTTTATATAATTAAGAGGATTATAATTTCACATAAAACTGTGAATTTTACAAAATCCGTATCACAATATATTATGGGGCCCAATTATATTCCTGTGAAATATTATATTTTTATTTAATAAAATGGTTTGAAATTATGTTATGAGGAAAAAATATATTTTTGTCTATTTTATGCACAACCGTATTTATTAATCTTTTAGTACAAAATAAATGTTATGTTAAAAAAAATGGATTTTGGGACATCTAAATTATTAATTTATCAAATTTATTTGTCTAGATTATAAAGCGGTATGAATGGTTTGACAATTATTTTAGTGTGGTTTTGTCACAATTTATGGAAAAATCATATAGTAACAAATTTAAATTAATCTCTATTTATACATTTTCTCTAGACTATTCCCACTTATCCATTTATTTGTCTCTATTATTTGTCTCTCTTTATCATCCCAAATTTCTTCAATTATTTGTTTTTAATTATTAATATTTCAAAATAATTATCAAGTAAGGGAATGTTTTTTAGAAGCTTGTTGTCATTTCATTGATATTTTAATTTTAATGGATAAGAAGATAACCTATAAATAATGTAATAATAACATTTAGTGACATATGTGTTACGTGTGTTAATAATATGAGACATAAAATAAGAATTTTATTAAATTCATATAACTAAATTTTAAAAATAATAATAATACAATTAAAGAAAATAAAATTGTTACTCATTTACACCGTTGGTATCAATGATCAAGAGCGTGTACAATTTGGGACCAACAAAAAGTTTTGGAAAGTAATTTTTTTTTTTTTTTTTTTTGCATTTGAATGTTTTGATATGATTTTTGAAGTAATTTATTTTATATTCCTATCAGATTTATTCAAAGTGAAAATCCCTTCTCCCCTGCCCATCTACAGTATTTTATAGAGGTGTGCATTCGGCATAAATAAACTGGTATCGAATCTATCCAAAACTCAGTATCAGTACTAGTTGAACCGGTATATCAAATCTATTCGGTACTGATTTTTACCGAATATATATTGAAGTTTATTTTTCCTTTACGTGAAGTATGTTTCCTCTTTAATTCGTGCGAGGCACTAGGTCTTTTCAACTTTCAACCTAATACTTGTATTGTATTCCATCTGTTTCATATTATAAGATCATTATTGATTTTTTAAAGTCAACTGAAAATATTTTTAAACTCAAAATTAACATAGATTTCTTTAACTTTAATTAATACAATGATGAATATTGAAAACTATCTAAAAAGTATTTTTTATTACTTCATAATTTTTAATGCGTCATCTCAATTTTGAATTTAAAAATATTTCAAATTGACTTTTAAAAGTCAATAATGGTCTTATAACTTAAGGGAATATTTTTTATCTTCTTAAATCCTAACTAAATATAACTACATTTTATCAATTATTTCTTTCAAAAAACCATTTAAGTCATTCTTTTGATATTTGCTCCCATATCACAAAAACAAAGATGCAACTAAGTCCATTTTATATTTCTTTTTCAAGATACTTGCATACATCCTTATTGTTTTTTGGTCCCAAATAAACTTATCATATAACAGTTTTTCTGTTTGCAATATGGGCTAATCGTTCTTGTTGGATTTGAAATTAAAGCAATAACATTCTTCAGCCCATTCACCTGTATTGCTGTGACCGAGGTTTCTTTCTTCAAATCCCCATTCAGGCCTTAATGGCCCGTACCTTCTTTTCATCTCTTTTGTCTTTTTCAGAAATTTGGTTAAAGTAAATAAATTATATTATTGTACATTTGTACGAAACTATTTTACTAAGCAACGTGATACTGTGTAACGTAGTTGTTGGGATAAAATTATTTAGACTTCGTGGTGTGATGTCGCAAGCACCCAAAAATAAAATCTTACTTTGGAAAAATAAATATGTAGTAGTGTAAGTAAGAGTCGAACCCACAGAGAATGATTAATTTAATTTTACATTTTTGCAAATAAAAATAGGGGTTTTTTTGTAATTAAAGAAATAATTTAAATAAAATTAATTAAAATAAATATGCAATAAATAAATAAGAAGAAAAAGCCTTGGTTTAAGTCAACATCCACCATCAAGAATTTACAACTGATCACTGATGCAAGAATAAATCAATTTATATTTTAAATATTCAACGTGGAACAATTACTCCCATTCGAATAATTTTCCTATCTCTCCTTAATTTTAGTTAAGCAGAAACAAGCGATCTAAATAACCCTTACTACTAAATAATCTCAGACAAGCGCTAAAGATTTAACCTAGTAGCAGCATAAAGAAATAGAGAGATCGTTGAACTAAACAACACAATCCAAGCGTCTGCATTTAATCTAGATGAATATTCTTCCTAAGATATAACAATATTTTGATAAGCAAAATAATTATTAACCTTAGTTGCTTCGCAAATTAAAGTGACCAAACAATTACGGATTTGATATTTAATTTAGCAGTAGATTTCAACGAATCATAAACTAGTATGCATCCTAGCAATTAAACGAATTAATCATAAAATTAAACACAGAATAATATTCAATACTCAAAATATAAATTGAACAATTAAAATAAATTAGATCTCACAGTGTATAAATCTTGACGGCTTCAATCACTTAAACCAAGAAAAATAAACTAACTACTCATAATAATAAAGAACACTAAATAATAGAAGAGAGAATTTTATTCTAAGAAAAGTTGTATATTACATTGTGTATCAAGCCCTCTATTTATAGGCTCCAAAATCCTCCTAAACCTAGTAGGATTTACAATTAAAAATAAAAGAAAAAGAAAATAATTATTTTCCTAACCCTAATTGGAAGTCTAAATAAAATATTAAAAATAAAATAAAGAATTATTGCTTCCTTTTTCAAATTAAAATTGGATTTTTACTCTACTGATTTGTTGCATTGCAGTGTAGGAAATCCAAAATAAGGAAGGAAACTGCCAGCCACGCGGAGAGAGAAGGGGAATCTGTCCAGCCGCCAGCCACGCGTCAGCCGCCAGCCGTTTTTTGCTTTTTTTACCGTTGGCGCGTGGAATACACGCGCCCGTTCCAACTGCAACCGGTCGCGCATTGCGCGAACATCTGTTCCTTCCCGAGCCAAAAACGATGCCGTTTCTGCAGTTTTCGACTTATGTACGCGCATTGCGCGGTCGGCCCATTTTCCGGAATTTACAGAATTGCCCCCGCTCTTTGCTAAATTACATTTTTGCCATCCGGTTTTTGCAGATTTTACAGAAATGCCCTCAGCTTTTAATTTTCCTACAAAAATAAATATAAATTAATTAAAAATAAATAAAAATAATAAAAACACGTAATAATTAATAAAACACCTAAAATACTAAAAATAAATTAAAACACATAAATAAAAATAAATATAAAAATACTATAAAATTACATAAATTAACTAAAACCCTATAAAACCTATTAAAACCAAAATAAGCTAAATAATTACACATTTAAGTACACAATAAATATAAAAACTAAGTATTAGGGAATAAAAATATCGTATAATTTAGCCCTATCAAATACCCCCACACTTAGCTTTTTGCTCGTCCTCGGGCAAAACAAAAATAAAAATTATAAAAATTAAATTAATAACCAAACAACTTACTCGAGCAACAGATCAATATAAATTTCAACATCAGCCTCAAAGATTTTTTAAATGATAACTCAAAGAAAATTTTCAAAATCATGCAAAATCTAGAACTTTAACATATTTATCAATTCTACTTTACTCAAGATCTTTTGTGTGTGTGTGAATCCAAATGTATCAAACTAATTAAAATTCAGATAAGCTTCGGTTATTAATTACCTTATAAAAGACATACAACAAAACTCAATATACTTCTTTTTCACATCACTTTCAGTTAATACAGACAAATAATAAATCAGAAGATCAAAAGGTTTTTAATTAATGAAGCACACTAGGATTATCAATATCAATTTTTTCACATATTTTTTTTCATTTTTTTTTTTTTAATGGGTGCATTTTATGCTCCATCCCATTTTTTTCTTTCTTTTTTTTTTCTTTTCACGGTGAGTGCATTTTATGCTCCATCTCACCAACGAGTGCGTTTTACGCTCCATCTCGCGTTTTCATGTGTTTATGAGTGAGTGCGTTTTACGCTCCATCTCAACCCACCACAAGATTTTTTTCCTTCAATAATAATCCTAAAAAAAATTACCTAAATCATCTCCTCCAAATTATATTTTACCATATATTTCACTTCAAATAATGATCAAATAAGATATAGAGTTCAAAAATATCTTTCATAAGCATTTAACCATATAAACTTTCTCTAAATTAAAGCTGGCTCAAACAAATGGATATAAGTGCATAAAAATTTAAAAGATCTTAAACAAAGTAATAATCAATAAAAAGTCAAAAATTCAAACTAAGCAAAAATTTATCATTTTTTCAAGAGTTATTAAAATAAAAATCAAAATTTTATCATTGGCTAAAAATTAAAATTCAATTAATTCATTGCTCAAGCGACTCATCCTAAAAAAATAAAAAACTAAAAAAAACTACCCCATTTTCGTAGGAAATACGGTTACACTTAGCATGTGCAACAAGCCTTTAAACCCCAAGGTTACCCAAAGTGGACGAGTTTTGTCTCGTGAGGGTTTGCAGTGAATTTACCCACAAAATTCAAAATTTTAAAATTTTCTAAAAATAAAACATTTTTTTTTAAAAAAAATAAAAAATAAAAAAAACAAGTAAAACTAAATTTTAAAATTCCCTAAAAATAAAATAAATATCCTAAATCCCTTCCCCCACACTTAAAATTTACATTGTCCCCAATGTAAAATAAAATGCAAAGAAAAAGCAAAAATAACTATAAAAAGAAAAAGGAAAAGAAATGCAAATCTGATTTCTTGGGTTGCCTCCCAAGCAGCGCCTTTGTTTATCGTCATTGGCTCGACAGCAGGCCAAAGTACTACGTCACTCCAACTTCATGAATTTTGAGTACCCCATCCATCACGTCATTCTTTATCGGTAGATTCAGTCTCCCTTGCACGTGACATGAACGTTTTACTCCCTCTTCAAGTAAGAAATATTTGAGATGGCTAGGGAGATTTTTTAAATCTGGGATGGGAACCTGCAAAACAGAAGATAAAAATTTGTTATGAGTAACAGGTAATGGAATGGAAGGTGCTACATAATTATCTAAAATCACTGGCAAAAAATTTAATGCAGCTTCAGCCTCCTTCAAATCTAATTTCAGCTCATTTTCTTCTTCTTCCTCTAACTCCAAATTGTTAGTAATCGCAATCTCTAACTCTTCCTTGTTTGTTTCCTCAACAACTTCCTCCACCTTAGGCATATCATCATTAAAACTAACATCATTGTCTACATTAACACTGTCTGCTTCATTGATGCTGTTTGATTTCTCTTGCTTTGATGGTGGAGAGACTGTTTTTTCTGGATCTTCACTTCTTAACACTAGTGCACTTGTATTCTCCGCGAGATTATCCACCGTTTGAGAAGGTACTTGCTCAAAACTTTGCTCCTCCAATTGATCGATTGTCGTTTGTCTCATTGGAGTATCCAAACGCTGAATAATGGCATTATTTTCTTGAATTCGTGCCTGCATGTCTTGTTGAAATTGCAAATTATCCTGTCGTAATTGTAAAGTGTTAGCTTCCATTAATTTAAGCATATCTTCTAAAGACATATCAGAATAATTTGATTGGCCCTGTTGTGATTGGGGATACGGCTGCATGTATTGTTGACAACTTGAAAAATTCTGATTTGCGGGCAGATTCATTTGTGGGTTCTCATAGCCAAAATTAGAATGATCCCTCCATCTTGAATTATACGCGTTTGAATATGGATCATATCTCAATTGGGGTTGACCAGGGAAACCACTTGTTGTATTGATTTGTTCATATGACTCCTCTCGAACAATGGGGCACATATTAGTCGGATGTCCTACCACCGCACAAATCCTACAAGCTTTCATTGGTTGTGTACGATCTGCAACCATTTGATAAACAAGAGAAGTTAATGTATCAATTTGTCGCTCAAGAGAAGAAATAGTTACCTCATTGGCATAATCATGCCTCACTTCCATCCTTAACCTGCACAACTCAATTAAATTATGAAAAACTAAAATAATAAAATCTAACAAAAATTAATAAATTAAAATACAGTTTACAAAAGCATAAAATTAAATTTAAATCATTCCCCGGCAACGGCGCCAAAATTTGGTGTGATGTCGCAAGCACCCAAAAATAAAATCTTACTTTGGAAAAATAAATATGTAGTAGTGTAAGTAAGAGTCGAACCCACAGAGAATGATTAATTTAATTTTACATTTTTGCAAATAAAAATAGGGGGTTTTTTGTAATTAAAGAAATAATTTAAATAAAATTAATTAAAATAAATATGCAATAAATAAATAAGAAGAAAAAGCCTTGGTTTAAGTCAACATCCACCATCAAGAATTTACAACTGATCACTGATGCAAGAATAAATCAATTTATATTTTAAATATTCAACGTGGAACAATTACTCCCATTCGAATAATTTTCCTATCTCTCCTTAATTTTAGTTAAGCAGAAACAAGCGATCTAAATAACCCTTACTACTAAATAATCTCAGACAAGCGTTAAAGATTTAACCTAGTAGCAGCATAAAGAAATAGAGAGATCGTTGAACTAAACAACACAATCCAAGCGTCTGCATTTAATCTAGATGAATATTCTTCCTAAGATATAACAATATTTTGATAAGCAAAATAATTATTAACCTTAGTTGCTTCGCAAATTAAAGTGACCAAACAATTACGGATTTGATATTTAATTTAGCAGTAGATTTCAACGAATCATAAACTAGTATGCATCCTAGCAATTAAACGAATTAATCATAAAATTAAACACAGAATAATATTCAATACTCAAAATATAAATTGAACAATTAAAATAAATTAGATCTCACAGTGTATAAATCTTGACGGCTTCAATCACTTAAACCAAGAAAAATAAACTAACTACTCATAATAATAAAGAACACTAAATAATAGAAGAGAGAATTTTATTCTAAGAAAAGTTGTATATTACATTGTGTACCAAGCCCTCTATTTATAGGCTCCAAAATCCTCATAAACCTAGTAGGATTTACAATTAAAAATAAAAGAAAAAGAAAATAATTATTTTCCTAACCCTAATTGGAAGTCTAAATAAAATATTAAAAATAAAATAAAGAATTATTGCTTCCTTTTTCAAATTAAAATTGGATTTTTACTCTACTGATTTGTTGCATTGCAGTGTAGGAAATCCAAAATAAGGAAGGAAACTGCCAGCCACGCGGAGAGAGAAGGGGAATCTGTCCAGCCGCCAGCCACGCGTCAGCCGCCAGCCGTTTTTTTGCTTTTTTTACCGTTGGCGCGTGGAATACACGCGCCCGTTCCAACTGCAACCGGTCGCGCATTGCGCGAACATCTGTTCCTTCCCGAGCCAAAAACGACGCCGTTTCTGCAGTTTTCGACTTATGTACGCGCATTGCGCGGTCGGCCCATTTTCCGGAATTTACAGAATTGCCCCCGCTCTTTGCTAAATTACATTTTTGCCATCCGGTTTTTGCAGATTTTACAGAAATGCCCTCAGCTTTTAATTTTCCTACAAAAATAAATATAAATTAATTAAAAATAAATAAAAATAATAAAAACACGTAATAATTAATAAAACACCTAAAATACTAAAAATAAATTAAAACACATAAATAAAAATAAATATAAAAATACTATAAAATTACATAAATTAACTAAAACCCTATAAAACCTATTAAAACCAAAATAAGCTAAATAATTACACATTTAAGTACACAATAAATATAAAAACTAAGTATTAGGGAATAAAAATATCGTATAATTTAGCCCTATCACTTCGGTTCAGATGCAAACTTATATTTGAGATTTAGTTCTAATGCAGGTGCTTAATAATATTGTACTTTGGACCCGATATTAGGATTGTCTCATTGTAATATATTTTAATGGCTTGATAATCTAGAAAATTCAAATTCAAGTTTACATATAATTAGATTTGTTAATTTTGGAGTGATAAGGAGACTTAATTAATTAAAAACTCAATCAATAATTATGAATTTCATATAAGGAGATTCTAATCAATACTTTTATTTTTAATTGGTCTCAGACACGCATAATAACTATAAATACAACCATAAGCAGAGATCAACGGTACATACATACATACAACATTTACTATAAATTTCCAGCAATCAAGTATAGTTTTAATTTATTTTATTTTATAAAAAAAAACAGTATGGTCAAAATTCATTATATGTACACTTTTGTCGTATTTTGTATATAAAAAAAGATGACAATATAAACATTTTTAGTTCCTTTCACCTCCTAAAATCAAGCTGAGCAAGTCTATTCACTCTCTCATCTTAGTGCATCCCATCCTGCTGGCTGGCTTCAGTGCTTCTAGAAAAAATAGATTGAAAAGATTAATGGCTCGCTATATAATAAACTTTTGTAAATCCCTTCATAAATGAGATTAACATATAACTTTAAAGAAAAGAATATATATATATATATATATATATATATATATATATATATATATATATATATATGTATGTGTGTGTGTGTGTGTGTGCAGCTTAAGTTATGGAATAGCAAATGATAAATTTTAATCTTGTGTCTAGGCTTCCACATATGGGACTGATTCTGCATAATTAAAATTTGCAATTAACTGAATTCAATAAGGCTTTTTAAAAATTATATTATATAAAATCATTGCTTGAACACCAATAACAATCCTACCTGTAATTAATTTATTTTTTTTGTAATTTTTCTTGTAATTGATATCCCCATCCTTGACGTTCGCATTTAATGTGACAAAGAAGTTAGTAATAACAACTAACAAAACTCTAGCTAGTTGTCTTCGTGCAATCCGCATTTTCTTTCATAAAAATGCGGACTTTTCAAGGCCACAAATGCGATATCCACCCAAAAAGGAAATTCCAACTCACAAGATCATCCATATGCTTGAATCTTGTATATTATGTTAAGGAATATAAATTATACGATACCTGAATTTTATGTCGGACGTAGAATTGTCACAAACGTGAAATTAAAAATAATAAAATAATAATATGCTAATTTTTTTCTTACTACATCTTAATTTTATATGGACATAAATTTATCTGTCGTATAAATAATATTACGTTAATATGTTTTGAAAATTGTTACTTGTACAAGAAAAAATTAAAATTTTTATAAATTTTTTTCTTCAAAAATATCAATTTTTTCGTAGAAGTACAAATCCCTATAAATTTTTTTAATTAGCCTGCTACTATGAAATCAACTATAAATCTTATTTAATTCCGTACTTTTTTGTCTTATTAAATTTCGCATTTTTTTTAATTAGACTGCTACTTTGAAATCAACTATAAATCTTATTTAATTCCGCATGTGATGCGATATTATGGATCTTTCTTAACTAAAAAGTCTTCGAACTTTTCATTCCAAAGCAATTGACTCTTCTTCCCTTCAAACCCTTTTGATTAAAAGGTTCCCGTTTTACTCATTTATCCGGTCCAAGCTTTGACAAACCAACCCTTACTAATCATTCCCTTTGCCTATACTTCTAAGCAACAAAATATTTATGGATATTTCCAAGGGGCAGCATGGACTTATCAGAGCGAGTTATAAACTGCATTATTATTTTTTGTACAGATAATTCTTATCTGCCACCGCTATATATAAACCACACAAGCAAAAGCCCTAGAGGGACAAAAATCTAACTTCTTTCTAAAATTAAATGGCTGTCTTTTTTATTTATATTCATCTTCTTCTTTTGCTGACCAGCTTTGCTGCAGTTGCTTTAGCTAGGCACCACCGCAGTCATGGAGTATTAACTCAGCAAGAAGCTGACCGGGTGGTCAGACTTCCCGGGCAGCCTCCGGTGAGTTTTGAGCAGTATGCAGGGTATATTACGGTCAACGAAAGCCATGGAAGGGCACTGTTTTATTGGTTTTTTGAAGCTACTCAACAGCCAGAAAAGAAGCCTCTTCTTTTGTGGCTCAATGGAGGTAATGTTATTCACTTATATTTTTGACTTGTCAGAAATTGTTTCTTTTTCTCATTTTCATGATTATGAGATTATGGAATTTATTATTGTGTATTTAAATTCATTTTTCTTTTTTTGATTGTACGTACTCATTGGTTGCTTACTCGTGTTAAAACATGAGAAATTGCTTCTACGTACACTTATACATATGTTTTTAACAATTCCAATCTTCTAAACACATAAGAAAATGAAAATTTATGCCTAAAGTGTGCCCATGACAAATTTTAGAATAAGCATGCATAACGAAATTTAAAAAAAAAATAAAAAAATGAATGAAATTATTATCTGATATATACATAAAAAAGATTGTAGTCTCACTTTGCCAGTTGTATCTTATGTATATATACAACTTATACAATTACTTTTATAATTTGTTACGATTGTATTCACAATATATAAAATTATTAAAAAAATTTGTTCTTCTAAAAGTTCTAACTTACCCATTTTTTCTAAAAATAAATAAAAACCTAAAGCATTACCATGGTGGAATTTTAAAAACGATCAAATTATCAAACCCCGAGCATGTTTAATTTGTTTATTTGTTATTAAACTTATTTAATTAGGTAAAAGAATTATGTTAGTACAATTTCGTAAGTTGTCCATGTTCAGAGGTAGTTAGGTTTGTGATATGCATTTATTATATATATAAGCAACCAATCCACTGTATGTTTCTTGTTATAAAAGTGGCTTTACAGATGGTTACATTACCTGATAATTAGATGATACTTTGCTTGTTATTTATCTTCATTAGAGACTTAGGTAAATTCCTGACATACTACCCGTTGTCACTTTGTCATCATTGTAGCTAACAAACTGTTGGTGATGTTCTGGAGCCTAAAGAAGTGTTGCCATTTTGGCCCACACCTAACTTATATTTCTTATATTAATTTAGAATTTCAACAAAACTGTTCAAATCATAAGCGATAATAAATGCAATAGATATTCACAATCTCTTTTAAACAACCCCACAGTTTAAAAAATAAATGTGTAATGTGATTTTTATATATAAGCGTATTTAATTTTAGTGTATCAATAGTTGAATTTATTGGAGAATTTATATGAATTGAATTGAATTGAATTTTGAGTTGTTCAAGTGGGATTATTTTAAAATTTGAATCTAGATTCATACTCAAGCTCGACTTATTTATTATCTGAACCACGAGCCGAGCTGTTTATGTGAATGAGCTCATAATTATGAAGAAATTTTTCTCTTTGTTTTTCAAACCCAATATTAAACGAATTTTAAACCGATGAGATCGAATAGTTTGATTAATTTTGTTACCTAGAGTAAACAATTTTACACCTGATAAGTCTTCTGTTTCATCTTTTACCAATTGATAATTAATACTATTCACAACTTGAATAAATTCACCAATGTTCTCGTAATCGAACTGGTCATCGAATCGAAAATAATACCGGATGAATGAATCATTAGTTCAACTAGTGGTCGAACTGTTATTGAACCAATGACGTCATAAATATATAAAAATATATATTATTAATAATTAATAAAATTTTAAAACATCTAATTTTTTGTAAGTTAAAATATAGTGAAATTATGTTATACTATTGTTAAAAATATTTTTGTAAAAAAAAAAGCACTTTATAACCGGTGCAACTAGGCCAACTAACTGATGGTCCGGTTTTACCGGTTTAACCATCAGTTGAATCGGTGGTCAACCGATTTTTGACCAAATTGGTTGAACCGGACTGAAAAGTGAACCGGTTCTCGGTTCAACCAGCTAGTCCGAATCGAGTTTCAAAACATTAAAGTTCACTTTATCATTTATATTATGAGTACTTCTACAGCGACTGGTGCTAATCACAGATCCAAAAATATATTATTATTTTTTTTTACTCTTAAAATTTTTATAATATTTATTCTGATAATTTTTTTTATAGGACTCATTAATTTAGATGTATATAAATAATAATATTATAGACTGTTATTTATATATATTTAAATTAAATTTAAATTATTAAATTTTATAAAAAAAATTATTAAAATAAATATTTTAAAAATTAAAAAATTAGACCGGTCGCTAACTGGTCTTCCAAGAGTTATTGCTATATTATTTGAGTTGGGCAGCCACTTTCAATCAATGTCAATGTCATTATGGAAGTAGTTGATACCTTAATGGTGAATAGTGGTGGGGTGGACTTTATTCACAAGTACCTCTGACTCCGTGCTACCATGTTTATTGGAATGCAGTCCACATAAAAAAGGTCCCCTCTCATCTCACTGTGACCACTCTGCTTTTCTACTTTGTCTAAGGCCCATTTTCAGTCATTGTGGAAAATTATTACAAGCCTGGACATTTTACCATAATCATATATCCAGTATCATGTGTATATTTTTTCAGAATTTTTCTCTATTTTATCCTTCCTTTATCATGGAATTAAGAAAATTAATATTTTTATAAGTATTTTTATATAATCTATTTTTATATGAAAAGAAAATAAATTCTACCTTTATGTAAAAGAGAATTATATAAAAATATCAAAAACTCATATAAAAGTAACACTCTCTTAAAATTAATCGTAACTAATTAACTATACACCCAACTTGAACCGTTACTCCGGAATAAATAAATAAACTATAAGCATAATAAAAATAAATAAATAATTACTTGAAGTAGACTATAAAATTTTCTTAGCCGCCCCCCATTCCCTCTCTTTTCCTCAAAGCACGAATCTTATTTAATTTTTCAATTATTATTTATATCATGCATATATAAAGATATTCGTCATATACACACTTAGATATAATTTCTTTCAATAACCTTTTTAAAATATTAAATTTAAAACAAACATTGTTACGTTACAAATAGAAATTTAAACAAAACTACGTTTAAGGGTACATTCTTGACAATATTCTTTTAGAAAAGAAAGAAAAATTACAAGTATATGCATGTAGGTGAAGACAGGAAGCATGGTGCATGTACAAGTTAAGCTTTAATTCACAGAATGAAGAAATTGTACTTACATACATACATTTCAGGACCTGGATGTTCATCCATCGGGTATGGGGAAGCAGAGGAACTAGGTCCTTTTCTCACCCAGAAAGGCAAACCAGAGCTCAAGTTTAATAATCACACATGGAATAAAGGTGCTTAGCAAAACTTTGACATTATTTATGCAAATGTGCGGTACTACATTATAGGAAATTCTGACATGTTTAGCCTCTCTTTCTTTCTATATATAGCGGCAAATTTGTTGTTCCTAGAATCCCCTGTTGGAGTTGGATTTTCTTACACAAATACTAGTAGTGATATCAAAGAGCTTGGTGATAAAATTACAGGTACAGTATGTACATATTTTACTTCACAACTTCTATATTTAATTAGGCCTAATTAATTATACTTTTGGTAATAGTATTCACTTAATTAGTTGAATTACCATTTTTGTTCTTTTACCCTTTATCAGCTCAGGACTCGTATACTTTCTTGGTTAACTGGTTTAAGAGGTTCCCGCAGTTCAAGTCCCATGATTTCTACATTGCGGGAGAAAGTTATGCAGGTAAGTAGGGTTTATATATGCCACATATTTAAGAGCAAACGATTAGTTCTTTAAATTTTCTATACGATTGTATGTATGCAAGTATTTTATCTACATTACATGTTCCTTAATTGCATGTAGATCTACTAATTAGCATTCATATTATGTACGTATTTGCTTGGTTTGTTATTTTTTAGGGCACTATGTTCCTCAGTTGGCAGAAGTTATCTTCGATAAGAATAAAATTGTTCCCAAGGAAAACCATATAAACTTGAAGGGCTTCATGGTAATTAATCATTTCTCTAACCACTATATATTCTTTCCTCTTTTTTTCGGGCCATGATATTTAGCTAAATTAAAATAAAATGTTAATATTGGTTTAACACCCTTTAATTAACTTTGCTGATTAATGCAGATTGGGAATGCATTGTTGGATGATGAAACTGATCAAGAGGGAATGATTGATTACGCGTGGGATCATGCGGTGATATCTAATCGTGTCTACGACCATGTTAAGATTAAATGCAATTTCAGCAGCCAAAATTTAACAGAGGATTGTAACCAAGCTCTGCAAAAGTATTTTGATGTCTACAAAATTATAGACATGTACAGCTTGTATGCCCCAATTTGTGTCGACGCCAACTCCACCGGCAGCGCTAGGCAATTCCCAGTGATCCGTGGCATTGCCCCTCATTTATTCTCCAAAATTGTGAGTTTTTGATTAAAAAATTTCAAGATTCCTCCCATTTCAATGTTTAAGAGATTAAACTTTGAAATTTTGGACATTTTCAAAAGCTCATGTAATTTTACGTGAGCCTCTCGTGTCAGTTTGCGGTGATCGTAAGCTTTATGCTTTAAAATTTCTCAAAACATTAAATTTTAGGGTTCACTTTTGTAAAATGAAAAAAGTTACGGGGTCAAAAGGGAAACAAATTTTATGAACTTTAATTTCGACATATATAATTGTACAGGAGGGATGGCACAAGAAACCAACTGGTTACGACCCTTGCCTATCGGATTATACAGAGGTGTATTTGAATAGACCAGATGTTCAAGAAGCACTCCATGCCAATGTCACTAAAATTCCTTATCCATGGACTCACTGCAGGTACTTGCTATTTCTAATTCCCTACATTCTCTATAGGATGTCCTCTTTAACGTAATCATAACATAGCAACTGTTGGGGGAATTCTAACGTAATTTTTTAATTATTATTTGTGATTTCTTGCAGTGATAATATCTCGTCGTGGGACGATGCACTGGCCTCCATGCTCCCAGTAATTAGAAAGCTTGTGAATGGAGGCCTTCGCATATGGGTTTTCAGGTAAATCACTGTCAGATATGTAAACAACTCCATTATTAAGCAATAAAATTCGAAGAAACTCAGTTATTTACTCATTTCTTTAATGTTGCAGCGGAGATACCGATGGAAGAATACCAGTAACAGCAACAAGGTACACGCTGAAAAAGCTAGGACTCAACACCATTCAAGAATGGTCTCCATGGTACAGTAATCAACAGGTAATTCTAGTTACAAAAAACTACCTTTCGTCTTTCTTTTTTCCTCTTAAATTTTAGCCGTTCAAAATGTCATATTTATGTTATTAGAATAATAATTATAGTCAAAAGTTTGAAATATAGTTAAAACAAGTATAAAAATATTATTAAATACATATTTAGTCTAACAACATAAATATTGTTGTCTAAATTTTTATATATTTCATCTGTTCAACTGTACAAAATGAACGATGTTGTTATATAAACAAATTTTATATATATTTCACGTTAATTCTTAAACTTATTGAGTGTATAACTTAATAATGATGACATAATAATCAAAATTATGATGATATCACAATAATCTAAAGCAAATTATTTTTAGGTCATTTGCAAATGTAAATAATGATAAAGAATTGGTTGCTTTGAAATTTTGTGTAGGTTGGCGGTTGGACAATCGAGTATGACGGGCTGATGTTTGTTACAGTGAGAGGGGCTGGGCATCAAGTTCCTACTTTTAAACCCAAGCAAGCCCTTCAACTAATTAGGCACTTCTTAGCCAATGAGAAGTTGCCATCTACACCATTTTAATACACGTTGCTATAATATCTTCATTAAAGAGGAGTTATTTTATGTTCTTAGAGCATGGTTACTGTTTGCTCTACCTTCTTATTATCTTATATGAGGGTGAGTTTCACACGGGTCCCATCACGTGTGGATTCTGCCCTCATATAAGAGGGTGAAGTAAATTGTAACTATGTTCTAAGAACATTGCATAATTTTTTCTTCATTAAAGAAAAAAACTTACCTTCTATAGAATTTAAAAGAAAAATTGTACTCCTTCCTCATATAGAGAAAAAGAGAGGGAGAGAGGATGAGATATATTGTTTTGATTTATTTCCTTTTATTCTTTGGTCTGATACAATAGCAGCACAGTCTCACTTAAAATACAAGGAAATGAAAATATTCTGTTTGAGCAACCTGTGTTGTTATTTTATTCTATTTTTCTGTAAAATGGATAAATACATGTTATTATACGGTTACGAGTTATTATTTTAAATACTACTAAAATAAATATAAAATATTATTAAATATTTATTTACCCCGATAACATTATTATTGTTATTGTGACGTTCACAAGCACATAAAATATATATAAATACACGCAATAATTTAACTTGTAAGCAAACGAGGACACAAGGCACTGTCGAATTCAGCCGACCCAAAGTATATATTACACTAATTAACAAGAAAAAATAGTTATATATTTTAATTTTAAAAAAAAAATTCTTAATTAAGAAAATACTCATCGACTTGGAATCCTAACTTTTTCATTTTTGATTTACTAATTTACTAAGATAAAGTCTTTTGAAGCCTCTTGCAGTCAACCAAATAAGTAAAAACCCATAAGCCATGTTCCTCAAGGTAGCCTCCCCTCATGCAGCTCCGCCGCCGTCGCATCCGTCGAAAAAAACACTCTAACCCCACCCCCCACCACGTACGCCTCACCTGCCGTCGTCTCGCATCACAAATTTGTCATCACCCCTGTCACGATTAGCTGCTCCACCCCCATCTCCCCCAGTCGCGTGCCCCGAATATAAAACACTATATTATAAAACCAACATCATCACCAGTGCAACAATTAATGCATGCAATGCAATGCCAGCACCAAGTAAGTTGCAACATAATCAAATATTTTCTTTCATGTTATCAATACATTATTACTACGTCTGAAATTTCATGTTCCCAGTGCTTGTGTGATTGCATATGTACGTGCAAGCACAGAAGTTCTTACCTTCTTGCTCAAATTTTTATTAGCTAATTTTTAATTTTGTACTAAATAATTAAATACATTATGAATTGGCGGCAAACGTAATTAATTGTTATTTGTGGTAAATTAATTACTTATATGCTTTTACAAATTAAAATGAAGAAATATATATATATATATATATATATATATATATATATATATATATATATATATATATAGAGAGAGAGAGAGAGAGAGAGAGAGAGAGAGAGAGAGATGATCAAGAACATACTCTCTTATCAAGCATACCAAACATACTCTCTTTAATGACAGACCGGACGACGATTTGGTCCGTTGCCATAGGTTCATCCGTCGCTATAACTTTTAGCGACAGACAACATATGGCGACGGACAAACCTATGAAGACGGACTAAACCGTCGCCCGGTCCGTCGCTAAAGAAAGTATGTTTAGTATGCTTGATAAGGGAGTATGCTCTTGATTCATTGTATATATATATATATAATGATAAGCTTGTTTTTGACAATTCTCTTATATATTTGTTTACGGCGTGTTTGAATTTTTGTTGTTATAACTTATATTAAAGATAATACTTGTTTTGCTATGGTTTGAACTTTCAACGATGACAAAAATAAATGAGATTTTGGTTGACTACTTTAGGGTTTATATCTATTTTAGAAAGTCCAACTTCAAATGAACAAAATGCAACCCATGACCCTCTTGTGTCATAATTTGAAATAGCCTGAAAAAATAAGAAGAAGAAGCATAACTCTATATATATATATATAGATAATATACAACAGTAAAATAAAAAAATAAACTGATTGGGAATGGAATGTTGGATTTTTGTTACCAACAAACTCAAAAGATTGGGTAATGGTTTTGACTATGAGATAGAGAAAAAAATAGGAAGTTAAATAATTAATTTAAAATTTTATTTTTTTCATATATTTTACTTCAACGGTAAAATATCCAACATTTATTATCATTTTATCTGTTATAAGTATAATTCTATAGATAATATTTTGTCATTTCTAAGATCAAATCAGATCATTTGATTTGATAATGGATTATAAATTCAAGTATAATTTTTATAAATAAACATAACCCAATAACATGCTGGTATATTACAGAAAATTACCTTAGCATGCCTGAGTAATGTACTTTGTTTTGATTTAGTTGTTGATGCGAAGATGCTAAATGTTAGTTTTCATCTTTGTCTGCACAAAAAGGGACTCTATTATTTTGTTTGTTTTTTTTAGATGGATGCTTTAGTTGCTGAGACGATAAAGAAGTTTGCCGTGATATACCTAGTGGAACTTTGCCTTGTATCATCCCTCAACTGTCATCTTCTTTTTTAGGAACAAACACATAATGATTGATCTTGGCACCGGGATCAACAACAAAAATTAACTGGGTAATGAAAGACAAGCAGGAATTCATTGACGTTGTTCAATAATAATGCTGTAACTATTCGTAAAGATTATGAGACCACATGTGTTTACAAATGTTGTCCTTTATATATCAGTTATACCTATATATCACCAATGCACTTTAAATGGATTAATTCTCTACTTCTCATCCTTTCCTATTTTACTTTGAACAGCCTCTACTACTTGCACTACATACAAACCAATGAGATACCATGTGGTACCTGTTAGAATGAATGGCAACCATGAGCTATTCACAAAATCCAATGCGGAAGAGCCATATATATGTTCTTGCAGCCCGCCAGACGCCCCTTCTCCGAGTTGTAGCCGAACAATAACTGCTGCAACTATAGCTATTCCTATTGGAATATTTGATACAAAAGGGTTGCTCTGCTTCTTCTTTCGAACTACAAAACTTTTACTTTGTCGTACCTTTGGTTCCCTTTTAGGGGTGAACTCAGAGGCCACTGTGGCACGAGTATTGTTTGTGCTTGCATCCGGAAGGACAAGAGTTGGAACCCAATACTCGTCGTGGATTATGTGATTTGACGCGGCTTTATGAGTAGGTTTTGCTGTTTCTCGTGCTTGTTTTCTTGCAGCAGCCGCATCTCTGAGCTTGTTTAGGTCTGGCTCGGAGGATTTTTGGGGCAGTAACTTCATGTGTTTAGGAGATTGCGATGTAGACCCTCTTGCAATTGGTGGTTGCCAATATAACCAATTTGAGATTGCTCTGATTGTTTGAATGGCTGACAATATTGATTCCCTTTGGCGGTCTGATTCCTAAAGTTTACATTTTTTTTGTTTGTTTTAACACAATGATACATTGCAAAAATAGTCGAGGCATCAAGAATATGGCAGATAATTTTTGAATGAAATTATAAAGCAATCTGCATGCAGTGCTTACCTTGGAATGTTTTGCAGAAGTTTTCTCCATGGCTTCTTGAAATCTATCCTGGAATTTTTCCACATCAACAAAGATATTAGAGACACGTGTACCAGCGGTATTGCCTGCGCCAATTCTAACGTTACCGCGTGGCTGCTTGGACATTAAGAATTCCAGGGCTGCCAGGTTTGATCTCTCCACCACACTACATTCAATTCATTTAATCAAATTCCTAAATGATTTAAATTATGATGCACAGTTGAATACACAATCATTTTCTTATTTTATTTCGCAAATATTTGAGGGGCTAGAAACGCAGCCTAAATGCTCTGAAATTTAAGATCCTTACGAGATGCAATCAACGGGGCATGCACCAATTGCCTGTTGGATTTTGTCTTCAGGATCAGCCCATTGTGCAACAACTCTGGCTCTTCCGTAGACAGATTCAACAGCAAAGGTCTTTTCTGCAAATAAGGCACATTTTAAGCAGCCAACACACGTAACTTCATCAACAAAAACTGCTCTTTCTTCACTCTGTGATCCAAACCATGCGGAATATAAAGGTTTTCCCGTGTAGCCTTTTAATCCTTCAATCTTTGCTTGCTCCTGCATGATTACTGTCAGTGTCAAACACATACGCAAATTTTGAGGCTAAAAAAAGTAAAAATCAAACATTAAACAAAGTGCTATTTTGATTAGTTTTTGACCATGTCCAAGAAAGTTTATGTCGGATAAGTATACATACACACAGTTCAAACATAACATTCAAATACAATATCATCCTTACTATTAAAAAGTGTATTTTTACATTGAAATCTGTGTCACACAATATTTTTTAATTGTGAGAATGATGTTGTGTTTGGATGTTATGTATACGTGAGGTTAGAATATTAGTAGGCCTTAACACTCAGTCTGAAATTCTTCTTGACCCAAAACCTTAATCCCATAAAAATTTTGGGGGTCCGTTCATGTATATTAATCGTTTTCTCTGACTTGGATTTTTGCCTTATAAAGACTAGTAAGTATATCTCAAGTCTGTGATTGGTTCATATAATTTGTTTAGGAAAATTCAGCAAAGTTTAGCATCTAGGAATTCATATCCCAAGTTTTGTCATCAAGAAAAAAGAGGAACATGAATTCTAACCAATATTTAGTTTCATAAAGATAATTAAACAGATCCTGAATTGTAATTAATTTGCTAATACAAAACACATAATAAAGAGTACTTCTTGAAGCAATTAATTAACAGAAACTAATTACTACTGACCTTATCATATAAGAAACGGGAATTAGGATCAGAGAGAAGCGCATAAGCTTCATTAAGTACGATGGCCATGTCGTGGCCTGCCGGACCGGCTATGTCAGGGTGGCACCGCTTCTGAAGTGTCCGGTAAGCTTGTTTTATATTTGCCTGATCAGAAGAGCTATCAACTCCTAGAAGATCATACAGATCAAAATCTGCAATTGATGATGAACTAGAATTAGAAGAAGCTGCTTTGCATATTACAGAACTATTATCATAGGATTTTCTGGTAGTTGAAGTGTAATAACTGAAAGGCTTTGAGTTTGGATTTATGGTGGTTATGATCCAAGGAGTTGGACTGCATAAAGGGAGTCTTGCAGAACTCATCATTCTGTTTTACTAGCTGGTAGCTAGCTAGAAGATGAGAAAGAGGGAGAGCCTTATACTCTACTTGGTTATCTTGGGAATAAGATATTTGTTGTGGCTAGCTAGATTTTATTTATGTTATTTCTGTTGAATTTCTTGTAGTTTGATTGATATAGTAATATGTGTTTCTATACATGCCAAAGAAAAGAAAAGTAGGAACTTTTAGGTGGGAGATATTTTTGGGAGATAGGTTGAACATCACTTCTAATTGATCTCGATTCAAGTTTCAAGGAGTAAAAAGATTAATTATAGTATAAAATATTTCTTTTATTTTAAAATTAAAGATATAATTTAATTTTTAAAATTAAATAATAATATATTAAATTTTAAATTAATGTCAATTTATTTAATTTTAGTTGATATAATTTATATAATCATATAATATATATGAAAAACTATTAATCATAAAATTTATTTTTTAAAAATTATGACAATTTTAAAATTTAATATACCGTCGTTTGATCTCAAAAATAATGTTAAGAGTTTTAAATTTTTTATCTTAAAGAGTATCTCAAATATTAATATTAATACATTGATTAAATAATTCTTATGTAATTAATTATATTATATTATTTAAAACATATTTAAAATAAAAAAAATTGAGATCTCAAATATTATTCTTATTCATCGGTCAAAGAAAAAGTATAAAGTATAAATGGGTTTTTCCACGTGAAAATGTAATTTGTTGAAATCAAGAATGGGAGGTGCAATATTTCAAAACTGTACCAAACTTGACGGAACTCAAATAGATTTTTAAAAAGTCTAAAATAATATAATAATCCGTAATAGAGAGAATATTATTTTTTTTTTAAAGATATACACAACATAAAAATATATTTTTAATATTCACAAATTTTATAAATGAAATTATTTTTAAGAATGGAGGAAATATAAATTAGGCAATAAGGTAAAATGAAGACAACAAAAAATAAATTCAACTGATGTACGATACAATCTCTTAAAGAGCAGAAACTAAAATTCGAAAATTTATTCGGTGTTCTTACGGTGTTATTATGATATTTTAGATTAATTATATATTATTATTTTAATATAAATAATATGACTTAAATATAAAGAGTCAATTATATATATTAAAATAATAATATATAATTGATCTAAAATAATACGTGACAATGTTTCAAAAATATTAAATAACTTCTCCTAAAATTCAACTGCTAAACGTGTAAAAGTCTGAAGGACGATGTATGCAAAAAGTTTGTGCAGGAAACTAACAAAGCTTTATCTCTGGCACTCGGTGAGACACGTATTATAAAATTAAACTTTTATAAAATTTAAAAGATTAAATAAAAAATTTAAAATAATAAAATAATAATATATCTAAAATTATAAAAACAAAAAAATAAAAAATAATTATAAAAATTTCAAGCCTAACCCAAAATCACCAAAAGCGAGGTGGCTGCTTTATCAATCACCAGCACTCGGTGAGATACCCGCAGATATTTCACGTGCCAACATATGGAACATAAATTAAACTGGATAAAGTTACTCAAATATACAATGAATTTTTGATCATACTCGCTCTAAAAATAGTCTTGTTTGGCTTTTACCTTATTTAATTTTTTTAAAATTTAAATATTATAATATAAATTTGTTTTAATTTTTAAAATAATAATTTTGTACTTAATAATAATTATAATATTAACTATTACATTAATTAAAAATAAATAATTTCACATATTGATTAAGAAAGAAATAAATAAACAAACTATAATCCTCCCTTTGTTCCAAAATTAAAAATATATTTTTATTTTTAGTTAATTTTAAAATTAGAGATATATTTTAATTATAAAGTGACATAATATTATTAATTTTTCATTATTTTTTCAATCTTATTTTTAATATCATATTACCACAACTGAATTTACTAAAGCTATATTTAGAAATATAAAATTATCTACAAAAATCGTTATTTTATAAATATATCTCTAATTTTAAAATAAACAAAAAAATAAATTTTTTTTTTTTTGTTGATAGCCTATTCTATTACGCGTTGATTCTAAGAATACATTTTATCTCAAAAATAGAAAGGGAAGGGGGGAAACCAGAAAAAATATAAGAAAAACTTCTTTTTTTTATGTTAATTATGATTTATTTTTATTTTTTTACTTGTATTTGGAGATAAACTTAAATTTGGGATCTTGTAAAATAAAAGGAGAAACTTCAACCATTAGAATATATCACCTTTAGTTTAACTGCAAAGAGTAATAAATAATAAGATTAAGAGAGTGCTCTCTTCTCACGTAGAATTTCCATTTGTCATCCATCACAAGAATCACTATGAGATCTCTGGTCAAATCTAGAAAAGCACACAAGGGCCCCACCACGTGAAAAAACTTAATTACTTGACATGGAAATACCTGCATTCATTCATTCATTCATGGATGCCTACTCTATTTGATAAAGAATGAGATACTAACAACTAGAAGCTATAAAATAAATACAGGAGAAAATCCAATGTAATGGTAACCTTAAAATTGCCTCGTCACAAGCGCAATTCTCAGAAATAGAATTGAAAAACCCAAGCCTCATGCTTAAAACTGGCATTATAAATGGAATCTAAACCTTTCAAGGTTGCATCAGGAACATAGTTAATTCAACTGAGCAGTATTTATATTTGTTATTATATTCTAAAAACTTGTTTCTGGCTCTTGCTTAATACAAAAAAGAGATGTAAGAGGAGAGGTTTATGTCAACTAATTCACACAAGACCCCTCTCTTTGAAGACATCAAGCATTGCAGTTCCAATCTTTGCTGGAGACTCGACGACTGTCACCCCAGCTTCCTTAAGGGTCTTGATTTTGTCTTGTGCAGTACCCTTTCCCCCTGACACTATGGCTGCATAGTATACAATGACACTGGAGTTAGCTTAAAAAGTCATGAAACTGGCATTCAAATTGTGATTAAACAATTGGCTATGAAAATAATAATTTAGAAAGGTGAGAGAATCGTCCCTAACCAAAATCTTTAGAACATATGAAAATTATTCTAAGATTTATGAGTCCATTACAATGACGAGAGGGCACCAATTCGGAGGAGAGAGGGTAATATAGCAGAAAAGAGATACGGTGAAGAATACTTCAAATTAATGTGCAAATTTAGAGAAAAAGCAAACATAAAGATCACAATATTAACTACAACACATTTGAAGATGAGCTGGAACTAGAATAGCACAAGTGCCTTGCCCCTAAAGTTCTTAATATATACTCCCTCCATTCCACTTAAAATGGCATAGTTTAGAATCAAGTTTGTGGCACAGATTTAAACCATTCAAACTATATATCTAGAAAAAAAACTTTACTATATATTATTCAGCATTTAAAGTGAAATTTTTAAACAAAGAACTATGAAAATATTATATTTGTGTCAACAGCACATTTGAACTCCATGCCACAAACATGGGTTTGAAACATGACATTGAAAATGCAACAGAGGGAGTATACAACATACAAGAACAATATCCATGCTTCTTTGCTTTGTGTTTTGGGGGGAAGGAAAAGGGAAAAGAGGGGGAGAGGAAAAGGGTGGGGGGGGAGGCTCTTCACTGCAGTTGCCATCAAATATAATAGATAAGAGCATAAAGCTGTAAAATTTACAGAAAGAGATAGCAACACAATACCTCCAGCATGACCCATTCGCCGCCCAGGTGGAGCAGTGAGTCCAGCAATGAATGCAACAATAGGTTTTTCAGTTCCACTTTCCTGTTTCATTTGTTTAATTAGATACCAAATAGAAGCCAAAGATAATCTACTAACAAGATATAATTATATGATCAAGATTAATTTCAAAATTAAATGTGTAATATGTTCAAGAATCTTTTCTGGGAATAATTGCCTAGGATTTGTTTAGATATAAAAAAGACAGGCAAAATGAGTAGTCTATCTGTGCTCAATCTAAATATATGCACAAATCCACTAGCCATGTTCTTATTGTCAGCTTGACCAAACTAACAGTTAATTACCAGAAAACTATGCCTTTAAACTTAATTGATTTCACATTCAAACCAACGATCAGAGTACAAAATAGAGATAACTAGAATTAAAGGTTTTGTTTAGCACTTCTAACTAGGTTTTGACTCAAGGTAGAACCCATAGTCTGACCGAACTTTGGCTAAATAGCTGGTAGAGAGACCATAGTCTTCCACAAGGAAGCGACTGACCCTAAGCTAGTAAAAAATCTAGTAAAAAGTTGAGGATATGTCAATCTCAGCCTACATATCAACCATGCAATACCCTTTCCCCCTGCCCAAGTTAACCATTCGAACTAGATTTTATCCTTTGGTTAGTGACACAGTAGTTAGGAGGAAGAACTTTGTTAAAGAAAGCACACACAAATCCTTCACATCTTCAATAAAAAAAAAACCCATACCCATAGTTGTCAGAATCTTAGGATACGCGATACGTATCTTACGATATAATACGATACGGAGACAATTGAAATTCGATACGCATCGCAGGGTGAATATAAAATGATACTGCATCTTACGATTTAATTACGATTCTTACAATACGAAACAATATACGATATTTTTTAAACACAACTTGAACAAGTTTTCATGTAGATCTAAAAAAATAAAAACAAAACTTTTAAGCTTTTTAACTTTTCAATTGAACAGATTTTCTAGTACAAACAGATTTTATATCGTTTCATGAGCATTTAATCACTTTTTAGAGTATTATATCGAATTGAAAATGTCGTTCTATTTTTTTCACGTTACTTTCTATAAACAGATATATAAATCTCCACTTGTTAATTTAAATTATTCTTTTTTTTTTTATAGATTAAAGGTGAATCTGAATTTTCGTTTTCTCTTGTTACTTTATAAAAATTATTGAAATAATATTTAATAAATTAATTTAGAATATTTTAGCTACTGTTTAACTTTAAAATTTATTTTTAGTCTATAATAATATTTATTTGACTACTTTTATATATAGTCAAGTTTGTGTTTTATATGTTTAAATATATATTACTTCATTTTTTATTTTGTTTTCATATCTTACAATACGATATGGGAGTTTTCGATACACAATACGATTCATGATTTGAAAACTATGTTCATACCAACATACGTAAAAGTATTATAATTGGTCCTTTTTCATTAAGTGGTTATGATTTGCATGTTACGTAGGGGAAGGGGCAAAGAAATGCATTTTGCTGCCAGCAAGATTTGACCTTCCAATCTTGCAGAAGGGCATGTTTGTTGCCTACCTTGTGGACCTTTATCTCAAATTATTCCGTTTTGTCACCCCAAAAAAAGAAAAGTTAATCCATTTTATTGTATTATAGACTAGCACATCAACCAGGATATTATATATATCTTTTAAACTTTAAAAGGTAATTTTCATCTTCTCACTGGCTATTAAAAAGAGAAATGCATTGTAAATATCAAAAATAAAAGTTTAATTGCATTATTCCTCACCTTTATGAGGGCTGCAGCATCCTCTTCTGCTGTACCACCTATCTCGCCAATAAGAACAATACCTGTAATAAAAATGGCAAGCATGTTTAAGCAAAGAGTATTGAAGGAACCACACCTATATGTGTGTGCCTTTTTATTTGATTAACTATGTTGAGCTCTTATAATTTATATCAATCTGACACCTTTTCCATAACATTGTAAACTGAGGGCTAGATTCTTATATAATTATTATAGGTTGGAGAATATGTTAACAGTGTAACTACAAAGGAATATATAAATATTATTAATTCACCATTTAAATTAGTTCGCATTTCAGTAGTTCACCTTCCGTCTGTGGATCAGCAATGAACTTCTTCATGCAATCAACGAAATTTGTCCCATTGAAAGGATCCCCACCAATACCTACACAGGTTGATTGCCCTAGGCCAACCACGGTCGTTTGGAAAACCTATCAGAAATATTATATAGATCTAATTAGAAAAAACATGGTTAGAGAGGAATGTTACAAGTGCAACCACTATTAGAATAATGCAGATGACATTTTACGCACCACTTTGCCTAACCCAGTTTGGGGCCTGTCATATACATGAGTGTCAATTCATAAAGATACTGATGCTTAATTTACCCCAAAAGCACATAAGAACACTAATATGATATCATTAGAGCTATAACTCAATTCAACCGGCAATACATGAATACCTAGCTGAGTCGCTGTGATGATAACATTTGAGGTGCTTGTGATGAAAAAAGCTTCAAAAAGACGATTGCTAATAATATTTTCTAATTATAAAAAAGAGACGGTTGGTAAGAAACAGACAAAAAACGAGAGGTATTTCCGTCTTTTATTGATAAGTAAGCCGAAGGTATTTTCATTTAGACAATAGGATTTTCTAGCTGGTACCATATATCGGACAGTCTACAAAATATAAAGCACAGAAGACAACGTGTACAATCATCACATTAGCATACACTATATGAACCCTTAGATAAATAGATCTCACCGCTTCATAAGTCAATGTGCCAGATCGAGAGACAATTCCTATCCTCCCTGGTTTGTGAATGTACCCAGGCATAATTCCAATTTTGCATTCTCCAGGCTTGATGATACCAGGGCAGTTTGGACCAATCAACCGGGTTTTTGATTGCTGTAAAAGAGCAGCCTTCACTCGAACCTGAAAATGGAGGTATGAATTCTATTATCCCAATAAAGGAAACCAAAGATCTATAATGCAAGCTATAAAAATGACAAGAAAAATTAAAGCTATTGGCTTTATGGTAAAGCTTGAAAGTACATTACAAGCACACCTGATATCCTAAAGAATTAATTTTGTGATATAATAAAAGATGTGGATTTAAGTTTAAAAGTGCCCATATATTTTTTTGTCCCGTCAGATATTGGTTCATAATAAATGCAAACTCCACATAATAACCAATTCCCAGTCCAATAAAGATCAGAGTTATCTAGTACCACCTCTGTTACACAAAGATTGTAACTTTTGAGTTTATTTTGGTTTCTAAACGATCATTGTTTATCAAAGTCAAGGGCATCTTAAATCAAAAGACTATAGAGCTCTTAATAGTAGTTTAGTACTAAATTGAGAATGATGTGGGGTATAAGGGACCTTGATGGGGGGCACCAGTACAAACAAATTTCATTATTTTCAATAGCCACTATCCTTATGATGTAAAAGATCACAAGAGAACACTAATAATGCAGAAAATAGTGCAGTTATTGAAGATGCCTTACTGGGACATCATTTTCTGGCTATTAAAGCCAAATATTATGAAATGAATTCCACAAGAACATGGCTTGCATGATAACAGGAAGTGCTCACATAATGCAATACAAACATGTCAGTGAAATTCACTCCTTATCATAGAGAATCTAACTATTTATCTCTATCAGTGCCTAAACTTATTGTTGGGATGACTTGTATACAAGCAGAGCATAGCCGGGTGTCTAGTGGATCACCATAACACTTATCAAACCTTGCAATTGAATCAGTTTGCAGTTCCACACAAACAAGGTTGATTATCTTCATTTCTATGTTTGCTTATATTTCTTCTCAAGGTATTAATAATAAACAAAACTGTACACTACCATATCATGCTGAGGAATTCCTTCTGTGATGCACACGACCAAATCTAATTCAGCTTCCAGTCCCTCCATAATAGCTGCAGCAGCAAAAGGTGGAGGAACATAAATAACAGATGCATTAGCCTTAGTTTCGGCTTTCGCTTCTGCAACTGAGTTGAAAACAGGAAGCCCCAAGTGCTCTGTTCCACCCTTCTTGGGAGTAACCCCACCAACCTATTTAAACAAATACAAAACAAATGTTAGTTAGGTAAGGCAACCCTTTTATTTAATTCAAGGCTGGCAAAATATTTCTTAATTTTAGGACAAACATGAAGAATATTAGTGCAAGTACATATATACACGTGCGTGCTTTTTTTTTTTTTTTTTTTTGGGGGGGGTGGGGGTGGGGGTGGGGGAGGGGAGGGAGTATACACGTGTCTAAGACACACAAGCTTGTGTGTGTCCTGCCACATAAATAACATAATTTTGGGATACAAATGATGAAATATCAAAACAGCTTTGGTGTGTCTAGGACTCATACTCCATAAAAAAGATGACAATCCTGAAAAAAACACAGATTAACAACTAACTTCTCTTTTTGGATAAGCAATTAAGTATTTATTCACCCAAAAAAGTGCAAAAATGGGGATGTCACCCATGTACATTAATGCTCACAAAGAGGCCCAATAAGAAATTCTCATAGCCAGCCATCAAGATCAGCAACTATACGCCATAGGACATCCTATGAAGCCAACTATTTACTTAATCCAAACCCTCCCAAAATCTACAACAGGAATTATACATATTAACAAATACCTTATTGAAACAAAAATTAGAAGTGAGATACACAACACCAAAGTTAACTTCTAGTACGGTGTGTTCGTTCTTAAAAGCACAATGGCCTACACGTAAAAAATTGAAATATTTGTACATTTTTGTGTATTTTCATATTTTTTTAATTCATTATTATCATTCCAACTCCCATTTAAAATATTAGAATATGAATTGTGTTGCACTCTTGATTTAGTTCTAATTACAAACGAAAAACCCCTAATCCCACTTTCAGATCAAACTACAATCAAACATTTAACATTTTAAAAAAAATGAACAAATAGCATTCATGTATTACATAATTCAATTAGAACAGTTAAACCCATTTCACAGATCTGAAGATAATCAGAAACCAACAATAAAATAAAGCTAAAAATAACAGATACACGCACAGACATATCATCAACATGAATATAACAGACATAATAAGATAACTCTTTTACCATCTTAGTGCCGTATTCGATGGCTTGTTCGGTATGGAAGGTCCCATTTTTGCCAGTGATGCCCTGACAAATGACGCGGGTGTTTTTGTCAACGAACACAGCCGGAGGCGGCGGAGGCGTGCCGAAACATCGAGACTGCGACAACGACTGAGAGGAAGATGAGAGCTTTGAAGACAAATTGGCGATGAATCTCGTGGCTTGTCGAGCCATTGGAAATGCCCTTTTTCTCTTTGTTCACTTCAAAAATTTGATGGGTTTTTTTCACGCGATCGATGGTGTTTGATTTGGGTAGTGGACTGAGCCAAGGGCGGAATAGACCGTCTGAAAAATGAGAACTCAGTGAAAATGAATGCGGCCTTTAATTAAAGGCTCGTCTGGTGGGGTGGATTGTATTACTTTTACTATTATTTATTTCCCTTCTTGGACGCTTATTTGGCGCAGCTTATAGCTTGTTTTTAAAAGATAATATGAAAAAATAAATTTTATTGAAGTTGTTTTAAATAAATTTTAAGCTAAGTAATAATTTTAATACGCAAATAAAAAAAGAAGTTACTATTTAAATGGTCTTTTTTAATTTTATAATTTATTCAGAAATTTAAGCATACATTCACAGCTTATTTGTCAAACATATTAATTTATCTATCTATATTATAAAGTAGAAGGAGCAAGGGCGGAGCCAGATTGGCAACTTAGGAGGTACCATGGTATAACTTTGGTAAAAAAAATATATTAACATACAAAAAAAAATCATCATATTTTCTATTCATCATTACCTCCTTGGCAAAATATAGGCAAGAGGGAAGATAAAATAAACGTTTCATACTTATATTTCAACTCAATTATATATCAAAATAGAATCAGACGTTCTTTTAAATTTCAAAATTCGTGTATGATTGATTTTATACTAAATTTCGCAGCAATTTTCCTCTCAATATATAATATCAAAGAGTCGGTAAGAAAATAATTCTCCATTTTAGATCGAAACTTAGTTTTGATGATATTCTTGGACTTGACTAAATTTTGTATAGGTCATTATGGCATTAATTATAATTTATAAAGTATATAATTTTGAGAATCTTAAAAATCCAGCCAAGAAGGAACATGGCTCCGCCCCTGAGAAGGAGACTGTAGTTATTTTAATGTAAATAAAAAAAAATGAAGTTTTTTACTTTTCTATTTTACCTTTTAAAATATAAGATTAGTTATTTAAGAATTTTCATTCTCTCTCTCTCTACTTAATTATTTTCTCTCTAAAATTTTCTCATTCCTTTTATACACGTAATGCGTGATACTAGTTTTATACAAGTTGTTTTTAAAGGAGGTGCTTAAAATGAGGTACTAAACGTATGCTTGTTTGTTAAACATGTTGTTCTACATAAGCTATGAAAAATATATGCTTGAATGGAATGGTCATTTGTAGGGTACTTGGTGAAAGCATAGTTGTCCATTCAAGGGGTACTTGAAGAAAAAGTCAATGTCATGGAGCTTGCTAAATACCAAGTGCAAAAACTCCATCGTCTTTAAAATGTTCTAATTTGATTTTAAGAATTCAATTCGTGAAATTTTAATATTTAATTTATTTTAAAATACTTTTTTTTATAATTAATAATAACTTTAGATATTTTACAATATCTATCAACTAAAGTCGCATAATGTCATATTAATTTTAAATTAAAAAAAAATGCACCTAATTAACCGTCATAAAATCAAGTTGAAACTTTAAACGACGGAGTAATTTTGGTCTCTAATTTTGGAAGATAGGAAGTACCTTTTTATTAAAATAAAAAGGTAGGAGTTATATCTAATTTAATAGTTGGTAGAAAAATGAATCCTTTACCATACACTTTATTATTTCTATGCAAGTCGGAGAGAAAATACAAATTAATAGCTCTACTTGAAGCCATGAAGAACATAAAGAACGGGGTGGGGTTAAAGGGAAATCTTGAGGAGTCAGAGAGAGAGCATTATCAGCCAACAGCCCAACACCAAAAAGCCTGTATGCTGAATCACTTAATTTTACAGAATGTAAGGCAAACACAGAGAAGTTCATCTCCCTAAGTATTGATAAATATGAGGAAATAAAGATTTGGAACTACGATCTGTGTGATAACAAGGGAAGTAATTTAATGAAATATGGGAAAATTGCTTCTAAGTAATTAACCTCCAACGGGGTATGTCACTGAAGCATTTATCTGCCAAAGAAAATCCTATTCACAACATCCACGGGCAACGAATAAGCTGGATCAATAGCTTTCAATCTCGGATACTCAAGAAGCGAGAGACCTGCACACAGTTTTGGTTCAATACAAGAATAAAAATTAAAGAGTGTCGCTACGGTGACAAATAAACCTTACAACAACTAGTTTACAAAATGATGCGGCAAAATGTAATTAGTGGATGATCCACCCTACATGGATGGGTTTAGTGATAGCAACCAACCACAACTAGCCACATCATTTTGTACGCAACTTTTTGTAAGATTCTTTTGTCACCAAAGAACTATTCCAAATTTAATGAGTAAAACATCGAGGATGAAGGTTTTAGAACACGCTATCAACTTCCCAGAGGAATTATACCATAGTTTGACATTTGAAAGTTTAAACTATAAAATCTCCACCAAAAATGTTAGCTTACAAACCCCAGAATGACTAAAGGAACGCAAGTAAACATAGAAATTCACCCCACATCCTTGTGAAACTTTATCATGATTCAATAAGAACAATCATCACATTAGTTATACTTGAAGGAGAGGAGGGACGGGGAAAGGAAGACGATTATTTTTACCCGCAACTCCAAAATATGTATGGAAGACATCAACGGCATCATCTGGCCTGTCTGAAATTCCTCCATTCTCCTTATCCTACAATTTCAATTTTTTAAAAAAAATCTAAGCAGAAATCATAAAACCCTATAAGCAAATTCGAGAACTTTACTGAGATATATTATAAACTGAAAATGGCCAATTAAACTCAATAGAATTAACCTGGCAATCCAAGATAAACCTAATAAGCTTTTCCTTGTCAATCCAATGAACTCTGTCAATCATGATCAAGCTAGATAAAACCCACCATGAGTAGCAGACCTGAAGTGATGCAACCGTATCATTAATGTTAAGAAATCACAATTATTGTTTAAACTATGAACCTCCGCCTGATAAAGAAAATGAGTGAAACACCAACATCAGGAAGCTTCTCAGGACGACCATTCAGGCCTCCAGATTTAACTTGTCGCTCACACAACCACCATCCCAGGAGATCCTTGTCAATGTGATGCAGAGAACCAGTTATAGCAAGAGCCCCCACACAGCAGAAAACTGAAAGCATAATGACCACACCAATTAGTACACTTTGAGCCTAAGTTGAATAAAACACTGACAAATTGATAAGACCAAGCTTTAATGATATTGGCTCAAAAGGTTCTTCTGTGAACTTGTCAAAACTCTTCATCACATTGACCATAATTTTTAGAAAGGAACCACATTAACCATACTTTTCATTGCCATTTCTATGGTAACATGTCAATCAGTCAATGTCCGCTTGAGCTTAAGAAATGCACCTTCATGGGTGACTAGAGGTACATCTCAAGCGAAAATCTTGGATATTATATTTCAAAAGTTCTAAATCATATAAATTCTTACTCTTTCACTGCCATACAATTTTTCCACAGCATTAACCTAGGGAGGGATTTATAGCGTAGAGCCAAATAATTCATATATAAATTTCAATTATACTATTCTAAGTACCTTCTTACTATAACATATGTAACACAAGTACCAGAAAAGTTGGCAAGCCTGAATTCTAAATCTTGCTCAAACAAGAAAAGTAGACTCTACTCCTACGGTAATTTTGGTATTTGTGAAGCTAGACCTGATTTAATTCAGAGACGATTATAATGGCTACTTGCAATGGGGCCTTTTTCTAGAGCAGAGAGCCTTTTGGGGGTAGTTAGTTTTGTACTTTCTAGGTGAATTAGGTATTCTTTTATCGCAATATTTAAGGGGGATTCTACAGTATATTATGTACACTTTTCTGACAGTGTCATCGGCTGTGGTCGTAGCCCAATACCTAGTGCTGTAAACGAACCTGGGGTTTGGGCTCGATCTGGGCTCAGTCCAGGTTCGACTCGGTATTTACCGAGTATTATTTGCACAAACAATTGATCGAATCAGAGCTCAACATTGGGTTCGTCACTTTTGAGGAGTCGAATGTGAGAAGCCAAGGATTTGCTCGTTTTGTGGTTCGAATTGCTCGATTTCAAACGAGATACTCGATCAGTTACTTGATTGAACTATGTTGATATATATACATATGCATATGTATATCAGTCTTTTTGTCTAGCTACATGTGTGGAGAAGTGCAAGGGTCCCACCTTTTTCCCACTTCTAAAATCTTAATATCTCATTTATGAAATATATGAACATATTTGTATTTTCTTTGATTTTTTTTAAACATCATACACAAAAAGTCTACTTCTGCTACAAGTTATAGTCTCACATATTAAGAAAATGACAATCAAATTTTTGAATAATAAAGAATTTACCGAGTTAAATTAAAAACGTAAGCTGATCATTTTGATATAGGCCTCGTTATTGAGATATTATGGGTGATTGATGTGTAATATATTAAGGAAGTACAAGATATATAGCATGCAGGTGTACAACATACTTTGCCCTGCATGAGATTCTGCACCAGGTGTACATCCGAATCCACCATCCAGATTCTTGCAACTTACAATGTAGTTTACAGCCATTTCCACATTTATTTTATCCAAGCAACGCAACAATGAGATACAGCAAATTGCAACATAAGAAAACCTATAAAAATAATTTTAAAAAATCGGTTATAACATTTTCCATAGGAAATATAATAACTGAAAGAGAAAGAGAGAGTAAAAGAAGCTATTAATTAATAAATAAATAAAAGGAATACCTTGTATCAACTTCACCCCATATATCCCCCGAAAAGGATCCATCTTCATTTTGTAGGCCAGCAATATCTGGCTTCAAGATCAAGTTTAACAAGTTACTTAATACAAAATCATAACTCTCATTTGATACTTGAAATATTGATCTTGGAGAATAAGAAATATCTACCAAGGTGTATTTCATGTTTTCATTGACCTAACAATAAATGAGGTATTGAGGTAGTAATAGCCAATTGTGCCTCATAGCCAATTGTGGCGGTTAAGGATAGGGCTGTACATTAACTAGGCTGTGTTCGTGAACCTGGATAGACTCGACTCGAGCCCAACTCAACTCGAGTCCGCTTAGCGAGTCGAGCTCGAGTAGGCATATTCGTCTGCATGAAGAATTGGGTTGAGCTCAAGTTATGCCTTATCTGACTTGAGGTCGAATCATTTAAATCTAACTTGTTAAAACGGGTAATATCATACATATAAGATACAATATTTATTCTATAATGCATATATGACTTATACATATAAAAAATGTAAATAATATTATTTATATTTGATTTAAATAAGTAAACCCAGCAAAAGCTCGAACCGATTAGAGCTCGACCCAATTTGGTTATAATTGGCTCAAACTCACAAGTAGCTAGGCAATTAAACAAATCGAGTCCGTCCCACCAAGTCAGGCCCAAATAAAACTCAACTCATTTAAACTATTAATCGAGCTCGAGATTGAAAAACCAAATTCGACTCGGCTCGGTTACTACCTATTTAACCATATGATTCACTGAATTTGGTAACAAAAGATTAATACAAAATTATAGAGCTCTCCGTAACGCACCACAAATATAATTCCATCAAAACAAATATCTACACAATAAAACAATTTGAAAGCCTCAAACTGGCTGAAGGATACAGCTTGACACCTTATCAATGTCAAGTACATCTATTCTGTCAAATAACGCCAAAATTTGCACAGCACTAAGGGTGTAGTGTAAATGTGGATCATGCCCTATGTTACCACCAAATCCACCTGCATGCACAAAATCATCTCATGCTCTAACTCATTATACTGGGGAAAAAGAGAAAAAAAAAAGAGATCAGCTCAACTGATAGATTAGTATTATCACAAACCAGATTCGTGTTGACACTTCATAACCCATGATACAACCTCTTCTAGATCTACGGTTTCAAGCTTGCCTAAAATATCAAGCGTGGTCAATCCCCAATATGCACCATTAATTCGCAGATGCTCCATCACTACAGACTCAAAATCATCCTTCGACTGGAAACAAAGTTAAGGGGATGTATTGAAAAAAGTTGAGTGTTTAAGTATGAAAATGCTCTCCTCATTAAAAAATACGTATAAATGAGGAAAAATTGAGCTTCCCGCCGGGGGGGGGGGGGAGAAACTGGTCATACCTTTTCAACTGCTAGAATATACTTAGCATGCTTTTCGGTTGCTAGCTCCCCCATTCTGTAAGTTAAAACGCATTAATCTTGGCATTCTTAAGGTTGAATAATGGAAGGAAGTGAGGAGTTAGGCAACTAAATTTAGTGAAAAAGATCTCTATGGTTTACTTCATCATGTTTGTAACAAATTTTCTTATTCAACAATGTATAGGCAGCCAGACTAATCTATTAGCTGAAAATGAAAATCTCAAATTATATGCATATCACGTAAAGATCTAATTTCGTACAAAGATAGGCTATATATCGTTTACTAACATTCACTAATTTATACAGGGTGGCCATGTAATGGAGACAATTAGAGGGAATCAAAGGAGGCAATACATGCAACAACTAAAAGAGAGCGCTGCATAACTGATAACCGAATGTAAAGTAATTAATCTCCGGTTGATTACATAGTTGTCACTGGAGATTATGGAATCTCTTCTTTCAGCATAGTCAAAATTGAACAACAGGATGACTGTCCACATATCAAGTTGAACAAATTCTAATTCCATCCTGTTAGAGTTGATGCCCTAGAGGCTAATTATTTGATGTAATTGCTTAACATTTTTTTGATATTATATTTGATTGCATAAATGGATTATTTTATTATGATTTCATTTACTGCGTTATATAAATGTTAGCATAATAAAAGTCCTTAGAATAGTGATACGAATTATATAGCTTCAAGTATGTGACTTGAACATAAGATTATATAATTACAATTAGTATCATTGCTCTTAAATGTCCCTAGTCGAGTATCATTGTTAATAGGACAATAATGATGTATCGAGACTAGTATGTGGATTGATTGATGGTCAAATCTCATTGGTCATAAATATATGAGATATTTGAGTCAATGCATAGGTACATGTTAGAGAACAATGTACTGGACAGACCCACCATGAGAATTCTACATGAAGCATTATGTAAAGTGTCATAAGAAATTCTCATAGTGACAATAATGTAATGATCCTCCGACCTGAAGTCACTATATTATTACACGAGAATTTGTGTACTTTGATATCATCAAATGTCATCTTTAATAGGGTGGACAATAAAGGTGATTATTGGGTACATCATGAATCGTGTGAGGAATATGAGTGATCTAGATGTAATTTAACCCTCTTATATATTAGGGGTGATATCCATAGGCCTCTTGATTGAGTAGGACTATGAAATGCATGGCCATGCTCAAATATTGATTTATTTCATATAATCTACTCATTGATCAAGAAAACTCAGATTAAATTATGAAGAGTATGACACATTTCATGCCTCGAGTTTAATCTAGGATATAAGGTTAAAAGGATTAAATTACTTTGAAACATTGGTCACGAAAAGGTTGTATCGAATCACCGATCTTATTATTATTTTAGTAACAGCGATGCATTACTAGATGTCACTCGCTGTTTATGATTTTAAAATTATTGTCGATATAATAATAACCTATTGGGTCACACACTTAGAACGTATTTAAAAGGGAATTAATTTAAATTGTAAGTATTTTAAATATGTCAATATGATTGATAGTATTTAAAATTACGAATTTAAATTAATAGGATAATTTGTATATATGTATATTAATTAAGTAAGACTTAATTAAAATATAATATATATAAATTCGAATTTTATTTTTCTAATTAAATTAGGTTTTGGTTAATTCCTATTAACTACTATATATATGATATATCAGTAGTCTAAAAATCACGTAAGGAAAAACTAAAAACCCTAGCCGCTTTCAGAAAGAGGCTAGAGAGAAGAATAGTTCAGAAATTCTGATCTTGGTGGCTAATACCGCAGATCCCTTTCGCTGCAGATCGTGTGACGGCTCGCGGAACGTTCGTGTGGATACCGTAGAGACGCAGTCGCTGGATTGCGTTGAAGATTCGAAGCCGTTCTAGAATTCCATCATCTCTTGTCCATCTCGAATAATCAGTAAATAATCTAAACCTCTGAATTGATATGGTTTTGCATGGATCCTGTCTTAGGGTTTCGAAAATTTTTTGAAATTCCGCTGCTTTCTCTGTGTCGAAATCCTAACACATCCTTTTGCTATTGCTTTTACTTTAGATAGCAGTGATAATGAAGAGGGAGGTAATATTATTGCTTCACAAGAGGGGGAAAAAGGGCATCAATCTCACTTTGAAGACACCAGCTAAAGAACACACCCTCAAGAAAATAAAGTACAGGGAAATAAATAATTATTTTATTAAAAAAAAAAGAGTGTTTTAGATCAAACTCATTTACATACCATTGAATTACAGAAATAAAATAGAACAAGATTCAGTAGAAACACTATCTTATCAGTACCCATTTCAAAAGGTATCAAAAAATTACACCGAAACCCCAAATAAATTTAAGATAATGTTCTATAAACGAATTAAACATCTACAAAAACTTCAAGATTTAACCTATTCTATCATTGAATAAAACTATACAAACATCTATACATTCAACAGAAACACTCCATAAACAACACAGATTTTACAACAAATAACTTACAAATATATCTTGCATGCACGAATTCAAGCCTTCCCCTTCGTTTCTCTTTTATAGAACCCTCACGAAGCTCCAAACCCCAATAAATTTCTCCTGCAATTTTTTGTTTCTGTAAGGAATCGGTCGAAGGAAGAAAAGGGCATAAATCCCTAGAATCTCTATCCTTATATCTCTCTCACTACTTTTTTTCGAGTATCTCTACTTCAGTTTGCCTCATCTGTGTCTTTCTTTCTCCGTTCCAAAAATGTAAATCACTATCAATTTTTTAAAATAAATTTATAAATTTGACATGTTTGATTTAAGATTTGATTACAGTAAACTAACGGGCTTGCGGGACGTACAACTCGGCTCATATAAGCTGCGTACAAAAATCTTATCTCTTATTTCAGGAGACAATAATTAAGTAACTGAAACACTAGAAAACGAAAGATGAGATTAGCTGAAATTAATAGGAGATTCACTCACCTGTGTATTGAAGATGTTGAACCAACGGAATATCTTAGAAAATCTAATTTTTGTGTTTCTTCGATCCGAAAACTGTATGTTAATGTTTATGTGTGAGTATTAATATTATGGTAAACAGATTGAGTTTCTACTTGTTCTCTTGCAGGGACGAAGCTACCTCACAGTGAGGTCAATTGACCCTATTAAAAAAAATAATTATTTTATGGTCTCATATTTATTACTTATTTTGTGCATGTCACGAGTAACAAAATTACTCCTTTTTGAACCGTATGATTAGGACGACAATTTTAATTATTTACATTTTTCTCTAAAAAATATTATTAAATATATATTTAGAATGTGAAAGATAAAATGAACTATTTTGATGATAATAACAATATTATATATTGTGTTAAATTTATTTTAGTCGATAATAGTTTAATTATGTAAATAATGAGAGACAATATTATTTTAAGAAATTTTAACTTGAAATAAGATTATAAGTGATATATTTAAATTTTTTATTTAACATTTAATTAATGAAAAAGTGACGATTCTTATAATAGAATATTGAATTAATGTATTTTTTTATTAATATTTTTTAATAACTTTTATAATTAATTTTTTTATAAATTATTATCGACCAAATATCTTCACAATTTATTTTAATTTAATTTTTGACTTATAAATTGAACTGATGTCCAATGTTTTATTTAAAAATTATGCCTTAAAATAATTTATAAATCATTTCTAATTTTAAAAATTATTTTTAAATAAGTTCTTGTCGAACAACTTGTTAGAGAAGGGAATGTGTTGCGTCGAGTGGGAGAGACCGAAGGAGGCTTTGGATATTTGTTTTGGCTTTGGGTACCGTTTGGTAAGCGGTTATTCAAATAATTTTATGTAAACTGTGATGCTCCCTATTTATAGAACTGTTTTCTTATTTTTATTTTTATATATTTTTTCTTTCAATTATTTTTGCTAGAAAAATAAAAAACAGGTAATGTTTATTTGGTAACCAATTTTATTGTATTTTATAAAAATAATAGTGTTAAATGCCAAATCAACGGACCTTATATATTTATCAAAGACGGCATCACAAAAATATTACTCCCTCTATTACACACAAAAAAAAATACTTATTTATAAGATTTAGAATATTAAGGAAATATTTTTTTTATTCGGTATATGTTAATAATTTGTTAAGCTAGTAATGTGATATAATGTCAAATTTGAAGATATTGTAATAATTTACATTATTTTATATTTAAAATGTTTTCTTGTAACAATTTATTTACGAATGAGACTTTCTTTTTATATATAGAATATAGTAATTTTTTAGATAAG
The DNA here is from genome assembly GCA_947179155.2 of Hedera helix. Classification (NCBI taxonomy): domain Eukaryota; kingdom Viridiplantae; phylum Streptophyta; class Magnoliopsida; order Apiales; family Araliaceae; genus Hedera; species Hedera helix. The sequence goes on from OX359281.1 coordinate 37,218,644, forward strand.
AAAATCATTGCTTATATATATATATATATATATATATATATATATATATATATATATATATATATATATATTTGTTCATTAAGAAACTCAATAATAAGGGAATTGGATAAAAAAAAATTAAATTTTTCGTCCATTTATTTATTTTTTCTATCCATTTTTAAACTCAGGAATTGAGTGTTAGCAGCCTTGATAGTTTTAAAAATTATTAATAATAAAACTAACATAATCAAGTTGAAGTATTCTAAACAAGTTCAATCCTTATCAAGCATTGTATATTTACTTGTAATAATGAAACAGAGGTGTTAGGATAAATGTCCTTATTGTTGTAACAGTGTGGACTTATTTTTATGTGACTCGGATTATGTGGATGGCATTGTATAATATTCTTTGTTGTAAATTACTCCATAAAGAGAAGAAACATATGTTTAATTAATAATCCAATGACCATTTCATCTACCCACAATCTAGACGAAGGAATGAAACATATGCTTATATGACCATTTTGTGTATTATTATTTTTCTACTTCCTATGCAAAATATTATATATCACTGTCCAAGATATGTTTACAATCTTTTTGATAACATTATTTTATGCTGGGTGGCCTTAATTCAAGGGAAGAAGCCAAGCTAGCTCTAGTCTAATATACCAACTGAAATTGTATAACTACAGTGTGCATAAGCCACAAAATCATACTCATTTCCTTCCCCAACTCTAGCTGCAGTGACAGAATGAAGGTTGATATCATTTCTGGAGAACTTATCAAACCATCCTCTCCAACACCTTCTCACCTGAAAAAATTTAAGCTCTCTTTTGTAGTAGCGCAGTCCTCCTCATTTTGTCCCTCTGATATTCTATTATTCCTACAATGAAACGAGCAATATAACACAATCTGATATGACTTACCGGCTAAGGAGATCATTATCCAATGCCTTAACTTGTTTCTACCCCTGGCCGGAAGGATGGAAGGGCTAAGCTCAGTTGACTGTAACGACGAAGGGGTTAAGTATTTGGAAGCCCGTTTTGATTGCCAGCTTTCAGATATTATTGAATGTCCTGAAGTTGAGGTACTAGACCAGTTGATCCCATATAACTTTGCTGGTTTTCAAATTACTAGACCAGAAGAACAATTAGCAATTCAAGTAACTTATTTAGTTGTGGTGGTATAGTACTATGGTACGTGCATCTATCACAGAATAGCTGATATATGTTCTTCGTGCACTTTCATCAACGGTTGGGCTGCAATGGCTCGAGGAGAAAGCAATTTTGCACATCCAATCTTTAAATCTGCAACTCTGTTCCCACCAGGGGAGTCTTCGGATTACAAGCTAGATATGAAAAATCCAGCAGTCCAGCCCCCAGTGGAGAGGCTTGTCACGAAAAGGTTTAATTTCACTGCCTCAGCAATATCAGCAGTAAAAGCAAAAAAGTAGTTATGGATGGCAGCTATAGGATAATGCAGCCTACGCGTGTGGAGATTGTATCAGCATTCATAGGGAAGTGTGTCATCAAAGAAAGGGAAAACGTCAGTTGTGTTCCATCCGGTGATGGTGCTACCGCTGCCAGAATATTCTTTTGGTAACATTTTTCAGATGGCAAGCGCAGTTACAAATAAGGCTGTAACCGAGCCGAATCGATCCGGATTCGTGATTGTTCGAATTTGATTCGATAAAAAAATGTCTTGCTCATATTCGATTCGAATTCGAAATGGAATTTAAACAACGTACTCTTATTCGACTCGATGACATACAATGATACTCAAGATCGACTCGATTCGACTCGAAATTATGTTCGAACTACTCATTTTGAAACGAACTCGAGTAAAAATGAAATTGTATCATATTATTGATTCCAAATTTACAGTTTACAATGTAGAATTTTGAAAAGTTGAAGGCACATGAATTACAAAATATGCATAGTAGTAGTTGCATTTGTTATAGTTACAGAAGCTAGGTCCATGCTGCCAAACATAATTTCTAGCATCCTCTAAAGCCTTCAAAGGATGAGATGGAGGAAGTAAAGGAACTGTTTGACTTAAACTTCCATCATTAAAACTCAGAACGCCTCAAGATGATTATCCGGCTGCATGTTCACTTCATTCTCTTCAAAAGTACTCGGCCATTCCTGATTGTTGATGTTGTGCATAATTGCTTCTGACTGGCCATCAATACCAAGCACAAACATTAGATCCAGAATACCATCTTGCATCTTATTCCCATGGTAAAAATTGAATAAATGAAGAGATCACTTGCAGCAGTGCATCGATATATGCTTCCCCCCAAAACAAAAAACAAAAAAACAAAAAAAAACCACAAGAAGCAATTGAAATAGTTTCCGTCAACTTGAGTTCACCAATATAAAAGTGGGTTCATGTTCCAAGTAACTTACTAAGAGCCTGTGCAGCAGTTAATCTCTTACGGTAATCCCTGAATGGCATGTAGAATCCCATTCTCTGTTGAGAGGCATGGTTGAAGTCACATTTGAACAATAAATTTCGTTGTTTAAATTTCTAAAGTATTCTCCATTCACTGACTAATCTGAGTGTCATCAAGGTGCTCCGAAACGATTTCTCAAAGTTATTGACAAAGGAATCAAATTGGTCCCCAAAAACCTGTTTCCATACAAGCAATTAAAAAAGAAGAAGAAGAAGAGGAAATTTGCCAATTATTGAAACAACTTGGAGATGTTGATTGTATCAGTAACCATACTAAAAAGCAAATTTAAGGAACACTGGATTTCTTCTAACAAACAGCTTGTTCAGAATTTGTCAACATGCACGAATTACAAGAATCAGACTTATAAAAAATAAAATAAGATAACTATAACAGGGTAAATGCAAAAAGAAAATGACAATATCAGCATAAAAATTAACCTGCAGACTTGGAGATGTTGATTGTATCAAAATGACAATGTCATACTTGGAGCATTCTTGGCTGTGAATTCCTCCAAGTAGTTGCAGAAGATGTCATAGCACGGCAAGTAGATTCCAACCTGGGTTGACCGTGAGCATATGGTCATAAAGTAATGAAATGAATGTCAACAACAACAACTAAAAGATCCCCAAGGAACTTACAGTTGGTACAGCCAATGCTAGACCAACATTTGTACCTCTCCATAGCCTTGCAACTCCCTCCTGCAATACAATCTTCCTATTAGACATCTGAGAGCAATATTGGTTATAACAAGCATGGAGACGAGATGCATAATGTATCTCGCATTGCATAAACACATACAATAATATCCAAAGAATAATCAAAAAGCAACTAAAAGTGCCTGGATGTTTCAACACACACATATTCTGCCAACAGATAAACACACTACTATGCCTTAAATTGACTGCAGAAGACTCACTTACAATTGAACATTTACAGCAGTTGAACATTTACAGCAGCATAACATTTACCTATGAAACAATGCAGCAGTTGAACATTTACCTGTGAGTGCCATAACCAAATTTACTAGTGACTGCAGCACTAAATGCACGTAAATGCAGCAATCTTGAACCAAATTTCTAGTCTCAGTAAGTGCCATAACCATGTTAGGATTACCTGAAACAACCACAAGACAACCACAAGTATCAGTAAGTGCAATAACAATGTCCAAATTTACCAGTGAGTGCATCACTAAATGCAGTAGTCTTAAACCAAATTTACCAAGAATCAGTAAATGCAGCAGTCTTAAACCAAATTTACCTGTGAAGCAATGCAGTAGTAATGCAGCATTCAATTGTCCATTTACCTGTGAAGCAATGCAACAGCAGTAGGCAATAGCAAGTAGTAATGCAATAGCAATAACAAACCAAGCATACGAAGTTAATACTAGTAGGTGCAGTAGCAATAACACACCAAGCATATGAAGTTAATACTAGTAGGTAGTAGCAGTAGCAATGCAGTAGCAGTAGCAATGCAGTAGCAAGTTTACAACCCAATCGAAATAATATAAATCCAGACTTTCACTCAACTGAATAAACCTATAAGAACAACACGTCACTGAATAATCACTGAATAAGTTAATACTATATAAATCCAGAATTTCACTCAACAGCAGCAAATAGGCTTCACAATCACACCTTTTCATTCTAAATTCATGTCATTGACTCCATCTTCATCAACCTATAAGAACAACACATCACATACATAAACAACAACAAAAACAACCCAACAAAAAATGTCAAAATATAAAAGTTAAAAAAAATAAAATAGAACATACCATATCAACACTTATTTTAGCAAGTCTATAATCACACCTAAGCCAATCAGAAGTACAAATTAAGGCTTGCACAGTCTCAGGCTTCATAGAGCTTCTGTATTGATCTAGCACCCTTCCACCAGCACTGAATGTACTCTCAGATGCAACAGTACTCACAGGAATAGATAATATATCCCTTGCCATTTTTGAAAGAATTCTAAATTTTAAAGTGTTTGCTTTCCACCAAATCAAAGCATCAAAAGACTCATCATCAGCACATATATACCTGCCCTCTTCAAGATATGCATCCAAATCAGATTTTATAGGAGTAACAATGTCCATACCTTGAGCCCAAGAATCAAACTCGGCCCTACTTTTTGTTTTGTTTTTGTCATTGCAGCCACCATTAACACTAGTAGAACTCCCTTCCATACTAGGCACACTAGTAGATAGTGGACAATGAATTGTTGTATAGTATTCATATAACTCATAAAGTGCTTTTTTTACAACCTCAACACTTTTGCTAGCTTCATACTCGGATGCATAAAGTTTTGGAAAACAGAAGATGGTCAATTGCATCTTATACCTTGGGTCAAGGATAGATGCAATTGCCATCAAAATGTTACACTCTCCCCAATACTTATCAAACTTTTCCTTCATCTTGAAAGCCATGTCTCTCAACAAGTGAAATTCATCATTACAAGTTTTGAGCAACAATTCTTTAATTTTCCAAATTTCAGGAAGAAATAAGTTAGAGGTAGGATACTCACAACCCGAGAAAACATTTGTAGCTTCATTAAACACCTCTAGCAACTCCATTACTTTTGCTGCTTTCTCCCAATCCTCATAAGATGGCAAAGATTGATAATGTGGATCTCTTTCTTGATACCTAGGGAACACTTCTCTAAAATGCATAGCAGACTCAAGCATTGCATATGTGGAGTTCCAACGAGTTGGCACATCCAAAACTAGTTTTTTAGTTGTGCACAACTGCAACTGCTTAGTAATTTCAAAAAATTTATGAAGCCTTGAAGGGGATCCCTTAAAGTATTTCACACTATCACGAACCTTCACAATAAAACTATTAATAACACTTAAACCATCTTGTACCATAATATTGAGAATATGAGCACAACATCTCACATGAAATATTTTTCCACCAAAAAATAAGCTGCCTTTCAGCACAAAACTATCTTTAAGGTTCCTAACTGCAGAGTCATTACATGATGCATTGTCTAAAGTAATCGTGGAAATTTTATTTTCAATACCCCATTCAGTCAGACAAGAGAAAATAGCATCACTAATCATGAGACCAGAATGAGGAGGTGGCAAATGACAAAAATTCAACACTCTTTTTTGAAGCTTCCAATCCGAGTCTAAGAAATGTGCAGTGAGACACATGTACCCAATTGTTTGATTAGAGGTCCACAAGTCAGAAGTTAAACTCACCCTATCAATGCCAGATAACAAAACTTTCACCTTTTTCTTTTCTAAAGCATAAATTTTCATACAATCTTTCTTCAAAGTTATACGAGAGATAGGATCAAACTTTGGATTTAGAGATTTCAAAAGAAGAATGAAAAATTCATGCTCAACCATCCTAAAGGGATATTCATGCACCATAATCATTTTTGCCATAATATCTCTGATCCTATCTTTTTCAAACTTATAAGCTGTCAAATTACTCATTTTTCCTTCAACTTCGATGGTAGGGTAAGTTAACACACTTTGTTTTGTTCCAGAAATTTTTGACAAACGAACTGTGCAAGATAGCATATGTCTATTTAAATGAGTAGTTGAACCACTGCTTTGATGTGCAAGCTTAGTATAACAGTGATTGCATTGAATTTTTTTTGTGCCATCTTTTAATGTTACAATGTTAAATTCAGACCAAACCTTTGATGTTTTCCTCTTTTTTTTTCCTTCTCTACTTTCCTCAGTCACAGGTTCAGCATCATTACTTTTTTCTTCTCCCTCTGGATTGTCAATCACAATCACAGAATAATTGTTAGCAGCAGCAGTAGTATCAACTACAATTGATTGATTGGCCAAGACATCTACGAATCAAAAGAAAAAACACAAGTCAGATAAATTATGTTAACTTTATGAACCCTAAATACAAATAAAAATAAAATTATAAACCTTAATTGAATATTTATCAAATTAGAACCACCATTACCTTTATCTTCACCACCAAGTTGGGTACCAGGCTCTGGATTTGACATTTTTAGAAGAATATAAAATTAGGGATTCAAATTATTTGGGAAAAATGAGATTGGGGGTATAGGGTTATATATAAATTATTAAAAGTCAGTAAATAGCAATTTTCTAGACAAAAATTTAAGAAATAAGAGTCTCTTACTCTTCTCAATATAGGAACTCCGACCTAGACTAGTAAAAAAATAATCAGATTCTCAATTTCAAATAGCAATAAAGATGTGAGAGTGAAAAACCTTTGAGTCTTGACTCTTGAGAATCTGAGATGATGTGACTCAAATCATGTGAGAGACCTTTGAGATGTGAGACGGTTGAGAAATAACGCTGTAGACCTTTCAGTTCTCGCCTTATCGGATAATTAATGAAAGGTTTACACTGACAGTCATAATCGATCGAGCTATTCGCCAAGAATTGATCGAGTTATTCGCCAAGAATTGATCGAGCTATTCGCCAAGAATCGAGCTACTTGGAGAGAAATTTGAGCGAACTCCCAGCTGATTGCATTCGGCTTGTGTAAATTGTCGAACTGAATATGATGCTCTGATCCGCTCGATTTGTTGCTCGAGTTCAAGCCCGGTTCGCGTTTTACCGAGTCGAATCCGGTTCGATCCCGAACCGTCCGAGCTCGGTTACAGCCTTAGTTACAAATGGCCAAGTATATGAATTTAGTTTCTTGGTTGGTAAATTGAGGGCTGCATTTGAAAAAAATATACAATGACTATATAAGGACGCTTCTGGGTGTAAATGGGTATGAATTTGCCAAGAATAATTTCAAGGATAAAGGTAAACTGATGTCCCAAAAGGATATGAAGGTGTTGAGGTTTAGCAGTTGGTGTGGACTTCCAATCTATGAAGCAGACTTCGGCTGGGGAAAGCCGCCCAATTGGGTGAGTAGTGATAGCCTTCCTAGAAAAGATACTATTTTTCTGCTGGATTCAAGATGGAATGGAGGAATAGAAGCATGGGTTATTATGAATGAGCAAGACATGGCAGAATTTGAGCAGGATCCAGATCTCCAATTGTACATTTCATCTTCTAAATAAAATTCTAATTTCTGTGTAATAGAAATTGGCATCACATGTATTTCTTGTGGTTTTATATTGCTCTGCTGTAGCATTTTCCCACAAATTTGCAGAGAAAATAAGATTCTGGGTGTTTGAGGCCTCCAGGGCCAACATAAAATATGACTTCAGACATTATTATACCTAATTCTTGATAAATATGCCTACCATCCAGCCGGAAATAGTTGCATTTTATTATTCACTAATATAACAAATTTAAGATAACACAAGTTTTGTCCAACTGCATTTTGTGCCAACTTTCCAGATAAGTGGATATATAGTTAGCATTACCTTGGCGTAAGTCTTTTATGATTCAATGTAGACGGTTGCATGATTAGAGGTGGTAAATTTGAAAACTACAATGAAGGTAGATAATAACCCTTTGACATGGTCAGACCCTGAGGTGGCATCGGTGGCTGCTGTGCCATGGGCTGCTGGTGGTGCTCTAAAGGTCTGGCGGGAAGTGACGGTTGTGGGGATACTTGATTGGGCAAACCAGGAGCTAGCCGTTGGCCATGAACATCTGATGTGTTTTCATTCCTTTTTAGGGTCAGAAGCAGGTGGCGAAGCTCTCTCCTCACTCTGTTGGGAATGGGATGCAAGCTGAATCTTGGCTAGTTCTTTCTGGGTTTCAGCAGGCTCCTGCTTGTCTCTTGGGATCTTTACCGGACCTGCAGTGCATAACATATACAAGTATTCTATCAGAATCTAATGAAGTTGAGCTACTTCAAAATCAAGGCAACATAGAAAGAGAGGTAAAATCAAAACAATAGCATAAAAATAGGACACAAATACAGTCCAATCAACACCAAAGAAGATTGCTTTCATAAGGTAAGCAATCAGATACGAAAATATCTTCATAATGCAGTATTATTATTGAGGGGCACAGAAGAGATATAATGCGATATTGCTCTCAATCATATAGAAGATTGTAATACTCTTTCAAATGTGACAAAATCACCTCTTAGAGATGCTTCACGAGAAATTGAGCTTTGAATCTGCCTCCCCGTGATCATGAGCTAACTTGGAATGTATTTCTCCAATAGTGGCAGTATAATTCCAGCTGAGATAGTTTTGAACTAATCCCCTCCAGAAATGCATCAGATTGTCAGCATACACTTTGTGGTCCTTTTCTACAGTAGTAATTACATCCTGGTTATAGATTCTTCTGGTGGACTATAAGAGAAAGCAGGAAATGCCGATGATTTTACCATTCTACTTATTGTGGAATTCCTGCTTAACGTAAGAACAATGCTTATTTAAAATTAATTCAATTGGCATTCCACTGTTAATATGTACTTTCTCCACAGTAAATGAAAATGTTAAGCAACAGATAATTAAGGCGTCATCTGACTCCAACACATTATAAATAGATGAGGAGTAAGAAGCCACATAGGGTGGGAAAAATGACAGGCAGTTTGACAACCAGATTCCGGATTCAATATCTTAACACAAATTATTGGGCACCTAGTTTACAAAGGAAACAATAACCAAACAAGAATACGATGTTCCTCCACGAATCATGAAATTTATGATTCCAAATAGGTATCAACGAATTCATATGTAGTATATCACCTACTATGCATGCAAGAACAGCAAAAAAATAAAAATAAGGAAATAATCATTTCATCTTTAAGCTGCCTTATGTTCAACCACTAGTAACATGAAGTGAGACAAAGCAAGAAGTATCACACTAGTAATCATAAGTCATATCATCATGAATATGATATGAACAAGGAAGTTTAGAAGATCGATAATGACTATAAATTGTACTGGACCACTTTTGCAAAGTTGTAAAAATTCATCCCTGCAAGTTCAATAGTGTTGACATTATTGTTACAACCTTTTATAGCACAAAACCTTTATAATGCCTTGTCAAAAGAGAAAATTAATCGGAAGAAACTTTTCATCACATGCTGCTGACAAACATAAGCTAAATATAATACACAACTTTTATCCTAAACATACCTTACTTGGTGATGCCAAAGCTCATAATGCATGATATGAAATTGTTAGGTGATGAAGCACGAGGCAGGATTTCCATTGCTAAAACCAAATTAACAGACAACTAAATTACATATACTTCTTCAACTTGAGCTCTCCTAAATATGAAACACTTCCAGTAAAAGCTTAAACCCATTAATCATAAAGGCTGAGAGAGATTAGGTTTTTTGATAAGGTAGTTGGCATTGGTTCGCCTTCAATTCCCATTGTCAGAATCATTCAAAAATGTTGGAATGTTGCCTTCTGCAATAAGCTTCTTTATATTTGAAGAAGTTCTTGCATCTTCAGACAATTTTACGATTGCATCTCTCAAATTTACACAGCTCTTATCAAGCAAGTCTGGAATCTTATTATTCTGAACCATCTTTACTAAGATATCAAGAGCTGACGGTGCATTTGAGTTAGAGAGGAACGCTTCTATTAATGCAACATAGACAAATGTGTCAGGTGTCATCTGTTTTTCTTTCATCTCTTGAAAGTAAATAATAGCTTCATCTGGCCTCCTACACTTGCTAAGGCCATTAATGAAAGCCATGAAAGCAATTTTGTTTGGAGAGCAGCCTTTCCCCACCATTTCATTCCAAAGTAAGACAGCATCTTCTGATCTTCCTGCATTGCATAATGTATCAATTAAGGTTGTGTAAGTAATGACATTAGGTTCCCTACTTTTCCCATCCATCCTTGGAAGACATTCAATGGCCCGATCAATATCACCATTTTTGCACCAGGCATCTATCAATAAGTTGTAGGTGACAACTGAGGGTACAAGGCCCTTCTCCAACATCTCCTTGAGAACATCTTCAGCTTCCAACAACCTTTTGGACTTACAGAGGCCTTTTAAAATAATGTTATAAGCAATCACATCAGGACAACACCCACGAACACAAATCTCCCTGAATAGCTCCAAAGCTCGATCAACTTCTTGGATCTTCAGAAACCCATTAATAGCTGCAGAATAGGCAATTATATCAGGAACAAAACCTTCTTGAACCATCTTAGTAAGAAAATCACAGGCATCAACGACCTTTCCATTATTGCACAGGTTTTTCACAAGCAGAGTGGAATGCTTAGTCCATGGCTCATGCCCACTAACACGCATCTCCTTCAGTGTATTAAGGGCACCTGCCACATCCTCTCTTCTACATAAGCAGCCAAATATGGAGTTGTGGGTGAAGCGAGTTGGTTTAATTCCCAACTCCTTCATTTCTTTTAGAAGCCCATAGCATTCTTCCAACCTATTTGAATTGCTCAAACCATCAATTATATTATTGTAAAGAAGTTGATTTCTCTTACACCCAGTTTGCTCCATATCTTGGAAGAGTACTAGTGCTAAATCCAACTTAGCAGTCTGACACAAACCGTTAATAACAATACTAAAAGAAGTGGTATTCGGTTGAACGTTATCCACACTCGGCAAGAGTTCTTCCACCTCAGAATGACCACTGGAAATATCCCCCATCATTGCCCGTAGCAAATGATAAGCTTTATCAGCTGAACCGTTAGCAACTAGCCCATTCAACAAAGAATTGTACAGCAAAATCATAGATTTCACATCTACATATTCCATCATTTCCTTAAATAATTTTAATACATCCTTTTCTACCGGTAATGATGATAAAAGGATTGTAACTAACTTAAAATCAGGACGAATACCCAATTCATTCATCTGTTTGTACAAGTGGAACACTTTGTCGAACTCTTTATTCTTGCAAAACCCTCCAATTAGGACATCATAAAGTGAAATATCAGGTACAAATCCCAAATTCAGCATTTTATCTAGCAACTGGAGAGCTTTATCAGTTCTGGCCTCCCTTACAAACCCATGAATTAAAATACAAATTGTCTTCTCGTTCAAGCTTACATTGACCTGCTCCATCCTTTCAATTAATTCAACCGCCTTATCAACCTCCCCCCATTTGGTAAAAGAGAGCGCCAAGATGGACAAAACATGTGAATCGAGCCAACCACGTTTATTAATCTCACTAAAAACCTCCAAAGCCTTGTCAAACTTCCCGGCATTGCAATAACACTGCAAGACTGGGGTCAGCGTAAACTTATCAGGGTTCCACCCTATATCACTCATCTCTTTAAGCCTCATTTCCATTAACTCAAATGCACAAGACTTAGAAATGGCTTCTAAAAGGCAATTATAGCTATAATTATTTGGAACACAAAGACCGAATTTTTTAACTTGATCAAACAACAAAATTGCCTCCTCCAATAGCCCCTGACTACCCAAACACCTAATAAAGAACCCCAAAGCCCCTGGATACATAAAACAACGTGAATTTACCAGCTCCATGGCAAGAACTCTCAGATGGGCATTTTGTCGAGCACCTGATAGGATAAAAGCCATAGTGTTGTAAGTATAACAGTTGTGCTTATACCCAATTTGATTTGAAGCCCAATTGAAAAACATTAGAGCTACTGTCCAACTCTTGAAACCTTTTAATACAGCTTCCACAATTTTGGTGGTGAGATTGGGTACAAAATCAGCCAGTTCTTGACTGTCGGGGTAGAAGGGTCGCCGGGTGAAGATAGATACGAGTTTATGAACAGTTTCATTGTTATCTGTAGATATATTAGTAGAAGAGATGAAGCAGAAGCCATGTGTATGGGTGTAATTAGGATTCGAATATGGTGAATTGAATCTGTAATTGAGAGGGTAGATTTGAATCAGAAAAGAGAGCTTTTTTGGTTTGAATAGTTGAAGAAAGACTTGGGTTTTTGGAATTTTCAAGAATCTCATTCTACTAATGATGCTTAAGGATCTCTGCCCCTGCTCCGGTGGTGTTTATCGGCCAATTCAAACTAGCAGTGGACAAATTTGGCCGCTTGAGTAGTTGCCTGGCCTAGCCTTACCTTTAATTTTTGTTATTTTTTCCCTCCTTGTTCTCTAAATTTTAAACATACCCGTAAAAAAAATGTATAGGGTCGAATTTATATTTTCTAGGTACGTTATGTAGTACTCTCTCCTTCCCAATATTAGAGTTAACCATTCTAAAATGACCACTATTTAATACTGTATATTTTATTTTGCAAATCTATTATATTTTTAACAAAAAATTATAATAGTAATAGCATGATATTTTTAATTTACCTTAAATATTAGTAATGACAAGTTAAAAAATTTCATATCATTTTATAATTTAAAAATAAAAATGTATCAAATTTTAAAATAATATATATATATATATATATATATATATATATATATATATATATATATATATGTATATGTATGTATGTATATGTATATTGTAGACACCCAAATTTTGCACTTCTCTACTAACCCTGGCAGGAGGGCAAAATCGTCACTTTACCCGACATGCGAAAAGGAAGGTGAACCCCAACACGAAGCCACCTCAACAACTTACGGTCAAAGCCGCCACAACGAACAATGAGCATCAGGTTACTTGAGTCAAGGCAAACAGTTGATCCAGAAGAACCTGATTTGATCACAAAAGACGACTAATGACCACTACGCTTATGAGGTTCGGGGGTCTCGTTCCCCGGTGAGCGAGCGGCTGCCCAGCTCGCCGATGAGTTGGCGGGGGTGGAAGGGGGCAGCGCTCCCTGGAAGCCAAGCACAAAGAGCAATTTATACATCAGGTAACAGCCTTCCAAAATAATACCGCAGAAATTGGCGAATTAAGACCGTGTGGCACGAAAATCGAGAAAAGCGAGCCGGACAACCGTGGATGCACCTGCGGCCACCGACAAAGGGGACAGTGCGCGGCTCGAGGAGACAACCCGGCAGCCGAGGATTCGGCGCGGGCGGCTAGCAGGCCCAGCCGCAGATGCACATGAGGTCAGCCGCAGATGCACCTGCGGCTGCCTGCGGAGCACTATACAACGGTCATTTCCACCCGAGAAGAAGAAAAAGAGGCGGACGGAAACGAAAAAAGGGAGAGATGAAGGCGACGGGAGAGAAAAAGAGAGAGAAAAAAATGAGATTTCTTCCTCTTTTGTACAATCTTTGTGTCCTATTTTGATTTCCAAGTGTTAAAGCATGTATTTCGTCATTTGAAATGTGAAAAATCCATGTTTATAGCATTTGAGGTTTTATCTAGTTAGATCTATTTTTATTTCGTTCTTATTGTATTTGTTGGGTGGATCTACTGTAGATCCGAAAATATTTGGTGCATTGCTATTTAAATAGTTTAATTTTGTGTATTTTGAAACTAGATCAAATGTAGTCAATATATGTTGTCGATCTGTGGATTAGGGACGGTTAGGGAGGATTTATTGCGGATGGAATCTACTCCTAACCTCCCGATGATATCATTTTAGTTTGTTTTTAGCTTTTACGTATGTAGCAATTGCAATGCATCTTTATGTAAATATGTAAATTTTTGGGCCTTAAAACGACATCGAGTCGAAAATCGGGTTTAAGGCCTCGTGATAGTGAAATGTGCGATTGTGGGCATTTGGGGTTATTTGGATGGCTCACATGCCCATAAATAACTCCAACGCCATTTTAATGCTTGGTTTTCCCTTTTGACGCGAGAAAAATGATTTTGGAATGAAACGATAAATATTTGCATAAAATCAATCAAAGTAGGATATTAGATCACTCGTAGGCTAAAAATAAAATCGTAAGTGTCGGATGAGCTCTATTCCTATTTGGCGAAGGATTTGAAAAAATATGTTTTACAAAATATCATCGGTTTTATTATCGAAACAAAAACAATAACAATGAACTTTTCGATTAAATCAAATCCTTCGTGCATAGGGTTAACGAGATTTCTGAAGCACTTTCAAAATAAAGCATTTCAACGATTTTCATAGGCATACAAGCACACACACGCACACACACATACACATTTTAGGATTTAAAGGATAGGAAAATATCGAGATAGCGGTAACCGTATTTCACGGAAGTCGGGGGGTGCCTAACACCTTCCCCTCGCTTAAGCAAAGCCTCGAACTCCATGAATCTCGGTTCGCGGACCAATTGAATCGAAGTCACATATGAGTCAGTGATTACAAAAACAAAATTCGGATGAGTTGGTACATCCATTTTCAAATATACCAACTGGCGACTCTGGTCAATTGGCTCATAAAAAACGACATTTCGAAACCCCGTCGACACTAAGCCGACCCTTTTCAAAAAATCACATTTTAATCTAAAGGCTAAAATTGGAAAGGGTTTTTTTAATATTAAAAAATGAAACGACGAAAATCCCGGCGTCGACATATATATAATATTTAAAATTTGGAATATAGAGTAATAATTTTTAACAGCTAAATAAAGTAAATTATACAATTGATTTTATGGTGAAAAGAATAGACTTTGACACAATTAATTAGGCTTTCCTTTTTTCTGTACTTTTAAGCATTTTTTCATAAGTACATTAAAAATAAAAAGGGAACTATATTTTCATACGGATTTTTGATATTTTCACATTATATTCCCTCACGTGAGAAGAAAGTGGATCTCATTTTTATGTAAGAGAGGATCATATGAAAATATCAAAAATTCGTGTGAAAATAATGTTTAAAAAAAAATAAAGACATTTTTCATGAGTTGAAACATATCCCACGATTAGACATTAAAACGGATGTAGCTGTTCAACACTTCCAACTGTTATTATCCTTTATCCAAAAAATTAAACAGGGTTAAATCCTTCTCCTTTGTGCCAAAAATAGAACAGGGTTTGACTCTTATCCTATGTGCAAAAAATAGAACAGGGTTTAACTGGTATCATTTGTGCAAAAATAGAACAGGCTTAAACTCTTATCATTTGTGCAAAAAATAGAGCATTTTGTTAACTCATTACCGGATTTACTGGCCTTGCCTACCCTTGAAAACCTATATAAATCTCAGCTTTGCTTTAGAATATTACACCAATAAACAAACTGAGAAGAAGTTTGAGGTTCTTAACATTTCGCACACATATAGTTGAAGATAAAAATCTTCTTATACTTTTTAAAATAATAATAAGCCAGGGAATTTAAAAGTACATTTACGTACCCAGTGAGGATCTTTGTTTCTTATTATCTCAGAAAAGAGCAAAGAAAATAAAAATCACCTCCAATAAAGCAGGAGCTAGTTTGCTATAGAAATGGCAGGAGGTGGATTTACTGCTGATGGACGTGTAAAACAATACACGACCTTCGTGATCATGACATGTATTGTTGCTGCAACCGGTGGTCTCATCTTCGGTTATGACATTGGTATCTCAGGTAAATTATGGCTACTTTTGAATTTGAAGAACTCCTGTTCTTTTTTTCTTTTTAATTTTAAAATAATGGATTTTTTTTTTAAATGAGATGGTGTGTTGTGCAGGAGGAGTGACATCAATGAACGAATTTTTGGAAAAGTTCTTCCCCTCAGTTTACAGAAAGTCTAAAGATGAATCTAGCAACACAAATCAGTATTGTAAATTTGATAGCCAGTACTACTCACGTTGTTCACATCTTCCTTTTATCTAGCAGCACTTGTGGCTTCATTTTTTGCATCTGCGGAACAAGAGTCTTTGGACGGAACGTGTCCATGTTTGTGGGTGGAGTCATCTTCCTCGTTGGTGCTTTCATTAATGGAGCTGCCCAGAATGTCACCATGCTTATTATTGGACGCATTTTGCTTGGTATAGGCATTGGATTTGCTAACCAGGTACCTACTTCCTCTTCTTCCTTCCTCTAGCTGAGTGTATACATGGGAGAATACATATAGTAGTATTACATTAAATGAACAATTAATCAATAATAAGCTTTGTTCATAGATATATGTAGTATGTTCATGTTTATCTGTCGAAAATGGCACCAGCGCAAATAAGAGGAGCACTCAACATTGGTTTTCAAATGGCCATTACAATTGGAATTTTGATGGCAAACTTACTGAACTATGGCTTTGCAAAAATGGATCATAATGGCTGGAGATATTTCTTGGGTGTTGCAGCCGTTCCTGCAGTTATTATGACCGTTGGATCCATCTTCCTCCCAGACACTCTCAACTCCCTCATTGAGAGAGGCAAGCAAGAGAAGGCAAGACAGATGTTACAAAAAATTCGAGGCACGGACAACATAGACGATGAGTTCCAAGATCTTCTGAAAGCGAGCGAGGTTGCAAAACAAGTTGAGCATCCATGGAAGATGTTGAGAAATCAAGCACACAAACACTAAGATAATACGCACACAATAGTATGAGATACGAACAAAAACACACAAGAATTTTACGTGGAAACCCAACTGGGAAAAACCACGGGAAGAGATCTCAGAAATCCACTATGAAATAAATATAGAGAATACAAACTCTCAACTGAGAAATAAACTAACTGTTTATTTTCTCTCTGCTCTCTCACACTCACTAAGCTTCTCTCTAAGAACTATTGAGCTTCTTTCCTCTCTTAGACAATTGCTCTCAATTGTGGTGTGTATCAACTAAGGAACCAAAGCTTCCTTTTATAGGAGAAAAATGGCCTTGAATGTCATCCCCCAACCACTAACAACCAATGTCATCAATGGTCATCATAAATGTCATCCTTCCAACTACCACCAACTACCAAGAATTAAAGCCATAGTCAACAATCTCCACCTTGGCTTTATATTCTCTGAATACTGTATACTCTGAATTTCTTTTTACTGTAGATGTATCCCTCTCCCCGGATACTCCACTACTAACTCAGCATTTGACAAAGTGAATTAAGTCTAAGCAATGCTTAAACTTTTCTGCCGTAACTGACTTTGTGAGCATATCCGCGGCATTCTCCTTTGTGTGGACTTTGCGAACTGCAATGTCACCACTATTCATCCACTCACGAATCTTGTGATACCGAACATCTATATGTTTGGTCCTGGCGTGGAACACCTGGTTCTTTGCTAAATGAATAGCACTTTGACTATCACACTGTATCTGGATACTGCCCTGCTTGAAACTTAGTTCTTCAACTAATCCCTTTAGCCACAAAGCCTCCTTGCCTGCCTCTGTCAACGCCATATACTCAGCTTCTGTTGTTGATAACGCTACTGTAGACTGCAACACTGACCTCCAACATATACATCCTCCACAAAAGGTGTATACAAACCCGGTCGTAGATCTCCTTGAATCTAGGTCTCCAGCATAATCTGAATCAACAAACCCTATAACCTCACTTCTCGCAGTATCACGATCAAACATAAGACCGTAATTGGTTGTACCTGCTAGATAACGAAAAATCCATTTGACAGCATTCCAATGCTCTTTCCCTGGATTTGCCATATACTTGCTAACCATACTTACTGCATGTGAGATATCTGGCCTTGTACATACCATGGCATACATGAGACAACCTACCGCATTTGCATACGGTACTTTGGACATAGACTCCACCTCATCCTCTGTCTGTGGGCCCAACTGTGAAGATAACTTGAAATGTGCTGCCAACGGAGTGCTAACTGGTTTAGCATTGTGCATGTTAAACCTCTCTAAGACCTTTTGCACATATCCTTTCTGAGTTAACCACAGCTTTCCTACCTGACAATCTCTGTGAATTTCCATACCTAGGATCTTCTTGGCTGACCCAAGATCCTTCATTTCAAATTCATTGCTCAATAAATTCTTCAACTGAAGAATATCTGTCATCCTCTTTGCTGCTATCAACATGTCATCAACATATAATGTCAACAGTACTAGAGAACCATCATCAAGCGATCTGAAATACACACATGGATCATACTCAGAACGAGAGTAACCATGAGCCACCATGAAGCTATCAAACCGCATGTACCACTGTCTCGGGGACTGCTTCAAACCATAGAGAGACTTTTTCAAGCTACAAACTAAGCCCTATTTCCCTGGTTCAATAAACCCCTCCGGTTGCTTCATGTAGATCTTTTCTTCTAAATCACCATGGAGAAAAGCTGTTTTCACATCAAGCTGCTCCAACTCCATATTCTGTGATGCTACAATAGACAAGATCAACCGAATCGATGTGTGTTTCACAACTGGTGAGAAGATCTCATTGTAGTCGATTCCTTCTCTCTGAGAGAATCCCTTTGCCACCAATCTGGCCTTGAATCTTTCACCTTCTTTATCAGACTGAGCTTCCTTTTTCCTGAACACCCACTTGCATCCTATAGCCTTTGATCCTTTGGGAAGTTGAACTAACTCCCAAGTCTTGTTCTTCTGTAAAGACTCCATCTCTTCTGCCATCGCTATTGCCCATTTATCATTTTCCTTGGACTGAATAGCATCCTGATAGCTAGTTGGATCTCCACTACCTGCAATCAAGGCAAAAGCAACCATGTCTTCAAACTCATATCTCTGCACTGGTTTGCTGACTCGCCTTTCCCGATCTCTAACAAGATTATAGGACCTCTCTTGGGGATCTGAAGGATGATCATCTTCAATCTCTTCAGCTTCTTTGTTCTCTTCAGGAAGCTCCACCTCAACTGGGTGTTTCTGCAACTCATTTGTTGTAGATTCTTCATTCTCGGATTTGTTCAGCATGTGTTTCTCATTAAACACCACGTCTCTGCTAACAACCTTCTTCTTGGATACTGGATCCCATAACCTGTATCCCTTGACTCCATCTTCATATCCAAGGAAAATGCACTCCTTTGACCTTGGATCAAGTTTGGACTGTCGCTCCTCAACCGGCAAATGAACATAAGCTAGACAACCAAAGATTTTCATTACAGAAAAATCAAATGGTTTCCCAGTCCATACC
This sequence comes from Hedera helix, assembly GCA_947179155.2. Classification (NCBI taxonomy): domain Eukaryota; kingdom Viridiplantae; phylum Streptophyta; class Magnoliopsida; order Apiales; family Araliaceae; genus Hedera; species Hedera helix. The sequence goes on from OX359281.1 coordinate 37,237,765, forward strand.
TCCTCAGGGATTTTGTAATCAATTCCAGCTGAAGGGGATCGATTTATCAGATAACAGGCTGTGTTGACTGCTTCAGCCCAGAAATACTTGGGCAAACCTGCATTCAACCTCATACATCTGGCGCGTTCCAACAAAGTTATGTTCATCCTCTCTGCAACCCCATTTTGCTCTGGAGTTCTTTTAACTGAGAAGTGCCTGGTGATACCTTCATCCTGACAGAACTGTAGGAATGACTTGTCCTTGTATTCCATACCATTATCTGATCTGAAATACTTCAGCTTCTTGCCGGTCTGATTTTCTACTTTAGCTATCCATTGCTTAAAGATTCTGAAAACCTCGGACTTCTGCTTCATAAAATACACTCACACCTTTCTGGAGTAGTCATCTATGAAGCTGACAAAATAATGGGCTCCACCCATTGACGTATCTTTGATCGGGCCCCAAACATCTGAATGTACATAATCAAGTACATTCTAACTGGTATGTGCTCCTGCCTTGAAGCCGACCCTTCGTTGTTTGCCGTACAAACAATACTTGCAAAATTCTAAACTGCACGTTTTGACACCTTTCAGCAACTGCCTTTTGTGAAGTTCTTTCATTCCACCTTCACTCAAGTGACCAAGTCGCATGTGCCATAATTTTGTGCAATCACTGTTGGAATTATCCTGCACAGAAACCTCTGCTCCACCAGTAACTGTGTCCCCTATCAACTTGTAGAGGGTGCCCTTTTTCTGACCCTTCATAATTACCATTGAACCCTTGATAATTTTCATGATACCATCTCTGACTGAGATACTACAGCCTATAGAGTCAAGTACTCCAACCGATATCAAGCTCTTTTTCAATTCTGGAATATACCTTACATCACCCAATGTTCTGACGACCCCATCAAACATTTTAACTTTGATGGTGCCTATCCCGGTAACTTTGCAGATTGCATTGTTACCCAATATCACAGAACCACCATTGCAGGATGTAAAAGTATCAAACCAATCCCTGTGAGGGGACATATGAAAAGAACAACCGGAATCCATGTACCAATCTGTAAGGCTGCTACTGTCTCTAACGGATAAGAGATCACCTCGTGAAGCTTCATTTTCTGCCACTGTGTACAGCTCTCCGTCGCTGCAGACATCTGCTTTCTCAGCAACATTAGCAGAATTTTCAATCTGCTTACCTTTCTTTTTGTTCTCCTTTTTCAACAATGGACACTTATTTTTGAAGTGACCCTTCTCGTGGCAATGATAACACTCAACTTGAGATATATCCTTCTTGCCTGGTCTTGACTGAGACCTTCCTCGTTCCTTACCGAAATTCTTCTTCCGATTAGGACCCCTGCCACGCCCATTTGAAAATGCAAGAAGACTATCTCCTTGATCTCTGGAAGTAGTGCCCCTGAACTTATCCTGGTCCAGGACTGCAGACATCACATCATCAACTGCAAGTTTTTCCTTCCCTACAAGGAGAGTAGTCTGGAGAGTTGAGTATGAATCTGGTAGAGAAACAAGAAGCAATAAGGCTTTATCTTCTTCATCCAGCGTTACATCGATACTGGTCAGTTGGGTCACCAATCTATTAAACTCATTAATATGATTGGTCAAATCTGACCCTTCTTCCATCCGAAGCCGGTACAATTCCTTCTTTAAATATAACCGATTTGACAGAGACTTCGACTTGTAAACTTTCTCAAGTTTCTCCCACAAGTCTTTCGGAGAGGTTTCTGTCAAAACCTGATATTTAATCTGTGGCGCCAAACTCAATCTGATTGTTGCCACAGCCTTTGCTTCAAGTTCTGCCCATTTGTCTTCTGTCACATTCGCTGGTTTCTTTTCTTTCCCTTCCAGTGCCTTCGACAAACCCTGTTGAACCAATACATCTTTGATCGTACTCTGCCAAATACTGAAATTTGACTTACCATCAAATGGTTCAACATCGTACCTCAAACTCGTGTTTGTCATCTTTGTATTTGTGATCTGCGAGATTTCTCAAAAAACGGATCGTACCAGTTGGCCAGGAAAGTGTAAGTCCGGTGGGAGTCTCTCCGTGCTTTGCAACGGTGACTAATTAAGGAACCACACGTACTTTAGGCGTTTACCTTTCGAACCACTTTCCTAGACACCAACGGCGTGAACCAAAGCTCTTGATACCAATTGTTGAGAAATCAAGCACACAAACACTAAGATAATACGCACACAATAGTATGAGATACGAACAAGAACACGCAAGAATTTTACGTGGAAACCCAACTGGGAAAAACCACGGGAAGAGATCTCAGAAATCCACTATGAAATAAATATAGAGAATACAAACTCTCAACTGATAAATAAACTAACTGTTTATTTTCTCTCTGCTCTCTCACACTCACTAAGCTTCTCTCTAAGAACTATTGAGCTTCTTTCCTCTCTTAGACAATTGCTCTCAATTGTGGTGTGTATCAACTAAGGAACCAAAGCTTCCTTTTATAGGAGAAAAATGGCCTTGAATGTCATCCCCCAACCACTAACAACCAATGTCATCAATGGTCATCATAAATGTCATCCTTCCAACTACCACCAACTACCAAGAATTAAAGCCATAGTCAACAGAAGAATATAACCCAAAAGCAATACAGGCCTCAGCTGGTCATCACCCTCCTCATTCCATTTTTCTAGCAATTTACTGGCATAAACGTGATCATGTTTTACGCCCCGGTTCTTTTCAAAACATTAGGCTTCGGTGATGACGCCTCCCCCATGGCTGCCGTAATCACTGGCCTTGTTAATGTATTTAGTACATTGGTATCGATCTTCACTGTTGAGAAGTTTGGTAGAAGAGCATTGTTTCTTGAAGGTGGAATTCAAATGATTATTTGCTAGGTAAGGGCCAATAAGCAGCTCCCTAGCCTTCCTACTTTCAGAAGGTCAAGTCTAGAGTAAAGGCAATCTTTATGAAATAAACTAGTACATGACTGTTTGATAAACTAGAAAGGACACGACATATATGGTTGTTTCATTGCAGGTTGCGGTTAAAGCCATGATCGCCTCAGAGTTTGGAGTATCGGGACAAGGAGAATTCAGCAAAACTACAGGGAATGTGGCCATATTCTTCATCTGCGTGTATGTTGCATGGTTTGCGTGGTCGTGGGGTCCGTTGGGGGTGGTTAGTACCAAGTGAGATCTTCCCTATGGAGATCCGATCTGCTGGTCAATCTATCAATGTCTCTGTGAACATGTTATTCACCTTCATCATTGGTCAGATCTTCCTCACTCTGCTCTGCCACTTGAAGTTTGGCTTGTTCTTTTTCTTTGGAGGATTTGTGATTATAATGTCTGCTTTTGTATACTTCTTTGTCCCCGAGACTAAAAATGTGCTAATTGAAGAGATGGACAGAGTTTGGAAGGCACACTGGTTCTGGAGGAAGTTCATCCCTGATAATGTTGTTGACCATTGCCACTCAAATGCCAAGTCTTAATGTACAGATTCCGTTTGATAAAAATGCCACTTCTAAATGCCAAGTCAATTGAATGAATCAATATGAAGAGAGTAAACTATCTTTAAGGAAAATAAAAGGAAGGAATTGTAAATGTGTTTTCACTTCCTTACTTTGTCAATGCAATATTGTTGCTTTGAAAAAAATTTGTTTATATTTATGTATAACTTAGTTTAAAACATGAGATTAAAAGTCAAATGAAACTTTCATTTTAGATTGTACGAGTATCAAACAAAGACAAAATAGTTGCACTATAAAAAGTAATCTAATAGCCGAACTGATAAACAAATAACAGTTGGTTAAAAGTGCTCCATAGTTGCAAGCATGCCATTTACGGATCGCACTTCTATTAAAGAAATATAACATGTCACATAAGGCTGATCCATACACAAATATATATGCATAACATAAAATGTCACATAATGTTTACCCACACAAAATATACATGCAAACATACCATGTTACATAAGGTTTATTGTACCTTATCTCCTGCTTTCTAATACTTCCCATTTTTTAATACTAACAAAGCTAGCAGAATAGGCAACTATATCAATAATAAAACCTTCTTGAACCATCTTTGTAAGAAAATCACATGCTTGAATGACCTTTCAATTATTGCACAACTTTTTAACAAGCAAGGAGGAATGCTTCGTCCATGGTTCATGCCCACTAACACGCATTTCCTGCACCATACTAAGGGCACCTGCCGACTGCCACATCGTCTCTTCTACATAAGCACCCAAGTATGGAGTTTCGAATTAAGCTAGCATTCTTAAATCCCAACTCCTTCATTTCTTTTAGGACCTATAGCATTCCTCTAATCAATTTGAATTGCTCAAACCATCAATTAAATTACTATAAAGATGTTGATTTTTTTTACAACCTCTTCGCTCTATATCTTTAAGGGCTCTAGGCCAGATCCAACTTAGCAGTCTTGCGTAAACCATCGACAACTATACTAAAAGAAGTGGTATCCGGCTGAACATGAATCAAAACATAAACTTTCTTCTAATTCAAGAGTACTTTCAGGTTTTAGCTGTTCCATTCTATCAATCAATTAAATCGCCTTATGAACCTTCCTCCATTTGTTAAAAGAGAGCATCAAGACGGGCAAAACATGTGAATTGAGCCAACCGCATTATTAATCTCACTAAAAACATCCAAAGCCTTACCAAACTTCCCGGCATTGCAATAACACTCAAGACTGATGCCAAAGGGTGAACCTATCAGGGTGCCACACCATATCACTCATCCCTTTTAACCTCACATCAATCAGCTCAATTGAAGAAGACTTTGATATAGCTTCTAATAGGCAAATATAGCTATAATTATTCAAATCACAAAGACCCAATTTTTTAACTTAGTCAAACAGCACAATTGCCTCCTCTAGGCTCCAGTAACCATGATAGCCCAAACACGTTATAAAGAACTCAAAGCCGCCCCCATGTATACATAAAACAACCATAATTACCAGCTCAAGGCAAGAACTCTCATATGGGCATGTTTAATTGCTATATTTATATATGTGAATTTAAGACATATATTGAAAATATATTTACATAAAATAGATTTCATATGTTTTGTGTTCGAATATATTTATATAACATTTATATTTACATTCAAAAATACCTTGCTTTGGCTCATGTCAGAAGATATTTTTATTATTTTTATTTTTATTTCATTGAATTTCTATCATAATTTTTTTTTCGTCTGCATTTTTCATGTTCCAAACATATATGTAAAAGATAAATATGAAGAGTCAAACTTACATATTTTAGGTACGTTGTACTGTGAGTAAGTATTTATTTTTCTTGTTTGGAATTTGCAAAATGTAAATTATCCAGGCAAAACTAAGTTTATCTCATTGTAAATTTGTAATTGTACCATTTTATTCAATATCAATTGGTGCGTATTCGGAATTTATTTCCCTAACCTGGTCTCCATTTTTCATCACCTAAAAATGGCACGTCTTTTTGCTAAAAGCCATCTAAATTAAGTTTCTGTAACAAATTGTTAACCTGTTCTCATGTTAGATATATAATCCCACGCTATCTTGGTTAATAGTGATCAGGATAAAGACTTTACCCAATTAGTTAGTCATCCCTTTTTCTTGCAGAATTCTGGACGTGTTCCTAGATTAGACATGAAGCGGATGAAGCAGGTCCAACTCCTTGCGCAAAAAATAGTACTCTTATGTGAAAAATACAACAGTTTGTTAAGGCATTACAAGATTTACAGTCCTTAAGAACTTGTATAAATCTCAGTTATGCTCGAGAATATTACAATAAAGAGAGAAGAAGTCTGAGGCTATGAGTTTGCCCATAAATAAAAACTTCTTTTAAGTACCCAGTGAGAACTTTTGTATCATAGTATCTTTAGAAAAACTGTAAAAAAAGATTGAGAATTTATTTCAATATATCAACAGCTAGTTTTCTATAAAAATGGCAGAAGGAGGATTTGTTTCTGATGGAGGTGGAAGACAATATGAAGGCCGTGCCACGACCTTCGTGATTATCACATGTATTGTTGCCGCCACTGGTGGTCTCATCTTCCGTTATGACATCGGTATCTCAGGTAATTTATTTTTATTTTTTTAAAAATAAATTATGAGGTTTTGAAATGAGATGATTATTGGTATAACAAAAAAGTAATATTGGCGTTATAATTGTATTTGTATGTATGCAATGCTATGCAGGAGGAATGACATCAATGGATGAATTTTTGAAAAAGTTCTTCCCCTCGGTGTTCAGAAAGTCTAAAGATGAATATGGCAACACAAATCAGTATTGTAAATTTGATAGCCAACTACTCACATTGTTCACATTTTCCCTTTACCTAGCAGCACTTGTGGCTTCCATTTTTGCGTCTGCGGTGACAAGGGTCTTTGGCCGAAAGGTGTCCATGTTTGTGGGTGGAGTCATCTTCCTCGTTGGTGAGTTCATTAACGGATTTTCCCAGGACGTCGTCATGCTTATTGTTGGCCGCATTTTGTTCAGTGTAGGCATTGAATTTGTTAACCAGGTACCTACTTTCTCTTCTTCCTTCTTCTAGCCCTGTATATACATGGGAGAATAAATACTATTAGCGCACATAATGAATAATTAATCAATTATAAGCGTTGTGCATAATTTTGTATATGCAGTCTGTTCCGATTTATTTATAAGAAATGGCGCCATCGCAAATAAGAGGAGCACTCAACATTGGTTTTCAATTGGCCATTACAATTGGGATATTGATAGCAAACTTACTAAACTATGGCTTTGCAAAAATGGCTCATAATGGCTGGAGATATTCCTTGGGTGTTGCAGTTGTTCCCGCAATTATTATGACCGGTGGATCCATCTTCCTTCCAAACACTCTCAACTCCCTCATTGAGAGAGGTAAGCAAGAAAAGGAGAGAAAAATGTTGCAGAAAATTTGAGGCACGGACAACGTGGACGATGAATTCCAAGATCTTTTAGAAGCAAGCGAGGTCGCAAGACAAGTTGAGCATCCATGGAAGAATATCACTGAAAGGAAATACATGCCTCAACTGGTCATCACCCTCCTTATTCCATTTTTCCAGCAATTGACTGGCATTAATGTGATCATGTTTTACTCCCTAGTTCTTTTCAAGACATTAGGCTTCGGTGATGATGCCTCTTGCTGTAATCACTGGCCTTGTTAATGTATTTAGTACATTGGTATCGATCTTCACTGTGGACAGGTTTGGTAAAAGAGTATTGTTTCTTGAAGGTGGAGGTCAAATGATTCTTTGTCAGGTAAGGGCAAGTATATGTAATACACTAACTCATAGCCGTTTGATATATTTAAAAAGGACATGATACATATGGTTGTTTCCTTGTAGATTGTGGTTGGACTCATGATTGTCGCAGAGTTTGGAGTATCAGGCCAAGGAGAATTTAGCAAAGTTGTAGGGAATGTGACCATCTTCTTCATCTACGTATATGTAGCAGGGTTTGCATGGTCATGGGGTCCGTTTGCATGGTCCATGGAGATCCGATCTTTTGGTCAATCTATCAATGTCTCCGTGAACATGTTATTCACCTTCGTCATTGGCCAGGGCTTCCTCACTCTACTTTGCCACTTAAAGTTTGTCTTGTTCTTTTTCGTCGAAGGATTTGTGGTCATAATGACTGCTTTCGTGTACTTTTTTGGTCCCCGAGACTAAGAATGTGCCGATTGAAAAGATGAACAGAGTCTGGAAGGCACACTGGTTCTGGGCGCCTTGGCCACTTAAATGCTAAGTCTCCTTGAATGATAGCTTCAATTTGATAAAATTACTGCATGTAATTGTAGACACACGTCAACTGAATAAATCAATGTGAAAAAGTAAACTATCTTCAAGGAAAATAAAAGGAAGGAATTGTGTATCCTTTTCACTTCTTTACTCTGGATTCACGTCGATATTGTTACTTGAAAAATACGCGAGTATATATTTAAGTATAACTTGAGTCAAATAAAACTCTCATATTTTTAAATGGAATGAGTATCCTACAAAGGCATCATAATTGCACTATGAAAGGCAAAAATATTATTGGAACTGACCAGAGTTGCTTTTGAGGCTAAAAAAATATAACATGCCACATTACGAATAATGCGATGAACAGAAGAAAAAGAAAGTGTTACCAAACTTATTTGCATATCCAACTCTGCCATAGTATGAAGAAGATGTCATAGTTTGGTCAGGAATTCACTAACTACCATACAGATATTGAAATCTCTACAAGTGGCTCGAGATAATCCTTTAGATTTGCTTTTGTGACTACTCATTGTCTCCTGCTCTCTACTACTTCCTTCGCATTTTTGAACAGTATCAAAGCCGGCAGAACAGACAATTATATCACTGATAAAACCTTCTCAAACCAATGTAGTAAGAAACTCACATGCTTCAATGACCTTTCCATATTAAGAACACTTGCAATGTTCTCCCTTCTACATAAGCACCCAAATATGAAGTTGTGGGTGAAGCTTGTTGGTTTAGATCCCAACTCCTTGGAAGAGCTCTAAGGCCAGATCCAACTTACCAGTCTTGCACAAACCACTAAAAACTATACTAAAAGAAATGGTATCCGGCTAGGCATAATCCACATTCAGGAAGAGTACTTCCACCTCAGAAAGACCACTGGATTTATCCCTTCCATTGTCCGTAATAAATTGATAAGCTTTATCAGTTATCAACTAGCCTATTCAACGCATAATTGTAGAGCAAAATCATAGATTTCTCATCTGCATAACAACACAATTGTCTCCTCCAATAGTCCCTAATTTCCCAAACACCTAATAAAGAACTCACAAAGTCCCTGGACTTACTGTTTAAGGTCCCTCAAGCAAGGCTGATCTAGACCCAACCCAAAACAAATCAAGCTTTTTCAGACAGGCCGGGTCAAGCTGGGCTTTAAAGCTCGGGCCTTTTGTGACCCCTACAGCACAGTCAACATGCTTAAGTACAATTTATACAATAATAATTACTTTTTAATATCAATTTTAAAATTAAAAATTAAGTACTAAACGTAAATACTTTTTCTCAAGCCAGTGTTAGACTTATGTTATGTAGATTAAGATAATGATTTTTCTTTTTGTATTTATTTTTATTTATCCTCCACGTTTTTCAAGTTTCAATCATATATTTAAACTTTAAATGTAAAGTGTAGAACTTATATTTTTCAATTATTAAATAATTTTTAGGTCCAAGAAAATTGTACTATGAGTAAGCATTTTCTTCTTCTTCTTCGTTGTTTTTTTAGTCCTGTTGGGATTATGTAATTAAATTTTTCCATTTAATATTTTTGTCCGGCTAACTCAGAAAATTACGTAAATAAAATTAAGAAATTGTAAATTTGACCTAATAAGTTCCTGTATGTATATGTACAAATTCGTGACTAATTAACTTGATATTCTATCTGTAGATACTAAAAATAGAAAATTAACCCTACCGTAGGGCCTCTTGTTTATTTCCTAAAAATGGTAAATCTAGAAGCTAGTTCAAAATAGTAAAAATGAAGTAATAACTTATCATATACTAGCTGTCAATTAATAGAATATATTGAAATTAACTTATCATATACAAACTGTCAATTAATTATAGTGTTAAATTAATGGATAAGAATTGACCAATTAATTAGTCAACCCATTTTCATGCAAGCATTCAAATTTAGAGTACAATACATTGTCATTGTTAGAAATGAGTTCGTTGTCAAGTTCAGCTTTTATCCTTTATGTAAAAAATAGAACAATTTATCTAGGCAATACTACCGCATTTTCAGGCCTGGTAAACTTATATATAAATCTCAGTTTTGCTTGTAGTTTGGACAGAAAATTATTTTGTTTAATAAGGACGTAAGGAAGGTAAAAAAAATAAATTACCCGGTGGGCCTTTAATTTTATTATCTTTTAAAAGTTTGAATCCTCTCCAATTTATCAAGACACGGGCTAGTTTGCTAGAGATATGACAGGAGCAGGATATGTTGCTGATGGAGGTGGAAGACAATACGAAGGTCGTGTCACTCCCTTTGTGATCATGACATGTATTGTTGCCGCCACAGGTGGTCTAATCTTCGGTTATGACATTGGTATCTCAGGTAATTATTAAAAAATAAATAAATAATTAACCACATGGTTTTGAAATGAGATGATTAGTAACATAGCTAATTAATAACATTGGCATTTTTGTTATTCAGGAGGGGTAACATCCATGGATGAATTTTTGGAAAAGTTCTTCCCTTCGGTGTACACAAAGTCTAAAGATGAATCTGGCAGTACAAATCAGTATTGTAAATTTGATAGTCAGCTACTCACGTTGTTCACATCTTCCCTTTACCTAGCAGCACTTGTGGCTTCATTTTTTGCATCTGCGGTAACAAGGGTCTTTGGCCGAAAGGTGTCCATGTTTGTGGGTGGAGTCATCTTCCTCGTTGGTTCTTTCATTAATGGATTTGCCCAGAATGTCGCCATGCTTATTATTGGCCGCATTTTGCTTGGTATAGGCATTGGATTTGCTAACCAGGTATCCACTTTTTTTCTTCCTTCCTCTAGTTGAGTATATATATATATAGGAGAACATATATAGTAGCAGTACACATAATGAATGATTAATCAATTATAAGCTTTGCTTATATATATATATGCAGTCTGTTCCCGTTTATCTGTCGGAAATGGCACCAACACAAATAAGAGGAGCACTCAACATCGGTTTTCAAATGGCCATTACAATTGGGATTTTGATGGCAAACTTGCTAAACTATGGCTTTGCAAAAATGGATCATAATGGCTGGAGATATTCCCTGGGTGTTGCAGCTGTTCCCGCAGTTATTATGACTGTTGGATCCATCTTCCTCCCAGACACTCCCAACTCCCTCATTGAGAGAGGCAAGCAAGAAAAGGCAAGACAGATGTTACAGAAAATCCGAGGTACGGACAATGTGGACGATGAATTCCAAGATCTTCTGGAAGCGAGCGAGGTTGCGAAACAAGTTGAGCATCCATGGAAGAACATAACCCAAAAGCAATACAGGCCTCAGCTGGTCATCACCCTCCTCATTCCATTTTTTCAGCAATTTACTGGCATTAATGTGATCATGTTTTATGCCCCGGTTCTTTTCAAAACATTAGGCTTCGGTGATGATGCCTCCCTCATGGCTGCTATAATCACTGGCCTTGTTAATGTATTTAGTACATTGGTATCAATCTTCACTGTTGACAAGTTTGGTAGAAGAGCATTGTTTCTTGAAGGTGGAATTCAAATGATTATCTGTCAGGTAAGTAATGCACTAGCTCATAGCTGTTTGATAGACTAGGAAGGACATGACATATATTTTGCCTCATTGTAGGTTGCGGTTGGAGCCTTGATCGCCGCAGAATTTGGAGTATCAGGGCAAGGAGAATTCAGCAAAGCTGCAGGGAATGTGGCCATCTTCTTCATCTGTGCATATGTTGCAGGGTTTGCATGGTCATGGGGTCCGTTGGGGTGGTTAGTACCAAGTGAGATCTTCCCCATGGAGATCCGATCTGCTGGTCAATCTATCAATGTCTCTGTGAACATGTTATTCACCTTCATCATTGGTCAGATCTTCCTCACTCTGCTTTGCCGCTTGAAGTTTGGTTTGTTCTTTTTCTTTGGAGGATTTGTGGTCATAATGACTGCTTTTGTATACTTCTTTGTACCCGAGACTAAACATGTGCCAATTGAAGAGATGAACATAGTCTGGAAGGCACACTGGTTCTGGGAAAAGTTCATCCCTGATGGTGCCGTTGGCCTTGGCCACTCAAATGCCAAGTCTCCTTAAATGTACAGCTTCAATTTAAGAAGAAAAAAATGCTGCTTGTAAGTGCACATAAATGTCGACTGCATAAATCTATGAGAAAAGAGTAAACTATCGTCAAGGAAATTAAAAGAAAAGAATTGTTCTTGCCTTTTTTCTTCTTTTCCTTGTATTCACTACCAAATATTCTCACTTGAAAATTATGAGTTTATAATTATTACATACAAGGTTTTAAGAAAAGCTTTAAAACTCAAATACGGGTCTCATTTTGTACTATAATACACACCTATTAGCAGAACTATTAAATAAACGGTTGTTAATTAAAACTGTAACAAGATTGCGACCACTGCCATTATAAGAGATTAAATACCAGGCATTAGAGTTATATACTTGCATTAATGCTTGTTTTGGGAGCTAATATCTGTTTGTAAAATATAACATGTCACACGAGGCTGATCCATATAAAATGTATATGCCTAACAAAAACTATCCGAAAAAATTAAAGTCTATAGATCCTGCAATCATTAGATTTTAAATGAATATTTAACGCGGATAATTATATTACAGGAAGGCCGAAGGCCTTGCTATACATTGCAAGAATAATATAACAAACAGAAAAAGAAGTGTTACCAAACTTATTTGCATATCCGATTCTGCCACAGTATGAGAAGATATTATAGTTTGGAGGGAATCCAACATCTATGATACAAATATCGACTCCAGCAGTGGATGAAGATAATAATCCTTTAGCTTTGCTTTTGTGATTGCACCTTCTCTTCTGCCCTCTGGTACTTCCTTCCCATTTTTGAAAAGTATCAACGCCGGCAGTCCGTAAACCTTGAACTCTTCAATCAACCGTGGGTTTGCTTCATGATCAATATTTACCACCAATAATTTTTCTTGGTATTCCTGATAGTTCTAAGAGCTTTATCATTGGGGAAAATCTCTAAGTGCATGCTACCAAGCAGTTAGTTTTAAAGAATACTAGTCAACACAAGACATAATTCTTATTAGTTTGTTATTCTTGTTAGCCAACTAGTAACCTTTTCAGTTCCAAGTTTTTGCATCGACCTCCATCAACTACAAAAACTTCGGACAGTCTAGGCTAGCTCATTCCCAGACCATGTGTTATAGACGACTGAGATCATAAATGTTCATTTACAATGTTATCAATAGATCAGTCCATATATACCCATATATATATATATATAATTATTGAAGCTGAAGATGGTAGTTAGAGACATATATAAGAAGTGACTGTTCTCCTAAAAGCCCAACTGAAAGACTACCAATCTCCCCTGATGAATCCACCGGTACAATAATGACATGAGTACGGAAAAGAATTGCAAATGAACTTTGTAGTTGGTATAACAAAAGATTTGTATTTGTAGCATTGCTTTGATTTGTCAAAAAAATTAATGATGGAAAATTTTGAATATTCAATCTTGAAAAAAGTGACCCTAAATAAAAGAAAACCAATGAATTTTAGTTTGTTTATCCTATTTCAAGAGAAATTATTATTTCTACAAAGAAAGATTGATATTTTTATAAATTTTCATTCACGTGAATATAGGTCTTATTTATTATTCATTTGAAGCGAGTCTTATAAAAATATCAATTTTATTTGTGAAAATATCAAATTTTCAAACTCTATAAGATTTGGTATGTGAAATTTACCCAATTATCCCTAACCTAATTATATATATAATTATTTTCAATATTAGCTTTTTGTATGTATATAGTTATGTACTTATTTAGATTATTTAATTAAAAATTCATAATATTTGTAATGTAATGTGTTGCTAATAATAAAAATATTACATATTGTTTGATTTTGAATTTAAAATAATTTTAAAAAAGTAAATAAAAAATAGAAGAATTTACGTTGGGAAAAAAAATTCTAAATAACAGGATAAGGCGGGTATGAGATTTTTTGGGACAATTACATATTCTAGTACATTTTTAAAAAATATTACAATAAAAGTACATCTTAAAATTATTTACAGAATGAGTATATTCTTAATATATACTTTTAAAATTAGTGCAGTTGGTTTCAGTTTTAATTTAATTGAAATTGAAATAGAATACAGTTAGTTTTCTAATCCCTTTAATTTAGTGATTGCACATTACAAATTAATTAATTACGCCACTTTTCTTGTGCCAACATTCCATCCATATCACTTTTCTTGCGCCACTTTTTTCGCATTTTCTAAGCATGGATATGGAGTAACAGTGGGGCGTGAATATGGAGTACCACTATATATATATATATAAATTAATTAATGTTTTACCTAAATTACTTTTTAAAAATAAAATTATTTTTGAATATGATGCACTTAGTAGCCGAACTTTTATTCAAAAGTAATCATTTTAGTTTTTATGGGTAAAAAAAAAAGAATTAAATATGTTGCAGTTACTTATAAATAACATTTTCTCAATAAAATTATTTTCAATATGGTGCAGTTGGTAGCCACACCTTTATATAAAAGTAACCATTTTAATTTTTGTGGGTAACAAAAAAAAACTACTTTAAATATGGTTTTATTGGTTAACAATTTTTTATTAGGTTACCAATTAATTATAAAAAAATCAATTATATTGGGTTACCAATTAATATAAAAGTAACCAATTCATATAAAGGTAACCAATTCAGATTTATTAGGTTACCAATTAATTATAAAAAGTCTATTATACATTTTTTTTTCATACTACAGTTGGTAGTCAAACATTCATATAAAAGTAACCAATTCAGTTTTATTGGGTTATCAATTAATGATAAAAAAAATCTATTATAGAATTTTTTTTTCGTAGTATTGTTGGTAACCAAACATTCATATAAAGGTAATCAATTCAGTTTTATTGGGTTACCAATTAATTATAAAAATTATATTATACATTTTTTTTTCATAATGTTGTTGGTAGCCAAACATTCACACAAAGATAACCAATTCAATTTTATTGGGTTACCAATTAATGATAAAAAAATCTATTATAGATTTTTTTTTTTAGTGTTGTTAGTAACCAAACATTCATATAAAAGTAACCAATTCAATTTTATTGGGTTACCAATTAATTATTAAAAATCTATTATATATATTTTTTTTCATCTTGCTTTCAAGTTATTACAAAAGTCAGAAAAAGAGGTATTCTTCTCAACTTACTATACATTTATCGTTAGGTTTACTTTGAAGCAATAAAATCCTCTCTCCCCATCATCACTATTATTATGACCAGATTCCTTAGAATCGTAGGGTCACTGCTACAAGTACCAACAGGTTACAAACTCAAAAATAGAATTATTATACATATCGATTTCTTACTTGTCCTGCAGCAACGCTTTCCAATAGACATTTATAAATAAATTAGATTAACCTTGAGAAACGCAAGTTACTTGGTTTCTTCTGGAAGATGAACACTGCTCGCACTTTTAGTTTCAGATGAACGCTCTGCATGGAGAGAGAGAGAGAGAGAGAGAGAGAGAGTTGAGAAAGAAAGATGCCGAAAATAATGGTGAGAGAAAGTAGAGAAAAGAAGAGGATGCTGAAAATAAATAATGGGTGTCATTAAATAGAGAGGAATAAATAGGGTAGTTATAGTTTTTCTTGATTTAAGGGATAATAATTTAATGGGTTTATTATTATTGCACTCTTTTTGTAATAATTTTGTTAGTGCATTATTCTTATAATTTTTTACTAATTGTTGTATACTTATTTAAAGAATTCTATTTTTTTCCGGAGGCGAGTAGGTTATGTGTGGGGAAGGCTCCCGGACCATACCAACCTGGGCCACGTCATTGTCACTAGTTTGGGCCTTTGGGCTCTGGACCCGTCTATTTGTTCTCGGAGGGTAGAGCTTAAGCCTCAAAGAGAGACAAGGAGTACAGCATTCCGAGTTCCGACCGAATTGGCGACCCGTACACAACTATCAAATCATTAGCTGAAGTTCCTAGAGAGACGAATGAGGAAGGAAGTCAAAAAGAGAGAGCAGAGTCGCCGACTGATTCGCAGGAAACGAGTAAGTTCTTGCGAAGTTTAAATTCCTATACATACTCGTCGTAATTCATAATTTTCACTTAATTCTTATTTCTTATTATTTTATTCTTAATTTGTTTATTTATAGGTAATTTTGACCAATTAAATGTCATGGTAATGGTGTAAATAATTGTTTGAAATATGGTATCCTGATTTATTATTTTGCTGAATACCCAGAATTGTTTTAGCCTCTTATTAATATTACAGCAAGGCGCTAGTTATACTAGTGAGAGTCTTGTCTGATTTATTATCAGTTTCAAATGATGATGAAATAGACTACTCCGTCAAGCCAGAATTCTATGATCCAAAACTTGAGGACAAAGATCAACTGTGGGTCCAAAAGAAAAGGAAAGATCAGTATTCTGATGCTGTGCTTAGCTGCCCAGCCTGCTTTACCCCCCTTTGCCTAGAGTGTCAAAGGTAAGTTTACTATTCTGTATGTTATATGTTGGCCACTTAGTAATATAAGTACTGTCTTTTCAGATGATATTTAATGAGATTTTATCTTCACCCATTTTAATGGGTAGCTGTGTAACTTTTATAGTAATAGACTTTCTTGGACCTGCGGTGTCAAAATTATATTGTCCTTGGATATTTTTAAATTCAAAATTGATAAGAATTCATTTCATTTTAAATAATACATTTATGAAAAGCGTAATTACAAGTGTAATACATATATGTAAAAGTACTTCTAATTAGTAAGTACAACATTTATTATCTTCAAAAGTTAAATAAATTTATACTAATTTTGAATTTAAAGATATCTCATATTGTAAAAGTCAAACTTGATTTTATATTTGGATTGTAGGGAGTATTTCTTTTTACTGAAACCAGCTGTCAAAATCTTCCTCAAGCTGGCCAGAGGACCATAGATGGTTGAATGTCTATTTTCCCATCATTTAAGAACTATAGAAAACGAAAATTAAGTGGAAGGAAAATAT